>OY747098.1:18307064-19507064 GCA_963556455.1 Epiblema foenella | reverse complement strand
TTCGGCACGCAAGGCCAGCGCTTGGAATGCAGGGACTGCTCAATTGTCAACACGGCCGATGTATTATAATAGGACCTATCACTACCGGGTCAAGGTGTTGGGACCCGAAGATTTAGGCCACATTGCTAATGCGACCTTCGCCTTTTTCGGGACAATGCAAGTCGGGCACAATCGCGCAATTTCCCACAATAAGGGTTCAGGTATGTTGCAGTCACGAATGTCTCTAGGTATATACTGCACGAAAATTACTTCGGGACGTTTGGGGTAAGGGTTGCATTTGGAAAAAGTCCTATAAATATGAACTTGAAAAAAAAGCAGTGAATGGGGTTCTTTTTGTAAAAAAAATTAAACATTTATTGCCTATTTTCATCATAGTTGTTACTAACATCAGCGTTTGTATTTTTGACCTGTTCATAAATAAAATTACTTATACATATATTATGCTCACTTACCTTTAAACCTCTATAGTACCTCCATTTTCGCAACGTAGCACGTTATAATTTGCGACATAGAATTTAAGAAAACCTAGCTAGTAAGTAAGACTGACCTGTCGAGGGAGACAGCCACGAGGCTGTATACGGAGGCAGCGACGGACAGGCCCTGCACGTACGGCACCGTCTTGCACATCAGCCAGCCCAGCACCCACGCTGCGGACAAAAAAAAAACATTTAATAACACAACTTTTTTATCCTCCAACGTTCGCCAACAAGCATATGACTCGCCTGATGAGGTTAGTTGTTCCTCAGTCTTGAGGGATCAATTGGTCAAATATTGTGTCTATTCTAAAGTTCCCGAATTAACACACTCATAAAATATAAGAATTAAAAAATACATAATACACTAATAAACACAAACAATCATTTTCTCTTTGACATATATCTCCGTTGCGACTGATAAGCTCTAATTATATTTTGTGTGTAGCTAAGTCACATTACTACCATCATTTTATTGCAACCAACGCGAGAAAGTCCGGAATATCTAGTAACAAATAAACAATTTTTTGTTCTTACAATATATTTGCATATTCATCATGCTCCTAGCGTTATCCCAGTCAGTACAGTTGAATCCTGAAGGATGCCCGGGGTCAGCTACAATCCTAAGATTTGGCGTAGGCACTAGTTATTATGGAAGCGACTGCCATCTGACCTTCGAACCCAAGGGGAAACTAGACCTTATTAAGATTAAGCTTGTCAAGTGAGTGTTAGAAGCAACGCCCGAAGGCCACTTACTTGGCTTAACGACTGCTGTCATAGACAGCAACCGGGATCAACGGCTTAACGTGCCTTCCAAAACACGGGACCGCTCATTTGATAACCCCTTACAGCGGCAAGAGTTGACCTCAGCCGAAGTTGCTTAACCGTGCATACCGCACGCGGTTGGCAGGCGCCGCTGGGCCACGAACGCAATTATATTTGCCTATTGTGACATTCAATCGTTTTAAACGCCTACATAATATTTCATGCCGTCTCACCTACAGTAGAATAAATTCCTCTCCTTTAGGTTAATAGTACCAATGAATGAGGTAGGCGTATTTCTTTTTTGTGTAGGTATTAATAAAAAGTTTGTAAGTGCCTATATATCTTAGTTACTTACCTAATCATAAATAATATTGTATCCAGTTTTCGTGATTTTTACTCATTAAATGAAACTATTTAATTTAAACGCAATGCATCATACACTTGATTAAGTCCGTTTGTATAGTTTAATTCATAGGTATTTAGTTTTATATACCTACATACCTACTGTTTTATTTTCCAAACCTCGGAACTAAGTTGTTGATGATAATCATTATATACGGGTGGAAAGCAAATTTTATTTTCTCTTAACAAACTCACATAATTGTACTTACCTACTTATATTATAAATCCACACCTTATTAAATTCCGATCGAAACTATACCTAAGTCACAATTTGTGACTCACAAAATAATCCATAATGAAAACACAGTAGGTAGCATCTTTACAGAACCCAAGCAACAAGTTGGCACAGGTCACCAAATCAATATTTACACGTCGCCCTGCATCTAAAACTGGGCCAGGTCACTGTACTACCTGTGACCCACAGCCTTGCAATCTTCCCTCTCGCCCGCACTCACAAACACCGCCCTACTCCTGCTCTTCTCTTTGGCCTTGTCCCATCACAACACATTACAATACAAAAGTTGGAAATGACAGAACGTCTTCAATTAATTCTGTATCGTAAACAGGTGAGGTAAAGTCGCGATTTCCTTGTGAGGTGAAATGCAACCGTTTTGGCTGTATCGATTTAACTTAGGTTGAAATAATTAATAATGAATTTGATTTAGGTTTAATTGATAGCTTCTTCTGATTTATTTTTCTACAACCTATATCTTTGACCTTGACCTGATGTTCACATCGAACATAGCCCTTATACAACAATTACGATAGCACCGGTTAAGTTATACCTACACTGTGTATTTCAATTAATTAGTCGTGTCAAGTGAATTATTACACAATCTAAAATTTAAAAAGTATATAATATGTGTTATTATTTAACCTGTTGTTTGATACAACTAAGCATTTAAAATGGTATAACACACTTATAGTTTAAGCGGCCTAAATATTGGGTCTAATTTTGAACAAGTTTCGTAAGTACTTGCCTAAATGATATGTGGGTATTTATTTGTTTCAACTACGGATTTAAAATTTAGTAACGCACTCTTGATAGACACCAAGCCCAACTTCATAATGCAGCCCGGGGACCAGGGAACCGCGAGCCCTGTCCTTGGAACTCGGTTATGCGGAAATACGAGTAGGTACTTACATATCGTCGACGCCCACTCCATACTATTTATTAGGTAGTACTTTTTGGCAGTTTAGACTGGTTAAGTGGTTACCCTAGGGAATTTATAGCCGGTTCACGCAATGTTGCCAGAATTTACATTGTTTTCACGTAATTTATGGAGTCTTGTACATCTCGTTAGTTTTTGTACATCTGAGATTAAAAATAAACGTATTATCTAATCTTTTATCTATTTTTAACAGACTTCAAAACAAGGAGGAGGTTCTCAATTCGTTTTTATGTTCTTTTTTTTGGGTTCCGTACCCAAAGGGTAAAACGGGACCCTATTACTAAGACTCCGCTGTCCGTCCGTCTGTCTGTCTGTACGTCTGTCACCAGGCCTGTCAAATGAATCGTGATATTTAGACAGTTGAAATTTTCAGAGATGATACATTTCTGTTGCCGCAAATACCAAAAAAACAGAAACAAAATAAATAAATAAGAGGGCTCCCATATAACAAACGCGATTTTTTTGCCATTTTTATAGATAATGGTACGGAACCCTTCGTGCGCGAGTCCAAGTCGCACTTGTCTGTCTTTTTAGGGTTCCGTAGCCAAAATGGCAAAAACGGAACCCTTATAAATTCATCATGTCTGTCCGTCCGTCCGTCCGTATGTCACAGCCGATTTACTCGGAAACTATAAACACTACGACTATGAAATTTGGTAGAAAGTTGTATTCTATGAACCGCTAAATAAAAGTGATGTGAAATTACAAAAAAATATTAACTGGTGGATGAAAAAAAAAATTTCAACGCACAGAGTCGTGTGGGGTTTCGATGGATAGGCCTTTAAAAATGATATGGAGGTTTCTGAAAAACTTGTTCATTTAAGTCAACCGTTGTTGAGATATTAGCTGTCAAAGTCATAGAAAGTGTGTCCCGCCCCTCTAATTTCCAAACTATAAAGTTTAAAAATCTGAAAAAAATCGTGCCGTGAGTTTCCTATAAAGATACGATTTTTTTAGATCCACTAATCACAGAACACTAATTTAATCTTTAAAAAAAACGAAAAAAATTCATGAAAGCGTCTGCCATTTGACCAACCAATCCAGCGACGACGTTTTTTGACCTTAAGACATCGTGTCAAAGTTTGTATATTTAAATTTCAATAAACATTAGCAAACAAGCTGAGGTCACAAAATATATCTTCAAGTGCTAAAACTAAACTAAACCTACCTTAAACTACGTTACTACTACCTATAAATACAAATATCGCCTAAATAACTACAATTTGGAAGGGTGCCCATAAAGCTAGGCTAGCTGCGTTCCCTCGCTGAATGACAATGCCAATACGTTGAGCGAGGAACGAGCCAGCCCTACGGTCACCAGAAGACCGGATAAGCATTTGCGAAATTTGTTTAAAAAGTTTGACAGCTTCCGGTCCCCATGGGCCCAAGGTCTCCACGGCAAACGCCGCAAATACGTAGCTGTCACCTAAAGATGCGTATTTGCGGCGTTTAGCAGCTTCAGCAACTGCGGCAACACTGGATTCAATGTATTGGATAGTGATTTTAAATGTGGACTAGTAAGAATCGGTACGGAACCCTTCATTATGCGTGGTCCGACAAGCACTTGTTTAATGTTTGTTACCTCAGAACTCCGTCGGTTATGAACCGATTACGAAAATTACTTCTTTGTTTGAAAGCATATGCTTCTTAGGTCTGATTTTCAGAGTTAACATATCCTTTTAATATTCGTAATAAAGTTTTGTAAAATTAATTAACGTTATTTAGTTAACACCTACGTCACATTCTTGAAGTTGTAACTTGATATTATTTCAAAACAAACTAAGGAATACTAAAATGAATTCATAGACATTCCGAAAGTCAGAACAAATTCAAAGTTTTATCAAACCAACATCCTTAATTTACGTAATTATATATTTTTTCCATTCTGAAAACAAAAACCTAATTAGTACTTGAAACTTGGTCAATTTTTTTTATAGGTTTCAATAAAAAACAAATTCTTTCGGTGAATACCTACATGTAACTTTTCATTTTTATTGTAAGTAAGGGACTCATTGCAATCAAGGCAATGCCTCCCCCGCATTTGCCCAAACAGTAAACAAGTATAATGTTCCTATTATTGTAACAAATTGTAATTAACAGATTTAAAAGTAGATAACCTGAAATAGAGCTAATTCTAAATGTAGGTATGCAAAGCGTCTTCACAATCGATTGGCTTCTTTAAGGGTCCCTGCTTTAATTGCATTTTAACGGGACAAGTCTCTTAATTAAACAATAACGTCGAAAACATAACCGTGACCATTATTTTAACAACTGCTGTTTCCCTAGCAACAGCAATTGTTACGATGCTCGCGGCAGTGACTATTATCCTTCCTTTTCTTCCCTATCGATACGGAAATATATACAGTACCTAATTGACCTAAAAATAATACTTCAAAGACAGTATGCACGGGTTGGATCTTAGGTCGTTGCCTGTTTACCATTTGAGTAGATCTGTTCGTACATTTTTACACAGTCTCACTTCTCTAGACTTACACTATTTGGAATAAATATGGGGCAAAGGGTCCAAACTAAGTGAATAAATCAGGGTTATTCGTATTATCCTCATTACAGAGTTCAACATATTTTAGGGTACTTTAGTAGCATAGATATTTTTGAAGATTGTACGTATACATAGGAGATGAGTATTCGTTTGAAGGGCGGTGAATAGTAAGCATCTGGCGATTCGGCCATCCTGGAGGGTTCAGCGGTCCCTGGTTGCGAAAGTGGGTCAGCGGCTGATCGGGGCCGCAGACTTGTTGCAGGTATCGCCTGTGTTACGTTATGTATTGCGAATTTATTTAGGCTTATGGGGCCCAGTCTGTTCACGTTTGCAAGGACTACTAACTTAATTTCTTGCTAGTGTTCAGCGGAAATGACATTAGATAATCCACTCTGTCCTCATTTAATGTAATGATTTAGATTTTGACGCACAGAATCCTTAAACATATCTGAGGATATTTATTAAGTTTTATTATTTTAATATTGACGCTTGGAGACCTTATATAACTCACAGGATACTATTATGATTAGTCTACCTACGCCAAAGAGTTCAAAGCTGTTGAAACCCCGGAATATGCGTTACCTTTAATTTGCAAGTACATGTTGTCTTTACTGTGTATGGTTATCCCTTTTCTGCAGATAATAATACAGTAATGTTCTCAATAAATATTAACGGGCTATCATTGCCTTCCACAAGATTGCTAGTATTAGAAACACGACCTAAAATTTAAAAACCGTTTAGTTCGCCTTTGTACATACCATTTCTTTTTGTATTTGTATTTTTTGTTATTGTGTACAATAAAGAGTTTTACTACTACTACTACTACTACTACTACTACTACTACTACTACTACTTAACCTTCTTTTCCGTAGATAAATAATTAAGAGGAATGAGATATTCGTAGGGCCATTTATACTTAGCACAGCAATCGAATAAAGTGATTATAATCATAAAATTATATAGGTAACGTAAATCTCAATTTTGCTACTATATATCTATCGTTTCTGTACTGAATCACAAAAGTATATTTATATTACGTATCAGAACTAAACATACAATTATACACTTGTTAGGAAAAACTGCACTAAGTACATATACAATCTACCAGAAATATAATGGCACCTACCAACACGCGTATTTATTTTTTCTTTAAAGTGCAATGCTTCATCCTTGTGTAATAGGGTGGGTCAAAATTCATGAATTTCGGAGTACGGTAATGTAATAAGACTCAAAAGTTCCTGATTATTCTGTAGATTACAGAAAAAATAATTTAAAAAATCTAGATTTAGACTTGAACCCCGCACAGCCGCCAAAGATCCATATTAAGGCCTGAATGTTATAATACTTAAATAAATTATGTGACATTACTTTAATGATTTACAATTTAATAAAGCAAAACTATACACACTTTTTGTTATTTTAAATATAGTCGACATTATGGCATTTCGAAGTTTGATAGCCTAAAATATTATGGCACACAAAAGAAAATACTATATTTATATAAGTTCGCTGTACTATTTTTTAAATACAAGCTTGAATGAAAGAGCTAATCGAAATATTACAGGAAATATTTGTATTTTTCAAAACGTACAGTATTTATATAATAATAAAGTTTATTTTCATTCAACAAATAAGGTTTAGTTTAGATACAGTAAGGCTGAGGTCTCCTCTATACCTACAGAGATACCTGTGTCAGAAGATCTCGCTCTTCCAAATATAGTACATAATAGAAACCTATAGTTAAATTTAACTTTAACTTAGATTATGCAACATGGGAGTAGAATTTATTTACATTTTTAATAAGGTTTTATATGTTTTAACGGTACTCAATAGTACCAAATACCCATAAAATAGCCATCCATTTTAAATTATAATTTTACCGCGTAAAGCACATGAAAATGCATTTTACATAAAGGCCAATTCTACATTATGTCAAAATATGATATATGGGTAAAAAATAATAAATTTTGAAATAAAATAGTCTTATTTAATTATTTGAATAGATTGGGATTCAATATTTATTACGAAGGGAAAATTAGAAAAAAGTTTATATTTTTATAATTAACAGCCGCGGGGTTAACGGACTAAATCTAGAATTTTAAATTATTTTTCCTGTAATCTACAGAATAATCAACAACTTTTGAGCCCTTTACAATACGATACTCCAAAATTCGACCCACGCGATTATCTAACTTTTAAATAAGTATGAACTAGAATTTTGTGTCGCGAAAAGCTTACAACAAATATTCCACGCGGCCGTAAGCTTGTCGGTATAAGTTAAAAAAATATTTGCCCTAGCACGATAAATTTCATAAGTCTTTGTGAGTGATGTGTCTTTTTCTCAATGTTGCTCGAGTAACGAAATACCCGCGTGGCCTCTTTGGCTTGATGTTAGGGCTTGGGCACACATTAACTTAAAATTAAATCCTGATAATTTGTCGCTTTTGCACTTTCGCGCTCCTTCACGTTTTCCTCGTACATGCATTAGGTACCTACTCCCTTGCACCCACCGCTCACAAAAATGAGTGCCAGGCAACTCCTCGATATGCCAGGCTCTGTATGATTGCCAATAACTATAGTAACAATGCGAATATCCACTTTGCCTCTCTTGCTAAATTTATAACATCTGTTATAACGCATATGGTGTTCGCCTGTAAGGGATTGTGACACCTAGATAGATAGTATTAAAGTGCAAATCATACCTACTATACCAACTTGAGAATAGTTATGACAATATTATCTCTAAAAGTTACTTTACTTTACTTTCTGCGTACTTCAAGCCATGTACGTAAAATACGGCTCAGACATGTGTTTTAACCAAACATAGAAGTTTTATGAATAAACTATGCACGTTTACTTAATATTCCATGTTTAACAGAACGGGCTTCACATTCTGAGACTCTTTGCCAAATTACATATAAAGAGTGCCATTTGAAGCGACGACAACCTTCGCGTCAATAGTGAAACTTTATAAAAATTACCCGCTCAACATAATGAATGAGTGTAATCCGATAGGGCTACTAAAGAATTTAATAAATGCTTCTTTAGAATTTTAGTGCAAAATCGAGCCAAGTATTATTTAAACTCTATTAAAACCATTGAGCATTGATAAATTTTCATTTTAAATTGTGAGAAAGTTTTTATGGATTGAATCATTTCATTATTTTAGTGAAATGAGATTAACCTACGTATTTACATTTACGTCTGTACTAAATAAACTGCAGGAAAGGAGCAACGTTTTGTTCCGTGTTCGAAAATAATCTAAATCGCCTTAGTTTCTTTACATGAAATTTTATTCTGAACTACGTAACCTAGTGTCCTCAAACCCTAAGGCATCTAAGTGATTCCACTAGGGGCTGATAAATTGGGTGGCGAAACTAAAATATTGGCTCGCAGCGCCCTACTTCCCGAGCCAAACTGAGTTAACACGCGCCTTGATATAGCACTAACATATCGTTATAATACAAAATCAGTGAGAATCCAGGCCCGTAGTATCATCTCAACTATTTATTCATCCTACTGCCAGCACATGGATAAGAGGAAATGGTCATTGGGCAGTAAATATATGATCTTTAGTATTTACTTACCTTTTGGAGTAGGTACTGAATTTGCGTTTATGTTTTCTATTTGTTTATTATTTGATTATCTTCCAGGATCCAATTCATCCATCTTAATCTGTATCAATAGGTATTATAAAGAAAGAGGTAAATTTAGTTAGTAGTAGCTGTTTGTATGTAAGGGGAAATCTTTAGAGTACCAAAAATATCAATATATCGTGACGATCCTCTCAGGTGAATTTTATCATACTCATTGTATTATTTAACTGTTATTTTATTCATTGATTTTTAATTTATTTTGTTTTATTTAATGTTACTGACGATCACAATAGAGATTCCTGTAAATTGACATATAATTTATATTGTAATCTTATATTGTGAATAAATGAATATGAATCTGAATCTTTAATCTGTGCGTGCGGTATGCGAGGTTAAGCAACGTCGGCCCAGGTCGGTTATTGGATGGGTGACCGCTTTGAGTGGTTATTAACTGAGCGCTCCCGTGCTTTGGAAGGCACGTTAAGCCGTTGATCCCGGCTGCTGTCTATGATAGCAGTCGTTAAGCCAAGTTAGAGGCCTTCGGGCGGCTTGAGAACTTCTAACAGTCAAGTTGCCCACTCACTTGACAAGCCTAATTCCAATAAGGTCTGGTTTCCCCTCGGGTTGGAAGGTCAGATGGCAGTCGCTTCCGTAAAAACTAGTGCCTACGCCAAGTCTTGGTCATTAGGTAGCGGACCCCGGGCATCCTTCAGGATGCAACTGTACCGGGATAACGCTAGGAGGATGATGATGAATCTGAATCTTTAATCTCCCAGGGGCTCGATCGGTTTGAAACATTATTTTGCCATAACGTCGTGTTCTATACTTTAGATATAAGTATACACGTTACTTGATAAATCGTACATGTGTTCTTAAAACTGTAATGATATACTGAGAAATTGTACTCTATTATAAAATGACTAGAATTGAGTATCTACTCGTATTTTATGCACTCCGTCGTAACTCTCACGATATGTTCCGAAGTTTTTTACGACCCATAAATGTGTCGTCATTTGAGGATGGCGTTAATAATGTCCATAAAATTATCAAACTGGTTATTCGCATGACTAGGCATGGTAATTAGTATATGTATATATGAAATATGTAATGTTGAATGATTCCAGACAAATTACTAGATCGGAAATTACTAGACCATGAAGTTACATGTCGCACAAAATACTTTATTAAGTTATGGAACTCCAAACCGAATTTATTCACCCCCTTTTATTTGAAATTTCCTTAAAGTTTATTCGCCCCAAACAACATGTTAGAAAATACAAGTCTTTGAACAACGTATTTTCTTTGAATTGTTTCTTCTTAGAACAAAGGAGCTAATTGTGAAAACCGAACCAAAAAACGGAGAAAGTCCACAAACCACGAAGGACGAGTAAGTAATGAATTAATTAAACTAAGTATTATACACAAAAGCAAACGATAAATCATGAGATAATCCTTATCTTGAAAGTACCTACGAGCACTGTATAACTCAGATCGCAAAAAAAAGTACTTTATCCTATGAAGGTGGTGTATTTGGTACTAAAGTAGAACATTTTATTGAAATAGAATCTCCGAATAAGTCTAATCATGAACTTTGATTGCTCGGCAATAAAATCAATTTCTGTCTAAAGATTTCTTGTTAATTATTAACGTTACGTAACTAATTTTGGTAAGTACAATGAGTCCCCAGTTGAGCCACTTATTCGGAGTTTCAAGAATTAGATTCTATTCACTAACTCACCATTTTCGTAACAATACAAAGTATTGATTTGAAATGAGGACGTAGTATATACACACCGTGGGCGTTAATAACACGAATAATTTAAACCACGTATTTTTGAGAACAGTACGAGTAAATAATTATATGTCAACATGGGTCAAATTATGTGTCTTAATAGTACAAATTAAATCCTATTAATTGACCACTTCTTTGTGAACAAACCTTTACTTCAGAGAGTGAGCGAGTTTAACCTCAAGTTGAGAAACGGAGAGCGAGCATTGTCATTTTAGTGACAAATTTTATACTATCAGCTAGTTATCAATGAAGGTAAATAGTTTTCACTCTCGGGATTGAGAACAGAACAAAACTAAAGTCTAGACTTAGCGATAAGAGAAATAGGAAAGCTCCTTGTGATTAAAGTGTGTAAGAGAAAAATATTATAATTATTTAAAGCACTACGCTGTATTTTACTTGCAAGTCACATCCTTGTATCACGACGAAAAATTTTCGATAGTGAAACCTTTTTGTAGGATAGACACCAAACTTAATTAAGAGAAACTGGCTAACAACCATGCAGTTAGTGCGTCTGCATGTAAAAGTAGTAGATGGCGAAGTCACGACTTTAGGGTGTGTTGGAATTGAGATTTTTTAACTTGTGATTTGTTTTAAATAATTAATATCTCTTAAATTATGAGTTTTTGGACTATATGTTATATCACTTTATATACTCTAAATATGCTCTAAAGTCATTGGTTTAAATTTACGGGTTCTTAATGCCCACGGTGTATTTGGTTGAATAGTTGCTTGTTTATTATAAAATTAACTATGGCCGTTACAAATTTTGGTTAAAACAACCATAAACTATGTAAGTAGTGAATTATTCGTATATGTTAAAAGCCATTTGCTTGCACTGACTATTAATTTTATGTCTGATGATATTTTGACTCATCCTTTCCCATAAGAGTTACAGATTTAATATGGTTTTAAATGTTCCGTACGTAGGTATCAATCTGGTAACTGTCCGTCTATAACAGGCAGATTTTAATCATAGAACGGAGGTGATTACATACGCGCGAGCATATACAATCTGATATTTTACTGGAGTTGTTAGTATTCACAAGCAACATAATCTTCAAATCGTTCATTGGAATTACTTCCTTATTTACTATACGTATGCTAATGTACCATCGATTGACACATCATTAATCATCCATCCACAATGAGAGGCAAGCGGGCCGAAATTCCAATAAGCCGGTGCAACCTTCGCGTCCCTCAACCCGATGCACGAGATTAATACAAGCTCCGACCTTCGGCGATATTGGAACCAGCATCTCGCAAGCTTTCTCGTAAGGCTTGCGACTTGTAGATGTCCCTAGCGCTTTTAGAAGATGACAGTTGCTTGGATGACGAAGTTCTCGCTTAGGTAGGTACTCGCAATCCCATGCTGTTATTAGGGTTCCGTAGCCAAAATGGCAAAAACGGAACCCTTATAGTTTCGTCATGTCCGTCTGTCCGTCTGTCCGTCTGTCCGTCTGTCCGTCTGTCACAGCCGATTTACTCGGAAACTATAAGTACTACAGTGATGAAATTTGATGGGAATATGTGTTGTATGAACCGCTACAAAATTATGACACTAAATAGTAAAAAAAAGAATTGGGGGTGGGGCCCCCCATACATGTAACTGAGGGATGAAAATTTTTTTTTCGATGTACATACCCGTGTGGGGTATCAATGGAAAGGTCTTTTAAAATGATATAAAGTTTTCTAAAAAACATTTTTCTTAAAGTGAACGGTTTTTGAGATATCAGCTCTCAAAGTCGTAAAAAGTATGTCCCCCCCCCTCTATTTTTATAACTACGGGGTATAAAATTCTAAAAAAAATAGAGGTGATGCATGCTAATTAACTCTTTCAACGATTTTTGGTTTGATCAAAGTATCTCTTATAGTTTTTGAGATAATAAGTTTATTATATTTGCTGCTACGGAACCCTTTGTGCGCGAGCCCGACTCGCACTTGGCCGGTTTTATTTGTAGCCAATTGACTAGTAAGATGGTAAGTAGTGAGATTATTATTTATTTTAGGGTCGCGCAAAATGTAAAGGGATTAAACGCTGTCTGTTAGGTAAAATACAATAAATATATATTAGAACATCTTTATTGATAATTTCCTTTAGTTGTGTTTTGACATCCACGGGTAGAATGTTGCATGGAAGTAGTTTGTATATTATTTAAGTATGTGTATTTATATTGAATAGTTGTTTTGGAATCTTTTTTTTAGTTTATGCACCACCTACTTTTCAGCTTTTATTTCATTTCTCCACTACCCAAAGGTTGTCTGGAAGAGATCGCTCTTCAGCGATAAGACCGCCTGTTGTTGTGCCTCTGTCTCCCTGTATCTATGTTTTTTGTTTTTTATGTGCTATTTTATTATGTGAGGTGTGTAATAAAGAGTATTTGTATTGTATTGTATTGTAGCTATTATAAAGATAACTGGTACGTCACGTATCGATTCGATTGCTTATCGATGTAAAAAAGTGATTAACTGTCAGGGATATTTGTCACAAGAATGTGTTTGACTTGTCACGCCTATTCCCTGGAGATACACAAATATCAGGGTATTACATGCACCTTGCTAGGTTGCTGAAAATAGTGACCGAACTATTCCGCTCATTTTTTACATTCCAATTCCATTATTTCTAGGCAATCCTTGACCTGTCAATGGAAGCCAGACCAAGTTGCCAAAATTCCAATAAATCCATGCAACCTTCATGTCGATCAAACCGCTGCACAAGATTAATACAACCCTTGGCCTTCCCCCGATATTGGATGCCTCAACAGCTATTTTTAATCCCGTCTTTGTTTCCTTCCGTTAGTCGCATCATTTGATTTTAAACAACCCCTTAAATGAGTAAGACAAGTGCACCAAATATAGTACTTAAATCATACATTTTAAGAAACTTAAATTGAAGAATTTAAGTTTCTTAAAATTTAATTTTCTTAGTTATATTATAAGAAGTCGAAGTGCCTAATCATCCTGATCGCAATACAACTTGGTAAATTCTTGTTATCATGTTGATTTCGATTTCATGTGGGTTGATCTACAATATTTGTTAAGAGAAAGTAAAACTTAACGTTACTGCCTAATAAAGAAAGGAAAAGTATCTATCTCTACTTAAACGTAAAGTATTCTGGCCATCTACATTATAATAAAGACTGGCATTGGTCAGGCAGGATTTCTTCTTATGTAAATATATCCATTTGTAGAGAACTAACATTTTTATTTCATCACTAAGGTCATTCAATATTTTTGTTATGTCAATATACGCAAGTCCTAACGTAATTGTTTTTATTTCTATACGACGCCGGTGGCAAACAAGCGTACGGTCCACCTGATGGTAAGCGGCCACCGCAGCCTATAGACGCCCGCAACTCCAAAGAAGTCGCGTACGCGATGTGGACCCTTTATAAAATTTGAGGATGCACTGTGTTGACAGCAGAAAGTATATATTTAGGTCCCTCGCCCTAACACAGTGCATCCTCGGGAGCTCTAGTAGATAATGTTATTATGGCAGTGGTATTCTGCAAGGCGCAGGTACTTCCCTAGTTGGGCTGCTCCAAATTCGAGCAAGATGACATTTTGCTGTGCCCTACCTCTCTTCAAATTGTACTTTAGCAGGAGACTACAGATCCACTGTCTTAATGAGTCCTCGCCTGCGCGGGTTGCGGGCGACGGGGTATGACGACTCGGGAAACTGAGGGAGGAACTTGGGGGCGACGGGCGCATTCTGACACAACTTAGTAGGTATAGATGGTTTTTAACTGTAACATATACCAATACCTTACCACTTACATAATTTATAATTGTTATATATATAACCGAAATTTGGATCGTCCTTAGTTAACTTTATAATAAACAAGCAACTATTCAATGAAACAAAAAACCTGCTAAAAATAGACATACTACATACATTATGGTCGAAAAACGGGTCGTGTTTTCCTATTACCGCAGTCGGATAAAAATCCATCTGTTCACCATTAACCACTACGACGTCACATATCTTAAAAACTCTCTAGTGAGCATTTCACCTCTTGTGTATCAAGCTTTTCACGCTCGCCGCCCTCACCTCAGCCCCCTCCCGCCCCCTGAATCCTCATACCACGGCGCCCGCGCCGAGTGTAGGCCAGGACTAATTAAAACGGTTTATCCATAGATAGCTTAAGGTTATATACACTAAATTAATTACAGTCATGTAACTACTGTATTCTTTACTTTGATTTCTTTGCCTATAATAATACGTTTGCGGTAATTTATGCAACTGATATTAATAATTAACACAATACTATGAAGTGAACTTGTATTAGAAAAAAAAGAAATTTTCAAAATCTTGTAACAAAAGCAACACATTTAATGAAGAGGTCTGAAACAGTTAAAAACTTAGAGTTATAGGATCAAAATATTGTTTACAAACGCAGAAAACAGAGTAATTTTACAGCCTGAAACTACGGAAACTATATAAAGCCAATCAACACAAAAACTAAGGCAATAGGCAATTAACAACCTTATCCCTGTCTATAGTTATTTGGTGAAGATTGCCAGTAATACTTATTCGATTCTTATCAAACATCCAACTACAAGAGGCAAAGAATGCACTGAGAGTACAATAAAGTTTCGTAGCTAAGTTTGTAAAGTTTTTAGGGTTTATTTGAAGGTTCTAGACCCCTGTCTATATACACATTATCAAAGGATAGCAACTAACTTCTTTTTTTTCAAGCGTGCAATAAAGTTTAATTAGTTTTCTCTGGTGTCAATAATGTCAATCGAAAATATAAATGAAATAGGCTTAAAATCTGGCTCAAATTACGATTCACATCCTGTTTATAAAATTTCGGTCTGATGAAGGAAAACCGGATTTAAATGCAAAAATAACAGCACCACAATTACTTCGGTATTTATTGAAATAAATAAATAGAACGGGGCGTATTTTTAGGCATTCCTCCTAAAACAACGTCAAAATTCGTCTGGGACTTTGAACACAAGTTACAACAATATTCTAAAATTGCAAACAAATTAAAATTACAAAGACGTAATTGCAAGTCGTTTATAATATTATTTAATAAAAGTGTCAAGTTTCTTGACAAAAGACGGTCTCAAAATAAATTTGTTTACCACAATATTTCGGACACCTTATTTATGTTAAAACAACTAGAATGCTAGATTTTCGACGCACGCTACTAACATACTGATCCGATTATAGTTTGAGTATAACAGAGTTATAATATCATCTTGGCATGCCGCATTCAATTGAATAATGCCTTATCAATTCATCATTAATTTCCTTTGCCGATAGCTAGTGCCTATCCTGATGAGATCATATTTCAATAAATCTTCAGACTGTAGACTTCGAAGGCCGCATCGAGTGGACGAGGGATAACTCGTCCACCCTTGGGGTTGACATGCCCGTTGTCAAATTGACGCTTTCATGGTCCAAGGTTAATGTTCCAGTGAAAGGGTCTGGACCTTGAATATATTTGCTATATTTATCACGATGTAGACCTAGGTGTATATTAATAGGATATTATGTAAAATATTTTAGCCAAAATATTTTTGAATTAACGTTGCATGAAATCATAAATCTATAAAAAAATATTTTTTTGTAGATAGTCAATCTTACACGCAAATTATTTCAAATTAAAGGGAAAAATTGAAAAATGTAGGCTCCGAGCACGATTCGAACCTGCGACATTCTGGCATTCGCGGCCAATCGCTCTAGCCACTGAGCTACCGGAGCAAACATGCTCGGTCCCCAAATTCCTCAACCAGTTTCCTCTTACAACGCCTGAGGAAGGCATACAATGACCCAGAAGACTCAGGCTTCCTTTACTCGTAAAGACACCAACGTTGAGAATCCAGCTTCGAGCATACATTTTTCAATTCTTCCCTTTAATTGTTTTTTTTTAATTTGCGTTAACAACGTTACTGCTTAATAAAAAAAAATTTGTGTTCATAGAGATATGAAAAATATAACAAACGAACATTTTCGTGTACCAATGGTAATCATAACCTGTGTTCTATGTGGAGGCTGGCATGTCACTGCAGTAAACCCATTAAGATTGCAGATTATTTCTAAATAATAAGCGAGCTACTGTATGAAAAACTAAATAAGCAAGTATGAATTCACTGCTATATTCAAAATCTCCATTGTAAACAGCACCAAACAATATAAAATTTTAATTTTATATTACATGATCCTTTCAAACAATCGGCACGGATTAGGCCCGTCATTTTAATCTAGTATAAAGGCAATGGTTATGCGCAAATAAATAAAAACATTTTACAAAAAAAGGAGATTTGATCAAAGTTACCCCTCGAATAACAGTAACTTAGCCTTAAGCTGATTACATTTTAAAAAATACGTAGGTACTTTCAGGGAAGTATCAGTTTATAACTTGCTAACTCTGTAATCGTTTCCTGGACCTAAGTGCTATCCGAGGCCTTATAGTTCGGATCCCACGCGTGTCCAACCTTGAATAAAAATGTCGTCTTTCAGTACTTATTTTATCAGGAGGGATTATTTTTTTATCTTTGCGAATTTACTACACCAAGGCTTGGAGTGTTAATCTCCGAGTGTAAAAGTCCCTGAAAGACAGTCAATCTACATTTTCTCTTTTGAATATACGATGCTAGTGGAAGGTACTCAACATAAATATTTAAAAAGGCCTTCGTCGTTTTTTTAACAAAGCTCCCTAAACCCACCCTTCGAAATTAAATAAAAGTTTTGGATACACTTTTTCTATGGAATAATTGAATACCCATAGGTATAACTGTTTCTGGATTAGATGTAAAGTGGAATACTTGGATTGAAAATTGAATAAAAAACATTTATTTCGAGTACATCTGACTCAATATATGATTATAGTTAGTAAAATTAATTAGTATTAAAGTAAATTCAGTAAATGTTTACAGAAGGCAGGTGGGTATTTTTTTATCGGGCAATTAAACAACAATATAATTTGCGTAACTCAAACAAATATCAAGCCAAATTAATATTTAGGATAACTTCGGAAGGAATCCGATTTATACAGAGGGATTAAACTAACAACGAGTCATTACACACTAAACCCAACGTATGTTCGTTCGCTTAACTAGTAGCCAAAGCCTTTAACACGATTCATGGGCCTTGAATAGTTTAAGGAAAAAAAAGTTCACTTATTTCTGGGGAGTCGTGACTCAGAATTTGAGGAAAATAACCAGAATCAAAAACATTTACTCAAATTATAATGATTATTATTTACCTACCCCACCTTGCACAAAAATTGTCTCAGAGCCAAATTCCGTATAAGATATCAGCTAAAGCCCATTCGTCTCAGATAGACAGTAGGTAACACAAATGTTTGTATGAGTAGCACGGTCTCAAAAACGAGGCCACGATCCTGTTTTATTTGTGTCTGTACTTAGAATACGTTTGTGCTTAATTTAGGGAGAAATACCGACTGTGATAAATGGCACCTACTCATTTTGACGAAATATTTTATGTCTACCCTTCACACCCACCAGTCGACAGAATAAGATTAGACCCTATTAACTTCATTATCCTATTGTCCTTAAAATATATTAAGTACAAAATATGTGACAGTGAATAGCTGGTCTTATGAGTAGGTCTAACTCTAATGTAAGTTTATTCGTATAAATATCACAAGGTATAAATATCACTATAGGCCGCAGTGTAGGCATACCATTAGGAGGGCCGTACGCTGATTTGCCTTGGATTTGGCAAAAAAATAAATTGAGAAGGCTCATGAAGCACATGAAACTTGACCACTGGTTTTCATACGTTCACTAAATACATCGAATATAATTGCACCGAAAATTCTTCCTTTTGATTTGACATCTTCCAATAATCAGTCACTTATTTTTAGTCATTTATTCAGAAAACAATAAGGCAAATAAATAATTAATGCTGAATTCGTTCAAAATTAACGTTAATTATGAAATATTAAAATCCTTGATACCGTCCCCAAGGTCGCTCATTGACGGAAATGATCCCAAGATGCTGGCGGCGTTTCCCCGCTGCACAGCAATGCTAAGCCTTTGCCGGAGAAAATAAATACATGCAAAATTAATTATATGGGAACACCAATCATAAATTGTATCAAATTCATATGAACTCTTGACTCTAGTATCATATAGAACTAAGAAAAAAAAACTGTTAAAACAAACGAATAAACTAACATGTAATTGCAAGTTATACAAGTGTGAGAGAGTTTAAAATAAATTACAATATTTGGGTAAGAAATACTTTTAAGTAAGTCTAATGTGAGATATGTAATAAAACTACTACGGTCACCAGTTTTGTTTTCGCCTTAAAATAAAGACATTAAATGTGTAAATCGCATGTCAAGATATGCCGAATTTACGTTCAATTACGTTTCAAATTGTGTTTCTAGATATTGCCTGAAATTATTTTTATCTTAAGCTATAAATTTTTCTTTCGAGAAAACTTTTAATTCTTTAAAATGTCAAGAGTGTTAGCGGATGATAAATGCACGAATCCAACTTTGCGTTGTGCGAAAGTAATAAGTTGTAGCTAAGTGGTTTTATTTTTAAAATCGGAAACAAAAAAGTTGGGATACCCTCTACTTATCGGGCGGCTAATCAGAATCACCATCAAGAACACGTAATACGCTGTATGTATTATAGAGTGCAAGTTCAACCATTATTTTATTAGTTCTTATTAATAATGAGCACGTTAACAATGCAACTGCTACATAAAACTATTGTTTTCATTTGTTGCGACTCCTGGAATTCAATCTGACTTGACATTTCACCCACCAAGATGATATGAATAAGTAGCGAGTGCCATTCTCGCCGAGCTTATGTGTCAGAACGCGCGCAACATTAACACCCAGTTTGGAATCATAAATGTCAAGTCAGATTGATTTCCTGAAATAGTGCTTCAGGAAATCACTCTGACTGTGCTGTTCGCGACCAACACTGGCCTCGCAACCTCCGGGTTGGCGAAGCTTGTTGGTGTATTGGCTCCAACATTCTGCATTCAACAAGGCGAGGTTACGTGGTTCAATGAACCAGTGACCTGGTTTCGTTGCTGCAGCGATCGATTCTTTTCACTATTTACCTTCTAGGAAATTTATTGATTCAGATATTTTGATTTAGGTTAGCTTTTACAGCGAACCGCGTTTGCGTAATGGTTCCTTGTGATACGAGTACGTACCTATTTATGGAAACGTGATTGTATAGTAACGTTTTCAATAACCGTATCAATCTTTTATAATAAAGTTTATAAAGTTTGAAATATCTGTGAATATTATTAGTGGCACTAATTGTTATTCTTATGCCGCATTTACGCACAGGTGTAGCACTACACCTCTCGCGGTTATAACTCAAGACTCCCAAGAGTTTTGTACTACCAAAGCTGAACTTTTATACATGTATTCTGACATCAGGTGTCCGTAAATGCGATCTTGTTCGTTTCATTTTTGCCAGTAGTCGTGGTCCTCAATTGGTACAATGAGTTTGGTAATCAGTCTGTTTATGCATCTTTATTCTTCTTTGAATGTCCCTACATTCATGCACTGGGACGGTTTTCTGATGCTTTCATTTTAAAGGTGAATAATGACAGTACCTTATTAAACTATGGAATGAACTGTCGCCTGCGGTATTTCCGGACCAATATGACCTTCAAACCTTCAAGAAAAGAGCGTATTCCCTTCTGAAAGGCCGGCAACGCACTTGCGACTCCTCTGGTGTTGCAGGTGTTTATGGGCAACGGTAATTGCTTACCATCAGGCGATCCGTCTGCTCGTTTGCCCCCTATAACATAAAAAAAAACTTATAAACACCCGTTAAACCAGTTTTAGTGTAATTTGCTTTCAGTTTTCTCCGTGGTGGTTCCTAAATTACATAATTTTATTTATCATCTTTTTCCAAATTTATCTGTAATATCTAAGTAGGTAGTAAAAAAGAAAATATAATCCATATATTCCAGAGCTTTCTTATGTTTTATGAATAGGGAGACATGTTTTTAACTTATATTATTTTAACTGATACTTATTCTTATTATGAATGTATGAGTATAAGTTCAATGCAAAAACAGCTAAATTGGTACATTTGTAAAAAATGTAGCTCAAGATGGATTAAAGTTCATTTTTATCCTGGCAATCATTAAGGTGCTAATATCGGGATGCAGTGCTTGAAGAGGTGCGTGAAAAAATTACAGGTTTTCGAAGAAACATTTTTTTCCTATACAAAAAAAAGATGACATCGTAACTCCTCTCCTTTTTCATTTATTTTTTTAGTCCTGTGAGTCAAATTCATTCGTATGGCCTAAAGATCAATCGTTCCGATTTTCATGATTTGAACATCATTTGCAGCATTTTACTGAATTTACCGCTAAGACTCTACCGCTAAGACTAATGGAAGTACATAGGAAAAGCTAGTGATTCAATAGTTTCCGCATTTATAAGGAGGCTTTGAAACAACCGTTCGCCCGATCTTGAGTCCGCTATCATCTTGGCTCGACAGCACTCCGCTCGGGTCACCGGGTCACGGTGTTGCTACGCGGCTGTGATCATGTCATACTGTGTCACTTTGTTCGATCGACTTAACTTTCCAAATCCATTGTTATTTTACAATGATTATAAATTCGCCAGCCCTGTTGTAATCTGAGTTAGGGAACCGTTAAGAAACCTAGAAAGTATCGTTTTAAGCAGTACGTATCATCCATTTGACATCATGCGCTAAAGTTCAGCTTTGGTAGTACAAAATACATAATATTATGTACCATCCGGGAATTTTCCAAACAATACTATTTCTGTAGTTAAAAAATTAGAAAAAAAAAGTAAATTGAAAGCCGGGGGGGCCTGATCCGGATCCTGTTTTATATTGCTTCAATGTGCGAGTTTTTGAGCAATGCGTCTATATGACAGCGGAAAGACACTGGATGGGCTTTCCCTATTTTAAATCAATAAAAATTTCTGGTGCTGTGGCGAGTTTTATAACGATATCTTGCTGGCTAGAAAGAATCAAGTAGGGTAAACGTCTCAATGATCGACATCTTAATGCCGAATAAATGACACCTGTTAGTCAATTAGAGACAGAGGTGAGGTCATATAATGACAGCAATATAACATAAGATTGGGTTTGAAGACCACTTTAGCCTAGTTTGATAGTGACTTTGCCTACGAAGCTGGAGGTCCCGGGTTCGAGTCCCAGTCAAGGCATTTATTTGTGAGATGAGCACGAATATTTGTTCCTGAGTTTTAGATGGTTTCTATATATGTATTTATTTATCTATATATAAGTATGGATATCTTCGCCTAGTACCAATAGCACAAGCTATGCTTACTCGTAGTTTGAGACTGGGTCGTTTTGTGTAAGATTGTAAAAAAAAGAAACTGCCATGGATATCTAGTGCGTCACCAATTCCAACGTCAGTAATCTGTGGCATCGGTGAATTTAGGTAATTAAACTATTTAACTAACTATTCACAAAATAGTCACTTTTTTGATAGGATACGATGCGAAGCATAAATCAACTGAAATTTTCGTAGCAAGGAAGAGCCCCAACGAAAGGGATTCAATATTCAGAACGGTTTCCGTTTTCTAGTGCCTTAAAATTATAATATCCAATCATAATCATTAATCATTCACGATGTAGTATTGAATTTATTCGATTTCCAAACGGAATGAAATGTTGTTGGTTGCAGGCCAGCATTTCACATTCCAAACTTCTATTTTAACGTTTAAACCCCTCGTTCCAAGCCGAGCTTCACTCGAAACTACATAACAAAATAGCAATCGTAGGTTGGAACCTCGGTATTATTTTTATACCATACCTAATCTAATTCTTATAGTAAACATTTTTTTAAAGGAAGCTTGGAAAATTTATACCGCGGTAGCCATGGACGACTTCTTGAAATCCAGATTCAGTTTATGTTACTTAGAATATAACCGGCTGTGTAAATTTAGTCATTCGACAACGTTCACTGAACATGTGCCTTATTCAGATAAATTCGTAGTAACGCAGAAGAAATGGAGACCCAGATAGGGCTCTACTAAGATAACCGCAAATGAATGCCCTGAAAAGGATCATTTAACAATTAGGGATAATTGTTTGTCTTGTTTGTCTGGGAAGAATAGCTCCAAACTCAGCCCAGCAGTTATCTCGAGTAAATAACCGTATCATTTGTCGTAATTGTATCATTTTCATTGAGGCTTGGTTCAAATCGCAACGGTATTCATTACAATTGCATGTTGCCAATTTTTTCTGATATGACGGTTCAAATTTCTAAGCTAATAAAATAAATTGGTAAAATAAGTATTTTCAAATCATTACCATCTCGCACGAGACCCTCCATTTTTCAATTTCGAAATGTGTAGAAGCTTATCTCTGGCAACACTGTCTTATGACATATACATCAAAATAGGAATAATATGCCTAATATTGCGGATGGAATACTTATCCTGTGATTATTGCAGGATTTAGAAATGAAGTGTAGATTTTTACGAACATCAAGTGGAATGGCATCTTTTGGTGATATTTACTTACTCGTAGATAAATCACATACTAGATATCTTAAGTAGTAATAGATGACGGGAAAACTTCCTAAATTTAATTCTCATTGTATTGCCAATATCAATATGTAACGCTTCAAAGGTTTTATCACATTTGGAAAGAATGGATCAACACTAACTGAGCGTGGGCTGGTAGGAACAAGACGCGAAGTAATTCCCAGCTCACAGTAATCCTATTGCTACAGAAATATAAATGACAGTGCAATAGGGACGCAAATAGAATTTGGAGTATTTATTGAAAGTCGTAGGTGTAATGTAGGATTTTATACTTACAAGCCTTTTTTCGGGCATGAGTCGCAGACAGCAATTTGCTGATCCACTTTATTAGACTCTGCAGCTTGCGGTGTCTAGAAAATTTATAACGATATCAATGACGTCGTCGTTTAGCAATCCTTTTTACTACCCTTTAGGATATAACGTGGGAAGATAGAGGGTAAAATACAACGAAGCCGAAATAGTATTCGAAGATCAGACCAGATATCCCAGCAACTGAATATGAAAAATGACTGTCAGTGCTGTACTCCACCGGGCGTCTGAGCGGAAACTATGGCGGTAACTTGTTCACAAAATGTATTACTAGTAAGAATCACGATCCTCATCAGTGAGGCAACTATCAAGAAGAGTGGATGTAACAAAAAAAATATTGTAGGCCTACCGTTTAATTTAGACGATAACTGCACGGGGTGCGGCGTAATAGTTATAAATTTTTACTTATATAAAAACATTCATTTTCATCTTTTACTAAATATAATTGGAGTTATGTCAACAATAACGTTATGTTTAGGATGTTGATTTAATCATTATGAATGGTATACAAGTTGGATGAATTACGGAGGTTCATCCAAAAAGTAGTTTTACCTTTTACAGATATTTACTGCTAAATGGTACTCAATTTAAAATGAATTTAAAATGGGAAGTTTTATTATTAATCTTTCCCGTGAGTTCAATCGCATGCTTAATAGATAAAATGAATAAAGAACTTTTAAGTTCTAGAGAATGAATAAAGTTCAAAGATATTTGCTATAATCTTGACCCTTCACGAAAGTTCAAGTTCTGTGTAAACTTTCTTTCTACTTGCGGGCAAGCCTGATCAATACATAAAACTTAAATCATTAAGCCAATTATAACATTAATAGTTCTGGCCTCAAAGATGAGGTAAGCAGCTAACAATTAAGTTTTGAGGTCAGTATCGTCAATGAGTTTGCGTTATACGTGCGTAATTACATCGTTACCACGTCCTTCTGAAAGCCTCAAACAATCGTTAAGTATTCAAAATATAATCAATACGTTATGTTGAAACTTATGTCTCAACATGACTCAAAGTAAACGGGTGAGCATTCTTTGAATACCGGGCTTTAACAAACGTCTAACTTTACGAGCGCATTATGTGTCACTTGTCACTGTCATTTCACCCGCGCACGGAGAAACGTGAGAAATTGGAATAAAAATGAAACATACTAGGTATATCATAATCTCGTTACATACGATACTTATAAGTACTAATGATTTGCAGAAAAAATCAAAAAGTCACATTCAAGTCTCAGTTCTTCAGTGGTGGCTTAACCTCGAACTTATGCCCTGGTTTTTCTTTGAAACCTTGTTCTAAAGCTTCGAGCCAAAAGTTTAGATCTCAAAAAGATAAAACACACAACAATTCAAAGCCTAAGTACGAGTACATGGATCAAGAAATGTAGGAAAATGAGAAATAAGGCAAAAAGAAACCTAACTTGTTTCAAAATGATACTTCAGTACGTTAAAAGAAACAGTTACTTATATTAATGAAAACGCTCGATATTGAATCCTAAAAATTATTTTAGAAAATAAATTCGGAGTACCAAACATTGAGTAGGTACGTAGAATCAGTATTCCATTCGCAATATTTGACGGATGGAGACATATCCCCATTTTGATGTCTCGAATTTAGAAAGACAATAAAATACTGCGAAAAACACATTTAACTGCTCGTTCACGTACACCTTTTGTTATTTATTCTCGGGCTCGGTGAAGAAAATATAAATTGTGCCCAGCCACAATTCAGATAAAATTTTCTCAATTATACTTCCGACATAAAAGGCGGGAACTTCCATTGATTGACTTACAGTTGTAACTCTATTAGAACTCCTATTAACTCTATGTGACAAAAGGCTAAATAAACCTCAGACTTAGGAGGCTATTCAATCTATCTACGTGTTAAGCCACATTCGATGCTGCTATTGTAAATCGAGCTGTGTAGGTAAATACATAGGATTTATTTTCCAATGCGTTAGTGAAACACACTTTAACAAGCGGAAGTACAATATAGAACAGAAGTGAAATATGTATTTAATTAACTTCTGATTGAGTTTGGTAAAGGAGATGGATCTATTATAGAATTTGGTTAGTAATCACGAGCTACCGAGTGACTGAAGTTATTTTTATAAACATTAACAGTAAAAATGGTTTAGATAATTAATAATAATATAATCCATGACAATATATGTGTAATAAACGGCTAGGTGCATGTAAAGATTTTATTATACCATTGTTATTACTTAATAGCTCACGAAATGATACATCAAATTTACTAATAACTATCATTAGTCTTTGCCAATAAAAAATACTAGTAAATATGAAACCAATTAGCAATAATAAGTGGTCATAATAATAACTGACTATATATATATAAGACATACGTACTTGCGAGAATGTCTTAAATAATATTTCTAATTGACACTGCCACCCTGTTCGTTAACGACACAAGATAAAACCGTTGTACATACGAGTATATTTATACATACGTATTTGATGACGCTTTAGCCTAGGTGGTAGTGACCCGACCCTGCCTAGTAAGCTGGAGGTCCCGGGTTTGAATCCCAGTCAGGGCATTTATTTGAGTGATGATTACGAATTGTGGATCCACAGAATATCAGCGTCGTTTCACCTTCTGTGGATCGACATCATGCTGAGTGGACTCCTTTTTTGCATTAAGCCTTAATTTTAATATACTTTAGTGTTTAAAGGTAAATGTGCTATTTATTATGTATAAAATTCGAAATAAGGCTTTTTCTATTCTATTCTATTCTAATATTTGTTCCCGAGTCTTGGATGTTTCTATGTTTTTAAGTATCTATTTATATAGATATATATAAGTATGTATATCGTCGCCTAGTACCCATAGTACAAGCTTTGCTTAGTTAGGGCTGGTTTGGGACTAGGACGATTTGTGTAAGATTGTCCACAAACATTTATTTATTTGAACATTTATATAATGTATCTAAGACGTTTGTTTCCGAGTGTACTTTAGGTCGATGACCGGTCAAGAGGATCTACCCGAGAGGTAGTGCAGCACAGGTATTTCTGCATAAGGTAAATGTACCAGTGAATGAACTACTGTTCTGGCTATGATTTCTACTATAAATTGCTGTGTCTAAGGATTTTTTTTGCATTAATCTCAATCTTAAAAAGTACGCGATGATACATGAAATAAATACATGAAAAGGTACGTGAGATAATTTTGGTAAGAGAAGTTGAAACACTGTAAAGAAATGTTCGTCCATTAACTGGTTCTAAAAACCAATTAATAAACTAATTCATTATCGGTCGATGTTCATTTACTAGAAAACTCCCGTTCATTCACGAATGATTTTTCCATTTTTATTTAGGATAAAAGTAGTCTTATTTTCTTTTTAAGTTATAAGACATGTAACTTAAAAAGATAATAAGACTAGTAGCTACTGCAAAAGTGATGTAACGTAAGCCAACTAGAATACGTTCTTGTCCAATAAAAATAGGCAAGGCCGATATGAAGTATAGCAATCATACACAAAATGATTACCAATTTCTAAAAAATCCTTCAGGAATTCATTCACTGGTACGTTTACCCTATGTCTCCTGTAAGTAATATGTATCCCGAGACATGTATTTAAACCGATATGTCTACTCATAGGTGTATTACACATTGTCTTTATAAATGTCCGAATGTTACCCTATAAAATTTTAAACCATCATTATGCTACTGTTTAGTCATTGTATAATTTTTTGTTTATTCTTACGCATTTCGTCAGCCGCAATTGAGGAGTGCATTGTTCTCGGAAGAGAGCTTTTAACACTGTCGGTGCAGGCAAGGCAATAAACCACAGAAAAATGGTACGAATTCGTGTCAATGACACAGAATGTATTCAATATAGTTATATAATTTACATATGATGACATTAAAATAAAGAAGATTCAACGATTGAAAACAGATTGATCCTATTGATAAATACGTTATACCAAACGAAAATAAATACTATACACAACTATGACTTGCATAAAGCACTCACTGGTGCAACTCTTCTATCTCTTACTGAACAATGCTATATGTAAATTATCAGTATTATTACAATACCTTTCCCCGATCGTCTAGATTCCAAAATGATTTAAAACTTATGAGTATTGCATTATCAAAAACTTGATCAAGAAGTCAAACCCTTGTGAAAAGGATGTTACGGATATCCGTTGCAAACTTATTTGAGGACGAAACCCGAAGTAGGTGACCGGGAATCGAACTCATGACCGCTTAAAAGCGCTGCGCGGGCTGAATAAAAAGAGCGAGTCACCTTTTACTGTGAATAATTTTGTGCCAACCTACTTTACTTTCATAAAAATACGCATTACCGTACATCGAATGGCGTAAAGCTATTTCTACCCCTTTCATAAAAAAAGTTATCGAATATTCACATACAGGTACGGGTAATACCTAAACATAAATCGGCGTGTATAAAATTGATGTTCCTGCTAGCATTTTATACTTATAATCCTCGTTTTAGTTCACCTACGACGGCAAAACTTTCGGTACCTTTGTTTTTTTTAATAACTACCTACTAAAAATGCAATGTATATTTTCATAACCCTAATACAATGTTGACTAAACACTTACATTACGGGATCACATGAAGGACTACACCTGTCTGAGCTGTCAGGTGACCTTCGGTAAACACATTATGTCTAGGTCTAACCATATTCTCTTCAGCTATATTTTCCTAAGCGGGTCCGACCCGACACACTTTACTACCCTCAAACTTGGTAATTTCAAGCCCGACCACTTAACCTCAAATGTATTATGCCCCAAATATTGGACGCTACCACTAATGATGTTGTGTGTAATAATTGTGAAGAGTGTAAAAAGGATGATTAACACTTGGATAGAGCAAAATGTTCTCGTATTGAATATCAGTCTTCCGAGAGTAACGCTGATATGAAATATTACTCAGCTGATTTGCAGAAGGTAATTATGTTACCACGAATGGAATCAATTAAATCGGTCATTTATTCTGCTCTGTAAAGTTTTGTACCTGTTGGCCAAAGCAATCCGCCATTTGTATTTTTATGGCGCAAAGCAATATCAGATAGGAAAAAAGAGGATATCGTGAGCACTTATAGATATATAATATGCACTTCATTGCCGGCAATGCCGCATCCACAGCAGACCTCAAACTCCGCAAATACGCCACCCTCGGCAGTGGTTACATATTTGAGGCATTAGGGGTCGAGACTGGGGCCGTGGAGGTACTGGATCTTTTTTCATATTTTATTAGGTACATCTTAACAACATAATCTACTATATTTGTACTAATATTTGTACTAAAGCATAGTTAGCAGAATTGGCTATTTGATTACAGTTTTTAGACAATCAAATGTTTGTATGGGATCAACTTCAATTAGAGCAACGTAAAAGACGAAAACGAGAGATGAAGTACAACATAGCTGATGAGCACTGAAAACGCTCTATACTGATATGCAGGGAAATGTGACGTCACGGTGTAATGGCCTCGTAATCCCGTTATATGGAAAAAACGAGTTATTTGCCGTTTTAGTCGTCAAATGTTGCGTTTAAGGACATAGTTGCCATACCATTTATTTTTTATCGAAACATGAGAATTCTATTAGTAATTTTTAATTTAAATTTGGACTATATAAAAAACAACATTTTCCGAATATTTAAAGTTTCATATCTATTTAACATTTTGATTAATTTGTTTAATTTACTACGTATTCTGATAATTTGATGTTTTTTTATCTATATAACCACACTATGGAACACATTTTAACATGTGTCAAATACCCAATTGTCAGACGTTCCCTACTTCCTGACTTGCTGAGGTGGAATCTGTAGGAAGTATTTCCTACTTTACGTATACCTTTGCGCAGTAGGTAGTATTAGTATTGCGCGGAGGTGGGGCAGGTGATGCAATACTGTATTCGTATCGTCCTGCGTCTGCGCATCCCGCTCCAATCAGGAAGCACTTATTTAAATGCGGGGACGCAGTAAGTTATCTATACTGACGACTGACAGTTGATACTGAGATCTGACAGGCCTGTTATTCATAAACCGATTCGTCTTCACCTTTTACTTCACCTCTCACCCTTTTTTTATGGAAACTGTCAAAAAGTGACAAATGACATTTGATAGTGTCCATATAAAAACGGGTAAACTGTGAGGTGACTGTTGAGAACGGTGTTTAGTGAATCGTATAGCAGCTTACTGATAACGAACCACTAAAATGCAGAAGTAGGCTAGTGCAGTGAGTTCGTATTTATTTTATAGTTCTGGTGAGTTGTTGAGTAGTCATATTAGTTGTTGTACTGCTGTGACTGGTTTCTATCGCTCTGAATCATAAAAGCTGAATGTCACTCTGAGACTCGTATTGGTACCGTTAAATTTTATATGTAGGTAGTCAATACTTATTTTCTATTTATGATATGAATCCTAAGTTAGCTACCTATGCCAAACATTTGCTCCAACTATGCCCATGGCTGATGAGGAAGGTCTGACCAAGTAGGGGTGGTGTAAATGGCCGAGCAGTGGTCCAGTGGAGCAGGTCATAACTAACTGTCATAACACCGGCTAATAATCCCTAATTTTAGTATTATGTTGCCCTTACAAAGCTATGTTCTATGTCTAAATAATAAGTTACATGTCGTTTTGGATATATTCCCCAGTAAATATTATTCTCAGCTTCGCAGAGCAAACATTAATATGACATTTTCTTTTAGAGTAATTAATCGTAGGGTACAATTATGATACTTTTGTACTTTATGATGGTGCCTTCACATACTTACTCCTTTGAAATTATATACGCCACTGTAAGGATTATTTTTCCCAAAAATTTACTCAATCTTTTTCAAATGACTGAAAACATACTAATCAGGATGTTTTCAAGCATTAGGACTCAGACCAAAAAGTATAGACGGAGCATACAACCTAGTGAAGCTGGTTTTTGAAATCATGCCCAGCGTCAGCGAGCATGCGTGCGAAGGTACTGTTACACATGCTCAAAATTAGCACATGAAAAGCATGCTTAAGATGAGCATGCTTTTGAGCTGTGTACATTTACTTATGTATAAGCATGCTACTACCATACTAACTACTAGAATGCTCATTAAGCAAGCGCGCCCACATTTGCTATTACCACCTCAAGTAGCAGTAGCATACTCACAGGCAGCTCGGGCTGCTATTTATCAGCCTGATACAAAAAACTGGTCAAGTGCGAGGCGGACTCGCGCACCGAGGGTTCCATACACAGATGTTGTACCGGTTCCAACCCTATTAATTCAGGAAAATCTCAACAACATGGTGAAGAAATTGAACGTCATGGGTACAGCGCCATCTATCGGTGACTTTTGTTACATATTTGAGCGACTGAAAAACTTAGTATGTATGGTGGTTTTTCAAAGATAATTCTTTATCATGTGAACCGATTTCAATTTTTTTTTCTTTATTTGAAAGAAGGTACGGTACTTTCAGCATAATCTCGTAGGAATTTATAAAACAAAAATAGATGCAAATAGAAATGTTTTTTGATGATAAAAAAAGAAAAACTGGATAGAGTTATAGTAATATTTTTCCTGTAAAACTAACATTGATATCAATGTTACGTCATAATTTCATGTTTTTTCCTGGGTAAACTTCGGAGATAAGGGGGAAGGACGGTATTTTCTTTTACATTTTCCCTTATAAAACAAAAATGACTCAATGTAAAAAAAAATAAAAAAAAATGTTTCAGAATGTGCAACTCAAGCCCTTTCATATGACATCCCATTTGACATAGTCACTAGACTTTCAAATCTGTCATTTTTTACAGAAAATAAAAAATTATTTAAAAAATTCATGTTCTGTATATGTTAGCCTTCTTTATAACTATTCCAAATTTCAAAACGATAACATAAGCAATTCTTGAGATATTTAGCGAGCGAAAAAGAAAAAAAAAAGATCCAAAACTCCAAAGATAAAGTCAAAACTGTATGGCAAGTTATCAACACTGAAACTGGGAAAAGTAAAATAAAAGATCCGCACTACAGCCTACGAATCGATGATACTCTGGTAAGTTCTGACTACGAAGTAGCGGATCATTTTGAGCGGTTCTTTTCTAACGTACCTGTCGAGACTACGAAGTCCTTAAACTCATCACCAGATGTCGCTGAATCATTATTGAATGCAAATGTAACAGAATGTACAGAAATCTTTAGCTTTACTTATGTGTCTCCCATAACTTTAATAAAAGCTTTTAAGTCATTAAATTTAAAGAAGACTGAAGATCTCTGGGGCCTTTCAGTAAAAGTATTACATTCCATTATAGAATCAATCGCACCTTTCTTAGCTGATATTTTCAATAAATGTATTGATACTGGAGTTTTTCCTGACCTGATGAAACACAGTAAAATTATCCCCTTGTTTAAATCGGGAGCAAAAACTGACCCTACCAACTTCAGGCCAATATCAATACTACCGGCATTAAGCAAAGTTTTTGAGAAACTTATTCTTAATCAGCTTATGTCCCACTTTAATCGCAATAAACTACTCAATAGCAATCAATTCGGATTCACTAGAGGTCGTTCTACCACCGATGCCGGGGTGGTACTAATTAAACATATACATGATGCCTGGGAAGGGGCTCAAGATGCTATTGGAGTGTTCTGTGATCTATCAAAGGCATTTGATTGCGTTGATCATGTGAACTTAATTAGAAAGTTAAGACATTATGGGATAAAAAACGGTGCTCTTGACCTTGTTTCATCGTATCTGTCGGAAAGAACTCAACGAGTAGTCATTAATGGAACTCAATCTGCAGGGACAACTGTTGCGCTTGGAGTCCCTCAAGGCTCGATTCTGGGTCCATTTCTGTTCCTAGTTTACATCAATGACTTACCAAACTTGGTGCAACATAAACATGATATAGTGCTATTTGCAGATGATACGTCACTTATCTTCAAGATAGGACGGAAAGAGAAAAACTATGATGTTATTAATGAGGCACTAATTACTGTTGTGAACTGGTTTACAGCAAATAATTTACTTCTAAATTCCAAGAAAACAAAGTGCATCAAATTCACTTTGCCAAATGTCAAGCAAATAAACTATTCTAAGATCAAACTAAAGGATGATGAACTGGAATTTGAAGACAACACAGTGTTCTTAGGCATTACCTTAGATTCAAAACTGCAATGGCATGCGCATATTGCCACTCTGGCTGGCAAACTTAGTTCTGCGGCCTATGCAGTTAGACGTATTAGACAGTTAACTAACGTTGAAACGGCCAGGCTGGTGTATTATAGTTACTTCCATAGTGTTATGTCCTACGGAATCCTGTTGTGGGGTAAAGCGGCTGACATCCAGACCATCTTCGTGCTACAGAAACGAGCTGTACGCTCCATCTATGAACTAAAAGCCAGAGAATCTCTCAGAGATAAATTTAAAGAGGCAAACATTCTTACTGTAGCATGCCAATACATTCTTGAAAATATTATGCATGTGCGGAAAAATTTACAGGAATTCAAGCTTAACAGTGATATCCATGACTACAACACTAGAAGTAAACACAAGATTGCAGTGAAGGCCAGTCGTCTCCGAAAGGTTAGCACGTCATTTGTGGGGAACTGTATACGATTTTATAATAAAATACCTATCGAAATAGTTAATTTGCCATTCAGTAAATTTAAGTCCCATATTAAAAGGTATTTGCTAAGCCAGGCGTATTATACTGTCAACGATTTCTTAAATGACAAAAATGCTTTCAAGCCAGTGGTAGTTTAATCCTGTTACTTTTAATATATCTATGTTTATTTTAGGATATATTCTTGTATAATAGTTCCGTTACGTTTTATGTAACACGATGCTATTTCTCGCCTCACAGTCGCCTTAACTTTGTTATTATCAATGTCCGCCAGCTTGAATATGTCATGCTCGCTTTAAGGGCTTTGCCTACGGTGGCGTCGTTGATCGGGTCGCCACCTTCCCTAACAGATGGTCGAGGGAGGCGATGGCTGAGATACGCGTCATACTCGTGATCGGGTGCTGTTTGTGGAGTCCGGTCTGTTCATGCTTGCTAGGACATAGTGACTACGTTAATACTAGTGTCTTTTATAAGGGATTGACGAGAGACATCATCCTGTTGTGGATTCGTTTTTATTATCAGTGACTTAGAGACCATATACATCTCTAACAATATTAAATTAATTTTAATTTTGACGCTCAGAGACCATGTACATCTCTGGGATAATATATTAATTTCACTCCTTGTTTAATCTTGAGACCTTATACATCTCTAACTTAATATTTGTAATAGATAACTTTGCAAGTTTATCTTCACTGTATGACATTAATTTGGTTATAATTGTTAAACTCGAAATTATTATTCCTTCTTGAACTGTAAATTAATATTTTGACATGAAAAATGTATTACTTATTATAGTCAGACTTTCTTAAATTATAAATTAATATTTTGACATGTAAAAGTGCCCTTGTGGCCTATTTGCAGAATAAAAAAAAAAAAAAAAAAAAAAAAAAAAAAAAAAAAGATGTGACAAACAGACAGACAAAATGAAACTATAAGGGTTTTTTTTTAACATTAATTGGGACGGAACCTTAAAAACATGCTTGATATGAGCACGTAGTAGACACACATGTAGGTTGCATTTGATCACCTTCACCTTTACTTATTGCGCATGGTTAAAACCGGCTTTACTAGCCGTAAGCCGTTCGTAATGCTCCGTCTATCTTTTTTTCTTGGTCTGAGCATTAGAAGGTATACACATGCTTGAATTTAGGTACTGAATATGTTGGCCACCATCGTTTCTCATACCTATCATAACGTCTTCAAACAATTAAATCTATCAAAGTCCCGAGAACGACTACAATTAGTTCATAAAAGATTTTCTAAATGATAACATTGACAAAATTCCGTATCTCCCACCCAACAGCCTGTATAATAGCCCTAATCACTGCACGCGTACTAAAAACCTGATGGATGGCCAGGTACGGGGCAAGATTCATTAGGACGGCCCAGTTTGGAGGTTTTTGCGGGCGAGGTGGACAGGTCGAAACCGTCGACCTATATGAGCGACTTACCGCTCACTCAATATTGGCTCCTTCCTAGACTCATCTGAGATTATAAAGGACTGGAATAAGGACTATTTACTTACCAGGAAATAACTATTGTAACTATTTCAAGCTAATAATTGCTGATTTGTGAGGCTATAATGGATGTGTAATTTTGTTTTACAGAGTTTCTCAACCTATTTTCTATCCCCAACCTAAGAACCTAATTGGCTGTTGCCAAATCAAATTTTAAATGATATGACGTATTTTAAACGAATTATTAAGGTAGCAGTTACAGTACATATAAAGGTCCTTACATAAGGTAGATTAAACCAAGGAAGGGCCGATTGGGTGTGATTGTGCTAACCACTTCTAATTTTGCGAGCATAATATGCGTCTACTGCCATGTTCAAAGTGTGACAGAGTTAAATGAGTAAGGTGTATTAGGAGAAATAGGCTAAAATGGTAAATTTCATCTTTTTTAACGCTATTTCCACAGAAACTGAATTCCATGCCCATAATGACACGGGAAGAAACTAGTTTTTATCGATTTATAACGCGCCAAATGAAACGACCATATTCCCACTGTATATGCATCAGCGGCATGTTTTTTAATTGAATAAATCGATTAAGCCAATTGCTAATCTATTACAAAAGCAAAGGCTGTAACGTTTTCTTTAAATATTTTATTTATTCAAAATCATTAGCATTCTTGTCCTAATAATCTCTTTTCTTAATTTATCATATCACATAACAATTTTACTATAAAAAGTTTTTTTAGTATAAAAAGATAGCCTTTTATTAGCTATTTGAGACCCAACTGATGTAACAGTAGTTTTCAAAAATAGACAACTACATGACAAATACTACTGTATCTAAACCAAACCTTTCCGTGGAAAATAAAGTCATAATACCTCAATATATAATATACACGCTACAAAACCTATGGATGCTTCCGCCTGTCCCCATTCCTATTTTTATCATCGAACATTCTGGTTGATGGTCACCCATTTAATTAATTTATTTTTGTTATAGCCCAGAATACAAATTCAATAAAGTGGGTAGGTATTTTCTTTTCTGAAATAGACCACTTTAATGGGCACTGCTCCGAATAATACACAGAGTATGAAAATATTTATAAAGCCGTCGTCGTCTCCCGGCGAAAATAATAAACATTAGCATTCTTTTCAAATAAGCCCTGGGATCCCAGGAACTGACGACGACAGGAGACGACGGGTCAACATGCTAATAAATGGTTTCATTTTGTTTAAAAGGTGTGTTTGTTACGAGAAGTGCGCGAGAATATTCATACCACCATATTACAAATATTTTATTTACTAATATAAATACAAGAACCTTATAGCTATCGGAACAACTACTTATATATAAAATACCCCACCCAGTTCGCCCCCTTGTGGCATCGTGCCTAGGACGCTGGCGGCATTCCCTCTTTGCACCGCAAGACTTATACGCTGTGCAAAGAAGGCTCCAGCCCTGTGGTCCCCTGAGACGCCTATTAAACGTCCAGACACCTCCTTAATGAATTTTTTTTGTGTCGGACGACCAAGGGCCCAAGGTCTCCACCGCGAGTGCCACGAACTCGTATTCATTCGAGAGAAACGCGTACTTGCGGCTTTTGTGTATTTGAGCTTGTTCTGCGGCGGTCCCAGGCTTCCGAGCCGACCCTGTAACGTGGGACGGAGCCAGCGTGTCGACACAGGTTGCGTCCCACGCTAAAGGGCGGCCTAAGCACCAGGGGACGAGAGTGCAGCCATCGGGTCTCTTCCCGTCAGCTGCGGACAGCCCTGAAGGCTCCAGAGTTGCAGGAAGAGCTGCAGTGCTAAGTGACCGGCGAATAAGGTCATTAAGAGTAGCATGCCTGTATAGTCGGCCGGCGCTCATTTGGCAATGTAAGCCGTGGTGACCCAGAGAGTCGACAGGTTGGGCACAGCGGCTACAGGCATGTGGTTCACAGATTTTAAGACCCAGGCGAAGGCACACCGCGATTCTTAAGGCAGAGGGATCTAGAACGGAGCCAAGGTTTCGTGACGGGAGGGCATGCAACCAATGACCCGATTCCTTCTCCGAGACTGCCATTAGCCTGGCCCGTTCTTGAATATTATCCTGGACATTTTCTAGTAGGGACTGGTGGATTTTTTTAATTTTTAAGTCATCCCATGCGGCTTGGCTATGTTGTTCGTCTGGCATTCGCTCGTTGGGATTCTCTGTTCTCCAGGCACGTTCTGCCTCTGCTAGACACGATGCCGGGACATTGACGGTCGAAGTTACGTTGAGAATACCGCCAATGAGGGTGAGCGTGCTGTTGACTTCATACCACCTAAATTTTAAAAGTTAAAAAACTCTTCCCTACATACGAGTACAACTCAATACAAATATTCTTTATTGCTCACCAAACGGATTTCCTACCTAATAGTACCTATTATAATCTTACCAATACGCAATTTCCTGCAGCGTTATATTAAAAAAAAAACGAACAAATTTCAGCAATTAAGTACTCGTGGTTTAAAAACCGGTTTTGGTTGTAGAGGATAATGTGAAATTATATCCCGCCTTTAAGAGAAGTTATACAGTAAAATACTCCCAGATAACTAAAATTAACATATCACCGTGTTATTGAGTTCTTATGACACTCATTTATTTTTCTATTCCCTCACATTGTTTAAGATAAGCACTTGGTCGAAACCGGTACCCTGACCAGGTTGTTGGTAGGGCAAGCTTTCTCGAGGCCTGTCAAAAGACGAGTCAGTGTATTATTGTGCACCAAACAGTAAAGATAATAATGTAACGAAAACAACAAAAAATGAAAAGGGCATATCAACAAAATCAGTGAAGCTATGGCATATCATTCATAAAAAATTTAAGAATTATAATATACCACGGGCTCCATTCAGTAAAATCCCAGTTATTGTAAATGAAGCTATGATTTCGACGGATCCGTTAATAAAAAGCCTTTAGGGAGGCAATTTATTCAAAAATATCACGAACGCTTTAAATTATAATTTACCCATATAACGTTACTAGAATGTTGAATTGTTATTTATTCGGTAATACATCACGTACCTTTGAATGTGAGCCAGCTTAAATAATTGATTTATGGTATATAATGGTTAATTTAAATCGCAAGGTAAATTTACATGATTGACCTAAATATTATAACACAATAATTTAATCACACGCACAATATTCATATAGGTTTATAAAATTATATAAGTTCTCAATAATTGAAGCATTTTAATTGGATATTTTTTACTCTACTATCAAAATACGTGTATTTATTTCACCGGTATGTTTATTTTTCCTAAGGCTCGGTTTTATAAAGATTCATTAGACTTATGCCAAAATTTGATCTAGGTTTGGTCTAACGAATCTTTATAGAATCCGACCTTACGCATCAAAATTCTACAGATACTCGTACAGTACTTATATCTCACGAGCGCGTATTAGCCATCATTGTATTTGTGACACATACGAACATATAGACAACACAAACTCAGAGCTCCTACGCTGACGCACATATAGACAAGGTGCATGTATATCTCAACACACAACCATGGCTCGTACGTTTACGTTTCCGTTTTTATATTTGAAGTTGCACCGCCTACAATTTGTCTGCTTTGCCCTAAGGTTGAGTGGTAGAGAATGCTTATGGCAGGAAGTCCTTATGGACGATAGTTTACTTTTGTGCAATAAATATTAAATAATTAATTAAATATATCTTTGAATCAAGGCCGCTTGTGTAAAAGTACTAATGAAAGTGAGAGATGAGTCTAAGAACATTCCTTTTTAACCTAACAAACGAGTAAGTCGGTATATAAAAGCCATCAACTTAGATGACTTTTAAACTTTAGGTACTTCAATCTACGCCAACTTTGATAATGTGTCGAGCATTTGGCATAATAAGTTAAAGTATGATTTTCAAGTTTCAATATTAAATGCCCAACTTTTGAAATACTATTTAAGCTAAACTAAAACAAGCATTTATTTTAAAGACAAAAGTGGTACACTTAGATCTTATCCACTACGCAGGTTTTTCTCAATTTCTGAAATAACAGGCATCAGCAACATGCTTCGTCACACTAGTAATTAATTCAGGAAAAATCTTTTCAGCACGAATGTGAATGTTCGGATGTTAAGATGTTTGTTACTAAATCACGCAATAACGGCTTAACAGATTATGATAGAATTTGGTCTACAATGAGTTTATAACCTGGATTAACATATAGATTTTCTCAAATTGATAAATTCGGGGGAGTCTGAATCTATGGACTAAAGTCATATGGATATTTACAATGCCCGCTGACGTACGAAATTTCGTCTTAGATGAACCAGTGTAAGTCTGAGCTCCGAATATGCACATAGTTGTCACGAATCGTAGGGTCAAGATAGAATAAGGATGTATCGTGAGGCGAGTCTAGGCAGTTGTAAATATCACGATGTTTGACGTTTGGCATGTCAGAAGCGTGGCCATTACACATATAACGTAAGATTATTTACTACTTGCACAATTCAATAACTTGAGTCTTACAGTGGCTAAGATAAAGTAGGTATTTGCATGATTTAGTCTTTATTTTTACTATCGTAATTATAAACTGAGTAATTTCACTACCAATTGATTATAGCTATTATTATGAAAGATTCAGTTCAGATATTTGTGACTCTTTATCTCAAAACCAAAGCGACTCATCTGAATGTTTACCGCATTTCAGTACCTAAAGTTCTACTAATTACCTGCATAATTGTAAGCAAAACAGAAGAAATTTGCGTCACTTAGGTACTGACTTATAGCCTCTAAAAAACTTGCATTTTAAGCCAGAACTTGCAGACCCATCGAGCCTTAATACTGTTTATAAAATTGCAGATTAAATAGATTGGACGTAGATCAACGCTTTGATATCTGCCTACCTAAATGAAGATGTTATGATTTCGGGTTAACTAATATTTATCGCATTGTTCCACTTCATGAACCAACAAATTATTTGAAAGTGTTTGAAATTCACTCGGAAATCTTAGCAGTAAAAAAACTGACGCTTGAGAAATGAAAAATAGGTAATTTTGTGTCTGTCCTAAGGACCTATAGAAAATGTTAGAAATCTTTTTGAGGAGAATGAATGAAGAGGTTTTGTCCTATAGTCGTCCAGCGTCTATCGGTCTTCAGCTATCCGCCGGTTTTACCAGGCTTTGTTTCGAATTTCTTGGAATTAGGAGGCACATGGGAGATATGGAGGGATCATATTTTAGGTTCTTCGAAAAGAAAATAAAAGGCAATCGTTCTAGCTTCAAATTGTAGAAAGTTGATCCTTAGAAGCAGAAAAGTAACTTTAGGTAGCATTCTACCTCTTAGTCTTCAGGCTCACAAAAAATATTTTTCTCAAACGTGCTCGGAAATGTATATGTATTAACACATCCCGATATGAAGTTTCTTTTTTATGGCTCTCTAGATTACTCCTTGGCTTAAGGCCAAGAAGTAATGTATGAAAAACCTAAGAAAAACCATTATTGTCCGCTGCTCTAACTTTTCAAATTTGCTTACTAACATTAAACTGACAAAAGAAAAATTACATACTGCCAACGGCCACTAGACTCTATAAACATACTTGCGACATTAAAAAAACTATGGTGCTATATTTATGTGCGGTTAAACATGGTGCTCGAATAGCTTGTTCAAATGGCATGTCTAAAAAGTAAAAAAGTGCTTGCACGTTGCTTGAGAAAAGCACTATACAATCCTCGGCGGGAACAGGGAATGCAGGACTCGTTTTATCCTGCCTCGTCTACGACTCGGCCGTCTATCCCAAACTCGTCCTGCAATCCCTTACTTCACGGCCTTCCAAATTCTATTCTACGGATTGCGGAAGTAGTTCTTGAGATATTTACCGATGTGACAGACAGACAGTCAGAAGAAATGAAACCTTAAGGGTTTCCCTTTTACCGTTTTGGTACCGAACAAGCTAGAGTGAATTATCTAAACAAAACTATTAAGTGTCGCTAAGTTTAAAATGTTGATGTTTAGTTCGTCAGTCTCAGCCTCACAAAAGAAAATTCGGCCTCCTAATAGCAGATAGATGAAAATATACTAAAAATATGTGGTGAGGTCAGTTATTAGACGTGATAGAGATAATTCGCGAATCGCTTTTGCCCTCTAGATAAGTCATATTAAGATAATTGAATTGATTTCAGCTGTCTAAACTAACATTAAGTAAACAGAACGAAATTGAGTGTACAAGCAAATCAGTTTCATGGTAATTTCAAAGATGCTGTCGACCCAGTGACCTATCTAACTGAATCGTGTGCCTGACATGGGATTCTAATTTATAGACTAGTGGTAATTATGCTATCGATAGCGAGTAACAACCGAGAATAAACGTTTTGCTGTCACTAGCAAATTTCCAACTTCTGAGTGAATTTCTAACTTTTTAATGACAAATACTAAAATTATTCATGTATAACGAAGTGTTAAATCGTTATAATTCCATTTGTGTTTTCTTATGCCGATGACACCGTAGTAGTTTTCACAGCCACCTCATAGAAAACAGTCTATGAAAAAGCAGAAAAAGGGCTGCACATAATTTCCTCCTGGCTTATGTTGAACTTGCTCACGTTAAACTCCTCCAAGAATAGCTACATGTGCTTCACGAAATGTGAGAACATCAACCAACGTCAATCCTTAAATTAAAAATCCACAACTGTGCCCTCGTTGACCACACAATTTGCAGCTGTCTAACAATTAATAAAATGTCGTCTACTAGATATCTTGTAATAATACTAAATCAAATACTCTCCCTGATCTAACTGCAATCGGCGCATCACAAGGCTAATATGGATATTTAAAATCTTAAAACAAGTAGCATCAAGGGGGATCTTAACACAAGTTTATCTCACGCTAGCTCAATCCGGAATGACCTATTGCATCGCAATCTGGAGTAGATCCAACAAGCCAAAGTTCTTGAAGGTCGAGAGGGCACAGAGCTATTTGCTAAAAGTTATGAACAACAAACCTTATAGATATCGTAGAATTATACAATCAATGTGAATTACTTTCTATGTACAAATTTTATATTGTACACACTCGTATTAAACTACACAAAACCGTAAGTTACGAACAAGAAACTGAACCCGTAGGAGAAACGGGAGAGTTGTCTCTGTACCTATTTGTAAAATGTTCGCTTGGAAACAATTTGCTGCTATATCTGCTCGCTTGTATAATCATGATAACAATGAAATAAGTATCAGCTATGTTCTACAGACGTATACCTGTAGGATAGCAATTATACTCGTAGCATGGTTAAATTTTTTAAAAACTCGATCTATGAGGAAGGTAAACAACCCCTAAATTAATTAATTTCAAAGATTCTCATTTTAGATTAATTTTAGTTCAGTTCAGTTTATAAGTACCCATTAATCCATTATTCACAGTCTCACACTAATATACACACACACACTCACACACACACACACACACTAAGAGAGAGAGAGAGAGAAAGAGAGAGACACAGACACACAGACAGACACGCACGCACGCACGCACGCACACGCATTGTAAAACAAGTGGTATATAAATTATAACATTATATAATAGTAACAGTTGTAACCAGTTTCTTGTTGGTTTACAAATAACAATTCCAAGTTAGAAGGTACAAACCTTTACGTCTGTTCAGCACATGTTAAAACCCAATAAACTAATTTGAACTTTGAAAACGTGTCAGTTTTTTTAGTATATCCCCTTATATACCCTTTATAAGCTGTGAATATTCACAAGTAAGTATTCACAAATAAAGTTTTCTAAGTATATGTATACTTAGAACTAAAGAAAAAAACAATAGAATTGCTTTCAGAAAATAAGACGATGTTATTAATGAGTATACTTCATACTAAAAATCCTATTACTTATCAGTATTCATGAGACTGTGATAAATCGTCTCGTGTAAGCTCAAAAATCATTAAGGCATTTCGTCTGTAATCTGTTTCTACAAGCTCAGTGAAAAGAGACGTGAGTAAAATGAATAGAGCCTTGCAGGGTCGGCAAAGACAATCTTCTGGATCGCAAAATATCTGCGTTGTAGCCACAATTGTAGACCACTAGGACCATCGTAATGGGACGTATTACAGCCATTTATAATGCTGCGAGCTGAGAGCATTGAGATGAATAGCAAAATAACGTTTTAATAATGGTTTTTGTAGGATTCACATAAAATATCTATTTTTGCACGTGCTCGTCTATTGATATGCGAAGGCATACCCAAATTAAGACTGATTATAAAATTCGGAAGACAATTTAAACGAACGTAGGAAGTATGATTCAATTAAAATAAAAGTAACTCAAAAACGACAATAAATGAATACCTTACTTACTATACTGATGAATAAATGTACGAACAGTTGAACTTTGTGAGCAACTTTCTAAATTCAATCGAGCTTTTTTAAACAAATGTAAACTTGTTGTAATGATTTCAAGTGTATTTACATTATAGTAAATCTGAAAACGTGAATTAAGTCGTGTATAGTTTTAATAATAAAATGTAAAATATGTTTATCTGAGAGAGTCTAGTCTTTAAATTATCTCTTATGCATACAAAAACGACTTTTCAATTTACTTAACAACTTATTTAAGTTAAGAGTTTATGGCCGAATGTTCTCGAAGTTAAATTTTCATTGTTATTCTATAAATACGATTGAAACCTTTGTTAAACAATGTTTTAAATCTTTGTGTGAATAGGTTGTTGTTTGTTGCTAAATAATTTCAGGTTCAAGATAATGCCAAAAAATGTTTTGCCAACTCTACTCAGTACGTGGGTAAACGCCAAATGTGGCGAACAAATCAAGTTCTTATCTCCTTACAATCCACAACAACACTATTACTCTCAAACCTAATACCGAATACTCAACTTCTCGAAGGTTAGCTGAAAGAGATCCCTTAGAGGGATAAGCTCGCCTTTTTACTTTAAGCTATTGTGACATGCATGTATTTTAACCTGTACATGTAGGTTTCAAAATCCAACTAACATGTAAATATTTAAATGGTAATAAACATTTTAAACTTTTACATTGAAAATAGAATATAATAGAATATTTATATTGTACAAACTATCATAAGAATACCATTGCATTGAGTTTTCGTTTCTCGAGATCTGACAGACATTTATAAGTAAGATTGCAAATTCAACAAAAAATATACTTACTGCTATCTAAGGATGTTGCTGTGTTTTCTTACTTTTTTTAGGCGCTGCGGAGCTACATGAACATCTTTTGGATAAGATTAAATCTGATGGCTGTTAATAGTTTTTTATACATCACGGTCAGTTAGTTTCCTAAAGTTATCTCCATTGAACGTTTACTTACAAACACCAAACAGCCAAAACTATCTCATTTCAATAAATTCCGTCTGATACTGATAACGTCTTGGAATAAATTTTAATTGTAAAGATCGATTCCGGTCGCCCCTCATACTAAAATCGCCATTTATTGTCTTGCAATAAAGCTTGGCAAGAGGAGAAGCGGAACATTTAGCCATTGAAAGCTAGCCACCTAACTACCCGTATAATAAGCAATGAAATGTTATTTTATTTATATTCGTACTTATGTTATTTATATTCGTATAAATGATTGTTAACTTTTTACTTTTGGAGTTATTTTCGAATTTATCGACCTACATTGTTCTTAAATTGGCATCATAAAAAATAAAGCATCTCGTGGATGTTACTTATGAATTGACAATGCACAATACATTAGCACTACTTAATCAATTTCCATTAATTAGCCCAGCTGAGTAATTGGTGTAAATATATACTGTGATTACATAAGCAAATTAGAAACTTTTTTTGGCAATATTTAAAAAATCGTGGTGTACTTGAGTTTTTTTAAAGTAGGTACGAAAAATAAGTAGCATAGATACCTTGCCAAAAAATAAAATGTCGTGGCGAGGAAGTCAGATTACCATTCTTCCAAATGGGAACATGCTGTTATTGGTAATCAATATAAAGTTATTTATAGTTAAATTATTTTCATTTCATTTTATTACACGGAATCTGTGTGCAAAACAGATGCATGAACTGCAAAACTCTAGCCACCTCAAGCCATCAAATCTCAAAGCGCTTGTAATTTCTATGACAACACACTAAATATTGAGCAAAGGAGACATCATCATTTCCAAATGGCCTGCAACAGATACACTGCACAGCTGTGTTGGAGCGGGATAGATGGCTGTAGACGAATGTTAAGAAAAACTAACATACTACGTCTAGACCGGGGGACGAGACGTTCGAGGAGTTTCTCTGAAAGATTAAACTGGATATCAAGATACGGCACGTTTAACAACAAATGAGGTTCATTAGGAATCTGGTTTGTATGGTAATTTCTGATTCACATTTAATTCAAATTGTTTAAAGGCCTCAATGCCCAATGCCCAAAATGGAACACTATTATTCTTATGTTTATCGTTCTGTTTGTATTTCATTAGCTAACTCATAAAAATAATATTTGACATGAACTAACAACAGCCCGATCATTTTCCTGTTTTTTTAGTTCTATGCTAGGCATAGGTCTCTCTCCCCGCAATTGATTAATGACTCCCACTTTATAGTTCAGGCAACGAATGCTCAAAAAAAGGTATAGAGGGAAATGCATCGAAAACAATTTTTGACTTTGTTACTTTCTTTGGACTAGTTAGGAGGTAAACATATCAAAAGTCCCCGCCCCTAGCCCTTGAGCTCCATTTTTCGGGTTTTCGTAAAAAAAACTCATAAACAATGGCCCATAGCAAAAATGTTCGTAGATATAAGTTATTTACATATTATTCTTTACAAAAAAGGTCCTACACACTTTTTTGCTAGGATGAATATTTAATGAGATTTTACAGGGGGAAAGTTAATTCTAAGTTAAATATTGAAAAACAAAAAAAGGAATGAGAAGCCACTTATAATCTCTTAGAATTAACTTTCCATCTTTAAAATCTCATTAAATATTCATCGTAGCGAAAAAGTGTGTTATTCTGTTTTGTAGAGAATTTTATTTAAATTAATTATGTCTAAGAACATGCTTTCCTATGGGCCACCGTTTACGAATTAAAAAAAAAACGGTACCTTCAAAATGCAAGTTGCGATGAGTATATAAGTATATAATATAATGATATAATATAAATATTTTAAGCGATCTAAAATAGATATACAATAATGTATCAATAATACCCTGTACCATATAAAAATTACAGAACCAAAATTTAAGCCTGGAAGCCAGTTTGAGTATCCTCCAAAAGATGAAAATTCAGTTATCCAGATTACCTTTGTATCCCTAAGGTAAAGTTATTTACAAAAAAAAGAATGTGTTGAAGAAAAACGTTGGTGTTACTTTAAAAATCTTAAATGACTTAGTAATTCATCAACACTATGAATTATTTAAAGAGCCGATTACTACAGTAGATTTAGAACGGTCCTTTAGGCTGGATTTTATAAAGATCCGTTAGACCAAATGTCACATCAAATTTCAGTAACTCAGTACATTTTTTGACATAACAAACCGACATAAGGTCTAACGGATTTTTATAAAATCGAGCCTTAGTTGGCTGAAATGGATTTTATCACCAAGGCGAAGGAATTTCAAATCGGAAAATTTAGAAAAAACGTAAATTGCATATTACGAAAATTATGTAAAATATTTAAAAAATACAAACCGTTCATTTTTATATTGTGCACAATTATAATATTTCTAAGTTTAATAATCATGCTTTTTATCGACATCGACTTATAACATATGTTTCGTCGCACACAGACGACACATATTTCGCAGACATCAGCACATAATTTCTCCCGCCGAACCGGGCTTTGTTTATAACCAAGAACAGAAAGCGAACTTATCGCATTATCTACCAATCCACAACACGGCAAAAAAATCTTTCGAAGGCATCTTCGCCCAAGTGTAGCGCCCAAGAAACTACCAGACTAAGAACAACTCGGTGCCGCCAAGGCAACGCTGTAATCTGTCAACACTGGTCGAACTTATCTATACACTACTTAAACAAACTACTATCATACCTTAATATTGTCACAATAGAGTTCAAATTATATTGGCAATATTTTGCGTTGTATGTTCAGACTAGAACGCTAAAGTTATAAGATAGGGTACCTATCATTTGTTAAACTGTGTAACAAGATGTGGACAAATGGTAGTTGTTATCAATAGAGTTGACTCGGTAGTTGTTAATAACTCTGTTGCTACAGTTTCGACGGGTCGAGGTTGTTTGAAGTTGGAGTTGGAGTTGTACGAGAGGCTGTACTGCAGCAATAGCAACGAATATTTAAATAAAGTTGCGTAATGATATCATACAATTTTATTTTTCATACGAGCAATATAGCGGCATTATTATTTTTAAACTAAACAGAACTTTTAACTTTGACGGCGATTAAGTGCTGCCTTACTTTCATACTGTTCTTATTGATTTTAGTGAATTTATAGATAATTGTACAAACAGAATAAGGAATAATGCTCACTTCTATTCTATTCTAATCTACTAGTAACTGACATGAAACAAAATTGCTTTTTGTGGTCTGTAAACAAGCTTCGTTATTAAATAAAAAGGTATGTAAATATATTGTCACGGTGCTATTTAATACTTACAATAATTTACTAGGCTCTTACAATAGTGAGCAAATTGGGTATATCCCTTGTATAATTTTGTTAAAATTAAACAATTATTAGAGAATTTCGTTTATACTTTGAAATCCTATGAGATCATTAGAGTAATTATAATGAACTATGTATTTGTGTGTTTGCATAAATGAATAAATAAATGTAATAAATGAACTTCATTCTGCATAATATCATGATCATAATCATAACCCAGGGTTTGTGTTATTTTAAAAATAAGATAAAAATATAGAGAACGGCGAATCTACTAAATGGTGATATCTCCTCTTTTCCTATAAAATCCATGGCTCTAACTTCACATTCTCTAAATTCTGTTGTTATAATCATTCCCTAGCTAAAATAGTTGATTGTTATAATATCCATTTGCTATTAATGTTAAACAATCTAAACTAATTTTGTATAAATTCAGATTCAATAATTATCTGCAATAGTCATTCGTCATAAATTTATAAGGCATAATTTTTATATTTATAATCATCAAAAACTCGAATCATTATAAAATATGAAGACATAAAATAAAGTGTAAGATAAATAAACATTACGTAACACAAAATTTAGATTAAAACCTAATCAGGCCACCATTTTGAGCTGTATTTTCACACTATCTAAGGCAGGTCGGTGTAGGTACGATGACGAACGAAGCGAGGCTTGGTTAGGCAGATCTACGATCCTACAGCGCGCGAGCCGAGCGAGCTGTAGGGTCAGAACCAAACATTATTAAGTACAAGTATTTACAAGTAATTAATATTGTACGAGGAACCAAAACTTCTCGAATCTATAATTTTGTATATTAAGGTCCTAAAGTGGTAGACCATTTCATGGATGGACTGTACCTACGAAAGGTTAAATATTCATGTCTAATCAAATCAATCACAGAATGTATAGGCACAAAAAGAAACTTGTCATTAAATAATGCACTACTTGCATTACTTGCAATAATGCATTACTTGTCATGCAGAGAAATTTTAATTTGAAAATATACGATAGAAAATATAACATAATATTTAATTATTCTTCTCAATAATTCCCGTCGGATAAACCTGATAATACTGCCACTAGCTTGATTAAACTCTCTCGTCATAGGTCTCTCTCCCCGCAATTGATTAATGACTACCACTTTATAGTTCAGGAAAATATAACATAATATTTAATTATTCTTTTCAATAATTCCCGTCGGATAAACCTGATAATACTGCCACTACCTTGATTAAACTCTCTCGTCGTTTCACAACTTGTGAACTGAATTCATCGCAGACTTAGCGAGTCCATTCTGTAGGGTACTATAGTTGCAATTTGCCAGATTTTTCTAGCCATTCACTGCACCATCTCTCAGACTTTAAATGTTACAGAGTAATTTTATTTGATAACTCTCTCTTTTTCTGTGTTAGTGTCATATATGTATTATATAGTTGAATTCACTAGATACAGTTAATAAACTGATATTGGTCCTGCAGTAAAAATATTTAAGAGAATAAATAACCTTTAAGTAAGATTCCCATATGCATGTATAAATATACGAATTTATTTATTGATTTATATATTTGTTATGTCATATATTTGGTAAGTCCATGTCAGTGTCTACGAGTATAAGTGTTATAATTACTAAACTACCAACAAGACTAACTTCTACTGAATAACTAAGTTACTCGACGATAATTATATTTCATACGTTTTAGTGGATTTTAGTGGAAAATGCAGCCTCTATCTATCTAACTCATCACTTAGAGTGCCTTAACGATGAGTCTTTTGTATTGTAGTGGAGTTCTTATAAAATTCAAGAGAACACTTAGATTTTTTCTTCAACTACAAGAAGTTGAAATAAGTAGCTTGTTCGCAAGTTAAGCCGCTCTTTTTTCAGCATAAATATATAAGTTACTGTTTCTCATTTTTCGTGCGAAGATACCATTGACATCGTATACTCGTGTCTTGTAGGTTATTGTACCGTGCAAGTTTATAAGTATTTATTTTGCGTTGTATTTCTTCAGAATTCGGAAATAACACCCCGTGTGGTGCCGGGTAAGAATAGCACTGCCCCAGTTTTTCCCATGGGTGTCGAAAGAGACGATTATGGGGCCGTCCTCATAATAACCCGGTTGTTGAAATGTGTTGCGGGAGATCGGCTAGCAACCTATCACTGCAATATCACGTTTCTCAATTTTTAAGCTTATAATTGCCAAAGTGGCAACAGTGATTTAATGTGCTTTATTAGGCGTGTACAGACGTGAAGTGTATGTATGTGTTTGTGTCGTAAAGAAACTTACCCTTGAAGGAAACTCGCAGTTTCTTTGCCATTACTGCATAATCGTGTTACCATAAAATTGTAAAAACCGTAAGATTATAATCTAACTAGCGATATTGTAACCTGTCGAAAAATTGAGAAGCGAAAATTGTTTTGTACTTTCCTTCAGCAAGTCGAGGAAACGCTCTATTTCCGCTCTAGGGAACTAGATAATGAATGAACCCAACCTAGATTGCACGTCGTCATGTTGGAAGAGTTGGACCCTTAAAATACTGATTACTATTTAACGCATTATTTTTTGGTAGATCACAATCTTTCAACAGTTTACAATCTTGATAGTTAAATTATAATCTAACGATTTTTACAATCTGACGATGACATATGCATTGAAAACAAGCAACGTTGCTTGGTCACCAGTTGGGTCAGCACAGAGAAGCTAAAAACATTTTAAGAGAGTTAGGGCACAGCAAAATGTCATCTTGCTCGAATTTGGAGCAGCCCAACTGGGGAAGTACCTCCGCCTTGCAGAAGACCACAGCCATAATAACATTATCTACTATACAAGCATGTAGTGTTGTGTTCCTGGAGGTGAGCAAGGTTGCCAGAGCTCCCGAGGATGCACTGTGTTGAGAGCGAGGGACCTAAATTTGTCCCTTCTGTTGCCAACACAGTGCATCCTCAAATTTGGGAAAAAAAAATTTGCAACGCGTACGTGACTCCTTTGGAGTTGCGGGCGTCTATAGGCTGCGGTGGCCGCTTATCATCAGGTGGACCGTAAGCTTGTTTGCCACAGGCGTAATATAAAAAAAATATACTTACTTGTACCTGTAGTAATACTAGATAAATACACGTAGAAAAAGTTTTTCAGCTACACTCTAGTGACACAACCAATTTGCCAAGCAGACTATGCAACTACAACTTCGCTTATTAACTTAATGTCAACTCTACCGAACAAGGAAGAATTGTATTCCAAGGTTAATCCTTAGTATGTCAACGTTTAATCTCAGAGTAAGTGTCCATTCTTGGCTTAATTCGACGAAACTTTAAGTACTAATTTTGGAATAAAAGTTCGTCAAATTGATAAGTATTCGTTTATTAATTGGAAGCATTCCTTTAGTCACCATCTACATATATAACACTTTACTTGTGAAGACATTGAACCCATTGCTGTACGACATGAAACCTCAGAATATACACAACATGAACATATACATAGACATTTATATATATAGAAGAAAAAAATATTTGTAATTGCCATTAACAAGCCCAATGCAATCTCTTTAATCTTCGCTACGTTTAGCATGTATGTAAATACGAGAGCTAACAGTATTAAAATACCACCTGATCCATATGATTTTGCGAGGGCTCAATTCGGTTTCTTAATATGTACGTCTTGAATATATTTCTCATACATTACGAGTGAAGCTGGATTTTATAAGGATCCGTGACACTAAATGTTAGATAATTTTTGGTAAATCTGTACATTTTTAAACTAAGGACAAAAAACATTTAAGTACCGTAAAATGTTGTGAATGTTATTATTGCCTTAATTTTCGTACCCAAAACTTAAAATATTACATTTACTCAGCAAAAATAGATCAGTTACTTCCAAGAAATATATCTGATTATAACGTATTTACTGTCACAGAAAAGACAACACCATCCAATTTTAACCAGAGAGAAAACTTGCTCGCCGAAGAAAAATGTTTTTAAAATGGGACGTCACATGGTTAATTCCAAGTTTAATATCCTATAACCGTCCAGTTAAATCTACAACAATGGCATTTGCACAATGCAAACACACAATTACTCTCCAGAGTAAATTGAGACGGATCGATGGTACAATATAGATAATAATAACATGTACTCACGGACGAAAATGTTGGACATCAGTGTAGCGGGTAGACAAAACACGATGACCAGGATATCAGCAAATGCGAGGTTCACGATGAAGAAGTTGGTGACAGTCCTCATGCGCGGCGAGCGGTACACCACCGCGATCACAAAACAGTTCCCGATCAACCCAACCACGAACACGAACAAATACGCGACACAGTACACTGCCGTCATAATACCGTTGTGACGATACATCACCTCCTCATTTAGCACACCGAAATCAGACCTGTTCATCGTAATGTTCATCTTCAGAGGATGGTGGCGGTCCATGTCCATGTGACTACTCAACGGCTCCAGATCCGGCAACACACTGTTCTCTGGCACAAATTTAGTACTTATAACTTCCATTATAGAGTTCGATAGGACGTCTACTAAATGGTTTTTTGAGTGATGAGGATGAGAGTGATTCCGGTGTCTCCCGTGCCGAGTCTCGTGATTAGGATGCTGAGTCGAAAAGTTGAAGAATTCGCTTATATCGTTCGTGAAGAAATCACCAGATGGTATTCTTAATGGAGCCATATTTAAATCAAGTCATAACTTATACAAAATACCAATTGTCAGCAAAGAAGCTTCATAGCACTTAACGAAAATTCCATGTCATAGAAAAATACGAAAGTTTCGGGGTGTTCGCGCGTTGGGTGGTAGAGGGGCTACGCGCGTGTGTAGCGGCGGTCGCGCGCCGTCTGAGCGTAGAGCCGCTACGGCGTAGGCCCGCTCGGAAACGACGCATGTGCATTTTCAGCAAACTACCAACCTACAGCATTATTCAGTTTCAAAGACTTGTATTTTAGACACCATAAAGTACAGTTTTCTTTACCTGGTTGTCAAAAGATTTAGAAGGTCGCAATTGCATGGAAAACCGTTAGCATTTCATGAATTTTAATAACAGTGAACCTTAATCAAATTTGATTCTCGCACAATGCAGTCACAACGATATTCTGATGGTATTTTATAGTATTTTACCTAACAAAGTACACAATTAAAATTGGTAGATTTTATCGGTGGGTTCATACAATATATCTATCTACAGAGAAAAAAAAAACAAAATTATTTAACATTTGAATGAGCTTATAGGTACCTACATTGGCATCAATCAATTAATCTCCTAGTTTTCCTGATTGTATCCTAAAAGATTACGGGGTACGCTTAACCTTTTCGCCGCCATTGACTTGATATAAAATCAGTACATTTAGTGCACCCCACGCCATGACTTAATATCAAGTCGATGTAAATATTGTAAAGACAACCTACGTACTATAAAGTTGTAATGTTCGTTTTCAGTTTTTTGCTCAAAGACTTATTCGTCGAATCTACTGTGGCAGTGAAGAAGTTAAGCTCCTAATTCCAAGATATGTCGTAGGCACTAGTTTTACGAAATGGAGAGCCATCTGACCTTACGACCCAGAGGTATAACTAAACATTATTAGGATTAGACCGGTTTCCTCGTGACGTTTTCCTTCAGCGATAAGCTACTGTTAAATAATTTTGGACGTAAGTTGGAAAACCCGACTAAACTGGGATTCGATCCAATGAACTCCAGATTGAAAATCGGGTACTTCACCATGCGGCTAGCAATATCCACTACATTGCTGTGTGGTTCGGATTTCAATTTTTTGACCTGCCAATTTTTTTCCAGTTTCCGTTAAAAATACTGTTTGGTAATTGGGCCATTCTACTTTTTCATGTACATAATTTTCAGACACTTGTTTTTTTAAATGCAGATTTTGGAATACTTGGCCCTCACTTCATATTTTTGTATTGTTATTAAGATAGAGGTTTAATTGTTGTATCAATTTCGATAGTTTTGGTAATTAACGAACCACAGCTAATATCTATAAATTGAGTAACTCAGTGGTCTTTGGATGTCTCACCATTTGCATGAAATAATTGTTTTTACAACTGTTTTACCCACCTTTTACAGCAATAAGTTAGTATTTAAGTATTTTTACCTATAAATTCCTTTAATTAGGTTCAGTTACTATTTCGATATCCTGTTGTATACTAATGCAATACATATCATAATTTTTTTGTAACAGAAAACTGGTCATGAAAAAGTAGAATAACCCAATTGTCTTGAAACCAAGATAAGTATTCGGTACGATATTACTTACACTCTGTGTACACAAAGAAAAAGGTACAACGTTTTACTATAACAACAAGATCATGAAGGGAAGGCCCTATTAAGTAAGTACAGTCAACATCGAAAATATGGATACGCAATACGGTGACAAAATATGCGAACATGAATTAAACGACAAGCACGTAAGAGCGTAGAGATAATTTTGTCGCTTTGGGAACGTTATGTAAGTTATTTATGCCTTTGACTGTACAGTCAAGTTAAGAAATAAATAAATAAAAATAATAATAAATAAATATTAGAGGACAATCTTACACAAATCGAACTAGCCCCACAGTAAGCTCAAGAAGGCTTGTGTTATGGGAAGGATTGTGTTGTGTGTTCATAGAAATAAATGAACTTTAGTCTGCAAGTAGGCCGCAATGGCACTTTTACAAGTCAAAAACTACTAGCGGTTCTCAAGAGACCACTGTGGAGAAGAAACGCCGAATGAAACTCGATAGTCAGTAATTTTCTCTAAAACTATGCTTTTTGCAATGATACAACTTAACCCACTTAATCTGAGTGATAAACAACAAAAAAATTTTTTTATATAAAAACGAGGAAAAGCTAACAATATGTATTTCCACAAAAACATGTCGAAACTGTATACGTATTATATGGTATTACCAATACAAGATAAGGAAAATAATAATAATGCAAATACTTCCCCTAGACATTAAATGAAATCATTTGACTTGCTTTCCTGCAAGAACTGTGTCAACTAGACACATTGAAAATATTATACATTTGAAGTAGTCCATTTTGTCCTACGATTTCGTTTGAGTCGAGAACGAGTAGAACAAAACGGAAATAGCCATTTACACGGAGGAAAATGAATCCGTAAGATTCCTAAGTATATAAAAAATATTATTATGTTTAACCAGATTAAGGAAATGAACATTGATTCCGCCAGGAATAATTCCATTATTACCATTGAGTAAATAGATACATGATCAAGCAACGTTATATGCCGTAGAACAAAACGGATTTTTTGTCCGGTTAGTCCTACGACGTGAACAGAATCGTAGAACAAAACGGACTACTTCTAATCTTGAAGTTTTACGCTATTTAGATATTCGGTTATTAAGTTCATTAATATATGTACACTTTTGCACCCAATTGATTTGTAATAAGATCCAAAATGCGCAACCTACAATACTTAGCTGTACACGTTCTCACATTTCTAAAATTTACCTTGAATTTTTAATTGGAAAATGGTGACTAATTCTCGAATTATGCGTAACATTAATGTTTAATTCATGTTCAAACTGTTAAGCAATGTGTGATGTGATATCCGTTCATCAGTGAACGGAAACAAAATGGTTCTTATTTTTTTATATACAGCAACGGTGGCAAACTCTCTTACGGTCCGCCTAATAATGTAAGTATACACCGTAGCCTAAAGATGCTTGCATCTCCGCTTCCTCTTTTCTAATGCGAAGAGCAAAATAATGGAACTTGTTCCCGTCTTCCCGTATTTCCGGCTAATTATAACCCAAGCCTTCAAGGCAAGAGTGAATAGGCTAATACTGAACCAGCGAGATACATTTTCGGCCTTGTCATCGCTTTCCATCAGGCCACTAAGGTCAATCGCTGGTCAATCATTCATAAAAAAAGAATCACAAACGCATTTTTACCCTTAATTGTGGATAATAAGTTCAATAATTTCTATTTCATTTATTTTTAGCGGTGCGATAGTGAAGTACTACATAACCATCTCACTGATAGTAGCCTGAGATCGCTTGTCTCACGTCGCAAAGGTTGTCCTGTTCTAACGACGCTTAAGGATGCTTGAATGAACCGTATGCTGCGTCGGGGGTTACTTCAGGGTAAAACAAAGCTTTAACGCGCACCCATCTGACTTGTTAGAGCGAGCGCCCGAAATATGGATATGCGATTAAGATCGGATGTGAAAGTTAAAATAAGAATATCTCTTGTAATGCGCTTAAGCAAATCACGGCTGCTTTTCCTGTGTCATCTGTGGAAATTTCGCTTTGTTGTGGTAATTTTCGCGACGCCGTATTTTTAACCTATATATACCTGTCACCAAAGAGATTAATGATCACTGAGGATAGCGATACGATTAGATAGATAAGTGAAAAGTTTGCATGAATTGTATCTTGTATCGATTCTACCTACTTGAAACTTACTCCAGTTACGTATGCGGGGCAAGAAACATGACAATTATTTATTGAAATCAGTTACATACAAGTAGCATAAAAATCTAATAGATTGTGTATTATTATTGGTGAAATAAACTATTTGTATTTATTTTGTATTTATATTTTGTAAGCATCGGTCGAAACATGGTCGGAGCTGTAGTTTCGTAGGCAGCTGAAGGGGTTTGGGCCTAACTACTAGTTAATTCTGAAAAAGTTAAAAAAAAACACTTATTTCATACTCAATGAATCCATATCTGTTTATCAGTTTGTTAGTACATATCAAATGACATAAACAATTCATAAATAGGTGTTTGTAGGCAAATCTTAATATATTTATTTTTTAATATTTGTATCCTCCCCTTCGCAGCGACAACCCAGTTCCTAAAACAAGTGCCTAGTGCAACATAAGGTTATCCCATGGTCCTTCCAACATCTTCGGGATACTATTAAATTCGAAGCTCTATTTGGTGTATTCAATGGTTATTTTATCGTATGGCAATTATTTCGAACCGTGAGATCTTGGAGAAGACAGTACGGTTGCCAATTTTGTTTTGGTGCTAACACCACCCAGGGATCACGTGTAGGGTAGCGGTTGGTACTCTCTACGGACGTGGTGCAATTTCGACCCCCCTTTGTCAAGTAAGTGGGCAACTTGACTGTTAGAAGTTCTCAAGCCGCCCGAAGGCTTCCAACTTGGCTTAACGACTGCTGCCATAGACAGCAGCCGGGATCAACGGCTTAATGTACCCTCCAAAATACGGGAGCGCTCAGTTAGTAACCACTCAAAGCAATCCTCCAGCTCCAAGCTTGCGCCTCCAGACCAATCTAAAGCCAAAGACCAAGTAGCGTTGCTATTATGGCTCCAATCTAAAGTAAGGTGGAGCTACTTCCCCAGTTGGACTTCTTCAATTATAAATGAGATGACATTCAGCTGTACCCTACCTCTATCTCATTCCTGTTGCAGTCCACGTTTTATGTAGGTACATGTAAGTACGGTTTTTTTTACTATTTTACCCACATAACTACAACGCCACACACATTATTGATACACAGACATAATCTCTGAAGCGTAATCTTTGAAGAATATATCAATATAATTATGTTTAATAGCATTTGCCCGCGACTTCGTCCGGGTAAATTTCCTGTTCCTGTCATTCCTTCGAGGGATGACTTTCGGAATTAAAAATATCCTATATATTAATCCAGGCTATAAACTCGTTGTATACCAAGTTTCATAATAATCCGTTCCGCCGTTTTTACGTGATTGCGCAACAAACATCCAAACATCTAAACTTTCACATTTATATTATTAGACAAATGACAAATGCCGCCATTACGTAAATGGTAGTTATACATACCGACAAGTGCATTCACACGGGTTCAAAAATTACATGTGGTTATTGAACCCCATCCACACTCCGATTGACAGGCGAGACGATGTTATTGATGAGCATGCGTAATAAAATAGGTGATAAACATGCTAAAATAATAAAAGCAATATATCGATTGAAATTTACTATTGTATTGCCTTGTGTACCTATAGTTTTATTCTTTGATTTATAACATGGAGTAAAACCAATTTTAAAAACAACGCCTCTCCTAGTAGACATTGTTTCTATTCGTGTCTCTGTGTACTTTGCCCATATGCTTAGGTACTACGACAGATGGGAGCGGAAACACACTGGCACCCGTCCAGAGTAAGATTAAGTCACTCCACTTTAGTTTGTAACGATTCGTAATAGTTACTAAAGCTTCTAACTCAACTGTCATACGGACGGAAGTATATTTGCCTGTCATGCTAATTAAATGAATCAATTCCATTGCTTCAGAATAGTAGATTGTATGAGAAGGGTCTAAAACCGGCCAAATTACCACGAGATGATGCACCGCACGCAGCTCGCAGTGAGGGAAAATAGTTCGAGTGGTAATATGGCTTTTAGACCAGAGTTATACACTCTACTTTTCACTTCGACTGCGAAAAAATAAATAAACAAAGATTATTTATAACTGTTTTGACTCAGATACGTAGTAGTTGAAATAGAGACGAAAAAAGACCTAATGTTTTATTCGTTAAATTAGTTGAACAAAGTATGTACGAAAAGAACTCAACGTTCCGATTGGCTCTCGATGTGTTTTCTGATTGGTTGATTTAATATGGTGAAGTTTAAATACAATTTATTGTTGTAACATAATTTATACGGCATCGTTAAACCATAGCTGGTTTGTCTCGATGCACGATCCTAATTCTACTCTAATATAGGTTTATACAAATACACAATCACTATCTATACTTATACATTTGTACTTTATATAAATATATCTAAATTATTAATCTTTTAATAATTTTAACATTTCTTTCTTAAGTATATTTGAAATATTTTTTTAATTGGTGAAATTAGAATGTTTTGTAAATCATAAATATGTATTCATATTTTCCCTAGGGGTTAAATGTACTACTTTCGCCCCGCTTGATAAGCCTAATATGACACGCTTTTCGAGCATGAGAAGTAAAAAATATATTATAATGAACATAATGCTCATTGCGCCGCGTAGAAATACAATAATATGTAACACTACCAAAATCGGTTACGTAATAGTTAATAACTTGTCAAACTTACGTTAGATAGATCGTGTGGTTAGTGATTTTTAGTATGGAAAATGACATGTACATTCCTTTTTAACAGACTTCAAAAAAAAAACGAGGTTCTCAATTTGATTGTAGGTATGTTTTTTTATTTGTGCCTCGCATTTCCGAGAGAGTACTTATTGGACCGAATTCGAAGCGTTACAAACAAATTGATATGGTTTACAATTTCTATCGATTCCATAAACTACGATGCATGAAGTGTATCATGCTTCAGCATGATACGACGCAGTTTCTGATTGATATACTGTAAACAAGTGGTCAATTGCTCTATAAGTATTTAATTTGAATTGGTTTTGTGTTTACCGCGAGCGTCCGTTTTGATAGGTTTATTTCGAATGGAAACGAGCACGCGGGAAATATATAAACCTCATTCCAATTCAATGTTTAGTAGAACAGACCGGCTGTCCTGTCGATTTAACAACTGAAGCAAATATTGAACAAGATTTTCAACATAGTAGCACTGAATTTACGTACAGTCGACTGAAAAAAGTATGTATAACTATTTTTATCTTATTGATTTCTAAACCTTTTCTAGTCCACTGGCCACGTGAATACAATCTGTTGTCAGTGTTTGTACCCATTTTTATAGACAACGTGCGTGTTGAAACGGGATAAAACTTAAGAAATCTTTCCATACAATGAATTGACGTAACTATGATAGGTACAGTCAGCATTAGATAGTTTGAGCAACCAATGCATCATGCATTTACACATCTTTATTATAGTACAGGCATATGTACCAGGTGTCCTGTGTGTTCCGAAATATTTGGCCACATCGGTTGCTACAAACAGGATAGTTCTTTGTAGCAACCAATGTTAACATCAGATGATTCTAACTATATTTATACTGTCTTCAGATATAGCTTACATATTTATTTTCTAAATAACATTAGAAACAAAAGCACCATATGAATTATGCATAATAACTATATATCTGGAAAATGTCAAAATAACCTACAAAAAGAAGTACAATACCTAACCTAAAAAAACTCGACTGCCTAATACATGTCTTAAAAACTATTAATGAAGCCTTTTAAATCTAGCATTACGTTAAGCAATCCAATACAGATTGTATGTCTAGACGACGATTTGAATATTGTTAGGGCTAAATTCTCGCAGCTCGTGGACATCTATCACTTTGAGGGGTAGTTTGGCTGATAAGCTAATCTAGACCTTAGTGTCCCAGCAAAATAATCTATTAGCGAGCGTAATGTTAACTTACTAAAGTCTAATTCGAGTAAACTGGAACAACAATTAAGGCAATTAACATTTCAATGGCTCAATAACCGATCTCGAAATATATTTTATGTTTTGCTGGAATGACACTTAATGATCAAAGATAGTGTATTGGGGAGAGCATATTTTACAACTCCTATTAAAATATGGCTGAGCCAAGTTCTTGTCTAAAGAACAAAATAAATATACTATCTATAAAAACATGTCCTAAGGACCTACGTATAGTGGGTAAAACTTAATAATACAGGTAATAATTCATCAAAACGCAATCGTCAAAAATAGGTTTTTTTTTTCTATAATTGTAATTCATACTAGTTATTTTAGTTTCGCATGAGGTTGAACTGTTTTGCGTAAATCCGGAATCATACTTATAATCTACCGTCATGCTCTGTGATATGCTCTGACGCCTGACACAATAAGGGCTATCACATTAGAGTGCATCAGACGACTATGAATCTAACCGTACAAAATGTAAGACAGCGATATCCTTCTGTTTGACACGTCATGTCAGACGAATTTGAAACCGGCTTTAAGGATATCGCCCCGTTTTTAAATCACGCAGCGATTTAAGACAGCGTTGTTACTAAGGAAGTAATTGGTTTAATTAACAACGTTATTCCACAGTTGATCGATCAAGGCGAGAGTCACACCTAATAGAAACGTTTAATTTTTGTAACAGCCAGTGGCCCGGACGTCACTTAAATTTAATGATCCGTTAACCATTAAAGATACTATATTCAAATTACTTGGATACTACGGTGACATCTATCATTCCATTAAAGTAGTGGTTGAGTTTAGAACGTTTATTTTTTAAATTTAAGATAGATTTTTATTTTTATTTACATTTTAGGGTAAACTAGTATCAAACCCGTCACATTCCCTACTTGTCTAACACGTGCACGTTTATAATGTTGGCTCTCCCTCGCGAATTTGATACGGGCCTAATGATTACCCACTCTTGCACTGAACACCGACCAGAAAGCAAGTCACGAGATTTGTTCGGTTAATGGCTTGAATGTTAGCCAACAGCCACGCCATGATATATCAACTTACATATATAAAAGTGTTCTGTGCGCTCGCTTGAAAGCTGGAGAAATCGCTTGCTTGAGGACATGCAATTAAAAGGAGAAAAGGTTAGTGCAGCTGGTCCTTGACCGCTCCGAACTCCCAAAGAGATAGCCAAAGCAAGCGTTTGTTGCTCCAGTAATATTTAACCTTTTACATTTGAAAGTTGTAATTAACCGGTACCGGAATGACAACTAAACGACTAAATGGAATTTATAAAGAAACAGTAGTGTCTATTTCACCTTATTTTCATATTATGAAGATTTCACTCGCTTATGTAATAATAATAGTGTGGTCAACACTTAGTAACCTAGCATGTTACACCTTCTTTTGCAAAAAATAGCTACTTACTTTTCTCGTAAAAATAATACAGTCAACAATAACTAAATAATTTATAAATCGTCTATCACTGGATTAAGTGTAACCGGCCTAGAAACCACGTAGTTTAAGGAAGAATTCTCAGAATCTATAGATTTTTTATACGCGTGAAATGTCAAGCCAACGACGGGTTAAGGTACGCTTATATTATTTTTTTTTACTTGATGTAAGTGCGGAAGGTAGGTCGCACGAGTCCCGAGTCGTCAGGCGAGGACTCGGGACGAGTGAAAATGACACTTCCGCACGCATATCAAACAACGTTTTTAGTACAGTTGCGAAAAAATATCCAATAAATAAAAATAAAACAGTCATTATGAGATACAAAATAAAATGTGTTTATTTGCCATTGTGGTCTTTACACGTAACACTATAAACATTTTATTTAACAATCGTAAAAATCGCACCATATCATACAAAAATATTATTATAAAAAAAATCATTACAAAATTAAATCGTGTAATTATTAATGAGCCACCAGTCATTCATTAATTTGAGTAGGTATTACATTAATCAGCATTTTTAAAGATAACCAAGAAGAAAAAGAAAAGGAGAGAGTTAAAGTAAATATTATTAGAACGGTCATTCTCATATTTCTCATATTTGATGTCTGCGGTCAACCTAAACTCCGTGAATTTTTACAAAATAAATGTTTCTATAGTTTGGCGGAGTTTAGATCCGAAATTACTGAAAATGTTTGAAAATAGAATGATGTATTTATATATAAAATTGTAAAATGATGATGTTGATTAAGAACAAAGGCCTGTTGTAGAAAAAACAATATGTTTAAATCAGAAACATGATATGTTACGAGAATAAGGTTTATGACTTTCAAATAAATTTTATTTGGCTGAGGTCCATTCAGAACGCGCTACTAGCACATTAGGATTAAGTAGATAGAAATCAAATTGGTTCTTGTGCTCTTACTTATGCACATTTGACTGCAATCAATTTCATTTAAATATTTTTTATTATTTCCAAATGTGCATAAGTACAGTGCACAGATTGCAGTCAAATTATTTACGCAATCGTAGGAAATGAAATACTGTTTTATTTACAGACAAAACTGCCAGAGATGCTTTAATTTAAGTACTTCAAAAAATCAGATACAATATAACATCCATAAACAAAACATATCTGACAGAGCTGTAAAAATAAAGACGAAAAATATGAGTCAAACATTGTTCCCACAGCGCACCTTTACGATATTTACGCCTATATAGGCTACACGGTCACGAGTTTAAGCACGCTTGATTAAGTAATCAACCTTCACTGTGATGGCTGTACAGGGCGAATCCTTCGGACTCGACAAATACACCTAATATAACAAAAATCTACGTCTTTTTCGAGCGAATGGGTATCTTTTGGCGGTGTCAATAAGGCGCCATTTACTTATACGACGCAATTATTATTGGAGCCCAACTAGGGAAGTACAAAAGTCTTACAGAACCGCCAAGACCGTAGCCATAATAACACCTCTACTTGCTCTTTAGATATGTGATGTTGTGTTACTGGTAGTGAGTAAGGTCGCCAGAGCTCCCGAGGATGCGCCGTGTTGAAAGTTCGATGATTCGAATGATAAAGATTCGATACGAATGCCCCCAGCTAACGTAGGCGTTTCTGCTTTAGCAGCGCAAAGAAACTGGACAGCTGTGCAATCTCCAGCACCTTCTCCCCCCAACCCTACAACCCAACAAGATCCTACAAGAGTATGATCAGGATACAAGCAAACGATCGTCGATTTCTGGATCCGGTAAAAGATTTCTAATTATCGTCGACCCGAGGTAGCAAAGCTTGACGACAAACTCCAGTGGAGTACCATCTAACAGGATTCCTGATGTTTCCGCACACCCTTGGGATGAATGAATATGAATGAATGAATACTTTATTTTTCAATAGTGGGTTTACAAACAGGTGTTAATGTTATACATTTCTGATCTCCACATTGCACCTACAAAGTAGCGTACAAATGTAAAAATATTAATATTAAATTCACATTCATTTTAATTGGAATTGCTCAGGAAATCCCTGACGCTATAAAAACATTTTTTACGTAACCGATTCATCAACATGCTCTTAAATACCTTTAACTTCTTGTCTTTAAACTCATTGGGTAGTTCATCAATTCATCATAAATAGTAATACACATCGCATATGAGTTTTTGGATGTTAGAGTTAACTTAGCAGCTGGCTTGAACAGTTTAAAATATTAGAATCTTAATTTACGAGAGTACGTTTCTGGGTTTCCGTGAATTGGTTTTTATATTTATGGACAAACATAAATACCTCCTATATATATATGTCCATTCTCACGCCATCATCACCAATAGCGAGCGAGTTATTAAGTGACAAAATTATTTTGATCAATTCATTCACTAGTCATGTAGACGTTATTAAAAGATAGCAAAGACAGACATTTTCTACATTGTAGTCTCTTTTTGTTTCATACGGCCGTTTTACTGGAGGGGGAATTCGTTTACGACACATGAAGCGATTGCGCGCTATGATCAGAAAGGCCTAAGTCGAGTATTCTTGCTTTGCCACTCTTAACGTTGGTCGCGATATGATCTATGCAGGTCTCGGAATTAGCTGTAATTCTAATAGGTATATTATTATTATTACTTAACTGTAAACCATAACTATTTAGCATTTGTTCAAATTCTCTTGAGATTTGCGATTTTTTAATCGTGTCTACGATAAAATCCCCACATAAGATTTTTTTTCTTCGGTTTTGACAAACAATATAAAGTAATTCATCAAGCTTGTGAAAAAATTATGATTTCGGAGAAGTCGGAGTTTTATTTGTATAAACGCAAATTACTACGTCGTAATAGTCACAGCGCAACATTCAAAGGAATACCATTCTGACAGTGGGATTATTTCTTTAACGATTGTAAAATTCAAACCATTTCTTACCAACATTGCAACTCGTCCCCATTTTGAGTGTTTTGGAGAGTAATGATCCGCTATCAGAAAATAATTTAGTTTTAAGATATTTTCTGATCCTCTTAGGATATTGGATTCGCTTAAACATAAAACGTTTATAGGTATTTCTTTTTCTAACTCGAATATTGCAAAATTTAGTAGCTCTTGCTGACTTACGCCCCAGAAATATTTTGGTGCGTGATCCCCATACTGTTAACAAGTTGATTTACGACGAAAAAACTGATTTTTGCTGGATGTTCCGTTATTAACTCGATCCTTTTCTCCTCGGCCGGTGTCGAGTCCACCTTATCACACGCTACATTCACATTAGTCTCACAGCCTGTGCTTGTGAATGTCTTCACAGTATCACGCCGCGGCTGTTAGCGATTGTACTGTTGTTTTTCATCAAGCTCACAAGCTACTTTTTCAAATTTTTGTGAGTTGAAGTCCCAGCTTAGATATTTGCAGTGATTAAAACGATTAGTAATTTGTAATAACATTCTATTCAACGCAGGCTCATTTAAATACCGATTTTGATGTACTTGCAATAACAGAATGTTAATATTTTATTTTTGGATAGAGCAATAAACGTTAGCAAACAAGTCGTTACTTCCTTTGAGAATTCTCAAAAAATCATCCTCATTTAGAATTTCCTTATATTTGTTTATTAAGCGTAACGTATTTTTGGAGCTTGTGCCGGGGCTTGTGTGGCACAATATGTCAAAGTAGGTTGTATACATGTTATTTAGCACTGGACCAAGGTTCCTTCCCTGTTGGTCGGAAAATATCGCAATCGACCTCAAGCTGTTGCTGATAATCATCCTGGAACTGTTTTTCATGAACGGTATCGTAAGAAAGGGTGCATTGTTTCGGCCCATAGTAACGGATTGTCTTAAGTTTACTTAATAAAGTCGGCAAGGCTTTTCTGTATACTTTCGCTGGTTACTTGGGAATTCACCGTCGGAGATAGGGTTTTAGGTAGTCTAGGTGACATTATATTTATCGTTGGTTCCAAGTCGTAAGCGCCACGAAATTCGCGGCGATTACGACGTTTCACTTAAGACACCCTGGTCTGACGGTGGTTTATAGTTAACCGTTTAACTTTACAATGTTTTTGCCGGTTGGTAGTAATGTGTCCTTTAGTTTGGTAGTAATACCAAGCACTTAATACACTATTCGCTAATAAATATCCCGCACAACATAATAAACATATCATTAACTCGATTAATTTAAAGTTTCCATTAAAATTTTCCATTTAAAGAACGCAATTGTATCAGTCTTAACTGCGCTGGGAAAAATGTTATGTACCTAATGAATGTAAAATCATATTAAGGCTCTCCACATTAGTTTATTTATAGGTATACCATGGTTTTTTAAATTATATTCCTGGAAGAAGTACAATCAACTAAAAAAACAAGTATTTCCATTCGTTTACTAATAATATTAATACAACAGCGAACGAGAAAAGCAATATTAACTATTAAAAATAAAATTGTATACCTACAAAACCTAACGCATTTTCATAATATTAATAGAACGATGGTTAATAAGCCTATATATTTACATTTCATATAGAACTATTCTTTTACGAAATGTGCCTCAAATTGCGTTATATGAGCATTCTTAAGCAATTTCATTCGTATTAAATCTACGTATTCTTAACATTTCGACGAAATTGCCAAAACGAGGTCTCCTTGGGGAGTAAAATCAAATTTTTAGGGTTCCGTAGCCAAAATGGCAAAAATGGAAATGGATGGAGTTTCGTCATGTCTATCCCTCCATACGTCACAGCCGATTACAAGCACTACAATTATAAAATTTGATAGGAAACTGTATTCTATGATCCGCTACATAAAATTGATGTGAAACTACAAAAAAATATTCAATTAGGGGGGGCGGGGTGGGGAATTCCATATATGTAACCGGTGGATGAAAAAAATTGACAACGCACATAGTTGTGTGTGGTATCGATGGATAGAGGCCTTTAAAACTTATATGGAGGTTTCTATAAAATTACCATTGAAGTCAACTGTTGGTGAGACATTAGCTATGAAAGTCATAAAGTCAGTCAGTCATTTTTGGCTGTCCTGAAAATCAGCGTCACGACACGTCAGTCGTGGCACAGTATGCTGAGCGACAACCTTTTTGGGGTATACCCACTTCTAATTTGTAATATCTTGTTTTTATCTGTATGTACACCAAATAAACGTTTTTTGTTTCTCTCTTTTTTTCTTTTATAAAAAGTGCCCCCCCCCCTTCTAATTTCCAAAGTATGAAGTTTGAAATTCTGAAAAAAAATTGAGGTGGTGTGCATTAATAAATACATTCAACTATTTTTAGTTTGAACAAGATAGGTTTTACGTTTTTTCAGTTTTCGCTGAAAAACTGTCTTGCCCATGAAAATACGACCTTTTTCGATTCAATGTATTGGATAGACGTTTTAAATGTGGACTAGTAGCTGTTGTGTTGGTACGGAACCCTTCATTGTGCGTGATCCGAGACGCACTTGGCCGGTTTTTTGAGCAATAAAGAGCTTTATTTACCTACACTACCCTTGAACTTCACACCTACGCAACCTTTTACCGCCAAAACCTGCCAAATACTTCTTTTTTACTAGATATAAATAAAATAATTCTAATTTTAAAGCGCGCGGTGCTCCTGGACCAGAGAAATGGTTGGAATTTTTGATCATGCTTTAAGTACTTTCACCTTCATTATAATACCATTATCAAATAAACACAAACCACGTTATATGTTTTTATCAAATACCTACATTATTCAATAGTTGACACTAATTGGTAGCCATTAGGTACGTTGAGGGATTATGTCCCTGAAAATATATAAAAGTAGCCGTCTTATATATGTCTACCCACAAACAGGTCGAATATCTTAATATCCTTGTGATATGCCGCAGTAAGAGAGACGGAGTTTTTTATTGTTTGCTTAGCGACTAGCGACAGGTAAATTTTGGGGCAACCTCCCTATGTATATAATATAACTAGCTTTTGCCCGCGACTTCGTTCGCATGGAAGTCGTTTATATCGTTATCGAACTCAACCACTCTAAACAACCTTCTAGATGACCCCTGAAGACTATATCAAATATAGGTAGGTGGTTGGTTTGTAAACGTAATAGTTAAGTATTTTTTGTCATCCCCCCCCCCCATTTCACATTTTATCCATTAATTTCGATAATAGATAAGTATATACAAGTATATACTTATCGATTTTCAAGTCTTTATATAACGAATTTAAGAAGTTCTCATACAAAGTTCAACCCCTCTTTTAACCCTCTTTCTTCCCCAATATGTATAATTTTTATAGCTTAGAACCTGGCCGGGGATTTATCGACAGATAAGTCAAGTTTGCATCAAAATCTGTTCAGCCATTTTCACGTGATGCGCGTTCAAATAAACAGACAAACAGTCAAACAGACAAAAATTATAGAAACTGTTGGAACGTGTTCTGTTCTCGATTCTAAGTATCCCCCGACCCTCTTCAGCTTTATTATATGTATAGATAGATAGTCATAGATAGTTTATTTATTCATGCATTTTTACATAATCCGCGAAACAAAGGTGCGGTGTAACGTAAATCAACACTAGAGTAGACAAAACAAGTATGTAGTAGCCAGACTATTTATTGAAAACCCCTAGCAAAATATGCATAAATGAAGCAAGCGCTTCCCCATTGCAATCGATAAAACATTTCTCATAAAGCAGACTGCAAAACTAAACATAACACTAAACATAACCGAGGTGCACAAACTCATAAACACGCTGTAACGACATCTGGTGATAGCACAATGCAATAATTTGCGAATTTCTAAGAAGGAATTTGGTACTTGATTTATGTGATGTATTTATTGTATTGCTGCTATCTATACCTTTTTTATTTAAGATTAGAAATTAGGTAAACAAAGAAGCAGTGGTCGTACACACACACACACACAATAAATTCGCATTATTCGCACGAAACATCAAATTAAGCGACAGTTAGTAATTATGCGAAATTACTTTTTAAACTCGAACCGACTTCTTACAAGCTCTGCCTCTTTGGGTTTTTTATTGTACAACTTTTAGATAAATGAAACAAGACGTAATTTAAAAAATAGTGGATGCCTTATCATTTAAGTAAATGTAAATTAAGACATATTTTCTAATTTTTGAATAACAATATATAATGCAAGCATAAAATAACCAGCAGCAATGTTGTATAACTAAGTCAAAAAACGCGTAAAACGCGCGCCACTCGCCTTTTTTGACCTCAGTTACACTTTTGCATAAAACACTATTATAAAACTCAGTTATTTTTGTTCCCTAAATTGTATAATAGTCGAGTCAATACTTTTACCCACACTACTTGTAATTAATAGATTGTGGTTTTACAAGAGGCCCTTCTTACATTGTTCTTGATGTTTCTTAAGTTCAACTAGCTTCGGAATGTTCAAAGTTTCGTGTACATATTGAACATTTTAGTTATACTTTGAAGAAATGCAACAGTTTGCTGCTATACTTGAAAACAATTTATGGTAAAATCCAGCTAACAAATATTCAAACCTGACGAGATTAAGAACGTTTGCAGGCAACACGATAGTTTTTCCACTGACGAGGATGGTCCCGTTATTACCATAATCTAGTTCCGATAATGGGATCCATGAGGAATTGAGGGAACTCCTCGAAAATTTAAGTGAAGCATATAGCGATTTTAGTATTTTTGATAATAAATCAAGCATTTGCATTCAGAAAGTAGCTTTTGGTGAACATGAACTGATGAAGTAGACCACGGATGGTCATCCAAAATTCTAGGACTATGACGAAGTCAATTTAAATGGTCCTGATGTAATGTCACCATCAACCTGATTTGGTAATTGAGGCCAGAAGGTAGGCAACGGAACTTCGTAATAAAACAGTGTAGCATAGCCGTGTTTGAGCTTATTGGAATCGTTATGAGATGCACTCTGGTAACGATTGGCTAAAAAGTACCTAAAAATAATTGCCTTACTTCTAATATGAGACTTTAGGCTTCCTATTGAACAATGTAGACGTACCTATTATAATTTTTGAAGTCGGTGCCATTTCGTCAACTTCAGACAATTTCTTTGGATGGCACAGACTTCAAAAATTTCAATAGGTACGTCTACATTGTACAATAAGAAGGGTAAAGTCGGATATTAGAAGTAAGGCAATTATTTTTTACTTTTCAGTGTTTTGTTTTGGAGTCGGTTTTGTCTTTGTATTAATATACAACGACGGTGGCAATAAGCTTACGGCCTGCCTGGTGGTAAGCAGACACCGTGTCCATTCTATATTAGTTTATATTTTGATTGTTAAAGACGATGAACTATCGTGTCTACCACATATCCATCAGAGATGTTGTTCCATTCGGTTTACATCTTCACACCTAGCTAACAAACTTGCGATAATATCGTTATTCACATTTGACATATGATATCAAATGTGAATAACTTCATAATCTCTGGTGGATATTCACCCGTGGATTTTTACGGTGACAACTCTAATGTCCCAGAAATTGATAAAATGCACAGGTCTCTAATGTCCCGTAATTGATAAAATGCCTCCCTGTGCGTATTCTATCGCCTGTATAACGGCATGTGCTCTGAAGAACTGTTTGATATGATGCCCACGGCCACCATCCATCATCGCACCGCTCGCCATCGGCAACGAGCTTATCCCCACACCTTGGAGCCATTGCGTTCTCGTACAGTACGATTCAACAGGCACTTTATACCAAGAACAAGTAGGTTGTGGAATGAGCTTCTTGCCGAGGTATTCCCAATGGGCTACAGAATGGGACTCTTCAAAAAAGGCGTGAAAAGGTTTCTTACGGGACGGGAACGCGCGAGCAGGCTCGCGCAACTAGAAACAAAATTTACAAAATGTCACTTGTATGGAATTTGGCCAAAAAATAATGGCGGATACTGCTATCTCGCTCCCTCAGTTAATGAATCTCAGTCACATGTCAATGTCACCTCTGGTCACTTCCGTTCAACTTGAGTGATCGCCATATTGTTTTTTTGTTGATCAGTTCGTAGTGTAGTTTGTAGTTTTTTATTTTTATTTTGGTATTTATAAATGGTAGAAACCTTAATTTAAAGTGAAAAAGCATCTAGTAAGAAGGCAGTGTGTTTTTCAACATGCCACGGACTATTTCACCCTATAGGGTGAAATAGTCGAAAAGATGAGCAGAAAAGGAAATTATGGCAAGATTTCCTTTAGACCACGCAAGATCACGACCGGTAAGCAATTAATTGGAGATTATCTATTAATATGTACCACAGCAAGTTACATGTAAGCAAAATAAGTGGCGTTATTTGCAATTTAGTTTTATTCGTATTCATACTAGTGTTGGCAGTAACATATCGATAACTAGCTTATCATATAATTCATATAGAACTCATGGTATTTTTCAGTTGCAGACAGTGGGTGAAATTTTTGGCAATATATAATTTATACTTTTTTTTATTTTATTTAACTCTAGCCCTACCCACTGCGGAATAAGCGCATAGACGTCGTAGTGACCCCAATTGTTAATAAAGGAGCATCCATTATTAATGTGTGGTATTTTAGGCCATGAACATCTCACGTAATTAATGGACGCCCTCTAACTGAAATTTTTATAAACATGGAACCCACGACATCATTAATCATAATTTATCGATATCGATATCGTTAACCGTACCACATCAAAGTTACATCCCTATCGCGCTGTTATGTTGGCATTACCTATTTCCTTTATTTTATTTTATTGTGGTACAGAATGTTTGCCAAACTCTACGTCAATGTCATGCAATGACAATGTCACTGTCATCCAAAACTTAGTTCGAAGTCCCGTCTCTTAGAACGTAGTGATTTTATTATCTTTGCGAGCGAATAGCGCCTCTGGTGTTGCAAGCGTCTATAGGCGACGGTAACCACTTACCATCAGGTGGGCTGTCAGCTTATTTGCCACCGACATGGTATAAAAAAAGGTAGTTCAAAAAGCCTCTACAGCGAAAACTTTATTATGCATTAAAAGATAAACTTGCTTTCGCCAGCCTATACATGCCCAAAATATATGCAATACTTTAATAAAAAAACATTTTATGGACCCAAAAGTGTCTGATGCCTAAGGTTACTCGTACATGATAATCACTTTCTCTTCTACATCCTCTGAAAATAAGTAGATAGTATTCTGTTTCCCAACCACTGCCTTTTAGTCGTCATCTGTATAAATTATTTAACTCTAAAACATATATGATAATATTATTTTGGTATGCTGTCCCGCACACCTCGCTGGATCCACAGAAAACCAGCGCCGTTGGCACTGCTGTGTCAGCTGCATTGCTGAGTGGAATCCTTTTCGGTAGCACATCTGTTTTTAAGGCTTAGCTTTTACTGTAATACACCTTTTACATAGATACTTGTGTTATCCGAATAAATATCTTCTTTCTTTCTTTCTTAATAACATTATAAGTTGTTGACGACTTCCTACTTGAGTAGTTGGAAATGTGCATTAAGGCCTCTGGTGTCACAAGCGTCCAGAGTTGTTTGTTTACTCTTGGGACTAAATAAAAATTCAAACGAATTCACGCCAAAGCTGCCACTTTGCGACCTACAATTAAAAGTCCCTTTTGAATGAATGATTCACAAAGAGGCTGTAAAAACCTTTCAACGAGATTAGGTTAACACGATCACTCTAACGAATATCATGATAGCTATGAGAAAACGAATTAGTTCAACAATTGCCTACAATGGCACATAAATTCAATTAAATTTCTGACTTAGAGTTTAGCAATTCGAAAGGGTTAGTTTGAAAGTAAATGCTGTGCGGCCAAAAGATTAGGGCTGCAAATCCACATTTATTGCTAATTTTAAGTTAGTTAGCTACTTGTATCTTCTGGTCAAATACAAGTACAGGAGGAACGTGCTAATTCCTGTTAAAAAGAAGACACAAAATACATTGGAATGCGAAACGTAGATTTCAAATTGACCCTGAGTTGTCAAAACGTGCGTGACTTGGTTTAAGGACAGCTAAAAGTATCTTTGGTGTAATTATTTTTCTAACCAAACAATTTTTCCTTAAAATTTATCTAGCTTAAACTCACTGAGAAAAATAGCAGTTTGGAAAAAAGACTGCACGCTGCTAGCTGAACTTCTCAAGAAGAGTCAATACATTATACGATAAGACAAGTGAATACAATTCACAAAGAAAAGTGCGATAAGTCCGAATTCCACATAAAGCTCTGATTAAAAGCATTATCCGCGTCCATTAACGTGCAGGTAGTCGGCAGTAGTAAAATCTGTGACGACTCCCTGATATGCGGGGGTGCAACGAACTCGGGTTGGTTTGGCTGATACATATCGAGTAACTTAAAACGGCTAGGGTGAATCATTGTGGGTGGAATAGGAGAATTGAAGCTCATTTTATAATGTATTTATTTTTCATTTGTTTTTTGCAACCCTTTTATAATATTTTTACAATTTAACCGCCGACGCAAAGGGGTACTACACGATTTAAAAGTGTGACCTGTGTATTTCTGTAAATCTGTGGCACGGTAGCATCCAAACGGATGGATCGATTTCAGTGCGGTTTTTTTAGTTAGTCGGAAGCCTTGTCTGACGAAATGGTTCTTAACGGTGTTTGGTTGAAGTAAAAGTAGTCGTCTCCAAGAAATTCAGCTCGCATTGGAACTAGTGTCAGGATCTCAATCGATATTGAAGCTACCAATTCCACATATATTTGGTCTCGTGTTATTTTTTATATCAACACATGCCGGTTTTTTCTATTTTATATTCAGTTGCACTTACTAAAGGATTTTATTAAAAGTTTCACTAAAGGCTATATTTCATTATGCCAATTTGAAGAAGGAATAAACTTGGAACAAACTTTTCGAGATCGGTCGAATTGACAAACATACATACATAAGCTATCAATGGCACCTTTTTTAGAGTACCGGACCAACGATCTACTAAATGTATAATGTTTTAGGGTTCCGTACCTCAAAAGGACAAAAACAGAACCCTTATAGGATCACGCAAACACTCACACACAAGCACTCACACACACACATAAACGAATTAAGTTACTATCTTAAATGTTTTCAATTAATACTAATAATGTTAAGGATGTTTTCTTTTTTTTCAGACTATTTGTTTTTCTCTGTTTAGTTAAGTACTTACTTACTTTTTGTCTTACTTTCTATTGTAATCTACGTTTTATTGTTACTCGCCCTCGCAGACGTCCAAAATACAGGCTCAGCCTAGTTTGGAGTCTGATAGATAATTACCTTCTTGTAAACTTTCAGTTTTTGGAAAATTAAGCATTTGTATTGTAGTTACAAATCGAGTGATTTCGCTTCTGACTTAGTTCGATATCTGTGAATCTGGTATAACAAGAGCAAAATGATTTCCAAACCAAAACGACTAATGTCAATCAAAATCAAAGCATTTCAGCCCCTAAAGTTCAATAGCAATTACATGCATAATCGCATGAAAAACAATAGGTTAGAGTTACTTAATATACTGACCCATAGCCTATAAAGCGCTTGCGATATAAATATAGGCCAAAACTTGCTGACCTATCGAGCCGCAATAATTCTAATGTTTAAAATAGAATATTAAATACCTAGATTGCGCTTTGATATCTGCCTACCGTAGTTGTTAAGCACCTGGACAAAATTGTTTAGTTTAAAACAATCGGTAAGTAGTTCATTGGCTGTCAGAAAAAGGTTTTTTACCATGAAATTGCAAGGATCTTATTCAAAATTTCCATTTTCAAAATCTTTGAGACGAGCTAAAAAAGAATAGTACTGCTTTACAGTACCCGTAGATTGTATTTAAATAAATAAGATAATCGCTCCAAAATTTGGCCCTTATTCCAATGCATGTAACTGACATCCTGTAATTAATTGATGACCGCTTTAGCCTAGTTGGTAGTGACCCTGCCTTCGAAGCTGGAGGTCCCGGGTTCGAATCTCGGTCAGGGCATCTATTTGTGTGATTAACACGAATATTTGTTCTTGAGTCTTGGATGTTTTCTATGTATTTAAGTATCTATTTATCTATATAAGTATGTATATCGTCACTTGGTACTCATAGTACAAGCTTTGCTTAGTTTGGGGCTAGGTTGATTTGTGTAAGATTGTCCAAAGATTTTTATTTATTTAATTTATTTAATTGAATTCTATTGGTGTAATATTATGTTAAAATTAGAGGTGTAAAGTATTGTAGATGAGTGAGTGAGCTCTGAGAGATTTTAAACTAATTAAAATCCGGCCAAGTGCATGTCGGATATCGCACATTTAGGGTTCCAAACCAACCGCAGATTTAAGTTGGTTTTAAGAGGAAAAAATTAGGAAATTTCAAGGTAAAAACTGGTTTATCAATGTATTAGTATTTGCTGGCAAAATTTACGTAATAATAAATATTATCACCAAATTTCAATTTCTTAGATCAAGGGAAAGTTAAAAGAATCATCAGAACAAAATTTTGTAAAAAAGCTATGGTGGCTTCCGACCTTTGTTTTCTAAGATTTTTAAAACAAATAATACGATATTTACCTACTCGACGAGTTCTAAACAACGATACTCCACTCAATTGGGTAGGTCAAAAAAAACATTTAAAAAAATATTATTAATTAATTCTTTCTCACAGAAAAATATCATCAAGAGGTTATTATCCAGTTAGCAGGAGCTTTTGTAAAGCTACAAAGATTTGGGCGGCTGCGGAATGTTTTAACAATGCAAACGTCCTTCGAAAACCCAGCGGTACCGAAAGGAACGAATTGTTCTCTGATAACAACTTTGGTCCAGTTTCAAGGCTAGCCGTATCGTGGATCTTAACGAGCCTTTTCCCGCCCTTATAACCGCTGGTTCGAAGTAAAGGCTCTACTTATTTACCAACAATAAACATCATTTTCACCATGGGTATACTTCGAAATGTATTGAGAATAATGTGCAATAACTGAAGTATAAAACTACAAAGTGTATCCACGGAAACGAGTTAGTATAGCTTTGTCTCTATTGCACTTTTGTATACAAGTGAAAGGGACAAAATAATGTAGGTGAGCGTAAATAATTGTACCTGAAAGGCAGGGCAGGCTTCAATGCCGGCGAGGAATACAGAATTTTAATATTCACAATGATTTATGTTGGTTGGTAATTAGATGCAAAATTACAACAGTCCAGTAAGCAAGCGAGGTAATTGTTCAAAATCGAAAATCTAAGAAGATCGTAAAGCGTCCGCACCGTACCAGAGACATGTTGACTGAACTTTGGTCCGCAAGTAAAACCCATCCGATGTGCATTTGTTACTCTTGTCGCTGACCAATAGCATGCTTCCTCAGATTTTCAGTACTAACTCGTCTCCGTGAATTTTTTAAGAATTTCGACCAGGTAAGGATGGTAGCCAGCCGTACGTCTGGATGTCCAATGGAAGAAGAGGAAGGCGGTATGAGCTCATGGAACTCTTTGAGCACACTCACCGAAGTACAATTAAGACGCACAGACATGCTATTTGGCGTCTATTTCCTAGGCTCTGCAGCTTAGTTCCTACTACCGTACAGTCGCCAGCCTCCTGGCTCTGCGATCCACCGAGTCAAGGGCGGCAAGTTGGTACTTAGTCGAGCCATACCAAAGGTGACTACACTTCATGCAGGATCGGACTTGGGCTTTGTATAAAGTAAGAAGCTGCCCAGGCGTGAAGTCTCGCATGACCTTATTTAGGATGCTCAGCTTTTTGGCCGCTGTTCGGGCTTTGGACTCGATGGAAGTGCCGAAGTTAAGGTTTGAGCTTAACTTCATGCCAAGCAGCTCGAGATCGTTGGCTACAGGCACGGTTACACCTCGGAAAGTAGAAGCCAGATTGAATGGGTTCCTTTTTGCGGATTGAGTGTAGTCATATTGTTTATTTACACATAGGCTTGCGCCCTAAAAGCGGAAAACTCGGTCGCGTGTCGTCCTCTTCCTGCTGATTTTGCTAAAATGTGCCTCTAAATTCTTTATTCTTACACATTGACGTTTGTGCAATCTAAACTTAAGAACACTTTCATGTCATAAAAATTTGGAAAAAAAAGTATATTTATTAAAACGTTATAAAAATATATGTATTAATTATGTATAATTTTCAATGGTTTTCAGTATTTCTCCGTGAGAGGAAATTGTTGCACAGCATTAGGTCCTTTTTTTCTAGGGATAAATAATGACTAGTTATAAATAAAAGAGAAGCTAATCGTTTATCTCATGTCGATATTTCCTCTTACGCTGGAATTTTGATAATTTACAATAATGAAACCTTACAAACCTTTTACAAATATCTTGTATGACAATCGGAATCTGAAGCAAAGCTTTCAGTTCTGGTAAACAGGAAAATCTTAAATTAAAAATGAGCTCATTTTCACTTTATAATCGTCTTTTTACACTTGGGTATTCTCGGTAGGTAAGAGAAAACATTCCGTGAAGGCCACATGAAAAGTTTGAAAAATTGTCTGCAAAGAGAAGGATACTAACAATAAAGTTTGCGTTTAACTTTTGATTCAACTGTCACATAAATTATATTTTCGAGTCTCGCTCGTATCGTGTTGCAGTGGCGATTGGGCCCTTTAGGTTTCTATAGTGCTTCTATATTTCTATAATGTCCCTCGTCAGTCTTCATTTTGGACAACAAATATACTGTCATACAGGAGCGAGTGTTATTAGAGTAATCCCATTTTTAAAATGAACTCCCGTCTCGTAGTAGGCATTGTTTCCATTTGTGAGTTTTTGTGTATTGTGCCTATATGCTTACGTCAGTTATGAAGGGAAACACTGGAGGACCGCTCATTTTAAGCATGGTTTTTACTCTATAGCGATTGAAAGCCGAGGGGAATTAATGCATGCTAGAAAAAGTCATCACTTTTTGTTGTTTTACAGTGGAGTTAGATGAAACCTTGCGCTACTTAACAGTATACTTTTTCCAAAAAAAAAACAGTTAGTAATCTACAATGGATTATGGCACAACGTGTTTTTTTTCGCATTCGTATCGAAACGCTTCAGAATATTACTTCTGCGTTTAGAAGAAAATCAACCTTGGCATTTACACTTATTTCAACACCGTACAATATAAAATTCGAGAAAAAAGATTGAATTAGTTAGCCAACATTCTATTAATGAAAGTGAAATACTACCTACGTACTATTCGTGTCTTGTTTGTGAGAACAGAAGATACGAGTATAAGTAAGTTAGTTACATCGCAAATATTTGCTATCATAAAAATACATTGTCTGTTTGTCGGTGCTTCCCCATGGCATGGCTTACTGCCGAGCAATAAATTCTTTCCTCAAGAAAATTAGATTTTATTAGTTGTATTCTTTACTTTCATTGTTCGAAAGGATATTACGTTTACTCATACGAGTACATAAGAAGGAGAGTTAAAGTGTGAGTTCAATAATCGCTTGAAGTTTTAAAAATTCACAAAAAGATGTCGACATAGGTCACTTATAAATCGAACTCGGCTTGTAGTTTGACATACCTAAAAAGCAGAGGTCTCGCAAAAAGCTTGGCATGTTACTGCCCTTTATGATTTTGTTGCAGCTTAGTGGCGCAGCATTATCGTTTGCGTTAGTATCGCGACCTGGAAACCCCGACATATACCTTATATTATGACCGAAAGTATGGTTCTAATAAAACAAGTTGAGTAATTATGCAATGGGCTCTCAAATGTCGAGTCACTGCATACGTTGCCTACGTGGGATAGTGTGTCCCGAGCTTCATTGCTTTTAGGTACTGTAAAGGTTAATAAACTCGAGAATTTCTCTGTTCATGGTCGCGTGCCAGGTGTTCCTAGTAAGTAATAAAAATTCAAAGAAGACTATAAAATACGCTTTCAATAATAAGATGAGAATTGTCGAAATGTTTACAAGATTTTTATGGAAGCCGCATTTGATTATGTACGTCAAGAAAGGTTTTATAAAGATCCGTTAGACCACATGTCAGATCAAATTTCAGTAAATCGGTACATTTTTTGACATAACAAACCGACATAAGGTCGAACGGATCTTTATAAAACCGAGCCTTAAGAGTTCTAAGTCTTTTCTTTACCTAGGTCTTTGAACCCTACTGGTTTTGACAGCAAAAGCTTGGGTTCTCAAGCATTTCTAAACCCGTAATGACATTGTAATTATAATATATGTCAATCATTTTGATTCATACAGTCTCACTAGCATAAACACAAAGCGACGTAGCGTAGGTAGGATGTGTGAGTACCTACACTCACATCGATCGATGGAATTAGTATCAAATTCAAATGAGAGTATAAGGTCTCATTCAAAGAGTACAAAATGCGTGTCCCAGGTTTTGTTTTAACATCCCGCCCGAGGTCACATCACACCTTTCCTAAATGACACAAATATTTTAAGGATGACTGCCCGCCAAAAACTTATGCTTGCATGTTTACTGTTTGATACAATTTGATACAACAAAAACCCCGTGCTATTTATACAAGAAGCTCACTTGGTTCTCTAACAGTAAACATTAAGAAGACTATAACTGTAAGAAGTTCACGCGCTATCGTACTGCAGTGCCCCCGACATCGGTCGGCTGCTTTTAGGGGAAGTTTTCGGTATTACAAGACACTGAATGTTAGCACAATATACCGCCACCAATTCGAAAAATACTTAATGAATAAAAATAATTTCAGGTTAACATATCGCTTACATCTTTTAAAAATACAAAAACATAATCCTTGACTTCCGCAATTCCCCTTTCACACCATTAATGTATGCTGGAAGCAAAATAGGCATTTTTGAACCACTAACATAACCGCACACTCTCGTGGTTTTACTTACAATATAAAATGCACACACACACACACACTCGCTCACATATACACATACATACACGCTCACACAAATACACAGCGTTGCGTTGCACTGGTCGTGTTGTAATTATTTTTTGTAGGGTCCTAGCAGAATATCAGCCATGTGACTACCTGCCGCATCATTATGCTGAGCTAGCGCCCATTCTCTGCCACAACACATGGCTCATATTGTATCACTTTTAGTTTATTTATTTTTTACTAGCGGCCGCCCGCGACTTCGTCTGCGTAGGTTTTAGACGGTAACAAAGATATAAATGAGGTTTATTTGTTTCTGTCAGTTGTCTGATGCTATTAATAGCTTGTGAAAAATTACTCAAAAGAAAAAAGAAATCTCCGCCATCTTGGATTTGAAAATGGATGTCATTTTCGTAATCGGTACCCTGAGGATCCTCGACGATGACATCCATATCGATATTTAAGAAAAATAATTGTCCGCCATCTTGGATTTGAAAATGGATGTCATTTGCGTAATCGGCACCCCGAGGAACCTCGAAGATGACACCAATATCGATTTTTACGAAAAGTAAAGATTTTCTCCACGCACAAACTTGGAACCCCCTTTTTACCCCATTGGGAGCAATTTAGAAAAACGCTGAAACATGTTTTGTTGTATTTAAACAGAGAGTCTGTATACGAAGTTTTAAATCTCGCACTTCAAAAAAGATTTGCTCCCCGTACAAACTTTGAACCCCCTTTTCACCCCTTTAGGGGACGAATTTAGAAAATCGCTGAATTTGGTTTTGTTATATTTAAACAGAGAGTCTATGTACGAAATTTCAAGTTTCTAAGTCCAAAAACGTTTCCCATACAAATTTTCATCCTTTGTTTTACCCCCTTAGGGGATGAATTTCGAAAAATCCTTTCTTATCCCTAGCCTACGTTATAAATGTAACTGATTGTGTAAAAATCAACTCTCTAGCGTTTGTAGTTTCGGCTGTGCGTTGATGAGTCAGTCAGTCAGGAGACAGGACTAGGGTTTGCAATTCGAATATTCGAATTATTCGCCACATATATTTTTCGAATTCGACGACATCCATTATTCGAATAAAACGAATATTTCGAATAAGTATTGCAGAATTTGCCTGAAATTATTTACCTTTGCGAAAAACTATAATAAAATGCCAAGATCAATTATCCTCTACATTCACAACACCGTAGAAATCATTTTAAATATTATTTTCCTTTACCTTGTCAAAAACAAACTTTCTAATATGAACTAAATACCGAATTAGTTCGTGTTCTTTGTGGTGTGCTGGTGTGGTCATTCTTCGTACGCGGTTAACGACAAGTTAACGTTATTAATTATTTACCGGTCTGTGCTGTGTTCTGCTGTGTTGATGCTGAATTGCTGACTGACAGAAAATGATGTAAGTACTTATACCAAATCATAATTGTAATATAAACTTAATATCACATTAACTAATTACGGGCTTACTGCTACAATATACGTTTCTAATTAATCCTAAAGTAACATGCATGCGAGCAAGCTATCACACATTTTCGGACACCTGAATTCGGTCAAAAGAAAATAGTGGTTGAGATAAACCAAAAGGATTATAGTTTACGAGTAGAAAAAACACTATTCTCTTCCGAATTTTTTCAAGATATATTGTTGTGGCTGACAAAGGCACCTTTGCCAAACGAGTGTGTGTATAACCTAAATCGGTCTTGAGCAGACCCGTCTAATGTGTACATTGAATTTATACACCCTCTTTTATACAAAATACAGAGGTCACAGAAGATAAATTAGATCACTTACAGGATTTGAACTCGCGCCCTTGCTTTAATGAAGTGCGCTGCGTTACCGACAGCCGCTAGATGTCATGAAAATCTTTATCGATTCGTTTTACTAGCGATTGCCTTTGATTTATTTAAATTTTAGTAAATTATTTTTTAAGTCGTAACTTCAACAGAACTGAAACTAGATGTCACAGTCTTGTGACATCTAGTTTCAGTTCTGTTTGTTTTTTTTAATACTTCCAAGTAAAAGTCACACAGTTATGCAAATATTAACATTGACTGCATGTACTTATAACTTATAGCTGTTGCTAAAGCAAAGTTTTTTTTCATACCGCTGACATTTAGGTATTAACATATTTTTTTTTAAATTAATTTAAACATTAACTTATTATTATTAACGACACATTTTAATTAGAGCGGAAATCACTGCATGACATCAATGATGTTCGCGTGCTCGCTCTGACATATGTATATTTATGCTAGCTCGCCGCGCCCGAAATTATCTTTAGATTGGCCCCCAGTGTGTCGTTTAGTACCTATTTATCTAATCTGTAGCCCTCATTAGACCACTTTCGTCTTCAATTATAGGCACTCGATGTACTAAGCTTCAGAACTTTCAGAACCTAAGAATTTATTCCTAATGACAAGCAATTCGGTGAGCCTGGCGATGAATCTGATACATACGTTTCACATTCCAAAATGATTTCAGTGAATAGCACCTATGGCATTCTCGCTTGGTTACACTTAGGCAACTTTCTGACTTGGCGGGGCAGGATTGGTTTTTGTGTTCTCCTTTACGTGAACTTACTGATATCGCACTCCTCACTTGACGAGATACTATCAGTAATACATTTGCGCCCTTCAGCGCAATCGCGCCAGTCATTTAAATGTAGGCACGCAGTGAAGAGCAGTAGTGACTAGCTCGATTGACACACCTGCACTTGACAGCGTTGACACTGACAGCTTTCTGACATCGTACCGCCGCACCTACAAGTTAGGAAGTCACTTTACTCGTTGACTCGATACGCGAATCACATTGAAATAAAATTAGAATGCTAATGTATATTCCGGATTGAGGCGTTGAGAGAAGGCTGACGACCTGCGACCTTATTTGATTTCAATCTATTTATAGCCCCGCGGAAAGACAATGGGATGTGTCACATATGCTTATGCTGAATAACACCGAAAAGTATTAGGGAGAAATTTTTCAGTGATGTTTAAATATTTATATATATGTACATATTTTTTTCTTTGTCGTTCCCTCATGACTGAGGATCGTGCACTATGTCCTTCTATACGACGCGATGTACAGATAAAATTTGTTATAAATTGAATGTAGTATTTATTATAAATTGAGTAATTGAATGTCCCACCTACAGTATATGCATTTTAAATTTAACAAAAAATAACAAACTTTTTAAAACAGGCTTAACTATCTAGAATGAAAGGATCAAATAATCTTTAAGCATAAAATATATCTCCAGTTCGTCACAAAAGCCATCTTTTGGCTGCTACACATTAAATTTTGGGATAAATACGTTACAAATCATAAAACATTATTTAAAAAATACATTACGGAATATCCATTTAGAATTGTTGACGCTAAAAAGACTTATTGTACTAATATCAGCAACAGATAATTGTTTTTCAGTCCAAATCTTGGGACAGTGACTATGCGGAATATAGCATGTAACTGTTGGGAAAAGGTAAGGCATATTATATAGACCTAGTTTGGACCTTTATTAAAAATGGCCAGTGATTAAAAACATAAATATTTTCATACACGTTATATTACTACTTTAGTCCGCTTTCATCAGAATAATATGTAATAAAGTGACAAATAACACCGTCTAAAATTCGATTCTGCACTTAACTTTATAACTTTTTAATTCCAGCAGCTCGTCATAAAATCGTGACGATTTGGATATGACGATTTACTTCAAAACATGTTAAAACCACATAATTATGTGCGTACCATGTGCGTGTGCGTACATGCACATGGAACATTCAATATGTTGAACAGCGCAAAAATAGTTTTTTGAAATTATAGACCTAACTTAGGAATAAATAAAGCACACATTCGATATCTGCTATCTAGACTCATAATGCCGTTGTGTGACCACATTTCAGTTAGGGTTTCAACACAGCAGAGTCGTTGTGGGATATACAAAAAATATGCATGTTTCGACTTTTATTTTATCATAAATTTAATTAACACTTATGGAATCAGAATAAATCACTCACATTCCCAAACAGGAATTAGAAAGTCAAAATTTGAATCTGCGGGACAGTAAAATTTTGCCATGTACATATTTGAAAAACGCCCATTCGCTTTTTGTGCTTGAATACCTAAGTGTTATTTGTAACCAATGTATTTTAGAAGGCTCGTAATAAGTGACAATGATAACTACATTTTTAGTTGCTAAATGGAAAATATTTCTTAAGCTCTTCTGAAAATATGTCTTAAGCTGAATTAATAATAAAAGAATGTCTAAAATACCACACCTACTCTTTTCTATATATAACAAGTGTCCGACCGAAATACGTTTTTTTGCCGAAACCGAAACTTTTATAGACGTGTCAAAATCGTCAAATAAAGTAGGGCAACCTGAGGTCCTCATAGAAATTGCCTAGCTGCGGGGGTGGGGGGGGGGGGGGGGGGGGGGGCTTCGGGATCTACGGGACGTCGCTCAAGAGACGGGTTGCTGCGCCTCTCTGTTTGGATCAGCCCTCGTCAATCGGGCTTGTTCCAGCGGGACCGGCGCCTCTGTCCCTGCGGCCTTGTGAAAGTAGGGGGGGCCTTTGCGTTGTCTATTAGGTAGGACAACCTGAGGTCCTCATAGAAATTGCTTGGCCAAGGGGGCGGGGGGCAGTCGTCTAGTCGCTGCATCCAGCAGTTTTTGCTGCATCGCTGGCCACGCCCCCTTCGGCGGGGGGGTGGGGAGCCTCCGGTGCCGCCGCCAAGAAGACATGAAGAGAAGAAGATTGCTCTCATTCACACAAGTTATGTTTTGTGTTTAGTTTTAAGTTTCCTTTTTGTTATGTTGGGTTGATTAATAAAGGAAATCCCATTCACCATTAGCTAGTTAGGCACGGTAGCTTGTTAGGTTTAGAAGGCGCAGTTATACTGCGCTCGCGGGTATCTCTATACCGCGAAGTCAGGGTAATTAGTCAAGGTCCCCTTCGGGGACCAACTTAGAAGCCTAGGCAGGAAAAAAAAATCAAATAAAGTCTCAGTGGGACATTTTTTCTAGACATTAACAATGTAACTAGGGATTGCAATCCGGTATGATTGTCAATCTGGCTGGATTTCGCTATATCCTGGTGGATCGAGCCGGTTCAGCCAAATTGAAGTTGACAGATAGTCTCTATTAAAGAATGTCAACTTTGGTGGCATAAAAGGGTTTTTTTTGGTCCCATTCGAGTCATAGCACCAGATCTGTTAGGCCAGAGTACTGACCTTGGCCCAACAGATCTGGTGATATAGCTCACTGGAATATGCTGATAAGCTGAAGTACAAGTATGACAAGTTCCCTTGGAACCGAAGTACGAATTTTTCCCTGTTGTGATAGACTGCAGGATCCTGAGGTTTCGAAACCAAGGACTTTGTTGTGGATTTGGGTCGACGACTGAAAGATAGACGGGATCGTATATAGTGCAGCAGATTTCGCTTCGTGGTGACTCAGGTGTCATAGAGACTTGAGCTAGCTGCGATACAAGATGGTCCATTTAACTAGGTAAGCATAATTAGTGTTTAAGGTTAACGAAGTCGACTACTACTACGGAAGCGAAAACCACTCATGGCCATGTCATAATTTTTTTGAATGATTGATTGAAGCGTTTTATTGATTTGCATTAGTGCCCACCTGACGAAGAATTGCGGTTGTGATTGGCGGTTTACTATTGCTGTCTTTTTGTGAATTAAAAGTTTTTTTATACATTAATTTAATATTATCAATGCCACGTTGTAACGATCGCTCGTCAGCGCACGAATTCTGAAAATACACGGGAATGTTTATTTAAATTTATTTAAAAAGCAAATCAATTTTCGTAATGTGTTTTAGCGCTCTTTTTCATCCCTACCGGAGTTATCTATCTATATCGGAATATTGCCGGATCCGGTGCTAAGCGAGATACTGAACCCAGCCGGATTACCGTACCTATCTGACGGACCAGATTGCAATCCCTAAATGTGCCACAGGATAGTTCGTGTAGTGTGGTATAAAATAAAACAATGTTAGTACCTACTTAACAAGATATAAAATAAGTAAAATACTCGTAAAATGTATTCTGCTGGCGGAGTCGGGCTAAGTTATCCAAAGGCACCAGAAATTAGACGAACGCGATCCGAAAGTACAATGTTGTAAAAGTTTCGGCTCGGCCGAAAAGTTCGGCAGTTTTTTGGCCGAAACCGAACCTTCGGCCGAAACATGATTTTTAAGCCGAAACCAGCCGAAACCGGAACCGAAACCGAAACTTCGGTCGGACACTTATATTATAAACCACATCGATCGGTCAAAAATAGATCGACGTACTTCGCCTTCCACTTCAGCACTAACTACTCACCTATTCAATCGCTTATTTCATAATTTCGTATAATTCTTTCCAGGCGAGCTTTGAAGAAACACGTTGTAGCTGAATATTGCATTGAAGAGCCACCCCAGGTGAGGTGATTTCCAACTGAGAGCTCCCATGCTTTTAGAAGGGACTGCTGCTGCTTTTGCTGTTCTCTACTTTCCAGGCAATAAAAAAAATAACTTATACTAAAAATATATTTACTAGTCTTCCCTTAGGATAATAGGCCCTACCTACGCCCCTATGCCAATACATGAGATGCGAGCGGCTCCAAGGATCTTCTTAGTCCAAGTTTGCCTAAGGCATCAATCAAAATAAGGTTAAAAGGGGTATATTTCTGATGAAAATTTAGGTAATAGGTTGTCAATGGTCGTTCATTCACCTCGATGTTATGAGGTATTACTATCTGCTAAAGTGACACATGAAATGAGATAACGCACTCGATGACCGAACACGGAAATCGTTATGGCATCAAATCTATGGGTACCGACGTCAGGCTAGAAACGAGTATTTATGAGTATGTGGATGACTAGTGTAGCTGTTGAGTTCAATTCGTCAATTCTGTACGAAATTTACCTTATTTAGGCTTATCATATACCAGCTGTTCCCGTGGCTTCTAACATGTGTTTCAGACAACCTAGGTTGAGCTAGCTGCAAGATAATATAATATGTATATAGCCTGTGTTCATTCAGACGATCAATTCTTGATGGACCAGTAGTTCCGGAGATTACCCTCTACATACATTCTTATTTATGATCTCATAAATATTATATTTTTATAATATTAATATCGATAGTACATAGGTAATCTATATAGACATCTATAGATATATTAGTACGAATCAATAATTATTGGTTGCTTCGCTGATTTTACATTAGTTTTATTACATTAAAATGTAAAATCTTCTTACGTGCGTTGAGATGTCACAACGGTTTAATGTTTTGCGTTCATTTAGATATTATGTACTTGATGCTTTTCCCCGCGGCTTCGTCTGTGTGTAACTCGTTACCGCCTTAAATAAATAACTGCTATTCAATTATTTCAGATGCAGGCGTAATTCTACAATAATCGCTCTATCAAACAAATTACCGCTCCCATTGTACACTTAAGCCGTCGTCTCCCGACGAAAAAAATAAACAGTTTTTTGTTATGATCCCTGGGATCACAGGGACCGGTAGACGACTGGTAAGGAAAGATTTCTAGGATAAAAACTATCCCATGCCTTTCCGTATTCCGTATGACGAATTTTATGTACATACTTATATCCGTGCAGCAATTTAAGCGTGAAAAAGAAACAAACAGATAGAAAGAGATACTATCAGATTAATATTAGTATGAGTATGGGTTGCGTGCTTGTATATTCGTAGATCACTCTAGTATTTACGTAAAAGATGATCACAATATCAGTAGATGTAGGAACAAGTGTATAAGCTAAGTTTTTCGAAGGGACATTCAAGTTTTCCAATCTAAACATTGTTGAGAACAGGCGTTGAACTCAAAATATTAGAGTACCTATTAGGTATCTTCTGAAACTTGTTATTATTTATATAAACATATTTACTTCCTTTGTACATAAAATGTGTAGGTATAGGTGTGTATAATATGTAAAACTGTGTACTTCGATTACAACCTAACGCGTAATATTATAATCTAACCTAACCTAACCGTCAATTTGCAATCTCACTAGTTGGATTAGAAACTATCGAGGTTCACAACTTTAAGGTAATATTTTTTTGGTAGACGTATAATACATATCCTGATGGTCCTATTATAAATAATTGGCAGCAACACCATAATGGAATATTAGGAACTTACCCGCTTATTCAGTACTTTGCACGAATTGCAGTTAATCATAAATTAAATTCGTCCCTAAAAATAATTCCTGATTTATTAATTCAGAAAAAATGTTTTGACCCCGTTCCGGCATCAAATACCGCCTATTGCTTATTTTTGACCGTCGGGAGAAAACTTACGAGCCGAGTGGGTACCTCGCTTTCGGGGGGTCTGGGTAATAATTTATATGATATGGTATTTCTACGCGATAAAAACCACATCAACCGCGCCATCTGCACTACATATATAATTCGAAGGACTGTCTAAGATCTCAGGGCCGAAGTTCGAAATCCGCACTTCGTATAGTGCCGTCCCTTTCACTCTCGTGTTTTTACACTATATGAGTGAAAGGGACTCTGTTTCTGCATGCATTGCTGAGACAAATTTCTAGGATAGATCTGACCAGGTTGCGTTCACGCACAGGTATCGCCGCGCGCACATGTAACAACACTTAGGCTGGGTAGCACCAAACCGTCTGTAATCGTAATCGGTGTTCGTTAAAATCTGATTGTATGGTAAGTTTGACAAGTTTCTATGTGATGACAGCTGCCGGCGCCATGTTTGACGATGACCGGCCTGTGATCGTAGGTTGGTGCAACCGAGCCTTAATCGTCAGCTACACGTTCCATATAAATTTCACTTTTTTTATGTAGGTGCGATTCCTCTGTAACCACATATGTTATCTGTGTCTGTAACATAGGATTCACGGCGGAAGGCTCGTCCTTGAAACGAAGCAATGTATTATGTATACTTCCAATGCCGTAAACAGAATTTCTCATAAAACCCGCCCGTAAAGGGTTACAAATGGAACACCCAAACTTCATATAAAGATAAAGTAAGGGGATGCCTAATAATATTCAATTGTTATTTTAACCACATTGGTGAATCAATTCTGAAAGCTCGATCTTATTTATTTTTTCAGAACAATTGATAGTATACTTTTTATGTGCACCGTATGGCCTTGATATAATAGATCCGTAGTCTATAGATACGAACATTTTTAAATAAGTGACTATTGACACCAAGAGAAACTTAATCAAGCTAACAGCATCTCAACGTCAAGCATCATGCGATCACGGCGTTTGTGTCGGATATATTTAATTGTATTCATCCCTCTCGCACTTACTTATTTTCTAGTAAGGGACGAATGCTATATGTCCGATATAAACGCGAACATGCTTAGCTACAATAGTCTGGATTCCTTTTGTATGAAATCCGTTGAAAACTTACGTCGAAACTTAGTCTTTGGTCTTGGTTTCCTAAGTACTATAATCCATTAACCGTTGACATACTTACATTCAAAAGGATCTCAGTAAGCGCTTAAGTTTTCTCAAGTGTTTTATAAGCCTACAGATGTAGAGTGGGCCAAGGTCGGTTGTAAAGATTTAATGACCTGCATGGGCAGCTTGATTATTTAAAAAGGGCTGACGTTTCGTTTGGTCATGTTAAGAATTTCAGTACCTACGTAGTGTTAATGTGAATTATGGGATAATGTAAGCTGAAATAAGACTGTTTTGGAAGACTAATTCAATCCAATTTATTTATTTCAGACAATTTCCATATCGTGTTAGTAACGATTCATACTTACAGAACTATGTTAGCAATTAAATAAATAACTCAAAATAAGAATGTCATACACCCAATATACAGACAAAAAACATTAAAATTAAAAATAAAATAATTTTACAATAATTAAAACAATTTACATTAGATTATATACAGTCCCTCTAGAGCCCATGTGCAGGGCATTCCAGTGCCTCCATACGGCGCAAGCAGGATTCTCCCATATCAGCTTAAGAAGGCTGTTGGAACTGTCACGCACACGACGCATGAGGGAGGCGGTTCTGTTTCGCATGATGGCACTGAAAGAATCGACTCGTGCCTCCGCGAACATCCCAGATCCGCTGCAGTACCTTGACAGTCCCATCAACCCCTTGAAGCCGTTGTTGTACTGGATCCGCAGGGCATTGAGCGACTTTTTAGTACAGTTCGTTCACAGGCTACACGTGTAAAAGGATTGACAAAAAGCCTTGAAAAGAACCTTCTTGACATCCCCATTACAGCGCGCAAACCTTCGTGACAGCATATTGCATCTAACTGCCAATGCCCTGCGTTCCCTTAATGACCTGTTTACGCTTTGATTAATGATGGTGATGAGTGAGATTCCATACAATAGTATTCATGAAGTTGCCCTAATTAGCTGCTAATGATAGCAAATAAGATTTCGTCGACGTAGTAACATCATCAAAATGCACATTTTAAAATGAATCTGATGAGGCACGGAGCGTAAGTAATATGGAGTCTTTGAGGAGTTGATTGAACTACTCAAGTAGTCAAGTAATATATATGAGACGTTTCATCAACCGCGACCTACCTACTTGTTTTCTGTAGTAACTAACGCTTTTTTTTTGAACCTCACTGTGGCTTTATACGAGTAGGCCGGGCCCAATAAAGCGATAGGAGTGCGCGGTTGGAGAGTAGCCTGGGAAAAATCCAGAGGAAAACCTCCGGCACGACCACGCGTGTGGTTTGGAACACTGGAATACTCTAAGAGTTTGCGGTCCAGTGAGATTGGTTGAGCGGTTTCAACCGAATCTGAGATGTGAGTGGAATCGAGCTACTGGGAGTTTTATCGCTGGTTCACTAAACCTAGACTAGCTGAGAAGAATCCAGCAAGAAACTCAGCTGGGCCCGACGTGGGTCTGACTGACTCTACTCGGTGTGCGGCGGTACCGGGACAAATAGGGACTATATGTGTCAGCGTTGTCGCGATCACGCGGTGGACGTCCCCGACGGCGGGAATGCCTCAGTGTACGCGTCGTGTCTGAGTTGGACGCCGTAAGCGCAGCGTTCCATCTTTCGATGGACGCTGTGATTACGTCTTCCAGATCCGTGAGTGTGTACCTAGGACGCCGGACCGTGCGGCCCCTAATCAGTGACCGCCGAGTTACGACAGAGGGGGGAGGGATGGGAACGTAGTCGACAGCCTTCCTAACTAACGGATTAATATGATGGGAAGCGTTGTCAAAATAACGTCTGGCAGTCTGCTTAAAGAAACCATCATCATCATTTCAGCCGAAAGACGTCCACTGCTGAACATAGGCCTCTCCCAATTTATTTTTCCCTTGGGGGGGATTTGCCATAGTCGCCACGCTTGGCAAGCGGGTTGGCGACCGCAGTTTGATGGTGGTAATGATCGAAGGATGCTGCTGCCCACCCTCCGATTTTCCCTTATTCGCCTCCTACGAAACCCACGGGAAGAGATGGGGTGGCGCAATTCTTACCCGGAAACCACACGGGCAAAGAAACCATACATGGTGCTAATCCCCATGTCACGATGTAGACTGAGGTTCGACTGGTACCACAGAACACCAGTCGCCCTACGGAGAAAACGATTCTGAATAACCTTAATCGGCTTGAGCGATGTCATAGGCACGTGAGAAAAAGCTACACTTGCATAAGACATGATTGGACGAACACAAGTTTTGTAGAGTGTCAGCTTATTTCTAAGTGACATTTTACTAAACTTGTTAATCATCGGCCCAAGCCTGCCTTGCGTACCCTACTGATGTGGCTCTACTCTACTGAAGTCAGTTTTCTGTCTAGGGTCACTCCAAGATATTAGACTTCGTTGGCCCAGGGGATGAGCCGGTCAAACATCTGGATCGGAGCCACACGCCTTTCCGTACTAACGCGGTCAGACGGGTGGAAGACTATCGCAGTGCTTTTTTCCGGATTGACTTCGATACGCCAAAGATTAAACCAACGACCTAGGTCAGTGATTGCCTCCTGGAGGTATCGCCGGATAAAAGCCTATTTACAAGGAGTCGTAAAGAACGCGGTATTGTCCGCGAACAACCCCAGTTGCACTTTAGGGTGCCTGGGAATGTCAGATTCGGGCTAAAAGGAATCCTTTAAATGGGGACTCAGCCTTGCAAATTGTTTCTTTTTCGAAGTATTAAAGGTTATAAAACGAGGGTTGTTATGGTTCCTCCAAGGGGACTACTATATAAGAGTCATTATCTCATTATATTTCCATAACAGTGTCATTTTTATTCAAAAGGTTAATTCTAGTTAAGTGGACATTTTCAAGTTGGAAGCAAACAAGGCGGTAGTAGTACTAAATGCCCACGTTTGAGCAGTTTTTAGTGAGGTTAGGTTAGATTAGTAATAAAACCTAACCAAAGTATTTTTTTTTATGAGCACTGGGATTGGGATAAGCGAATGATAGATGATACTACATACAAAATCGGTAATATACGATATTTCTAAAAAGCCGGCGCACGAAGGGCTCCTTACCAATTGACCAATATGCTTTTAAATGACGCAATATCTGAGACTTACCAGTCATACACACTCTTATCTACGGCTGAGACTCAGCAAAACTAACATCTTTTTTTCTTATCTATAAAAATGTCCTCGTAACCTTTACCTACATATAAATAACAACTGAATAAAATAAATAAATATTTGTGGACAATCTTACACAAATCGACCTAGTCCCAAACTAAGCAAAGCTTGTACTATTGGTAGATAATACTAAACGACGATATACATACTTTATAGATAAATATATAGGTACTTAAATACATTAAAAAAATATCCAAGAGTCAGGAACAAATATTTGTATTCATTCGGGCCGATTCGAACACGGGACCTCCGGTTTCGTAGGCAAGGTCACTACCAACTAGGCTAATAGAGAGAAATAAATAAAAACAGAAACAAATATTGGAATAAAATACCAATCCTTTATACCTAATTAATACAAACTCTATAGGTACCCCCATATTTTCAACTTGCAGGAAGCCAAAAGCCAACAGCGACAAACCGTCTCTCGTATAAGCATAAAACACAAGCAGCAATAAAACCCAGGATAATAATGGGTCCTATTACCACACGCTTAATATACCCTCACGGTCACAATTAATCCAATTTGAATAGGTTGTTTGCCTAAACCGCAACGTATCCCAGGCACCAACAATAACCAAGTCAGCTTCAATGTCGCTACCATCTAAGGAAATTTGGAATCCGCACACACTGACCTTAGTTCCAAATCTCGCCACCGGTAAAATCAAGTTGGTGCTGCTATAAAACATGCTTCAGTAGCAAAATCAAGGCTCTTTCTCAGATAAATGTTATTGCTAAGCCGTAATCTTTTTACTGTTTGAATGAAGTGTTCATTTTACGTTCCATTTCACGTTCAGAGATTCTTTTCTATATCACATATGACAGGATCTCATCAACGATTTGAATGAATATGACATTTACCTACCGTAAAATGGGGATAGGCTAATTAAGATCCGCGAGGCTATTTGGAATAAAAAAATATAAGTTTTCAATCCATATATTTTATGTCATGGCCACGGTAGAAAGTTTCTACCATTGCCAAGACAAAAAATACCTATATGGACTGTTTCTACTAGAAACGTTTAAATATTTGTCTGACAATCGTTAGTCGAATGTAAAGTTGGTCGGTGGTTGTAATAAAGCCAATTCACATGAGTAAAGAAAGCCCAAACTCTCCGTCAGGTACACAGAGAAACCAGTTTGAACCCGCTCACTAAGGGCTCAAGCGCAGGGTGCATGAAACGCGCGGCGTGGTCGATTTCTATCAGAGCAGCTTATAATTATTATACATATGGTAAAGAAGATATTTTCACCTCAGCAGCACGAACAAGTCTATTTCGCTGCGAGTAATCAATGAGCAAAATGAGTTTTTGCTCACTCCGTGAGACAAAGTAACTTCTTAATTTTGTACGGCACGAACTGCTTATTGACAAGTCGGGGTCTATTACAAATTCGAAATATTTGGACTTCATCCGCTCTGTCTCTTTCAGTTCGTTACGAAAAAAGAGAGTGCCAGAAATAGTACCTACATACCATAAGTTTGCATGACCGTACCTACTCGCTAGCGACTGCGTAAACGATTTAGTATGTCAATTCTTAGTTCTATTGCGTAACCGCCAGAGGCGCTGTACTTTTGCCCATACATTTTTTTACGCAGACGCTACCGAGTACGGTCAAGTAAAGGCATAGGTCTATTCATTGTTCGACTTCACTTCGACATTCAAATTTTTACAGTAGACCCCCAAAACTCGCTAAATATGAAGACATTCGGAAACCATAAATTATCCTGAAAGTTAAAATTATCACAAAGTTGTTGGCAACGGTTCTTTTAAATAAAATAGTATTTTAATAATAAATATTTTAATGTAAAACAATTGTTGAAGAAAACACAGAAAGTTTATCGTCAATTAATAATCATACTTTTTTTTAAATTTCGTTTAATTTAATCCACGAGTGCAGTTTCAGAACGACCCTTTAAAAAATCGCGGGATTAAATTGTTTCCAACTGTTATTTTCTTCCGTATTGCACTTTAGATATTAATTAGTGTTTAAAATAACAAGAAAATATTAGTGATCAGTGATGAAAGCTATATTTAAACAACTGTGCGTCTAGTTTTTATTGTACACGCGAGCTGGCGCGCGCGTTACATACTGAAATTGTGCCCAAGTCTGCCGCGCCTAATCTCGCGTTATGTGCCTGAACGTTGTGCTGACGAGTTAATAAAAAAAACAACCAGCGCTTTATAATTAATACTGAATTAAGTTTTCTTCCTGATTAATTTCCAGAGACGTACGTAAAAGCCTATGGCATTATTAAACCTTAATAAGCTTAATATGTTTTCACTGCTGAGGTGAAAAGTTGTGTGTCACACGCGAGCAAAGTTATTTGCATCTCATGCTATGGATTCCCTCACTAATACGCTCAAGATTCTAATTTTGGAATCTGTCGCTTGTTCGGGAATCAAGTTCTATGAGTGCCTTTGTTTTAAGTGCTGTTCGAAGTATCTTGTAACAATAGGGTCTGGTTTTCTATGCCCTTAATTTTTTGGTAAGAAAATAAGTATTTTACGACTAAGACACATTTATTAACCGTTCTAATTAATTCCGGGAGCAAGTTTTTAAGGGATTCTTGCTTCAAGCAGGGTCCAAGGGGCTAAATCGTTATTGTCAAAAAGATCAAAACTGTCTTCTCAAACGTAGGTAATTACTATGATACAATAATATTACTTTGAGTAATTATGTATACCACTAGAGCAGATATCTCAACTTGATTTCTTGTTCATCCTGTTTGAGTCTTGACTGTGGCTTTATATGCCGGGCCCAATAAAGCGATAGGATAGCGCGGTTGGAAGGTGGCCGCGGTTGGAAACACTGCTCTCCGTAGAAATGCACAATTCAAAAATTAAAGTTACTTTTTTTCATGAGATGGCTTCTGGTAGGTAACTATATCTGGTAGGTAATCATGGAATGATTATGGAATGATTTGGCCACTAAAATTACGAATTATTATTTTTACAACAATATTCGTGCTGGAATCTGTAAGGTGTTTAGTTTTGGAGATAAAAAAACAGTTTTAGGGTATATTGGGTTAACTCCCTAGGGAAAGAAGTGTTGTAAGTTGTGCTCGGTTTTATACCTTTATGAGGCATCGTTTGGCTATAGTCTCAAACTTGTTCAAAGTTTCCAATATTTATGGTAGTTTCCGTCCATGTGGCGTTCGTTTCATCCACCCTAGGTATTATAAACGTATAAACCCTCCTCATATTTTTATAACTGTACTAACGATTCATAATTGATGTAGGAGAACTGGGTCTGGGTGTTGGAACCGCGGGAGTAGGTGCTGCTGCCGCTGTCGGCTGGGGGTTGAGACAGTAGAGATGGTCCTGGTCCATCACCACCTCCTCTTGGATTTCCTCAATAACGTTTTGGGGACGAGAAAGATTTTGGATCTGTTTTCATCCTGATAAAATACCTTTAGGATACAGGCGCGCAAAGAGAATATAACCACTACGTTCTACGTGCAGCCGGCAATAAAATAGGCGGATGATCATATAAAGTACTAGCGGCCGCCCGCGACTTCGTCCGCGTAGATTTTGGATGGTAACAAAGATATAAATGAGGTTTATTTGTTTCTGTCAGTTGTCTGATGCTATTAATCTTTTGTGAAAATTACTCGAAAAAAAAAAATAATGTCCGCTATCTTGGATTTGAAAATGGATGTAACTTTAAGTCCAAAGCACTTCCTGTTCCATCCGGTGTGCCTCAAGGATCACATATCGGACCGCTGTTTTTTGTTATGTATATTAACGACCTTGCGAAGACTATTTCCTGTAATTTCAAAATGTACGCCGATGACTTAAAGTTATATCAGACCATCGAAAGTAGTACCGATATAGGTCACCTGCAAGCGAATATTGATAAGTTATCAAATTGGTGTAGTATCAATAACATGACTCTAAATGCCACCAAATACCACATCAAATTTTCCCGGAAGAGAATACCAACGCATACCACGTACAATATTAACAGAATTCCAGTGACCGAAGTAACTAGTATTCGCGACCTAGGAGTTGCTATCGATGATTCTCTCAACTTTCGGGAACATGTAGATACGATTGTTAAAAAGGCATCACAACTCTCAGGGTTCGTAGCGAGACAAATTAAATCCTTCAAGGATGCAAAAGTAATAATACCAGTATACAATTGCCTAGGAAGAAGCATACTGGAATATTGCTCACCAGTGTGGAATCCAGGGTACACGGTGCATTCAGACCACATCGAGCGAATCCAGAAACGATTCCTATACCACCTGGCCTATGCTCAAAACAAATGTAAAGTGATGCCATCGTATGAATCAAGACTTGAACATTACAAAATTGAGTCATTGTTCTCTAGGCGGAAAGCATGCGATGTCTTGTTGTTATACAAAATTATCCATGGTTTAGTGGACAGTCCACACCTACTAGAACATGTCAAGGTAGTTGTTCCTCGAGCGGGTAGTCGCCTATGCAATAGAAAGCCTTTCTCTCTTCCTCTTTGTCGCACTAATATCGGCAGGCATGCGCCTCTTTATAGAATGATTGCATCATATAGCGGCATCAAGTCCGATATAGACATTTTCCACTGTTCCTTAGCCTCAGTAAAAACCAAACTTAAAGCGCTTCTCTAATCAATTAATTGTAGCTATTTTATTTTTTATTATTTTTATGTCTTTCCCGGTATCATTCATTTTTCATAGTTTTGTTTAGCTGAACTTACTAAATTCAATTATCAATTAGTATAATTTTGTAAACTTTGTAAACTATTACATATTTTGTTTTTGTAAAACCTGCACGCATATTCTATGCATGATGTGTCTACTTTTTTAGGATGTACAAGAGTGTAACTAGCCACTGTAATGTAATAGACCATGAGTGTTCAAAACTTGTAACATCTAGTTTGTAGACCATAATAAAAAATAAAAATAAAAAACTTTCGGAATCGGCACCCCAAGGAATCACAAAGATGACACCCATATCGATTTTTAAGAAAAATAAATGTCCGCCATCTTGGATTTGAAAATGCATATCATTTTCGTAATCGGCACCCCGAGGAACCTCGACGATGACACCCATATCGATTTTTAAGAAAAATAAATGTCCCTATCTATCAACTTTGAACCCCTTTTTACCCCATTAGGGGAAAAATTTAGAAAAACGCTGGAACACATTTCGTTGTATTTAAACAGAGAGTCTATATACGAAATTTTAAATCCCACACTTCAAAAAAGATTTGCTCCGCGTACGAACTTGTAAACCCCTTTTCACCCCTTTGGGGAGCAATTTCAAAAAACGCTGAAATACATTTTGTTGTATTTAAACAGAGAGTCTATGTACGAAGTTTTAAATCTCTCACTTCAAAAACGATTTGCCCCTTCACAAACTTGGAACCCTCTTTTCACCCCTTTAGAGGAGCAATTTTAAAAAACGCTGAAATACATTTTGTTGTATTTAAACAGAGAGTCTATATACGAAGTTTTACATTTCTCACTTCAAATAAGATTTTCTCCCCGTACAAACTTGGAACCCTCTTTTCACCCCTTTAGGGGAGCAATTTTGAAAAACGCTGAAATAAGTTTTGTTTTATTTAAATATAGAGTCTATATACGAAGTTTTAAATATCACACTTCAAAAAAGATTTGCTCTTTACAAACTTGGAACCCTCCTTTCACCCCTTTAGAGGAGCAATTTCAAAAAACGCTGAAATATGTTTTGATTTATTTAAACAGAGAGTCTATATACGAAGTTTTAAGTCTCTCACTTCAAAACAGATTTGCTTCCCATATAAACTTTGCATCCCTATATTACTTACCCTATATTCTCACAAAGTTGTTGGCAACGGTTCTTTTAAATGAAATAGTATTTTAATAACAAATATTTTAATGTAAAACAATTGTTGAAGAAAACACAGAAAGTTTATCGTCAATTAATAATCATACTTTTTTTAAAATTTCGTTTAATTTAATCCACGAGTGCAGTTTCAGAACGACCCTTTAAAAAATCGCGGGATTAAATTGTTTCCAACTGTTATTTTCTTCCGTATTGCACTTTAGATATTATTTAGTGTTTAAAATAACAAGAAAATATTAGTGATCAGTGATGAAAGCTATATTTAAACAACTGTGCGTCTAGTTTTTATTGTACACGCGAGCTGGCGCGCGCGTTACATACTGAAATTGTGCCCAAGTCTGCCGCGCCTAATCTCGCGTTATGTGCCTGAACGTTGTGCTGACGAGTTAATAAAAAAAACAACCAGCGCTTTATAATTAATACTGAATTAAGTTTTCTTCCTGATTAATTTCCAGAGACGTACGTAAAAGCCTATGGCATTATTAAACCTTAATAAGCTTAATATGTTTTCACTGCTGAGGTGAAAAGTTGTGTGTCACACGCGAGCAAAGTTATTTGCATCTCATGCTATGGATTCCCTCACTAATACGCTCAAGATTCTAATTTTAGAATCTGTCGCTTGTTCGGGAATCAAGTTCTATGAGTGCCTTTGTTTTAAGTGCTGTTCGAAGTATCTTGTAACAATAGGGTCTGGTTTTCTATGCCCTTAATTTTTTGGTAAGAAAATAAGTATTTTACGACTAAGACACATTTATTAACCGTTCTAATTAATTCCGGGAGCAAGTTTTTAAGGGATTCTTGCTTCAAGCAGGGTCCAAGGGGCTAAATCGTTATTGTCAAAAAGATCAAAACTGTCTTCTCAAACGTAGGTAATTACTATGATACAATAATATTACTTTGAGTAATTATGTATACCACTAGAGCAGATATCTCAACTTGATTTCTTGTTCATCCTGTTTGAGTCTTGACTGTGGCTTTATATGCCGGGCCCAATAAAGCGATAGGATAGCGCGGTTGGAAAGTGGCCGCGGTTGGAAACACTGCTCTCCGTAGAAATGCACAATTCTAAAATTAAAGTTACTTTTTTTCATGAGATGGCTTCTGGTAGGTAACTATATCTGGTAGGTAATCATGGAATGATTATGGAATGATTTGGCCACTAAAATTACGAATTATTATTTTTACAACAATATTCGTGCTGGAATCTGTAAGGTGTTTAGTTTTGGAGATAAAAAAACAGTTTTAGGGTATATTGGGTTAACTCCCTAGGGAAAGAAGTGTTGTAAGTTGTGCTCGGTTTTATACCTTTATGAGGCATCGTTTGGCTATAGTCTCAAACTTGTTCAAAGTTTCCAATATTTATGGTAGTTTCCGTCCATGTGGCGTTCGTTTCATCCACCCTAGGTATTATAAACGTATAAACCCTCCTCATATTTTTATAACTGTACTAACGATTCATAATTGATGTAGGAGAACTGGGTCTGGGTGTTGGAACCGCGGGAGTAGGTGCTGCTGCCGCTGTCGGCTGGGGGTTGAGACAGTAGAGATGGTCCTGGTCCATCACCACCTCCTCTTGGATTTCCTCAATAACGTTTTGGGGACGAGAAAGATTTTGGATCTGTTTTCATCCTGATAAAATACCTTTAGGATACAGGCGCGCAAAGAGAATATAACCACTACGTTCTACGTGCAGCCGGCAATAAAATAGGCGGATGATCATATAAAGTACTAGCGGCCGCCCGCGACTTCCTCCGCGTAGATTTTGGATGGTAACAAAGATATAAATGAGGTTTATTTGTTTCTGCCAGTTGTCTGATGCTATTAATCTTTTGTGAAAATTACTCGAAAAAAAAAAAATAATGTCCGCTATCTTGGATTTGAAAATGGATGTAACTTTAAGTCCGAAGCACTTCCTGTTCCATCCGGTGTGCCTCAAGGATCACATATCGGACCGCTGTTTTTTGTTATATATATTAACGACCTTGCGAAGACTGTTTCCTGTAATTTCAAAATGTACGCCGATGACTTAAAGTTATATCAGACCATCGAAAGTAGTACCGATATAGGTCACCTGCAAGCGAATATTGATAAGTTATCAAATTGGTGTAGTATCAATAACATGACTCTAAATGCCACCAAATGCTACCACATCAAATTTTCCCGGAAGAGAATACCAACGCATACCACGTACAATATTAACAGAATTCCAGTGACCGAAGTAACTAGTATTCGCGACCTAGGAGTTGCTATCGATGATTCTCTAAACTTTCGGGAACATGTAGATACGATTGTTAAAAAGGCATCACAACTCTCAGGGTTCGTAGCGAGACAAATTAAATCCTTCAAGGATGCAAAAGTAATAATACCAGTATACAATTGCCTAGGAAGAAGCATACTGGAATATTGCTCACCAGTGTGGAATCCAGGGTACACGGTGCATTCAGACCACATCGAGCGAATCCAGAAACGATTCCTATACCACCTGGCCTATGCTCAAAACAAATGTAAAGTGATGCCATCGTATGAATCAAGACTTGAACATTACAAAATTGAGTCATTGTTCTCTAGGCGGAAAGCATGCGATGTCTTGTTGTTATACAAAATTATCCATGGTTTAGTGGACAGTCCACACCTACTAGAACATGTCAAGGTAGTTGTTCCTCGAGCGGGTAGTCGCCTATGCAATAGAAAGCCTTTCTCTCTTCCTCTTTGTCGCACTAATATCGGCAGGCATGCGCCTCTTTATAGAATGATTGCATCATATAGCGGCATCAAGTCCGATATAGACATTTTCCACTGTTCCTTAGCCTCAGTAAAAACCAAACTTAAAGCGCTTCTCTAATCAATTAATTGTAGCTATTTTATTTTTTATTATTTTTATGTCTTTCCCGGTATCATTCATTTTTCATAGTTTTGTTTAGCTGAACTTACTAAATTCAATTATCAATTAGTATAATTTTGTAAACTTTGTAAACTATTACATATTTTGTTTTTGTAAAACCTGCACGCATATTCTATGCATGATGTGTCTACTTTTTTAGGATGTACAAGAGTGTAACTAGCCACTGTAATGTAATAGACCATGAGTGTTCAAAACTTGTAACATCTAGTTTGTAGACCATAATAAAAAATAAAAATAAAAAACTTTCGGAATCGGCACCCCAAGGAATCACAAAGATGACACCCATATCGATTTTTAAGAAAAATAAATGTCCGCCATCTTGGATTTGAAAATGCATATCATTTTCGTAATCGGCACCCCGAGGAACCTCGACGATGACACCCATATCGATTTTTAAGAAAAATAAATGTCCCCATCTATCAACTTTGAACCCCTTTTTACCCCATTAGGGGAACAATTTAGAAAAACGCTGGAACACATTTCGTTGTATTTAAACAGAAAGTCTATATACGAAATTTTAAATCCCACACTTCAAAAAAGATTTGCTCCGCGTACGAACTTGTAAACCCCTTTTCACCCCTTTGGGGAGCAATTTCAAAAAACGCTGAAATACATTTTGTTGTATTTAAACAGAGAGTCTATGTACGAAGTTTTAAATCTCTCACTTCAAAAACGATTTGCCCCTTCACAAACTTGGAACCCTCTTTTCACCCCTTTAGAGGAGCAATTTTAAAAAACGCTGAAATACATTTTGTTGTATTTAAACAGAGAGTCTATATACGAAGTTTTACATTTCTCACTTCAAATAAGATTTTCTCCCCGTACAAACTTGGAACCCTCTTTTCACCCCTTTAGGGGAGCAATTTTGAAAAACGCTGAAATAAGTTTTGTTTTATTTAAATATAGAGTCTATATACGAAGTTTTAAATATCACACTTCAAAAAAGATTTGCTCTTTACAAACTTGGAACCCTCCTTTCACCCCTTTAGAGGAGCAATTTCAAAAAACGCTGAAATATGTTTTGATTTATTTAAACAGAGAGTCTATATACGAAGTTTTAAGTCTCTCACTTCAAAACAGATTTGCTTCCCATATAAACTTTGCATCCCTATATTACTTACCCTATATTCTAACCCTATATTACTTAGGGTTAGAATTTTGCAAAACGCTGAAAATATTTTCTTTGGATTTAAGTTCGTAACCTTTTTACGAATTTTTAAGTCTTCAGCTTAAAAAAAAAATTCTCCCATACAAACTTTGCACCCCTATTTGATCCCCTTAGCCCTTGTATACGTCATAAAAGTAAGCTCTGGACCAAATTTGAAGTTTCTAGTTCCAGTAGTTTCGGCTGTGCGTTGATGGTAGATCACCCCTTCTTCTTTTCTTTTATATATGTATATATATAATATAATATAATATAATGTAATATAATATAATATAATATAATATAGAATATAGATATAGATATAGATATAGATAGATAGAAGAAGATGAAGATAGAAGATTAAGATTATATACCTCATTGTGCATCGAGTGAGGTAAGAAGGGGATTACAAACGAGAGACTAAGTATTTAGACGCCCGGCGCCGGGGCGGAGGTTTTTAATGACTCCGGTTTGTAATTCCCTTACTGCATATGATAGACACAATATTTTTCAATATATAGTTGTACTAAATTATCACTATACTGCGTGTTCACTATATTGTACTTGCTGGGGTAGTCTATTCGGGTTGTAAATGAAACGTAGAACTTGGTGTGAAGATAATTATTGAAATAAGAAATCTAAATTACAGATTTACATAAGTCGCGCGGTATGCACGGGCTAGCGTGCTAACGGGCCGGTTTATGCAGGAAGACTGGCGAGCGATGTTCCCTCGCGCCGCTATGTACATGTGCATTGTCAGCATTTCTATAAACCTGTGTTCCTACAAATACATTTGCGAGGAAATAATACATAAAGCAATAAAGCGCGGGTACAGTAGAGATGTTGACACCAAATCAATAATTTTGAATTGTCTCGAAATTCAAAGTTTTAGGAGGGGGCATATATTCTGTCTTTTTTCCGCAAAACGCACCTTTGTATTGGAACGATCATCATTTATTATGGCGCTCGTGATCAGTGACGTCACTGATCTGTGGCGCTTTATCTCTCTAACCAGCAACATTAAAACTATGATCTTCGTTATTTTTTGAGGTATTTGAATTTGGCATATTTTTGCCTTATTTCTTTCAAATCAAATTTCAAAAAAAGTCAAATGTTAAGTCAACATCCCTGTTAGTCCATTTTCCATCAATATAAGTACATCTCTTTACAAGTTACAAGCAAGTATGATAAAAATAATATATATATACCTACCCCTATTCTGTTTTACAGTCAACAGAAAATGTTTTAAGTATCATAATAGATTAAGTGCAAAATTCTTTACTAACTTTTACTGTTGGCTATATAACTTTGCATAGAGTCTGGCTAATGAAAGCTGAGACTAGAAAAGAGCGGAAATTATAAAAAATCCTCGTGGTGCAACACTGTGTATAATGTGCCAAAACAATTATGATACTTGGGCAACAAAATAAAATGTTCGCACTACATAGTTCAGTACATACTGTGCTATAACATTATTACCAAAACGAAGATTTGTGATTTATTTATTACATTTAATTATTCCGAATCTGTTATGGAAGTAGCAATTCATGAGGAATAATGTACTATGATACGATTTGCTGTATCCTGTTTCTGACTCGTAAAGGATCAAGCAATTGTTGTCTCCATTGACACGGAAATCAAGTGACGTTTGACACATTTGACGTAGATATTATAGTTGCGATTAAAAACTTTAAAATCCATCTCAGTCTCAGCTTTCATTAGCCAGACCAGACGCTATGGATTTTAATAAAAAAAGTACTTTAGTACTGCCTAAAACTGTTCGTTAAAATTTAACCCGTGTATAAACGGCATTGCAATTGTTTATTTTGACGAATAAAATATTACGTAGAAAATTAATTTATAGCCCCAAAATGAAATAAGAACTTGCAAGAGGGGCTACTCCGAACTTCGTATGATGCCGTCCCTCTCACTCAGTGACATTTGTTCTGATTATTAACTATATATACCGCCGATGGCTTTATTATTCAGTCACTTAAGGGAAAATTTCTATGCAAATAACAAGACGTGCCTCTCGCTGACCGCCGATGGAGTATGGCGGATGGTTGGCGGCAACCAGTTTAAAAAATTGCAAATCAGTGGCAAATCAGTTTTAAAAATTGTAATCGAAAGACATCGATTTAAAATACCCTAGATACACTATCACCTACAAATTCAACACCAAAAAGTGTCCGAGCCGGTCGAGCCAACATTGTGAGTGTGTGCGTGTTAGATACACGCTAAAGAAGCGTAAGTCAATTGGGATCAATTTATTTTTTTTCAATAGTCAGCCTTATATCACCAGCGTAACGTTTTATTTTAAATGAGAGCGTTTGGCGGTTACAGCATTACAAATTGCATGAATCAAGTCGGGGAAAAATCCACTGATTGTGTTGGCAGCATTGGACATACATTGGAACAGAGTCGGTATCGTGTACCGTGGAGTCGAAAATGATTTGTTTAAAATAGGTAGGTGGTGAACAAGCCTACGACGTCAGGTTTTAACGTCGATTTATTATAAATAGTAATGATAAATCGATTTATTATGTTGTATGTTCTTTTTTAATTTTTATTATTTTAATGTGTGTTACTTTAGAACTTCGTAGTATATGAACCAATTCGGAAAATTCTTTCATTGTTTGGAATCATATGCTTGAAGCATGTTGGTCCCGTTGTTGCCGTAAACTAGTTCTGATGATGGTATCCATGAGGAATTGAGGGAAATCCTCAAAAAAACAGGGGAAACATATAGCGATTTTAGTTTTTCGGTAACAAATCGAGCATTTGCATTCAGAAAGTAGCATTTGGAGAACAGAGGCTGATGACGAAGACCATGGATGGGACCATCCAAAACACCTAGTGTTTGTGTGTGGCGCTAAGATATTTCGATCAAGATACTCAAGCGACTATGACAAAGCCACTTTAAATGGTTCTACTGTAATTTCATGTTATGTTACCATTAAATTAAAGCAGTCCTAAATTTAAAGCAGTTAATCGAATAAGTTACACTTGAAAGAAGAAATAGAATATTATTATCGATAACACAATATTTTTAAAAACAAGGTTTAATTTACAAAAATTACACTGAATCAGAGTACCTAACTTGTATATATGATAGTGTTTAGCTTTGAAATCTTTATTTTACATTTTAAAATTATACATAGGTAAACATACCCCTCACGTTACCAGAACTTATCTTTCTACAAACAGCCATAAATCATTTAATACTTTTTATTCACTTTCTTTTAGATAAACGCTAATATTTTAATTTATAGTTTTTACGAACTTACATATCTACATACACACTCCATAGGTGTGTGCTAATAACAAACAATACTTGTAAACTTTCATAAAAAAATTAGTCAGTCTGCGACTCCATTCCTTCGAAATTTTACTATAGTCCGATTTATAGGTCTCCCGTTTCGTTTCGATATACGACTCACTCAACGTGAGGGAAAGAGACAATAGCATAGCTGGTCGTGTGTCTGATATTTTGATAAAATAATTGTTATAAGCGCGTTAAAGCTTAATATAACTACAAATCAATTAAATAATGAAACTTTAAATAAATACTCACCGAAAATACGAAATTCCATTCTTTTTTAACGTCGTTAACGTGTTGTTTTTGCATTTTTTTACGGAGCACTTGGGCATGTTGACTCGCCGATGGCTAGCACGCGACTCTGAGCGCAAGAGTGCTTAAAAGGCATTTAAGCACTCTTGAGCGCGGACGCTTTTGACAGGCGGATAGTGCATCTAGGGTATTTTAAATCGATGTCGAAAGAACAAAATATTATCAAATTACTATTAAAACTCACTCCGCAAAGTTTTTTCGAGCAACTAAATATCGTAAATATCAATATTTTTTCATCATTTCTGCTGTTTTTTCTGGAAATGAAACATTAACCGGTTTTTTATCGCTGGGTGCAAAACACACTTTACATATTATTAGTTCTTTCCATTCACGTCGGTCAATATGAAAGTAGTCCCCGATCGAAGTTACTTCGTGGTAGCATTTACTTTCGAGTTTCGATCGAACTTCGTTTCGGGCTTCGTTTCGAACGACGGATTTCGTGGTAGGCCCCCAGCACCGTCTGTTTGACATGTGCTATCACAATTTATTAGCCTATTTTCGTTTGACTATTGTAATTATCAGCTTACGATTCGACCAATCACAGTTCGTCATTTTCAAGAATCTTGAGATGTCATTGGCTCGAATAATGTGACATTACTCCATAACCTCCATGAAAATATTAACATCGCTTATTTCGACCTCCATTCATCCTTCGGCACTTGTACGGTCTCGATTTTAACACTTTTTTCAAATAAATATAACCGTTTATCCACTGAAAAAGCTCTAATTGGGCTTATAAGTGCATTACGCTTAGTTAGTAAGTGTATCTTAAAGGGTTTGTATTGAAAATGGCGTTGAAATCTTCACCGGTACTGTTTGCGATGCTGGGACGGCTGTCGAGGCGTAGTTTTTCGACATCTAAGGCTCTCGCGGCGAAGCCTATGACCGTGCGTGATGCCTTGAACCAGGCCATCGACGAAGAGATGGAACGGGACGAAAAGGTCTTTGTTTTGGGCGAAGAAGTCGCTCAATATGATGGCGCGTACAAAGTTACTCGGTAAGTTTCTTTTATGAAACTAAATGGTTTAGTGATTTTTTTAACAATAAATAGGCCCCCCATCTACCATGCTCATATTGTTTTATAAATAATATCTGAAGGCGGAATGTGAGAGTGCATGGTTAATTGGCTAGAAGACATGTTACATAACCCAGTTTGTTGACAGATCAAGTTCATGTTATTGCTTATCTAGAGGCCGTGCAATTTTTTCTAATGACTGTCATACAAATGTCCTTCCCAAGGAGATAATTTGCAGTAAGTAAACTATGGATAGTGCTTTTTGAATTAAGATTTAAACTTCTACAAAGTAACCCACATTTTTTTTCAATAATTTTAAGCACAAGAGATTTAGTACCTACTGTGAAAGTACTATGGCAACAACTGCAATAAAACATGTAAGTACCTACGCGAAATTCTCGAACTGGAGTTGCCCATGTTGGTCTCGGTAAACAGTTCAGTCTCATTCATGGGATGAGAGTTGTGCCCGTAGTGCCTGCGTACTTACACAAGTGTGAATTCCGATCGGATTTTGAACTCTAAAGATTGATTGATTGATTGATTGGAGATTCGCTACATGTTAAAATGTATAACATGGTGTAATTTTATGGATAGTAAGCCATCTGAGTGAGTTTCCGCCATTGTTTTCTTATTAACTATAAATGTGTCTCACAATAGCGTAAATATTACAAAATTTCATCAAAATCATGATTTTTTTTTTCATCCAAAAGTCAAATAACCTAGTTTGTAGGTAGTTGGTCCCATATAGAAATTTGATTGTCTCCAGAAACTGGTTCAAATGGCTCATAAAAATAAATTGACTAATGGTGTATTATAATATAGAAGCCAGAATACTTCCCATGTAGTTTCTAAATGTGTGTGGCATCATCTTACTAAAGATAAGTTCTTTTAATTACTTTGCAAATATCTTCCACATTGTAATTCTGAGTGATAAGAAACACTCATGTCATGATTCGCAATTTATTGCATGAGAAGTGTGTGTGTACCCCCACCAATAGCTATTGAGTTCTGGACTGTTAAAATTTAAATCCTAATATTTGAATTTCAGAGGCTTATGGAAGAAGTATGGAGACAAACGAGTCCTGGACACTCCCATCACAGAGGCCGGTTTTGCTGGCCTCGCTGTGGGTGCTGCTTTTGCCGGTCTTAAACCTATCTGCGAGTTCATGACCTTCAACTTTTCCATGCAGGCTATTGATCACGTAAGTGAAACCTCTGGAATTGGATGTATAGAAATATTGCTGCTTGTAAATGTTACGAGGGCTGCTACTTATGTATCCGGAATAGAAAAAATTAACAAACATATATGACTAAATATGGTTTTATTGTTTTAAAAATATTCTGTTTTTTTTTATTTTCTTTTTTTTTTTGAACCTGACTGTGGCCTTATAGGCCAGGCCCAATAAAGCGATAGGAGTGCGTGGCCAGAGAGTAGCCGGGGAAAATCCAGGGGAAAACCTCCGGCGCGACCACGCGTGTGGTTTGGAACACTGGAATACTATCTGTATACTGGATATACTCTCTTTTGACATACATTACAGTAATTCATGTCTTTTTAAAAATTTCATATGCATCAATAAATTGCTCTGAATAATTAGATTCAATTTATGTAATATATAACTGACGATTCAAAAGTGCTTGTTACTAGGCCTATTTGAATAAAGAATATTTTGAGTTTGAGTTTACTCTAAGAGTTTGCGCTCCAGTGAGATTGGTTGAGCGGTTTCAACCGAATCTGAGGTGTGAGTGGAGTCGAGCTACTGGGATTTTTGTCGCTGGTTCACTATACCTAGCCTAGCTGAGAAGAGTCCAGCAAGAAACTCAGCTAGGCCCGACCTGGGTCGGACTGACTCTACCCGGTGTGCGGCGGTACCGGGACGAATAGGGACTATATGTGTCAGGGTTGTCGCGATCGCGCGGTGGGCGTCCCCGCCGGCGGGAATATCTAAGTGTCAGAGTTGGACGCCGTAAGCGCAGCGTTCCATCTTTCGATGGACGCTGTGATTACGTCGTCCGGGTCCGTAAGTGTGTGCCTAGGACGCCGGACCGTGCGGCCCCTAATCAGTGATCGCCGAGTTACGACAGAGGGGAGAGGGATGGGAACGTAGTCGACAGGCTTCCTAACTAACGGATTCCTATGATTTCTCTGTGATAATCGATGCACTTTTGCATAAGTATGTTGAAACCAATTTTGAAAACACTTTTTCCATCCTGACTGAGGTATCTCCAAAACGTGTTGTTTGAACGCGTCTACGGCATCTTCACGGGTCGAAAATCGTTGACTAGGTAATTTATTCTTTACATTTGGAAATAAATAAAAATCATTAGGTGCCAAATCAGGGCTGTACGGTGAATGACCAGTCAATTTCATATTTTGACCTTCCAAAAATCGAGTTGTTTCGTGTGACGTATGATAGCTGGCATTCTCATGGTGAAGAATGATTCTGCGTCGCTGGTTGTTTTTACGTATTTCTTCAAAGACTTCAGGCAAACGAATGGTCGTGTACCACTCTGTATTAACCGTTTTACGATTCTCTACTGGCACTGTAGCCACATGGCCATTAATACCACAAAAGTAGGCCACCGTTTGCTTCAAGGTACTTTTTGCACGAGCTACTTTCGTACGGTTCGGCTCATTTGAAACACCCACACTTTTGGTTAATTTAGGGATCATACGCGTAGATCCAGGATTCGTCACCTGTGTAGATATTATAAACAGCTTTTGAGTGACCTCGGTTATATGTTTTCAACATTTTCTTGTACCATTCGTTTCGTCGTAATTTTTCATGAAACTGTTGTTATTCATGTCTCATTCATGATCATGTCCAGTCGAATACAATTAGATGTATCCACTTTTGTACCTTATTACAATGGCTTAAGGCAATAAAGTGGATACATCTCTTTGTAGTTGACTTCATTTGCTGTGAAAATTTTTGTGACATTGAAATTTCTCTTAGGCCGCGGCCGGGTCTGAGCTTGCTGGTCATATTCCTCCAACTATATTTTACTAAATGGTTCAAACCCACATAGTCACCTGAAAGCCCACCAGCGATACAGCATTTGCTGTGGCCGAATACGGCTAGATGCTGATGAGACACAGATAATAAATTGTACGTTCTTTCCAGATCATTAACTCAGCTGCAAAGACTTTCTACATGTCAGCGGGCAACGTGCCCGTGCCGATCGTGTTCCGTGGTCCCAATGGCGCGGCTTCGGGTGTGGCGGCACAGCACTCTCAGTGCTTCGGTGCGTGGTTCAGCCACTGCCCCGGCCTCAAGGTCGTCATGCCCTACTCCGCTGAGGACGCTAAAGGTATTAATCATAAAATAAAAGAAATACTTTCCACATCATAAAGACAAACTCAAAAGTGATCTTATTAGGTGGTCGATTTTACCTCTTTATCAAACCTTAATAAATCTACCTCGTATGTTCATAAATTTTGAGACGAGTTTTGTCAACCAATTTGGACAAAAAAAACTGGCAGGATAAAAAAAAAACTACACAAATTTTAAATTTAGAATGTCATCTATTAGAAAAAATAAATTCAATTGTTATTATTCATTCGTTGTTCAAATGGCGAGAACTAAAGATTTGCGTTCAACGGTGATTTCTCTAAAGAAAGCTGGAAAAAAACCTATGGAGATTTTCAGGCAAATAAAATGTCTTGGAGCCAGCCGTAATTTTGTTTACTACACATTAAAACGGTACAAGGACACGTGTTCTCTTGATGACCGCCCGAGAAGTGGCCGCCCTCGTTCGGTTAGAACCGCGGCTAACATCAAGTTGATCAGGGAACGGCTTCGTCGAAATCCTTGTCGGACTCAAAAGAAGATGGCTCTACAGACCAATATTTCCAGAATATCGGTAAACCGGATATTAAAATACGATCTAAAGGTAAGGGCCTACAGTCGAAGAAAAGTTCACTATTTAAACGATCGTTTAAAAACATTGAGACTGAATCGATGTCGGCAGTTGCTAAGGAGACACGACCACAAAAAGATTTTGTTTACCGACGAAAAAATCTTCACCGTCGAAGAAAAATTTAATCGCCAAAACGACAAAGTGTATGCCAAAAGCTTGAAAGAGGTCCCGCCTTTTAAGCGAAATGTTCAGCGAACACATCACCCAGCTAGTGTGATGGTATGGTGGGGTGTTTCGTACGAAGGTGCTACAGAATTGCATTTTGTCCAACAAGGTGTTAAAGTGAGGGCACAAAATTACCAGACTGACGTATTGGAAGGCGTAGTAAAACCACTATCGAAAACCCTTTTTAAAAATAAAGACTGGATTTTTCAACAAGATTCTGCTCCGTCACACAAGGCGAAGACTACACAGAAGTGGCTTAAGGACAATTTACCAGGCTTCATCAGTACTGAAGAATGGCCATCATCAAGTCCAGACCTGAATCCGCTGGACTATTCACTGTGGACTGAATTGGAGCTGAGGGCCTGTCGTAAGTCTCACCCAAATTTGGAGTCGCTCAAGCGAGCCTTGTGTAGGGAGGCACAGCGAATTCCGCTGGAAAAAATTCGTGCCGCTATTGACGAATGGCCTGCACGATTAAAGGCCTGTATTCAGCAAAAAGGCGGGCATTTTGAATAACTTTTTTAAAATATATACGTAATATAATAGTTATTAATATCCTAAAAAATTGTTTAAATACATTAAATAGTTTTCGAGAAAAATGTGTTTCTGTTCGTCTCAAAACTTATGAACATACGAGGTACTACAATAATAATACAAAAGCAAATGTAACTGTCTGTCCGTCTGTTTGTTACCTCTTCATGCTTAAATTTGTGAACTGATTTAGATGAAAGTTGGCATGGAGTTAGTTTGTAGCCTTAGGAAGGACATATGATAGTTTTTATCCCGAAAATTATTTCACTAAATGGTTAAATGTTGACGAATGTTTGTATGGAGGTAGTTACGTTATAGACAAATTCCTCGCGGACGAAGTCGCGGGCCAAAGCTAGTTAATCATAAAATAAAAGAGATGCTTTTGACATCATAGACAAACTCAAAAGATATTTTATAAGGGTGTTGATTTTACTTGTTTATGAAACCTTAAGTCCATAGGTACTAATAATGTAAATGCGAAAGTAACGGATTTTGATGAAATTTGGGTATGGAGATAATTTCAGCCCCCGGGAGGGCCCGGAAGTACAGAATAGATTTTATCCTGGAAATAAATAAGGGGTTAAATGGGAAATAACGGGATGGAAGTTTGTTTGAAAGTGTTTTACAAGCGAGTTCTTATATTAGGGAGGATTACCAGGATTTCAAAACATAGTGCATGAACATATTTCGGGACTTGAAATATCTCTAACTCTTAGCCCAATCTCTAAATGGGTTCTCAGCTGTTTAAACTCAAAATGAATGACAATAACAGATTATAAGTATTGTTCGTTTTTCTCCAGGTCTCCTGAAAGCCGCTATCCGCGACCCAGACCCAGTAGTAGTGCTGGAGGATGAGATCCTGTACGGTTTGCAGTTCCCCATGTCCGACGAAGCGTTATCACCGGACTTTGTATTGCCGTTTGGTAAGGGAATAAATTCATCTATAAAATGTATCTGTAAAATGTATTCACCTCATGGCATTGAACAATGGGGACGCAGCTATCCCAACGTGATATGAGGTCATTTTAAGAAATAAAATAATATGTTAGTCTTAAGGTATTTGTAATATGGGTCTCTTGAAATAAATTATTACTACTATTAATTTATTATATCTTAAAATGAGATAATAAGTATAGTGATAATAATTGAGTAAGATGTATCTGGTTTGAAAACAAGTGGGTAGATTTAACATAATAGGTATGTAAAATGATTTGGTTACTTCATTTAGTGCTTTATAAAGTTGTTACACTATTATTATCTCTATTTAATTAACAATTTGTATAAATAAAGCCAGGCCCACACCCTTAACAAAATGTATGAACAAATATATTGACTGCTGCACATCATACTAAATTACGTTACTTCGAAATAAAACATTGCTAGATGGCGTGACAGTTCCTGTTTTATTAGTCTCCGTTCTAATAAATAGCTGCGTTTCTATTGGTTAGTGAAGGTAACTAAAATCACAAGTAAAAGTGCCATTACTTCAAAAATAATGTTCATTTATTTCATTTATAACCATATGTTTACCACATGGTTAGGAGTTACTGTATTCAACTTGAAATACAAAAAACTAATGAATGTGAAACTGTACATTACAGGAAAAGCTAAGATCGAGCGCGAAGGAGGACACATCACACTGGTGTGCGCCGGCAAAGCTACCGACACCGCGCTGCAGGCCGCTGCTGAACTTGCCACGAAAGGTGGGTCATATACGGAAATATCGACCTTATGTACTCGACAATACACTCCATAATTGTGCATTTTGAAAGCTTTGGAGATTAAATCAAATTCTACATGCCTGCCGTTTCGTGTAGTGGGTTTGCATTACTTTTGTTTAGGAGGGAAGGCTATATTTTGTAAGGCGAACACGCAATTTAATCTGTACTTCTAGTATTAGTTTTTTCGAAACAAAACACAAACGAACGCGTTTGCTTTTAGTCTCAATTATAATGGCAACGCGAACAGCGCCTCTAGTGGCCTTTGGTGGTAACTAATTGATGCCATACAAATTGAGACTAAGCGCAAACGCGTTCGTTTGTATTTTGTTTCGAAAAAACTAATACTAGAAGTACAGATAAATCAAGGTAGAGCCAAGCCAGTGCCGTTTTTGGCTAGCAGCGCGTCATAGACGCTGAATCAAAGCGCTAAAAGTGACATTGTTTTTATAAGGTGCTAGTATTGTAATATTTTGAGTTAAGCTTAGACATAGACAAAGAGTTCAACTGTCATAAAAGACATAAAAATATAGTTGTGATATGTAAGTTTTATTTATAACTATAAATGTCAAATTGCGATGGCAAACAGTCAATTTGCAATCTTTTAACATCCTATGATACTCATCAGAGTTATGAGTGGTGAACGAAACCATGACCACACGAAACATAACCACAACACGAACCGTACGAAAGGTGGAATGCCAACGAAAATTAACTATGACAAAAATAGTAGATTGTTAACCAAGCTTTGAAAGCAACATATTCCAGGCGCGATATTTTGGCGCTCGAACGAAGTGAGAGCGCCAATAGTTCGAGGCTGAAATGGGTGGTTTCATCCGAGTTAAACACTTCTGCTTTTCTTTAAGTATAGGTTACTGCGTTTTCCCTATCTAACTACGTTTCACAGTACTCTTTTCTTTTTAATACTTTTCTGCTCTAGAGCAGAAAAGTGCCACATTCAGCACGCCACCTAGATGAACAATGACCCACTTTCAGAGTATGAGAAATGAAAATGTTATATTAATAACATTCCGTAATATGAATATTATTTCAGGTATCGAGTGCGAAGTGATTAATCTGCGATCCCTAAGGCCATTGGACTTCGACACAATCGCGCAGTCCGTAGCGAAGACGCACCACCTCGTCACCGTGGAACAGGGATGGCCCCAGAGTGGTAAGATTGAATTATTTTGTCGAATTTCTATAAAAAATGTTACTGGACTTTGAACCTTATTGTTGAGACGGTAAGTCTTTTTGAACGAATTAGTTTGATACAATACACATTTTGAAATTTCAACCCTCGTGTGAACTAATTACCACTTTTGGGAATACAAGCGTGATTTTATGTATGTGTACGTGATTTTATTGTGAGTCGTTTGGACATAACACATACACGATATGGGATTGGGGCTTACAAACACATCAATCTGACCAGTAAACGCGTTCACTATTTGTTCGACAGTTGAATTAACGCGACGCACACTTCCACACAATTTCTAGAAATTGGTCGACTCACACCCTAAGCTTTGTTATAGACAAAACAGCCAGATTGATATTACGCCTACAGAGCCTGATTTTTTTCTATTATCATGCAATAAGGTTAACCGTTCCGAGAGTTTTTTGATTCCCAGCAGCAGTTTTTTGATTTTTTTGCTCAAATATATCATGCATATCATTGGGGTCAGTTACATGGTGACTATTATCACAATACTGGGGTATCAATATTATCGTGGCATTCAAAATTGTAAGGATTTTGCTTAAATATTTATCAATACTCACGTGATATGTATTGTGATATGAGTGTATCGCGTGATAATCACCGTGTAACCGAACCCATTGATAACGTACAGGTATTGGGGCGGAGATCTGCGCGCGTGTGATGGAGTCTCCAACCTTCTTCGAACTGGACGCGCCCGCGTGGCGCGTGACAGGCGCCGATGTGCCAATGCCCTACACTCGCAGCCTCGAGGTGCTCGCACTACCGCGCCCGGACACAGTCGTCGGTGCAGTCTCCGCTGTGCTGCAGAACAAGTGAGTCTCTGTAATTAGAAAGCCTGTAAATATAATCTATGTAACGCGAACTTGCATGCCGTGTGTACATACAAGCCTGCACCAACCGTGCACTACTGTTCCTTTGTTGCTACTGTTACAATGCTTTTTACAAATAGCTTGCGTCTGGTGACAGCTCTCATTATGTCATGTTTGAAGATATCTTAGAGCATAAATATTTCTATAGAGATCCTATACGCGGGTCACAAAGAGAGGTGGACAAGGTTATAAGCAGATAAATTGAGAATGTTTTAAAATGGCTGCCGGTTTACCATAAATTACCTCCTTAACTTGTGCGGGTAATCGCTTGTGTGACGTAATTGACACAACACAACTGTCATATAAAATGGTTGTGCTCGACAAAAAAAAGTGAAACTATGACAGGGACAACAAATTATATGTAACTCTCTGTCGCTCTTATACAAAGTTGTATATGATCGTCTCGCTCGGTGGTGGTATATATTTGCTTGTCATGTCTGGTAAGTCTGTGTGTTATATATTCTACTGGGAAGACAACTGTCACCGTAACTAAGCTATTTTAGATGCATTATAATAAGTCTATATAGTATGTATTAACAGACTTATTATATTGCTTTAGGCCGGGTTTTATAAAGATTCGTTAGACCAAATGTCAGATCAAATTTCAGTAACTCAGTACATTTTTTGACATAACAAACCGACATAAGGTCTAACGAATCTTTATAAAACCGAGCCTAAATGGAGTAAAAAAATAGACAAATACAAAATACACCAATCGGCAAATATTGGGTCTTGCTAAGTAGTACTTGTAAAGGATGTTTATATTGTTTAAGAACGCGCGACGCGTAGGGTGGGGTGAATATGAAAACTCCCACGTTCGTGCGTAAACCATCCCATACGTCACTATCTTAGACGGTCCCGGTCGGTCGGAAGATCAGCGCTAACCACATATGGAACAGTTTCGTGGGACTGGTGTACTGATTTTTATACACTCATATTTGTCCATGTCTGGTTTATTGTCACGAATATATGTCTATTCCATTCCTTTCTATCTTTATGTTTGTGATGTTCCAGCAGCACGCATCGGCCCGCTTAGCCATAGAGGAGACCATAGTTCTTATTATTGTTTCTATGAATGCACGTTTTAATTAGAAATGAGATTAATAACAATTTCTCTTTTTTTTTCAGAATAACTCAAGCGCAGAGCCAGTAAATGGCGAATCCTCGCTGTCCTCTACGACTCATTGTAAATAATTATACATTATTTTATTAATTTATTTTTTATGTATTTTCAAAATGTGGCGTCCACTGCCTCATGCAATCTGAGATGTTTCTGAGCAATGTATGAACTGTGAATGGAGAATCTAGATAATGTTATATTAAAATAAATCTGTTAGAAAATTTTGTTTTATTCGTAATCGAGGACGGTGCTAAGCAGTAGCATCAATCGAAACTTTAAAAGAGATATAAGTATCTATGCGACATTGCATAAGTTATAAAGTAAGCAAAGCAATAGTTGCTCGAGCGGGTTCGACTCTATGAAATTGTATCGTAACTTCAAACATGTCACGTGGTGTCCATCGAAATATAATAAGTATAGAAGTATAACGCCTAACAAACCTGACGTTAAATTTTGACCCATTTACGACGTCTTTGAAACCAAAATGTCTTATAAGTCGTTATCCAATCAACATTCACTTGAAGTATGAGTAGACCTAATTTACGCAAAGGTATTAATACCGTTTCACCTAAGTTCACAAATAAGAAAAGTTTTATGTATTGTGACTGGTTAGAATCTATTTGACACGAGTTGCTGATTTGTCAATAGTTTGACATATTCGTTCAAGTTGAACTTGATTTAACTACGCCCCACTTTTAACGTGGATGGTTTTATTCTATAACAATTCAATTGCGTAATCAACAATTAATACATGAAAATTTCTAAAAATATTTATTTACTTAATGAAATGAAAGATACCTATGCAGTTATTAAACGTTTATTGAAATCACTTTTTACAAATATATAGGTACATATTCGCCTCGCTTTTTCAAAAATAACGAACAATATCAAAATTTTGTGGTACTACTACTGTGAACTATGTAGTATTTACCATTTTAATAATTACCTCCAACTCACTTTTTTCATAATATGATGTATAATTTTATTTACTCCGTTTTGGATACATTAAGCATTCTATCATACGTAATTGTAAATACATGAATGAAGATCCACATTATAAGTACTTAGGTATATTACGAGTATCATGAGGAAAAAAGTCCGCTTCCATACATTATTTTTCCCTTGATATTCTTTAACTGACCTTAGACCTGTCTTAGACCGAACCTACATCGGTAACACAACGCTTGAAAAAGAAAAAAACCGGCTAAGTGCGAGTGGACTCGCGCGCGAATGGTTCCGTAACATTATCTATAAAAACGGCAAAAAAATCACGTTTAAAGCCCTCTTAAATATTCACTTTATTCTCTTTTGTAGTATACAGTTTTTAACTAAGTACTTAACAAATAAAACTGAAGCAAGTAGGTATATCACAAAGTAACCTCATTGTTTTTGGTTAGTTGTAGATATACTCAATTTTCAAAAACTTATTGCATAACATCAACCACGGCAGTAAAGTATGGCAATATATTAATTGGTTTTACTTACTAATGAAAAGAAATGTCATCCCTTTTTCCATCTGTGTGGCTTCTACACCAATTTACGGTGCAGGCCGGTATTATTATCGTAATATTTTTAACCACTAACCATTTTATTTAATTATTTTCTTTTGACAAATTGTCAACCGATTGAGTCAATGTCGGATAGCCGACAGAGAAGCGATCCGGCACTGAAACGTCACTGAAAGTATAAGCTCCGCCTTCGGCACTAGATTTGGCGGCACCAGTTTTGAGCGACAATTATGCTTCCATACTTATTATATTTCGATGGTGGCGTCACGTCACGTGCACGTTACCGGCCTTTTATCACCTGGCAAAGACAATACCATGTATTAAACATCGCTGGGTCGACAAGTAAAACTAAAATTGTTGGACGGCATCGTTAGGTATTTATTGATTCAGCAACGTAGGTACAGTCAAATTTTTATTATACCAAGTAAACTGACGTTTATGGGCGCGCATTTGACGTGATTATTCCAATGTGGTTAAAGTACAGTACTTTTTATGAATTAAAGTTACCCTTATACTGTTAGTTACATGTCTTTTTATGTATATTATTGTTAAATTATACCATACAAATACTATTTATTGATTATTGCACACCTCAACGACACAGAAGGAGGAATTCATACTGACATCTGTCAGTTTACATGGTCTAATTAAAAATATGACTTCATACAGTACATTGGGGTCATACTTAGTTGAAAAAACAAAAGTCGTCCCTCCTGTGGTCAATAGTTAGCGGCTTATGTGCATGTTAGCTATGTTTACGAGGGGTGTTCAATAATTAATGAGAATGACATATAAACTCTTTAGTGAGAAAATTAAAAAAATATTGACCAGTATTGCCAATTTATATATATTTATTTATTATGGTCTATAAACTAGATGTTACAAGTTTTGTTTGAACACTCATGGTCTATTACATTACAGTGGGTTACACTCTTGTACATCCTAAAACAGTAGACACATCATGCGTAGAATATGCGTGCAGGTTTTACAAAAACAAAATATGTAATAATTTACAAAGTTTACAAAACAATGGTTATACTAATTTATAATTGAATTTAGTAAGTTCAGCTAAACAAAACTATGAAAAATGAATGGAACCGGGAAATACATAAAAATAATAAGAAATAAAATAGCTACAATTAATTCATTAGAGAAGCGCTTTAAGTTTGGTTTTTACTGAGGCTAAGGAACAGTGGAAAATGTCTATGTCGGACTTGATGCCGCTATATGATGCAATCATTCTATAAAGAGGCGCATTATATTATTGACACACTTAATAAGTAAAAACATGTGCGATAGTCCTTTGTTTTTTTAAAACTAATACATTTATTTTGTTCTGGTGGAGCGAATTGTCAAAACTGGAGAAAATTCACGTTCAAGCGGTAATTAAATTGCTGCGCTTGAAAATTTTTACCATAGAACAGGTTCGTTTAGACTTGCAAGTATATAACATTTAGGGGTTCCTGCACCTTTATTCTACTATTGCGCGGAGGTAGGCGAAGTTTAAGAGAGGGAGAACTTGCACTAATGACGACCCAGGCTTGGGGCGCCTAACTTCAGCAGTAACCGATCAAGTGATAACAAAAATTTAGAATTTTACTTCATCGGGTCGCAGTGTTCCTGTTCATTTTATAGCTGAAGAAGTTAAGATTTTGATAGGGAGCATGTATTACAATACATGACCCTTTGGGTATAAAAAAAGCATCAGCGCGCTAGGTGCCCAGAATGCTTACGGATGCGCAGGAATACAATAAACTGCGGATTTCACTCAACTGTTTGGAATTGTTACAACAAGATTCTGACAGATTTTTGCCTCGACTCATAACTAATATGGACGAAATGTGACTTCTCCATTACGATCTAGAAACTAAACAACAGTTCATGACTTGTAAGTGGCCATCATCTGAGAGTCCTGAGAAATGTAAGGGAAATCGATCCTCCGGTAAGGTAGGGCTCTCTTTTCTGGGATAACCATGGGGTGGTAATGATCAAATACCTTGATCATGGAGCCACTACTACAGAGGTTTTATACACAGAACCAATATAAAAATGCGTGACGTTATACGCGACGAACGTCGAATCAAATTTTCAAAGGTTGTTCAGTTTCACCAAGGTAACGACGCTTCAGCGGATAAGTCTAAGGTTGCGATGGCTGCCATTAAAGATGCTCGCTCAAATCAATGATGAAGCATCCTCCATGTTCACCAGACCTCCCTCCTAGCAATTTCTATCTATTTCCGAGGCTAAAAGAAATTTAAAGATGACGCAGCGATCGCCGCAGTATAAGATTTTTTAAAGGTTCAGATATAGAGATAGGATATTGTAAGTCTATGCTGCTAAAAGATGACTAATGAAAAATAAAATAGATTTTATTAAAAAATACCTGCGTCATTATCATTATCTCTACTTATTCAACACCCCTCGTACGTCGAAATGTGAGGTGATGATATGTTAAGTTGGTGAAATTTGGGGCCCGGTCTACTATACTGATCTGGCGATGTTACTCATCGCTAGGAATACATCATTACATACCCACATACTTGATGAGTAAGTAAGTAGCAAACGTGCAAGTACAGTCAGCATCATAAACATATTTACATTATTGCACTTAATTGTTTAGACTAAGGTGGAGAAGCTCAAGAGGGAATTATGGGTGTTTACTAGAACATACAATGCAATACAAATACTCTTTATTGCACATCTCAGAAAAAAAAGGAGACAGTACAGTAAATTAGGCTTAAAGTATAGAGGTAAACAACAGGCGGTCTTACCGCTAAAGAGCGATTTTTTCCAGACAACCTTTGGGTAGCGGACAACATTATATGTATATCTAACTGAATAGGTGGTAAACCGAAGTATGTATGGTAAGTGGAGACTTAACAATACATAGACATAAAATAAAAAAAATAAAAAAAATTCGTTTATTATCAGACATCATTTTTTTTTAATAAGATCAGTCAAATTGGGTCAGTAGAAACCAAGAAAACTTAATTAAACCTAAAAGAGAACATAACTATGGGAATGCACAATTGCACATAGAGAACATGAGTATACCTTGTACCTCTTTGAGTAAGTACCTGCTTATTTACAAAAAAGCCGCCACGAGCTTGCATCACTTCCAAATTGTCAGCTTATTAAATGCGAATTTCGTTCGGGTTTTAAGTACTCGTCAGATGTTTACACAGGAGATATCCCTGTAAACATCTGACACTCGTTTTTTTTTTCATTCTTACAATTTGTTTTACCCTTCCATACGGCCAGTCCCCATCCAAACCGACTGATAACATATCTCCGTTATCACTATCAGAGACCGTTTTTTTTATCTGTAGACGCTCTTTCCCCACTCATGGTGAAATGGTACACACATCATATAACCTTTTTTTCCTTCCTACAATCTAATAAGCAAAATCCAATAGACCAGGTTATGACCCCCACGCTCCAGTAAATCCACATAGCATAGTCGGCTACCCAACTATTATTAGGTGCTTACATTAAAACAAGTTTATAGTATTTAAGTACGTATTAGTTGGGTAGCCGACGATGCTATGTGGATTTATTTTTTATTGAAATAAAGACACCTGTATATACATGCCAATTCAAATAAAGGTAGGTATCCAGAAAACAAAAGGTATTGAATAATATAAAGCCAACTGGTTAAAATGTAAGACAATAGTTCTCTTCGCGTATATTATCAAAATCCTTGTTATTTCGAATGTCGTGAAACAAAAAAAACATCACGTATTTTATTATTCCTAACCAAGCTGTTTTAACAATTGGATGATCATCGATATGCAGAATATAAGTCGTGCAGGCATTTTCGTGGCGGTGATCAATAAATAATCAGTACCCGGGAGACCGATATTTGCTAGGCGTTTTCCCCGGAATGAGTCCTATTTATATAAGTCTAACAAAAATCTAATGCTGAGCGGGTCCCGTTGACAAGTAAAAAATTGTTGTGCCTGAATAAGGGCCTCATGGTATGAAATCCCCCGCACCCCATACGCAGGCCGAATTTTCGATTTATGAAAGAAATGTTGGAAACAATACCATTCCCGGCCCCGCTAGTCCAGTAACCTTGTCGCCTGAAAGTACGTGGTACATTACGTCAAATCCGGTAGTTCTGTTTTTTTGCTGACTTGTTTTATGATGTCGGTCCAATGAATAATCCACAAACTTATTGGATTGGACATAAATTTGCTACAATATGAGACTAGAATTGTCTCTGTATATCAAATAATTTCCGATATAAAGCCTTTCAAACTGTGAAAGGCTTTATATAGCGGAAACGTATTGTAGAAAATTTAGTCTTCTCTAAAAACGTCCTGATAAGGTTTGATCAGCAATTAGTCCTTTAGGGTTAGGTATAATCGCGCGCTAGGCGCTCGAGGTCACAAACATGGATTATTCATTGGACCAACATCATAAAACAAGTCTGCAAAAAATCAGAACTACCGGATTTGACGCAAGCTCTGATGTACTTACTCCTATAAAGTTACTGGACTACGCCTCTTATATTATCAATGCGAAAAATCACATGTTTAGATACGCCAAAACTGCTTCAGATAATTATTAAACTTGGTATAGGTACAACGAGTTTCTAACCTGAATTAACATATAGAATACGTTTTATCCCAAAAATCATCCCTCTAATGAAATAGGGAGTGGAAGATTACGCGACCGAAGTCGCGGGAAAAAACCTGCTTATATATTATGATTAGTATTGATGTACCTAAATATATCCTACTGGAAATATATAATCATGTATTTATTTAGGTTCTTTTACAATCATCTAAAACATTTTACAAGTAAACTTAATTTGTAGAGTTATGTATGGTTTCAAACAATATAACCTAAATAGAGATTCTGTAGTAACAAACTACCCATTCCGGGAATTACTATATTCATATACCTAGTTTCGCCATGTCCGTCTGTCCGCCTAGCCGTCCGCTTACATATATCCGTGCATGGGGGGTATTGAAATCGACCACGTCGACGAAGTGGTAAAATAAAAATTTGCATAAATATTTCCATAGTTTCTAACAAACTGTACCATTTTAAGTCCGCATAAGGTGACGGACGTAGTCACTATGGATCCGTACACTGCGCACTTGGTCAATAAAGAACCTAGAGGGACTATCCCCTGGCCCCTTTGCTACAAAGTTTTCCTTGTCTGATTAATCGAACAACATTTTATCATCGCATAAGTAACTGGCCTAACTTAGGTACTTTACCTACATGGTTTTTCCGTCCGGTTTCGGACCCCACGGATGTTGTTCGACATCGTGTCCCTCCCGTCAATAGAAGCAGGTTCCGAGTTGGTGTTCACCTATGTTCAAAGTAGCACATGGGGTAAAATAGGCTCCACGGCTTTTCTGGCACACACCTACGCACAATACCTAATCTCGAACCAAACATTACCTAACCTAAACCAGGATCCCTTATAGTTTCGCCACGTCCGTCTGTCTGTCCGGCCGCCCGTCCGCGGCTTAGCTCTGTAATCGTTTGTACTAGAGTAGAACGCTGTAATTTAATTGGCATGAGTACCTACATGTATACATGGATGGGTAAGGACAAAAGGACCACGTTACCAAATATTCATAGATACGATGACAAATGCATTAACAAATAATGGAATTAACAACAGGGTAACTGTAGGTAATCATACAAGTTCATTCATTTGTCATCGTATTCTATCAATCTTTGGTAACGTACGACTGTTAAAACGTACGCTCCATGGCCATAGTAACATACCAATTACGCCGACAAAACGGTATATACATAGAATAAAATCTTGATAACAAAAAGATCCTCCTCCATCCTCTACACGTAAAGGGGGGTGCATTTTTTCCAAACCCTATCGTGTGACCAATGTGTGGTAAATGTCCCAGTGCTTAGCACTGACTCTATACATAGCATTTTCAATCTTATTTCATGATGACAGAGGTGATTAATTAATAGGTGTCATCTATTGGGCATTTAAGGTGTCGAGTATTAAGACATTTACGTTATAGTTGGATGGCATTCAATAATATTGTGGGATTTCTTAACCATTTTTTGATTCGGCTATCCGTTTGCGTGATACATAGATAACCTCCAGTGGAGGTTATCTATGGCGTGATATTAAGCTTTAGAGACGTACCGACTAGTCGGGAAAGCCGACTATTCGGCCACATTTATATTTTATAGTCGGCGATTAGTCGGTGACTAGTCGGCCACCTCATCACCGATTAGTTGGCTAGTCGGCAAAATCCATAGTCGGCCCGTAGTAGTTAAATGGTGGCTATAATGCTGGGCATGTGAAGTGAAAGTGTAGGTATACCTAATAGTAGATTGTATGACAAGGGTCTAAAATGAACCGCATTACCACGAGATAGTTATTTTCCCGAACGAAGTGAGGGAAAATAGTTCGAGGGGTAATATGGCTTTTAGACCAGAGTTATATATTCTCTACTTTTCACTTCGATTGCGAGAAAATAAATAAATAAAGGTTAACCCACCCAAAATTAACAATAAATTCCACGGCGAAGATATATACTTTTGCTGCATGATTATTTTCTATTATCCTTTGACACACAAAACATAGACACTGCGGTTCGCGCGCAACATTCACGCGCGAAAAAAGCTAACTGACCTTCCATTGAGCTCTTCAAAGTGTTGCTCGAACGATTTAATCACTTTTTTAATTATTGTGAAATAGGGACTACTACAAACTTAATCTTTAGACTCTTTAGAAAAATTAATTATGTTTCCAGATTGGTCGATTTTAGTAAAGCTGTATTCTGGTTGGTTAATACCCAATACCAAATATTTTTAAGAGTTAAATTAGTGTTCTGTGATTGGTGGATTTAATAGGTGAAGTATTTTGATTGGTCAAATTCATATGTTTTGTAAATCATAAATATGTATTCACATTTTCCCTAGAGGTTAAATGTACTACTTTAGCCCCGCTTGACAAGTCTAATATGACTCACTTTTCGAGCATAAGAAGTGAAATAGTTATTTGTTATACAAGGGTGCAAAGTTGTATTTTAACCGCGAGTGTGGAATTGAAACACGAGGTAGCGAATGGATTCTAGGATTGAACCACGAGCTAGCGAATGGATTCTATGGTTGAACCGTGAGCGAAGCGAGTGGTTCGAAAATAGAATCCTGAGCGAAGCGAGTGGTTCAAAAATAGAATCCTGAGCGTAGCGAGTGTTGCAACACACGAGACGTAAAATAACTTTGCAGCCGTGTATAACACAAATCTTTTCACCTCACTAGAGCGAGGAATTTTTTTTTCCTCCTCCTCGTCCTAACGTTGACAGTTGCGTCCTAAATATAGTTGTCCACTACCTAATCCCTAAATTTGGCGTAGGTACTAGTTTTTTTAACACAACAGCACAATATAAAATTATTGTTGCTGGACTGTCTGGACTGGCCTTTACATGTTATTATGTTTAAAAAAGTTACAAATAGCGCGTTCGGATTTCAAATATTCTTTGCACTCTTGTGGATAAAATGCAGTTTTGCTATCTGTTTTTAAAGAATAAAAAAGGGCTTTCCGAGCTAGTGAGGTGAAAAGAATATTTATTTCTTTTATTTCAAACGTTCGTACCAGTTTCCATTGATTTTACATAAAGAGAATGCTTATGGCATTAAGTCCTCCTTTTGTACTATAACTTTTAGTTTTCTGCAATAAAGATTAAATAAACAGTGCCTTCCACGACGACTCAACCCTCCACAGCGAATCGCATACTAAGTACTTGTACGGATTGGGCTGTGGAGGGGCGCACCTTCATGGATAGTACTATCTACACTCAGATAATGTTGTTGTGTCAAACACATAGTAAATATAAGTCTGCGAACTTTGGTTTTGAGTCCACACTCCACATGATGTAACGGGTCGACAATTACGGAACCCTACATTTGGCGTGGCCCGACACGCACTTTGCCGGGTTTTTACATTTAGTGTAAACAACCGTCATCTCTCTGGCAGCGCCGTAATAAATAAACAAAGAGAGGATAAAATGGCCGAGCACTGGGATACAAACAGCATTCTAGTTTGGCCGTGGCTCAGAGAAGTCTCGTCAACATGTCCGTGTCCAAGGCCGTAATCGTATCTACCATACTCGCTGCTCTGACAACAACTCTTGCGCAGACTGAAAATGACAGTAAGCCCTTACCAAGCATAAAGTGTAAGTTACCTAAGACTTCTCGGTTTTTTTTATTGGTTTAAAAATAATCTACTTTTTTTCGTCAGAATACGATACACATTAGCGCCCTAAATTGATTCTCCAAGTCTATGTCATTCTGGTTCTGACCTTTCATGTGTTCAGTCGAGGTGATAGAAACATCATTACAAGATTTTAATTTTGTTGAGTGTCTCGAAATGGTTTCGAAAGACAAGTCCAGTGCATATTTAAATGTATATAAATAGGCAACCGGGTGATTCTTATTCCTACGTTTTTTTTGTGTGCTTTGTAAGAATCGCATATGTATACATATTTAGAAAATCAAACAACTATATATTAATTTAAAATTTTTCATCCATCGGTTAAATGTATGGAGTGCCCCCCCCCCCTAATTTAATATTTTTTGTTATTTCACATCACTTTTATGTAGCGGTTCATAGAATATACACCTTCCTACCAAATTTCATAATTGTAGTGCTTACAGCCTCCGAGTAAATTGGCTGTGACATACGGACGGACGGACAGACGGACAGACATGACGAATCTATAAAGGTTCCGTTTTTGCCATTTTGGCTACGAAACCCCAAAATGTCACGCACCGTGTAGTGCGCGATGCTCTCCTCTGTCGCATTTACGTACAGATGTGCAAGTGCGACAGAGAGGGAAAACTTCGATTACGGTTCGCGGTAGGCCCTCTAACATTTGGACAAAAATCGACAGTCTGTCGCCTTCTTTATGACGTCACAGCTATAGCTGTGGTCCACTTCATTTTTTAAAACCGGTAGATTCGTGTCGAGGAGACAACAAGCAACAAATCGATACCAGTTTTAGGTAAAGAGAAGCCGTGTCGACGAACATCGTGAAATAGATGACTTTTTTTACAAACGGTCTAAGAGTGGTGTTCGCGCCAATAGTAGATTCTATCATAAGCCATAATACCTACCGCAAATTGGTTATTTTCCCGAAAGAAGTGAGGCGAGTGGTAATATGACTTTTAGACCAGAGTTTACACTCTACTTGTCGAAATTTGAAAGTTGGTGTGTAAATATGTCAAGTGGGGTGTCATATGAAAGGGCTTGGGCTTTTTTTTTACGTTGAGTCATTTTATGAGGGAAGATGTAAAAAAATACCGCCCGTCCCCCCCTCCTCTTATCTCCGAAGTTTACCAAGGGAAAAATATAAAATTATTACATAACATTGATATCAATGTATGTTTTACATGAAAAATATAACTGTCTCTCTATCTACATTTTCTTTTTTTTTGTCGTCAAAAACATTTCTATACTAAGTTTGTAATTTAATCACCTTTGCATGTATTTTTGTTTCATAAATTCCTACGAGATTATGCTGAAAGTACCTTCTTTCAAATAAAGAAAAAAAATTTAAATCGGTTTACGTGATAAAGAATTATGCTTGAAAAACTACCATACGTACAAAGTTATTCAGTCGCTCAAATTTGTAACAAAAGTCGCCAATAGAAAGAAAGAAAGAAAAGAAAATTTATTTCGCATACCTTAATCTAGGTACATATACATAATTACGCTAGTTACATGTAGTGTTTTTTAAAGTGCGAAAAAGGAGTCCACTCAGCACAATGTCGGGCCACAGTAGATGACCCGACGCTGATATTAATAGATGGCGCTGTACCCATGGCGTCCAATTACCACATCATGTTGTTGAGATTTTCCTGATTTAATAGGGTTGGAACCGGTACACATCTGTATACGGAACCCTCGGTGCGCGAGTCCAAGTTGCATTTGACCGGTTTTTTTACTGTTTTGCCTCAGATACAGAATGGTTGAAATAGGGACGAAAAAGACCTAATGTTTTTAATAGTTTAATTATTTGAACAAAGTATGTACCATAAAGAACCCAACGTTCCGATTGGCTGTGTTCTCTGATTGGTGGATTTAATATGGTGAAGAATTTTGATTGGTCAAATTGGAATGTTAGGTGATAAATGTACTACTTTAGGCCCGCTTGATATGCCTAATGTGACACACTTTTCGAGCATGAGAAGTGAAAATGTATTTTGTTTTATCTTTTGCCCGCGACTTTGTCTGCGTAGAACTCGTTCATCGCTATAGAATTTTATTGCTATTTCTATATATCAGGCGCTTACCTATACTCATTGCTTTTTCATACTAACTTCCACCCCCTTAAGGGATGATTTCCGGAATAAACAGTAGCCTGTCATTCCCCGGGACTCCAACTATCTCTATACCAAATCTCATCTAAATCGGTTCAGCGGTTTAAGCGTGAAGGGGTAATAGACAGACAGGAAGACAAACACACTTTCTCATTTATAATATTAGTATGGATTTGAAATACAATGAAGCCAGTATTTTTCTCAAACCCGCAGATTGTTCTCCAAATAGTAAACGACTTGATTCTTAAATTATGGCCAGATTTCTTAAAAAATTAACCATTTGTTTTTACTGCACATTTAAACGTATATATTAAAAATTCATATCAAAATCGACGGTATATATGTTGAGATAATCTCTGTTTACGGAACACACAAGGTATTTTAAGTATAAGATTATAGAATTTAAAAAATGTATGTTTGTGGAAATGTATTGTATCTTAAAACATTAAGTCGACAAAATACATGTGAGTGCGGAGAAATACCAAATACTTCTCCTAGACTATTTGAAATACAATACACGTATTTGTATTTCAAAGACATGTACTTGAAATACTGGCTAACCCTGATTAGTAGGGATGCAAGTACAAAATACCAGTATCAATATTTCAGTAAACTGCGTGAAACACGACAACGGCACTTGCGTAACTAAAGATGAATGCTGTGAGTTTTAAAATGTCTTACGATAGTTACGATGCTACAGTTACACATGCTGATTACTAGCACGAAAGCATGCCACTATTGAGGAATTGCTACTTAGTATTATGTGTGTCGAAACATTGCTAATAATGAGCATGCTCACTTCGAGTTTGCTCAAAAATCGACGCTCGTGCGATTTTTGTGCATGCTACGTGCAGCGCGGGTGGAAGGGGGCGTAGTATTAGTAAGATTAGCAAGTGTGGACTCACTTGCTTAATAAGCATGCTAGTTAGTTATTATAGTACTAGCATGCTTATCCCAAGCAAATGTATACAGTTCGAAAGCATGCTCATCTTAAGCATGCTTATAAGCATGCTTTTTATGTTCTAATTTTGAGCATGTCTAACAGTACCAATGCTATAGTTACACATGCTAATTACTGGCACGAAAGCATGCCACTATTGAGCAATTGCTACTTAGTAGTATGTGTGTCGAAACATTGCTAATAATGAGCATGCTCACTTCGAGTTTGCTCAAAAATCGACGTTAGTGCGATTTTTGGGCGTGCTACGTGCAGCGCGGGTGGAAGGGGGCTTGGTATTAGTAAGATTAGCAAGTGTGGACGCGCTTGCTTAATAAGCATGCTAGTTAGTTATTATAGTACTAGCATGCTTATCCCAAGCAAATGTATACAGTTCGAAAGCATGCTCATCTTAAGCATGCTTATAAGCATGCTTTTTATGTTCTAATTTTGAGCATGTCTAACAGTACCAATGCTATAGTTACACATGCTAATTACTGGCACGAAAGCATGCCACTATTGAGCAATTGCTACTTAGTAGTATGTGTGTCGAAACATTGCTAATAATGAGCATGCTCACTTCGAGTTTGCTCAAAAATCGACGTTAGTGCGATTTTTGGGCGTGCTACGTGCAGCGCGGGTGGAAGGGGGCTTGGTATTAGTAAGATTAGCAAGTGTGGACGCGCTTGCTTAATAAGCATGCTAGTAATTATTATGGGAGTAGCATGCTTATCCCAAGCAAATGTATACAGCTCAAAAGCATGCTTTTTATCTTCTAATTTTGAGCTTGTGTAACAGTACCATAAGAATGAGATTACTCATGCAGTACTAGTCGCATTAGTGTGCAGCCCGAGTGCATGCTCGATGCGAAGCGGGCAGTGAAGCGTGCTTATTAAAAAAAAACCGGATGATGTATAGTACGTATGTACTATGTTGGCCTGTGTTCCCAAAAGGGGTAAAAGGAGTAGGCACAAGAAATTGAATTCCAAGGTCACATTTAGTAATTGTAGGTTTAAAGATGGAGAAAATGTAATATTGTAGTGATAGGTTGCTAGCCCATCGCCCACAACACACTAGAAAACCGGTTCCCATAGTCGACTCTTACGACACCCACGGGAAGAAAGGGGCAAGTGCTATTCCAACCCGGAACCATACGGGTTCATACTTTCAGCATCATCATAATCTGAAATCTCATGGAAGTTTACAATACAAGAATATACGCAAAGATGATAAAATACAAACTTTCTCTCAAACCATTCTTACGATATCTCTTTTTTTAGTACCGCCTGCCTGCCCCATAGGCAAGGTATACACGGAGTGTGGTAGCGCGTGTCCCACGACCTGTGAAAACAAAGACGATACATGCAGGGTCTGCACTCTGCAATGTGTCCCAGGCTGCTTCTGCGCCGAGGGCACTGTCCTGGCACCCAATGGCTGCTGTGTGCCTCCAAAGAAATGCCGTAAGCACTTATTAAACGTAACACACGGACGACAAAGCAAGATCCCTTACGTTTTACTTGTTGGCAATACGAGAACTCGCTTTCTTTTACATCAGGTACCCATGTAGGTACAAATTATGTTAGATTTTGACAAACTACAAAATACCTATGTGAAATAAGCAGTAAAATAAACATCAAAAAATTGTAAGTATTAAACAGTAAGTAGCATCGCTGACCAAAATTATATCAAAGTAAAGAAAAAAGGAAGTTAGATTTTTTTTCGTTACTTAGTTTGTAATTTATAAAATGACCATCTCATTATTTATTAACATTAACTATTAACTACATACGTATAAAAAGAGGGATAATATTTTCTTAGTTTGGTGTTCTTTTGTTGTTTTTAGCATTGTAAGTGACAACCATCAGACGTATGAATTAAACTATTCCGTTAACTGGTGGACCATTGAATACAATTAAGTCGAGGCACTTGGTCAGATGGGAGGTCAGATTGTATATGTATATAATTGTAATAATAATAATAATATTTATAATTATGTTATAAGTTTCCCTCCTTTACCCACTGATACATAAGTATAAATAATATAAATATGTACTGTAGTCGGGCCACGACTGCACGTATTTAAGAAGCTAAAAGTAATAATTTCGACAATATATATACAGCCGTAAAGCAACTGTTTTGTATAAACGACACAGTTTATGCTCAAGTGCCTTTACCATGAGTTTACATGACCGTACTCGCTAACGACTGCGTAAAAAATTGTATGGGCAAAAGTACAGTGCCTCTGGCGGTTACGCAATAGAACTAAGAATCGGCATACTAAATCGTTTACGCAGTCGCTAGCGAGAACGGTCATGCAAACTCATGGTAAGAGCACAGTACAGCTTAAATATATATTTACTCTCTTCTCTTAATCATCCTTTATAAAGTTTTTAGCTGTTAATCAACTGATTTTTTAGCCTAAAATGTTTATTGGACATTAGGTACCTACTTACCGCGTAGGCCATCATTTGCGTATAATCGTATATGTTTGATTTTTCAGCTCCACGCACGTGTACTGGACCTAATGAAGTATTCGACCCGTGTCCACCTACCTGCCCAAGGACAGAGAACTGTTCAAACTTATGGTCTAAAATACCATGCACACCTGTCGACTGCTGCACACCTCAATGTCGTTGCAAGTCTGGCTTCTTTAGAAACGAGGCTAATAAATGTGTTAGCGCACAAGAATGCAGTACGTATATTTTGCTGTTTTCGTGAGATTATGCATCATCAGACGTCACAATAAAATCTGGAGCGGAGCTACAACTAAATTACCCTGCTTCATCTAGATTACGTTAAACGGTTTAGATCTTAATACAAGTTTTTATAGTAGGGGAGAATTTACTCGAGCGTCGTTGAAGACGGATTTTGAAGATTGGATGGTAGGAAGAAAAAATGGTATGGTGGGATGAGCATCTACAAAAAAAAAATGTTAAAAAACCGGCCAAGTGCGTGTCGGACCACGCACAATGAAGAGGAATTTGTTTGGGCAAGACAGTTTTTAAGCGAAAACTCAAAAACCGTAAAACCTATATTGTTCAAACCAAAAATCGTTGAAAGTATTTACTAATGCACACCATCTCAATTTTTCAGAATTTTAAACTTAATAGTTTGGAAATTAGAGGGGGGGGGGACACTTTCTATGACTTTGACAGCTAATATCTCACCAACGGTTGACTTAAATGGACAAGTTTTTTAGAAACCTCCATATCATTTTTAAAGGCCTATCCATCGATACCCCAGACGACTATGTGCGTTGAAACTTTTTTTCATCCACCGGTTACATGTAAGGAGTGCCCCCCCCCCCTAAGTTAATAGTTTTTAGTAATTTCAAATCACTTTTATGTAGCGGTTCATAGAATACACCTTCCTACCAAATTTTATAATTGTAGTGCTTATAGTCTCCGAGTAAATCGGCTGTGACATACGGACGGATGGACGGAGAGACATGACGAATCTATGTTGATGCGTCCTGCATTACCTCTGATAACGAAAGTATTTTAATTTGCCGGTTTGCATGCCAGGAGTAGCCATACGAAAGGGTATAGAACTGTAAGAGAAAAAAAATACTCGAATGCGTCAGATTTCCAGAGAGGATGCTAAGTAGATAGTAAAAAAGCTCCGTTCTATTAATTTGACGATTTGGACGTGACGCAAGCTTATGGCAGGTTTTTTTAAATTAAATAAAATCAAACGAATATATAGGGCTTATGAAAGAATATGGAGGTACTTAACAGAGTGCAAGGTATCCCCCGTGTGTTTATCTCATGCGCTCGAGTAAACCCCAAAATCCCCTCTTGGGCTCCCCTACCATTACATATGTGGCGTGGTAGACCACCAGTAATCGGTTATTTCTATATATAACAATTAGTGTCATTTTTCAGTGGGTATTACCGGCGGCAGCGTTGCGGCCTCTCCGGATGAAGCAGCATAACCAGCCTAATCAAGTCACTCCAGAAGCTTCTTAAATTTTGATACAAACATCCCAGTATTTGACACTGGCACAATACTTGACACTTGTTAAGATTGTATAGTTGCGGAATGAAATGTTCGTTTCACTTTTTGGACCTTAATGTCATTAAAATAAAGTCGGAAATTGGCGAACCTTTTTATTCCTCCACTGTACATAACAATAGAGGAGAGCAATAAGTGTCAACTATTAGAAATTAAGTTGTCAAATATCAAGGTGTTTTGCCTTTGCATAGAGAAATCTGAAGGATTGAGACAGCCTTCTAACCGGTCGTCAAAGCAAATCTTTTGCACATTATATCCTACTTACCTACTTAACTCCTTCATCCTTTTATTACGAGTCATGAAAATTTTGCAATAAATTTCTCTTTTTCTGTACTAAATTATGTTTTAATTACCAAGCTAACCTATCAGACCCTAGGAAGGTTATTATTGAGCGCAACACAATATTCATTAAGAGGCCTTTCACATTTTAAAATGATTTGATCTCAAATTACGACAAAAATATTGATAATTCCAATAAAGTAGGTAATTAAGGTACTTATATGATACTTTATTAAAATTTTTGAAAGTAACGGAGCCATTATTTGCCTTTGTTGAGTTTTTAACTAGAAAGTTATTGATTTTTTGTAATGTTTGAAACAATATTTCTTAATTAAAAATTCAAAATATGCATGCAATATCTACGATATTAAGTAGGTCGTAATAGTCCGGTAGGTACTGTACCAGGTATAGTATGAAAGAGAAGATATCCATACACAGAAATCATACACAGAAAATAGCTTAAATACATGAGCGTTTTTAACTCATAAGGAGTAAGGACCCATAGGTACTAAGTAAGTCTATGTGTAATTTATTTGTTTTAGTTGCAGTACGCTGAACGCACATGTATATTATTTATTTACCCGTCATCACAGGAACAGTTTCGCGAAATGGATAAGTCAATCCAACAAAAAAAAACAATTTTCAAAAATCCACAAATCCTGTCCATTGAGCTGTGGAAACAATGCCCCCCGTCCCTTACGGGCCCGCTGCGGCGGCGGCGACAGAATGATCGATCACGACCACTTGTGTATTGTAGTGGAGACCCGGGAATTGAGATTTCGGGAACGCTATTAAATAGCTGGTTCTCACGATATTTGTTTTTATTGAACGGTTCGGTATTGTTTATTAGGTATATATACATAAACATATACGTAGATGATTTAAAACTTACCAGTTAATGTGTCCAGTCGATATGGCAGACACAACATTACGAGGTTGAATCTCTTGAAGTGGTTCACGACCTGTTATAAATTGACTAAGACTTTCGTTATAGCGTCCTTAGTGATAATGCAGGGGATTGATACAGGTGACAACTAATTCTGCAGGGAATGTTTGATCCCAGTCTGCTGTCCCAATGCATAATGACTCTCGGGAAGGTAAACCTCGGCCGCGATTCGATTCCAAGGGGACATCCCTAGAATATTACTTTACTTCTGTTTAATGTCTGTCGATGATGTTGAAAAACAGATAAACGAAAGAAGGGGTGTTAGTACGTCCTATGACAATCCGGGGAGGATTCACATTTTTCGACTCGAATAATGTTCCATAATGGGAGGCCCTTGTTTAACCGACAATTTTTCATCGAATAACGTTTCATCAACAACGATTCATCGAACTTTTCGTTTTCGTATTTTCGTTCACCGTTTATTTGGTTTGATTGAGCATTCATTTCGTTTTGGAACGAATAAACATCGCTGTCCATTTATTCGATGTGTTATTGCACATTTTTAAATGATATATACAAAATTGGCTATCGGGCCACCGAGAACCCTCATCCAGAACAAAACCGACTCTTAGGTTCAGTGCCTTTACCATGAGTTTGCATGACCGCTAGCGACTGCCTAAACGATTTAGTATGTTGATTCTTAGTTCTATTCTATTGCGTACTGTACTTTTGCCCATATAATTTTTTACGCAGTCGCTGGCGAGTACGGTCATGTAAACTCATGGTAAAGGCACAGAAGACTAAGGCGGGAGCGAAGCGAAGCGGAGGAGTCTACTTCTGTATATGAAATATTACATATTGAAATGATTTTACGTGAAGCGTGTCTTATGTAATTTAAACCAATATGAAATAATATATTGCGAAAAGAACTTCCGTGATCTAGTTCCATCTACTAAAGGACGCATTTATCAAATGAAAAACCGTGATTCAAATTAAGTAACTTGTAAGTATCAATTGTTCGACGAAATTAATCGTCGATTAAATGAAAATCTTTGAAATGTTGTCGATGAAATGATATTCGATTAAAAGTTTGTCGGCAAGTCAAGGGTAAACCGTTCCATAATATGTTCATAAATATTACTAGGTTACGAGAAATAATTGGACTTACTTGTTGACTTAAATTACTTGTTGACCGGAGAAACGATGCATAGAATTCCATATTATTTAATGGCCGACCTTTCTCACATCGCTTCATCCACGCTTCATCTGTTCTTCAGTGTAAAGCCTTACGAGTGTCGCTGTAAAGAACTTGCTTAGATAAAAAGACATATATTTCTATATTGGCAAGAATATTTCACCACAGCATAAAAGTTAGGTACGAATTTTATAACCAACATTATTTTCGGCGTTCCATTTGGAATTTCGTATTATTACGTACACGTGCACAGTAGGTAGGTTCTCCAAATCTGTCTGTGCAGTGATGGATCGGCGAGCCCGGCATTATATTTTATTCCTGCCTATATTCGAAGATTGACATTTTCGTTACTTTTTTCCTCGCAAAATTGGGACGTTGACAAGGTATTATGAGAAAATTAGAAATTTTGTAGACGAAATAACACAATAATGATTTACACAGCAACAGTTGCTGCATGTGTGTCCTTTAAAATAGGTACCTATTGTATATTTTTTCTGTTTTTATATGAGCTCGTAACACAATTAACAAACACTAAAAAAAACACAAATTACAATAAATAACCCGTCCAAGAGGTATGTGTGTGGTGCCCAGTACGTTGCCCGCGTTACCTACCTCTCTGTATGTCGAGGGAGATTCTCTGCGACAGGTACCTATCTAACGCTAAAATAAAACGTTGATTTACAATATTATAATTAAATTTTGAATTCATTGTCATAGTTTTTATGTTAATTTAAATTTCTTTGTCAATTAGAAAGGTACCAAACTTTAACACGTTCAATATCAGCAATGTACCTGTCAGTTTGAATCCCATTGAACATATGACGATGATAGGTACAGCATCTGTAAGGTCAATTAACTGCTAAAGGTACATTAGGTACTTTAATCTCACGAGCGTGGGTTAGCCGTAGTTGTAGTTGTAACACATACGGATACAGACAATGTGAACTCAAACTCTTACGCTGAACTGAAGCACACATAGACAATGTGCATGTATAGCTCAACACACAACCATTGCTGACTAGTAGTCTACGTAATCTTACTCACTGAATAAGTTATCATTGTAGGTAAAACGTAGAAAATATAAGCTTTTATGCGAGCACGTTTTCCTGTTCCTGACAGTTCCGCTCGCTTAGCTTATTTCGCGCAGGCTGTTGTGAGATGCTGATCCATCAAAACTTTTGCGAGTCCTCTGACAAAACTTGTACCAACGGTTTAGCGGTGACGGCTCCGTTGTACTGTTTACTGCTTAATTGCGAACAAATGTTATGTATGTTTGTGTTTAATAAAAAAAAACTTTTCAACTGAGGTATATTGAAGTAAATTGGTTATCAGCACTTAGAAACGTTATGAATGCTTACGCCGTAAGTAGGTATTATAATGTAGCATAAAACAAAAGTATTATATCATGCATAAAATATAAGGATTTGAGTGTCATTGTAAACTCGGCAAGAAGTATTGTGATTCAATCCAAATTGCCGTGGGACATCCTTATATTAATTTATACTAATATTAGGTCTATATAACTTCGATAAAAGGATGGTACGGCCGTGCCTCTTTGATTTGCTCGACTTGGCGGAGGCACTGCCGTGCCCCCAGATAAATTAGTAAAAGTACTGTCTATGTGCATCTTGTGGTAAACTGCTGTTACGAAAAACTGCATTTATGTAGAATTATGAACAAAAAGAAACGGACTTCTGTGTAAAGTCTAACACAATCCTACTTATTAAAATTAAATTGATGTCAAGCCAACACGTTATTAGGTAGCATGGCTTACCAAGTCCGACCGGCAGGTTAATTTTGTGACTTTCGAAACAGCGTTAAGATAATCAACTATTATATTAACAATCATGAACCCGTCGTCTGCCGGGCCCTGGGATCCCCGGGGTCATTACAAAAGAATGCTATCGTTTATTTTTTTCGCCGGGAGAAATGACAGTTGATTTGCACTCTCTCATTACACGGTCCAGCATGGTAATATTTCGAAGAGGTTTGCCCTTGCTTTGAAGAGGTACAGCAGTACCTAGCATTTTTTTGACATATAGGTACAATTAAATAGTGCGTATGCAAAAAATATTAAAAGTAAGTAGGTAAGTGTTCATTATTCATGAATTATATTTCTTGACAACAGAAACGGGGCGGGAAAACTATTGCTCAGACCTCCGAGTCTTCTATAACCATAACACGCTAATTTCTGTATGGATGGTCGTAAAACACTTGTCCTTTTCTATTTACTAAATGGAAAAAAAGTGGGAAAAAACTCACGTGCCTCATGTCCTTGATAAAAGCAGTTGTTACCATACTTGGTGTACCAATATTATGAGATTTATATGTCGTTGGTGAAATTCGACTACTTCAGCAGCGTAAGCCATAATATTAGTAGATTACCTAACTCTCGTATACAAGGCATCGTGCGTCGGGCTCGGCCGCGAGATATTCTGTATACACGTTTATTTGTGCGAAACGTGAAACCTGCACGGACTGGCGAAAATACGGATATTGTTTAAAAACATTTTGCTTACTACTTTTGGGATGATGCATGATTGTTTCCACAATGTGATACAATATTGACGCTTACACTCGTTCAGTTTGTAATTATTGCTTTTTGGGATATTTAACGAAACACAAGCCTTTAATCTAATCAAGTAAATATACCATAACTATATTAATTTAATATAAAAATATGTATGAGACCGTGTTCATATCAAGTCTGTAACTTTATACCGTGCATATACTACGCCACGTTATGTTATTCTGGCCAATTTTTCTTCAAGCATGAGATTGGTGAGAAGGAATTTTATCCACTAGTACCCGACTTAACGCACCATTACATGGCTGTAAGCATCAACTCGCCTCGTTTAAATATCTCGCCATCGATTATCAAGAGAGTTTTATCCTTAGTGAATTTCCGTCGGTATTTTTTTACCATATTAAATATATACAAATATTTTGTAGTATTTGGGAACTTTAATTCGACAAATATAGGATTTTATTTGCAGGCAGTGGTGGTTTTGGTGGCAGTGGGCAGGGCACATTGCTCGCAGGACTGACGGTCGATGGGGCCAGAAACTGCTTGAGTGGCGTCCACGCACCGGAAGACGAGCTGTCGGTAGGACTCCGACAAGGTGGAGTGATGACCTGGTGAAGGTCGCGGGAATCCGGTGGAAACGAACGGCAAAGGACCGGTCTGAATGGCGAGCCTTGGGGGAGGCCTATGTTCAGCAGTGGACGTCTTTCGGCTGAAATGATGATGATGATGATGATGATTTGCAGGCCAAGGAATCTGAACATGCATATGAATCGATCGCACTCATAAAATCAGAGCCCAATTGTTTGTAAATATGCTAGAACCTACATACTTTTAATGGGATTATACCTGACTCAATGTACTGTACTTTCGCGTAGCCGTGGCCGCAGGACTCTAATGGCACGTGACAGCGCTGATGGATCGGACTACCCCCTCGCCCGCAACCCCCTTGCATTAGGGAACGCCGGAATTAGCGGATTTTTTGCTACTGACTTAAGTTCAGACAAATTTTGGAAATGGTTATATCCTAGATAAGAGTAGAGTGTGTATGACTGGTAAGTTTATATATAGGATTTCCGTTCATAGGTATTTGTACAAATATACAATTTTGGTCGTATTGTAAACAAACAAATAGGGTCGATTTTTAAATTTAATACAAACAAAAAACTGGTTGCCTGTAAAGTCGGTTTACGGACGATAATTTTACGTGACAACGTCTTAAGAAAATATTGATGAATAATCGTATTATGAATTGAATTGAATTATCATTATTTTGTATAAAAGAAGGAGTTACAAAGGGCTTAAGGACGGCTAATTTCCAGGCGCTTACGCGTCGTTTTAGCCTTTGAGCTGACTGACCGACCGACCGACCGACTGACTACAAAATTTGGCCCATAGGTTCCTTATAAGGTCTAGGTGTGCACTAAAAAAGGATTTTTCAAAATTCATCCCCTGAAAGAGTGATACGGGGGTCCAAAATTTGTCTCGGGAAACAAAATTAGTTAGACTATTTTATTCGAAACTTCACAGGAGTACTAACGATAAACGAGTAAACAAGTGTTTCAGGTTTTATGAGAATTAAACTCCTAAAAAGGGGAAATAAAAGTGGTGATAGTCTGAAAATCAACATGGGCTTTTGAAGTATGGAACGAGACCTTGCTCCAAGACCTGCCTGCTTGCTTTTTTGAGTTGCTGATTCGGAAAATTATATCCATTTTTAAAATCCAAGATGGCAGACATTAATTTTTCTTAAAAATCGATATGGGTGTCATCGTTGAGGTCACTCGGGGTGCCGGTTACGAAAGTGACACGCATTTTCAAATCAAAGATGGTGGTGGACATTTATTTTTATGCCATAAAGTAAAAAAAAGTAAAAATGTATTTATTTACCAAAAATGTTTGATCTCTTTCAACTACATTTTAATAGGCAACCGCCACACTAGGCTATGCCCGTATCGTGGGAGTTATAAAGATTCGCAAATTACCTGAAGAACAGCGGCTTAAAGGATAAAAGAGTATTTAAAGAAAAAGTACAAGCGCATGCATACATTATCATTGAAAAAACAAACTAATAATAATAATATTGATCAGTTATCACAAAAGTTTTAATAACTATATGCTAATCAAGGCTCATGTATTGTGCAAGTGAGATAGAGTTTGTTTAGGACGAAAAAAAAAAAATAGCTCAGTGAGTTTTTCATATAACTTGAACTCATTATGTGGTTTACAACGATGGCTGCTAAGAGTGATAAGTGTTACCTATACAATAATAATAACACATCTTCCCATTCCTTATAACTCTGAGACAACAAGAACTGTCGTTGACCATCGTATTGAATAAATGTAGGGAAAATTAATGATTTTGATTTAAATTTGCAAAACTAGTTCGAACCTTCGGCAAAGGGACCTTGAAAACACGCTTCATCAGCATGCTTTTGCAGGGCAGCAGTGATTTGGGTACTCCATTTAGAGGGTGGTCTGCCCAGGGACCTCTGGCCCTCAACTTTTCCCTTCGTCGTAATATTTCTCTACAGGCTATCCGAAGAACGTCATGAGAGGTCTGAAATATGAGAGGATGCGGTCCATCAAGCTATCGACAGTATATCAATAATATCGATAGCCGATGACTTATGCGTAATAGCTCTTCTAGGATGGGACTGGTTTGTTCGCCTCCATGGTATCCACCGAAGTCGACTCCACCACCACATCTCGAACGCATCGATTCGAGCCATAAAAAAGATCGAAAACACCTGGGTACGCACAAGTCTGTGTTTATAGCGCGATCTCTCCAAATCTCAATCTTAATGCGTCACATGCCGGTTCAATTTTGAAATTTGCAAGACGTCAAAAAAAGTTGTATAATTAGATAGCCTTATTTTTATTACACCTTCAAATATGTCTCTGGCAGAACCAATAGTACCGCTGTAAATCTTCGGTCATTACCTGTACCAACCTGTACCCCACGCCACCTTTCCATGGGCCCTATCTTAACATGAGTCAAACGATCCGAGGAGCACCCCTATGTTGCGGATTCCATAAAGGCAGTCCCCCAGGGCGCTGCGCTCTTCCATCGCTCCTTAAGCCTAGGCTCCATCTGTCTTCTTACCGCCCTCACCTCTTCGGTAGCGGAAAACACTCCCGACGCCTTCCATCTTATCGCGGTGATCTTAGCTGAAGCGCACAGGGAGCGGATCCGCTCCCTGTGCGCTTCAGCTAAGATCACCGCGTCCAACTCGCAGGGAGGCGTGCCAGCAAAGGCGCACGCCGCCGCCAGCGCCACCGTCACGTAATATTATATATATATATATAATGTGTTCTGAATCGTGTATGAGCCTCTCAGAGGCTTGAAATAAATGTTTTTTTATCTTTTTCTGGAGTAAGCGCCGGTCGGTTTCCAAAGCTCATAAATGAAGTTGTTCGCCTGGTTTTAGTTTCGGCCAACGTGCCGTTTGTCCAGGAGCCTCCGGGGTTGTACAGCACTGATGGAAAAAGGTCAGATGGTTTTACATTGGTTCACTGGTGACAAAAGGGCCGTGTCTGTTATGGGACGCTACGTGTGTGAGTACGTTTACTCCGTCCCATATCCTCAAATGTAATCAAATCCGCTGGGTTAGCCGCAGAGTAGGCGGGCCGGGCAAAATTAATTTAGGCCCTTAAGTCATGGCTGGCCAAAATTGAATTAAAACACATATTACCAGAATAAATGTTATGTAATTTCATTCCTGTTCTTTACACATGACAGAACGTGTAGAAGGTATACCTAATATAAAAAAGGAAAGTCTTTTCGGAGAAACGTAAACACATTTCCTCGAAATGATTCGACCGATTTAATTTGTTTTCTCATCAGCGAGGAGATGCGACGTGAAGCGAGGATACTGTGGGCGATTGACCAAAATTTATGACTAATTTTACCGTCGACGTTCTTGCCAGTAAAAAAAAATCAACCTTCACTTCGTTTTTTGAACTTTTCGAATCTCAGTGCTGCATTTCTTAAAAAGTTATTAATGTTGACAGCGTACACAGCAGATATTTTTATATTCCGCTCTACGCTTTCTGAAACACATATGGTATAACATGAAAAATCACCCTAATATATGATCCCATATATGGTAATTGGAATAACTAAATAATAAAAAGAAATATGTCCCTGATTGCCATTGGTGTCGCTTCTGCGCTAAATAAAGGTGCTAATCGACACTTATCTACTGAGAATTAACTAATGCCGAAAACCATAAAATGTTATTATTCTTGTTTGAAACAATGACAAATTTTCATCTCAATGTCGGATAGCAGACTGAATTGAGATCCGGCACTGAAACGTCACTGAAAGAATAAGCTCCGCCTGCGCTACTAGATTTTGTGGCGGTGGCGGTGGCTAAGTCGTTCTATATATGAAAAAAATAAAGTAATACCTATGCCATTCGGAAAATCGAGTTTTGTGGGGACACCCAGTGTGTCAGTGACAAAACTATTGAACTTTGGATGGCAATAGTTCTTAAACTAAAAGATCCAATTGAATGTTATTGGCTAGCTTAGGGTTCATCTCTGAGCCGACCACAGCTGTGCGTCTTGTGGATCGCCTGTGGACCGTCTTGGCCACCACGGGCTATTAGAATTATGAGCAGCACGGGCACAGTAGTAGCGTGCGGGGCCCATAACCTATTAGAATTATGAGCAGCACGGGCATAATGGGATTAATGTAAATATCGTGTAAACTGATAATATATTATTATTTTAATAAACATTGTCTTACCTCCCATCGACCAGTAGGCGTGCTGGCACAGCGGCGGACGCTCGGGAGCGACAAATGGTAGCCAAATACAGCTGCCTCGGTCCCCAATTCGAATTCACTGCATTTGGCATCGAGATACTTGGTTCATGAGGCAGAGGCGCACAGATGCTCCACAAGGCGCCCGGCAAACGGCTGAGAGAGGCAACAGGCGACCCTCGCGCAGGCAGCTTTCTCGCGCAGAGAATTGCAATAGCAATTCAGCGCAGGTACGCTGCCTGCATGATGGGCACCCTACCAAGGGCAGCAAATTTTAATAGGTATTTTTAATTATTAGCTTCAGATAACAGATTTTAATTTTAGGTAGTTTTATATTCAATCTGTTAATTTCTTGATATTAATTTATGCTTTTATTGTTAGTTATTTATTATTAAATAAAGTTCTTCTAAGCTATATGTTACTGAAAATTCAGGTTTTTAGCTTTATCCAGGACAAGATTACAGGATATTGAAAATGGCCTGAATGGCTTCGAGAAAAGGATGGTACGGCCGTGCTTTGCTTGCTTATTGCTTGTTTGTTTTGCTCGACTTGGCGAGGCACTGCCGTGCCGCCAGGTTACGTAAGGAATTGTATTTCATAAGTATATATTCGCCAAGATAGCGCCAAAGATATTTTAATAGCATACTTTGACAATTCCTTATATTTATTTCGAGTTTATATGTCACGACTAGGCACAAAACTCGAGGACGCCGTGCGTGACTAACGGACCTTCGCTCTATGAAGCGTAGCTAACGGATTATGCTAAGCTTAACTGGGAATGTCGGTGTCTTCGGTTAACACGGTTAAAACCTAGTGGCTCTATGAGTGACATTTTCTACGCTTTCAAGCCTCATAGCTCCGCCATTTTGAAAAAAATCCAAAACCTTCAACCGCCTCAAAAAGTTTCACGTGAATCAGTTGAGAAATGCGTCTTGTGGAGGAGAACAGCTGAACCACGGAGCCACGTGTTACAATGGAGGTGCTCTGGGGTTATCAGGAACTTTTTTCGTGTCCCCGTGTAATCAATACGAGTATAGTAATATATGTTTCGCGACTTTCGCGCGAGTGCGTTCACGCGCACCAAACCTGGGAGATAAAGCACACTGACCACAAATTTGTATGTAGGTCTATAAGCTTTATACAGCATTGGGTGATGTTTGATTTCAAACCAGTACGATAAATCTGTTCTGTGGTTTAGTTAACAGACCCTCTAGCCACTGAAGATCTGATGATAACCTTGTAAATAGAAATGATTGATCCGCCAGTAGTTCCGGGTAGGTTGGAATCCGGTCAAAACCTATTGATATCAATGCGGATATAGTCTGTCCTTCTAAATGAAATGGTTAGAAATAAATTCACAATTTATGATATGTCGTGTGTGTGGGTATACGTTACTTTGCGAGATTTAACAGAGATTAGTATATCTGTTAAACCTCTCAACCCTAACTTAACCTAACCCTGTAATAGTTTGACTGTCATATCGATTCGCCGCATTAACTGGTTAATTAACCAGTTGATGTAAGAACCATATGACTTATTTGGGGTATTAAATACTTACATGGAATACCGAGAAAATTCAAGCAGAGTTTGGTGATACTACGCAACTACGGAATACGCCATAGTCATCCTATTTTGGCAGTAAACACTATTGACACTAAAACTAAGTGGCCTTTGGAAGAAGACGTTTTTAGTTTATGATTAAGTCCTTTTAACGCTTTGAATTTCGCAAAACCGTTACCATTTTCTCGTCAACCGATCGATTTAGACGTCAATCGATCGATTTGTTTGCCGACTCTCGTTATCTAGGACATGATATGTCGTAACAGCCAATTTTCATAATGGAGGTATGAATGCTGTTAGTGATTGTAATGATAGGTTAGGCCCATTGTAGACAGTTAAATATTACTTAGCAGGTCAGGAATGGAGTTCTTGGTATTATATTGGGTTAAATTGTACACCTAGAAAAGCTGTCAGCTATTTAAAGAATAAATATATGCAAAGAATTCTACCTCCAGTATTAAATTGTAAAATCATTTACATATTATATTTTAATCAAATCAAAAGCAGCTCCTATGGCATAATTTGTGTCTTGAAAACTCCCTTACCCCTTATGCGGGGCCAATCGACCAATGAAAACGCCAAAGTCAGTTAAGACTCATTTTTAGAGCTTACAACCCGCATGCGGGAAGCTCGTGCCATCCTAGTTTCATTTCCTGCATGCCGGGTGCATATTCTGCAGAGTTGTAGACCCTAACAACCAGTGCAAATTCTCACTCACTGCTCATAAAAAATCTAAACCTTATAAGGTCTAGTTTGCCCCCTGGCGATAAAAGGTCAGACGGCAGTAAAAACTAGTGCCTGGTAAGCAAGCCGAAACTGTAACTAAATTGTAAATAGTTTTTTATACATAATTTCAATAATAAGTTTACACGTTATAATTTACTCAAATAGACCGCCCCGTGTCATTCCGGGTGCAAAGGTGCCCATCACGCTGGCCGCATTACCGCGTTGGACTGCAATAGACAACAAGAATGACCCGGAACGGGAGTCATGTCCTCTCTCTCGGAAGCGGCGCCTGATTTCTGCCAAAAATGTTCTGGCCTCTGAGCACCAACAACCCATGGTCTCCACGGCAAGCGGGACAAATGAATAACTCATCAATGCGGAGTATTTGTCCCGCTTCTTGCGCGCGCGTGTTTTTCTTGTGTTAACTTCTATTCTATTGTAGTAGTAGTTTGTCATGCCATTGCATGCTACTGCTATGGCCAAAAGCAAATAAAATGGGTACACTTTGCATCAAATTTCCAGCCGGAAAACTGCAAACTGATTCGTTTTAATTGCTCCTGAGTGTAGTCTAATTTCAACCATGGCAGGTACTTTGGATAATAATTTGTCTTTTACCTGATTAATTATTAGGACTATTCAAAGCCAGAATTTCCTTTTTTAATTTAAGAGTTTACTTTAAATTTAATTCTAAATGTTTCCCAAGAGTACTGTATCTGCCTCGTAAAGATCTGATACATTACTGCATGACATTTTTTCTACGCTTCCGTTGTAATATGTCATGACTTTTTTACTGGATTAAGTTAATTTGAATAATTAAATCAAAAGCCAATAAATAATATTAACCAACGACTTAAAAACTAAACTAAAATCTAAACCTCATTACATTAAATCTTTTAGAGAATTATAATCGCAATTCAGCGCGGGAACGCTACCTGCCTGATGGGCACCCTATCAAGGGCAGCAAATTTTGATATGTAAGTATTTTTAGGTTGTACACTGTTTTATAGACAACATTTTCAAAGAATTTCGTTTCGCAGAAAATGTTTCTCATATTATCATTTCACAGAATAATCATTACTTCGAACACTTACTTTGTAGAAACTCAAATCAATGATTTTTGATATAAATATTTTTTAATATTTCGATATTCATATCATAGAACTACAAATCAAATATTATTTTTTCTTATATTATTTAGTTTACGTTAAAATTATTACCAAGACAATAGTTGTACAGAATTCTGTTTCTCATAAAATGAATCTCATATTATCATTTCATAATATAACAAAAAATTCGTAAAATATTTACTTTGTAGAAATTTATATCGTAGATTTTTATTACAAAGAAAATTTAATGTTTCGATATTTATTACGGTATAATTACAAATCATGTATTCTTTGACCTTATGTTATGTAGTTAAAATAAAACATATTACGCAGAAAAGCATGTGGAGTTGCAGTTTCTAAATATTCCAATTCATACCTTTGAAAAAATGCATACCCTCCTATAAAATTATAACACTGCGTTCACAACAACAATGCGGGTAAATTCTAGTGAAGCAAGAGAAAAACCTTGTTATTCTTATAAAAAACGAAAATACATTGATAAGGATGATCATATTGATCGGATTCTACAGCATAAACAAGATTATTAAGAAATTGAATTTTTAGGAAAAATCGGAAAGAAACTGAAATTGTAATTTACTGTTCGAAATAAATGCAAATAAAACTGAACTGTCTTAATCTTCTAACCTGTCCGCGTTACAGTCGATTTTGTCCCATCAGGTCTTTCTGGGCTTTTATAAAAAAAATAACCTCGAAGATCACTTCGCTTCAGCTCCCGTCTTAATCTTCTAACCTACCCGCGTTAGAATTGTTTTTTCCCCAACAAGTCTTTCTGGGCTTTTATAAAAAAAATAACCTCGAAGATTAAGACGGGAGCTTCGCTTCGCTTCAACTCCCGTCTTAATCTTCTAACCTATCCGCCTTAGAGTCGATTTTGCCCTAACCGGTCTTTCTGGGCTTTTATTAATAAAATGTGTTGATGTATTTGAAATACCATGAAAAAAAAACACCGAACAAACAATGTTCGTTAAAACATAATTCTACTGTTTGATAAGTTTCTTAAATAAAGAAATAAAAAATATAAATTCATTGAATTGTGTTTCAGCAAAATATGTTTCTGTGTAGTGAATAAGCGGTGATACAATCATATTCAAAATAAAAATACAAGAACCAAATATTATTTAATATAAGTTGCTGTAAAACGAAATTCTATGAATTTTCTGTCTGCGAAACAATGAAATACCAAACGTAATTCTACGGTTTGATAAGTTTGTTAAATAAAAAAATTATATTACAAAATTCATTGAATTGTGTTTCTGCGAAATATGTTTCATTCAAGTAAATAGTCATTGAAACAATAATAGTCGAAATAAAAATACAAGGACCAAATATTATTTGAAACATTTTCTGCGAAACAAAATTCTATGAAATTTCTGTCTGCAAAACAAGGGGACACCGTATTTTTAGGGTTCCGTAGCCAAAATGGCAAAAACGGAACCCTTATAGTTTCGTCATGTCCGTCTGTCCGTCTGTCCGTCTGTCCGTCTGTCACAGCCGATTTACTCGGAAACTATAAGTACTACAGTGATGAAATTTGATGGGAATATGTGTTGTATGAACCGCTACAAAATTATGACACTAAATAGTAAAAAAAAGAATTGGGGGTGGGGCCCCCCATACATGTAACTGAGGGATGAAAATTTTTTTTTCGATGTACATACCCGTGTGGGGTATCAATGGAAAGGTCTTTTAAAATGATATAAAGTTTTCTAAAAAACATTTTTCTTAAAGTGAACGGTTTTTGAGATATCAGCTCTCAAAGTCGTAAAAAGTATGTCCCCCCCCCTCTATTTTTATAACTACGGGGTATAAAATTCTAAAAAAAATAGAGGTGATGCATGCTAATTAACTCTTTCAACGATTTTTGGTTTGATCAAAGTATCTCTTATAGTTTTTGAGATAATAAGTTTATTATATTTGCTGCTACGGAACCCTTTGTGCGCGAGCCCGACTCGCACTTGGCCGGTTTTTAATTATTAGCTTTAGACAATAGATTTTAATTGTAGCTAGTTTTAGTTTTATATTCAATCTGTTAATTTCTTAATATTAATTTATTCTTGCGCTTCCTCGCGCAGCACATTAGTATTGCAATCCAGCGAGGAAATGCTGCCAGCATCCTTGGCACCATGCCGCGGGTGCCCAAAATTTTTAGAATTTTTTTTTGGCTTATTTAGTTTTAGATTTTAGTGTAGTTTAGTTCTATTTAGGATATATTTTTAATTTTAGTTGTAATTTATTTACTCAATCAGTGTATTTGTTATTTTGAAATTAATGAAATTCATTTATTGCAGTAATTTATGGTAAAATTCTTTATTTTTGCAACTAAGATCCTGTTAAAAATATGTACAGAAAATCTTAACGTCACATAGTTCGAGACCTTAATCCAAATAAAGCCGTCCTCTCCCGGCGAAAAAAATAAACAATATCATTCTTTTGTTATGATCTCGGGATCCCCGGGACCGGCAGACGACGGGTTATACAGTTTGCTTAAATACTGCTCAGTCGACTTATTTTGGTGTTCATCTTAGCTTCTATCAGACTAATGTACTTTTTCTTATGTACGGCTCTAAAAATATGCACCTAAGTAAGTATACAATCATGGATCTTATTCCTCACACACGTTTTTCACATATTTACAATCGTGACTGTACTACAGAATATAAAAACATGCGAATTCCGTTGGATCACTTCCACAATTACTATTAGGATTTCCGATGTTCTACTGACAAAAGTGACAAAAGTGTTGCGTTGCACAAAAACGCCGCGGCCAACCGCTGGCCGTAGCCACTCGGTAACGGTCGGCCGCCTTGATTGCCCGTTCTTAATTTAAAATTTAAACGTTCGTAAAAAACGACCGCGTTTAAAACCTATCGTGTGATGTGCTTTTATTTTTTGAATTAAAATAGTGAGTTTTGTGAACTGTGATTGTTTCAATACGAAAAATGTTGCGAACAATGGTAAGTTTTGTATTCTAGGAAATCAAAAATTTATAACATAGAAGTACAAGAGACTACATTGAGAACAAGATTATTCGAATGTAACAATGTGTCATTCTCAAGCCAAAGGTCCCTCTTTGTCGATGTCAACATGGGCGATTTCTAATTATGGAGGAATTTGCGCAGAAAAATATTTATAAAACGCCTAAATTCAAATGAAGCAATTTTTAAGACTTTACTTTCATTCCAGTTAAATTGAGGCCTAGGATAATAAGCAGGGCTTAGGAAATGTCTAAGTTCCAAGCAACAGGAACAATAATATCACAGTCGGAGAAATCCTTTCATACACCTGTCAATGTCCACATGTCGACCGGTGCACGGTGAAGTAAAATTTTCTTAAATAACTACAATGATATAATATATTAACTTGTCAAACTACTATTATGTAAGAAAACCTTAATTCAGCGCTCGTTTCAAACAAACAAGTTTAAAAATAAGGCAGGCAATTCCGGTCACGCGTTATAGAAGGTACCATGTCGTTATAAATTATCGTAAACAGTTGCAAACTAATCGTGTGAAATAAAAGCTTTAAGTTATTACAGTGTGGTATTTTGCGTAATATTTTTACTCCAAATGAGTTCATACAATCATTTGATATACCTAGTATACTTATCCCATGTAACTTACTTAGGCATATTTTAAATAAAATGTTAGGTTCTTTTTTCGTCACTTCTAAATGTGGAGTGTCTTTTTAAAAGGGCTTATCTCCACTTTTGACTTTATTTGGAAAATCGAGAAAAACATAATTCCACCGTTTTGAGTTTTGATTGTTTTGACCGTTATATATAAAGAAGAAATATGCCCTTTTGATCAGAACTTTGATATTTGATCCTTTTTTAAACCGACTTCAAAAACCGGCCAAGTGCGAGTCGGGCTCGCGCACAAAGGGTTCCGTAGCAGCAAATATAATAAACTTATTATCTCAAAAACTATAAGAGATACTTTGATCAAACCAAAAATCGTTGAAAGAGTTAATTAGCATGCATCACCTCTATTTTTTTTAGAATTTTATACCCCGTAGTTATAAAAATAGAGGGGGGGGGACATACTTTTTACGACTTTGAGAGCTGATATCTCAAAAACCGTTCACTTTAAGAAAAATGTTTTTTAGAAAACTTTATATCATTTTAAAAGACCTTTCCATTGATACCCCACACGGGTATGTACATCGAAAAAAAAATTTTCATCCCTCAGTTACATGTATGGGGGGCCCCACCCCCAATTCTTTTTTTTACTATTTAGTGTCATAATTTTGTAGCGGTTCATACAACACATATTCCCATCAAATTTCATCACTGTAGTACTTATAGTTTCCGAGTAAATCGGCTGTGACAGACGGACAGACGGACAGACGGACAGACGGACATGACGAAACTATAAGGGTTCCGTTTTTGCCATTTTGGCTACGGAACCCTAAAAATGGAGGAGGTTATTAATTCTCCTGTTTTTTTCCTTTTTAGGGTTCCGTAGCCAAAATGGCAAAAACGGAACCCTTATAGTTTCGTCATGTCCGTCTGTCCGTCTGTCCGTCTGTCCGTCTGTCCGTCTGTCACAGCCGATTTACTCGGAAACTATAAGTACTACAGTGATGAAATTTGATGGGAATATGTGTTGTATGAACCGCTACAAAATTATGACACTAAATAGTAAAAAAAAGAATTGGGGGTGGGGCCCCCCATACATGTAACTGAGGGATGAAAATTTTTTTTTCGATGTACATACCCGTGTGGGGTATCAATGGAAAGGTCTTTTAAAATGATATAAAGTTTTCTAAAAAACATTTTTCTTAAAGTGAACGGTTTTTGAGATATCAGCTCTCAAAGTCGTAAAAAGTATGTCCCCCCCCCTCTATTTTTATAACTACGGGGTATAAAATTCTAAAAAAAATAGAGGTGATGCATGCTAATTAACTCTTTCAACGATTTTTGGTTTGATCAAAGTATCTCTTATAGTTTTTGAGATAATAAGTTTATTATATTTGCTGCTACGGAACCCTTTGTGCGCGAGCCCGACTCGCACTTGGCCGGTTTTTTTTGTATGTTTGTTACGCGACTACTCCGCCATTTATGAACAGATTTGGAAAATTATTTCTTTGTTTGAAAGCATATGCTTCCAGATTGGTCCCGTTATTATCAAAGTTCACTTCTGATGATGGGAACCATGAGGAATTGAGGAAAGTCCTCAAACATTCAAGGGAAACATATAGCGATTTTCATATTTTCGGTAACAAATCGAGCATTTGCATTCAGAAAGTAGCATTGGTGTACAGGAATTGACGACGAAGACCACGGATGGTCATCCAAAACAAAACTCCTAGTAGCATTATAGTTAGCGCTAAGATATTTCGATTAATATACTGAAGCGACTATGACCAAGCCAATTTAAATGGTCCTGCGCTTTTTGCGAATATTTGAAGTCCCATATCCTTGTACGATTTTGACTAATTTGTCTAATTTACTACTTATTGTGATAATTTGATGGTTTTCTATCTATATAATCACACTATGGAATACATTTTAAAATGTGTCAAATACCCAATTGAGAGTTAGGATTGTAAGTAGGTACCTAGTTAACTTAGCACCGTTTAGATACCGAGTACGGTTTATGTATAAATACCATTTTAATTCACAAGTTTGCGTTTTGCTATATAACATGCTTGCAATTCGGTAGCACAATCAAGTGGCTCAGTATTTATACCAGCTTTCTTAATTCTGCATAATGTAAGTACCTAACTACGTTTTAACTTACGTCGTCTCTGGTTCAGGTCAAATAAACATACTTTCCTTATTATTATAATGACACATCTGTCATTATTTTAACTGTAGAACAATTTATTGCCAATAGGTATATCCAGATGATAAATACACTACATATTATTATGTGAAAGTAATTTTCGCCTACAGTATTGATCACGTAATGTTTAGGTAACCTTTATTGGGGTTTATTCCACACAAATAAAATATATGGGCCGTTATTTGCCTACTTTTTGTAAAAATAAAGTGGCCGACTTTTACAGTTAATGAAATTATAAACAGGTATCACAATTCACAATTGCTTGTGAATCGTGTTGGAAAGTAAGTGAAAAGTGAAATTAGTGTTATGGCATACCTTCAGGCATAGATCCTCTTATTAGATATGATGTAATTTACGTCACTGTTTGCGTGTCAAAATTCGAGCCGAATAAACGGACAAGTTGGATTACTTATGGCCTACTAATTATTTAAGCTTAAAATACGCTGATTAAAAATATATAAATATATATTATACGTATGGGTGCTTATGTTCTCAATTCTCATTCCTTTATTATTGATTTTTAAGTATATTTAGTACATAATAGTGTAAAACAAACATTCGAGAAACTTATGACCTGTAACGAATGTTATCAATAAATATTTTCATTTTCATTTTTCATTAATTTACAGTAAGCTAAAAATTGTCACGAAGCTTTATGTACCTACTTAGGTAACATTTGCGAATGTTAAACCGCTTATGGCAGTTATTTTTAATTGTACGTCTATTCAATTTACATTCGTTATAATTCGTAAGGGAAGTTTGACAGTTCTCTATAGGATGACAGCTGCTGGCGCCATTTTTGATGTTAACCGGTCCGTTAAATATTATCATTGCAACCCGTCCTATTTGTGCAATATACTAATCGTGCTACATTGACATAATATTGCGATGAAATAGTTGATAAAAAGATTGCATTAAGGCGCACTCACACTAGCGGCAGACGGGCGCCACGCCTCAGTGGTCATACTACTCGTTACACATCCAACGGGCACTGACTCGGAAACCTACAACAATTAACCACATTTTTGCACGATACACTACCTATTTATTATACATTCATACATATGATTATCTTTAAGCAAAGTAATAAGGAAGGTAATTGGATCAGATTTTTCTCAAACATGCAATGAAATATTGAGATTATGTTCCTTAAAATAGGTTGCGAAGTGTCACGCTTCGGGTGCGGCTAGACGAGAGGCCTTTAAAGGAATTTCATACAAAGCTGGAGGTCTAGGCCTGCAAGATGCTCTTTTTTATTTTCCATTCCACATATTTGTGACACAGCATCACGGCTTTCAGCCATAAGCAATTATTATATGTACTTAGCCGGCAACCCCTTACTTCCCGGCCTCTGTAGTAATGTACTATTTCCTTTCAAGTTCATATATACTTTCTACCAATTGATGTGTTTTCAGGACAACATAGTTTTAAGGCAGGTTTTTTCAAGCAATCGGTAGTCATAAGTTGTTATATCTATGAGATCAGTGGCGGATTTACACTTTTGCCGCCACTAGGCTATTCAAATTTTGCCGCCCCTATTGACCCTAGTTTTTGCCGCTTTGGAATCAAAGTGCCTACTCCGAACTTCGAAATCCGAACTTCGTAACGTGCCGTCCCTTTCATTCTCGTCCCTTTCACTATATGAGTGAAAGAGACGGCACGATACGAAGTTCAGATTTCGTAGTTCGGAGTAGGCCCTCAGGTCCCATTTTCAGTGAAAGCGGAACATCGCCCTGGTGTTGTGGGTTTTGGCAGTAAGTGGCTGAATGAGGTGTCAAAAACTCGTCTCGACGTAGGCTTCAAAACAGAAAAAAAAATTGCAATCTCGAAAACATTTTTGAAAAATCAGTAATAAGTGAGCAATGCGGTCAATGTCGCCCGATTTCAGTCAGAGAAAAAACATATTTCAAAAATGACTTATTTCCGATACCGAAAAAAAGGCCTAGAAATGACTGCGATATATTTAAAAAAAATATTGGAGGTGCCATGCCGATCACTGATGGGTTATTCAGAAGATGTACTTTTCTGCTCGACTAAAACTCTTTTTCGAAAATCGATAAAAATGTGAAAAATGCGGTCATGTTTCGCCCGGTTTCGGGCAAAAGAAAAATAAAATTCAAAAATAAAATTGAGATACTGAAAAAATAAAAAATAAACTGGTCAAATGCGTTTCGGATCACGGGCAATGAAGGGTTCCGTACCGACACCTACTAGTCCACATTTAAAACCACTTGCTAATACATTGAATAAAAAAAAACCGGCCAAGTGCGTGTCGGATCACACGCGCAGTTGTGCATAGTTGTAGGGCATATGTCTGTATAAAGTCTTGTTTTGTGCCTTTTATAGAATAAACCATTTTTCTTTCTTTCTTTCACAATGAAGGGTTCCGTACCAACACCTACTAGTCTACGTTTATAACCATTATCCAATACATTGAATCTAAAAAGGTCGTATCTTCCAAAATTAAAAATATTTTTTCGTAATTTCACATGATTTTTACACGACTGCCCAAAAAAAGGAGTGTAATGTTTGCAGGGTTCATGTCTGTATGTATGTGAGATTCTTTGTTACATAGGATGTGACGTCGCAATAAAAACAATATGGCGGACTATTTATCTATATTTTGTGTGTTCTGACCAAAAATTTAAAACATGATTTTACGGCAACGATACTTTAAAACGAAAATCAAAAATTGCGAAATAAAATAATAATCAAAATTTAAAAACATGACTGCAGTGGATAAAAGAATTAAAAAGAAAAAAAAATTCAAAATAAAGAATTTCCAAACTATGATGTATAAAATACTGAAAAAAATTGAGGTGGTGTGCATTAATAAATACTTTCAAAGATTTTTGGTTTGAACAAAATAGGTTTTACGGTTTTTGAGTATTCACTTAAAAACTGACTTGCCCAAACTAAAGGTCGTAAGTGCCGTGAGTTCCGTTTGAAGATACGATTTTTTTTTAGGTTCAATGTATTGGATAGTGGTTTTAAATGTGGACTAGTAGGTGTTGGTACGGAACCCTTCATTGTGCGTGGTCCGACACACACTTGGCCGGTTTTTTCTTTTTAGTTCACCTACAATTACTCTTACATACAGTAGTATGTATACACCTTATAAGTATATAAGGTGTGGTAATGTATGCCTAAATTACAGACACACTATGAAGATCGTAAAACGAGGCTTCTTTGCTCTAAACACGCCTTCAAAAATTTAAATTAAGTACCGAATTATTTTAAGATTTATCATAATGCGGTATGTAGATTTTTATAGGCATAGGTATTAAAAACTTGGTAGTAGAATGACCATATGGATCCTGTTATAACACTTACTAGGCATCAAAATAATGTTTTAGTCAATTTAAACACTTTGAAGCCTACCTACAACCTACAAGCGTAAGCCAATGTTTGGGTAACTGTGCTCCAGAATTTGAATATAGATGACTGTCTAACAAAATTTAATGACTTGATTAAAACTTTAATTTCTAATTATATTCCACAGCGAATTGTTCGTCAGCCTACTTGTTCCGCCCCTATTTGGCATAGCTTACCCTTACGAAAGATATTAAGAGAAAAACGAAAATATCATAAACGTTGGAAATTATACGGCAACCCCTTAGACTATCAGACTTTTAGTACTTTACGCAAACGGGCAAATAAATTAGAGCTGGAATGTTATAATAATTATATATCTTACTCAGAAAGTAAAATTAAAAGTCATCCTAAGTTTTTCTGGTCTTATGTAAAGTCTATATTTTCTAAAAATAAATTACCTCAATCAATGCACTATAAAGGTATAACTAGTTCTGACGGCGAACAGATATGTAATCTTTTTAATTGCCATTTTCAATCGGTCTTTGAAAAACCTAGTAGTCTAGATCTGCGTGATATAATAAATAGTCCAGCGCCGGATTCTATTATCGATTTAGGTAAAATAGAGATTACTTTCAACACAGTTTTAAAATATTTAAAAACAGTTAATGTCCATAAAGGCGCCGGACCCGATGGCATTCATCCGCTTCTAATTAAATCATGTAGTTCCACCCTTGCAACTCCTGTCACCTTGCTATATGCTAAGTCAATTAAAGACGGCGTCGTGCCTAAAACTTGGAAACAAGCATGGGTCACTCCTATTCCCAAGGGTTCAGTCAGTAATGATGTTGTTAATTACCGTCCAATTTCCAAATTATGTATTCTTGGTAAGTTGCTTGAAAAAATTGTTACTGAACAATTATTTAAGGTTGTACATCGCCATATCGTTCCAAATCAGCATGGTTTTTATAAAGGTCGATCTGTTGACAGTAACTTACTAACTTTTACAGATGAAATTTATGATGCAATGGATGATGGTTATAGTGTGGATGCTATCTATACTGATTTTTCCAAGGCATTCGACAAAATTTGTCACTATACGCTATTGTCTAAGCTTTGGAGACTTGGTATACATGGCGACCTCTTTCGCTGGATTAAATCCTACGTTGAAAACAGGAGTCAGGCGGTTGTCTTGTTGGGCTGTCAATCTCAATGGATGTCTGTTAGTTCTGGAGTCCCTCAGGGCTCTCACCTGGGCCCTTTGCTCTTTACTCTTTATGTGAATGACATGACTAATCACATCCAGAACTCTAAAGTATTACTTTACGCTGATGATACAAAGATTTTTAGGATAGTTAAGAATATTAGCGATTGTGAAAAATTGCAAGATGATTTAAACAACTTAGTTAGCTACTGTGATAGAAATAATTTGTTTCTCAACTTAGATAAATGCAAGGTTATCACTTTCTCAAAAAAGAAAAATGTAATTATTTACGCTTACAATTTATCAGGTAAAACCTTAAACAGAGTGACCGAAATTAGAGATCTTGGCGTGATTATGGATAGTAAACTTACTTTTATTCCACATGTTGATAAAATGCTGGCAAAGTGTTATAAACAGTTAGGATTTATTATGCGTGTTGGCAAACCATTTAAAAGCCGCTTAACATATAAAATACTTTACAATAGTTTTGTTCGAAGTCACCTTGAGTTTTGTTGCTCAGTATGGAAACCTTTTTATAAAGTACATATCGATAGAATTGAGCGACTTCAAAGAAGATTTACTAAGTCACTGGCCTACAGGACTGGACTAGCCTGTTCTGCTGACTATACCGATATTTGTAAACGTCTAAATATTCAAACTCTTACTCAACGTCGTGATTCCACTGATTCTGTTTTGCTCTTTAAAATTCTCCATTCACAACTAGAAGCCCCTACACTTTTACACAAAATCTGTTTCAGAGTTCCGCGAAGACGTGAGCGCCGTTGTCGTAAAAGAAATTTGTTTTCTATACCATTAAGCAGGACCGTGTACGGTGGGAATGTATTTATCAAACGCGCATGTAAACTATTTAATGAGAACCTTAAACTTAATGATATAGACATTTTTAACTGTACACTAGCACAACTTAAGAATGCATTTAAATAATTGAATATAACTGGAATTTACAACTTGCTTAAACGTAGGTACCTACTTACGATGTATTTTTAAGAGGTATAAATTTCATTGTTTTGCTTTACAAGTATGTAACTTGTTATTGTAAAATACAAGTTAATTGTGTTTTTTCCTTTATGTAATAGCCACGAACCTCCTTATGTTTTATTTTGTATGAAACTATAGGTCTGTTCTTCTTTTCTTTAATTTGTTCTATAAAACTATGTATGACTGTTTGTTTCTGAATAAATAGAAAAAAAAAAAAAAAAAAAAAAAGAATGAAAAATGTTTCAAAACTAGCCTTTTTACCCCGTTGTCAAATATTCTGCTACATACAAATTTTGCGTATGTACTACAATTGCTGTTTTACAGAGTTAAGAACAGACAAAGTACATTTTAAACATATTTTCTATCAAATGGGAATATATTACTTTTGGTTATAACGCTATAAAACCAAATAAACAGTTGGGGCATAGTTATCCAATGGGGAGCAAAGGAACCTCAATTTACGATATAAAACATATTTAAGTGGTGAAAGATATTACACGTTGATTGAATTGTGTGAGCGGACATAGTAACATTAAGATTTTTTTTGTACGACAAAAAAAAATCGGGGCAAATTTGCTGCCCCCTAAAATCTGCCGCCCTAGGCTCCAGCCTACTCAGCCTATTGGTAAATCCGCCACTGTATGAGATGCCAGCATCCGAGGCCATATAAAAAGATTGCCGGTCCGTCAGATGTGGATAATTCAAACTGCTCTTAAAGCAAAGCTTTATTTGGGTACATGCTTCAGTATCACATTTTTGGACATTTATTTCACAATCGGTTAAGACTTGGGCAAAGCGGAATAATAAATCAACGCAATATAGAAGTTTATAGTAAAATTAAACACCATACGTGAATAGGCTTGTAATTAGTATTCGCTTTATTATAATAAATTAAACCATCGCCCATGTTGACTGAAGATTAAGTTAAACCGTAAATAAAACTAAATAGTTTAAGTTATTAACCAGCATTTTTTTCTTCGCAGGTAATACTCTCACTAGCGGCCAGCATCACAGCAGATCCATGGCTATCAGGCAACTCAGCCGCTTCCGAGGCGCAGATTCAATTTGCTAAAGAGAACAAATACGACAGCACAGGTCCCGGAGCACAAGCGCCTGAATACGCATACAAAACCTACCAAACGCTAGACGAGGCTTTAGTCGCGTACGTGAACGATCCTGACACGCAACTACCGGAACTAGAAAAGAACAGAGCGCTTCACAAACTGACACGACCCGTTTACAATACCATCGTCCAACAACCTACTCTTAGATATCAGCCGAAAACTGTCGACGAATACACAGGATATAAACCCCCACAAGTCCAGAAATTTTACACAGGTTATAAGCCACAAATTGTACAACAAAGCAACATTGCCACCGATGTCACAGGTTGGAAACCATCACAACTTGTTAACCACAGAAACCCGGCTAGTGATTTGACATATCAAAAGCCTAGGCCAATAACAAATGAAGTTAACTATCCAAAACAATACCATAAGTATGGTTTTCAAGTAAACGATGAGGATCGCCCAATAGAAAATGAAAATTCGCTGGTTTTATCACATTTCGCACCATCGGGACAAGAGGAATTTGACCCCAATCCCCAGTATTCCTTCTCTTATGGAGTTCATGTAAGTATTATTAATAACTAGCCACCCGCCCCGGTTGTGGACGGGTGTACTGTACGGGTCATTACTGGGTAATTTTCCATACAGTTTTTGAGACATTTTCTTTCATACAAACCTTGTCCTGAAGAGAGAAGTCATAAAGAGAATACCAAATGAGCGTAGTAGTTCTGAAGTGCAGTGAATTTGAATTTATACGTATAGATAACACTAAAACAATAAATACATAGTGGGTTTTATTTTTAGTGATAGGATTTTGTGGTTTTAATCCCAGTGAATAACGTTCACTGAGTATGTTAACTATGTGTTTACAAAATCATAACATTAATAATTTGTATAATAAGCATTGAATAAAAAAAATATTTAGGTATGTAAAATATCTTCGAGACAACAATGAGTTCACAATATTTTTAAATAATCATGTTGTTTATATACATACAGAAACGAACACAACAATATAACTTACTTATGAGTGAGGAATGCAAACAAGTGTTAGTCACTGATATCTATCGCGAGTTGCTATACGAGTGAGGAACGATAAGTGCATACGTCAGCCTCATTTTAAAATTAATTATGGTTCAATGAAAGTATGAGCTCCGTGATATGTCGGGTCTCGGGATAGAATAACACAACACCCTTTTATTCATCAATTAGAAAAAGTGACACTGAAAACAAAATTTCTTGTGCACTGCCTGCCCCTTTTGAGAATAGTTAGCAGAAATTGGACAATAGATACGAAATAAAGATCGGGGGACAATTTCACGCAAATCGATTTATCCCCTTGCTAGCAGAAGTTTGTAGGTTTAATGAGTACTGGATGGCGATTTACATACCTATAGATACATAAATATACTTACATATATAAAAGACGTTCAAAGCATATAAATATTCGTGGTTATCGCACAAATAAGGTCCCAATTTTGACGCCTATTGGTCAATTATTCGGTCAATGTAGAGCACAGGGACGTTTACCTCACTCCGCGAAATAATACGCGAAGCTCAAATTAACCTCGATTTTTACAGGAATATCAACCTTACACTACAAGGCATTTTATTACAAGTTAGATCAATGTAGAATGAGCTTACGAGAGTTATTTCCGTAGCAGCAAAAACGTAGTAGAAAGTGTAATTGAAATGAATTAAAATGCCGTGGATCATTTAGAGACCACCATGATGTATAAATTCACGTCCTCACTTAACACCAGTCAGCAAAGTGGTTTTCAATAAGTTACCGTTTTGTTTATTATGAAAGTTGATTGTGTCATTTTGTGTAAAAAGTTTAACTCAGCGCCACCTGGCGGTGTAAATTGATATTTCACGGTCGTGCGCGGTCAAGTGCGCAGTAATTTGTGATCGATTTGCATCAAAATTGGTGATTTATTTTGAACACCTACTTTAACATTTTGCATATTACATCAACCTGAAAAGTAAATCGGTAAGTTACCTAGAAAACTCCCGTGAGTCTTTGAGGCACATTTAAATATAATAAACTAGTCACTCACGTCTTTAAAGTCTAATATCTAGACATGTTTCGGACCAATACGTCGACCAGCACTACATGCGTGCGCCCTGTCCTGTGTCGTATGGCGAAACATGTCGAGCTATATTTGACATTTCAGTATACCTACTGAAATATCGAATATCGCTCGACATACCTAATTTGTATGTAGTTTGAATTAAGTCTTCAGTCACTACACTATACACCTTCGCGTCTGTTTGTCTGTCTATTGCTTTATAATTTTATATTAGGTATATATTTATAACTCAAAAGTTTAAACCTATATGCATAAATTACAAGTGTCGAAGTTGTGGTAAAGGCAGAGTTTGAAAAAATCTACAATAAACAATAAATTGTATGACAACTATGCATATACATGAATAACGGTTGCTTGGAATATCTATTGTGACATCATAACCTATGTAGTGTCAATTAACAGAGACTCTTCTGCGACACTAGCGACGAGATGATTTTGTCCCTGATTTTTGCATTTTGTTGTGATCTAATTGTTGGACGTTGGTCCCATATAGAAATTTAATCCACTGTAAAAACTGGTCCGAATGGCACCATACTTAAACTGTCTAGTAGGCAACTGTCCCGAGATAAGAGATGGTAATGGCCTGTAAAGACGTTGTTGGTAAATGAATAAATATACATTTCGCGGTCAGTTGGTACCTACCGGTACCGACGGAATACGCGCGCAACGAAACCGTACTTGCGTAACCTAAAACGCATTGTTTTACTTGGTTTACGCATCGTTTAAATAATTGTAGCCGTTAATAATGTGAAGCTGCTACCATTCTCGAAGTACCTAATTAACCGTTATATCATTAACAGCAGCAACATTCACTTTGATGCTTATTATAAGATTGAATTACACTTGACTTGTGGAAAAAGTACTATTACTTACTCTGTGGTTGTAGACAGTGTTGGTGCGATTTGTTAGGAGCAGAGAGCGTTCTATTCGTTTTCGGCGAAGTATTGTTATTATAAACTAAACATAGACTCCTATTATAATATGTCCATCTCAAATCATCTAATGTTATTGAGCTAAGTGATCTTGTAGTTATATTATCGACTATAGCGACTGTTTTGAGTAATGCAGTCACTGTGCTACCACAACCACAACAGAAATGAATTATGATTGAATCAATAAAGATATAGATTGAAAGGAATATTACATTCGACTACATACTATATTATAAATTCGAGGAACCTATTAACCTAGCTGTGTAATCGTTAATCCACTAGCTTTCTCCCCCGGCTTCGCCCGCGTAGTAAGCGTAATTTTTAACCGTCTACAAAAATGGAGATTCTTAGTTGCACCTACGTATGTAGGTATGTACGGATGTCATTTTCGTAATCGGCACCCCGAGAAACTACAACAATGACACCCATATCAATTTTTAAGAAAAACAAAAGTCCACCATCTTGGATTTGAAAACGCGTGTCATTTTCGTAATCGGCGCCTCAAGGAACCTCGAAAATGACACCCATATCTATTTTTAAGAAAAGTAAAGGTTTGCTCCCGGCCGGAGCAATTTTGAAAAACGCTGAAACATGCTTTGTTGTATTTAAACAGAGAGTATATGTACAAAGTTTTAAATCTTTCACTTCAAAAAAGATTTGCTCCCCGTACGAACTTGGAACCCCCTTTTCACGCCTTTAGAGGAGCAAGTTCGTTAAAAAAAAACGTTGAAATACGTTTTGTTGTATTCAAACAAAGAGTCTATATACAAAGTATTAAATCTCTCGCTTCATTAAAGACTTTCTCCTTTACAAACTTGGAACCCCCTTTTCACCCCATTAGGGGAGCAACTTCGAAAAACGCTGGAATAACTTTTGTTTTATTTAAACAGAGAGTCCATATACGAAGTTTTAAGTCTCTAACTCTAAAACAGAAGTTTCTCCCATACAAACTTTGCACCCCTATTTTACCCTCTTAGGGTCAGAATTTTGCAAAACGCTGAAAACACTTTCTTTGGATTTAAGTTCGCAACCTTTATACGATTTTTTAAGTCTTCAGCTCAAAAAATAATTCTTTGCACCCCTATTTGATCCCCTTAGGGGTGGAATTTTCAAAAATCCCGGTATCGTATTAAAAACAACGAGATTTACCGAAATTGTATACCATGTTTACTGCAAAACTCACTGTCTTCGAGATATATGGCATCAAAATTAGACCAAAAACCATTTCTTGGACGTCACTTTTGTGAAGATGAGTTAAGTTACATGTATCAAAAATAGCGTTTATTTGGACCATGTTTTAATAAATCTAAAAAAAATAAGTAGCCTGTGTCAGTTTTTCATAATTTGGCTCTTGCAAATGTAGATAAAGGATTGAAGAACCGATAAGCGTTTGTGTCATAAATATATCTATAGTTTTGACGTAGCAGTATCAACTCAATACACGTCAAGATGAATAGCTCATGGAGCCCCTTGTCAATAACGCACAGTTTGAACACAAAACAATGGAATTTTAAAAATGATCTCTTGGTTTAATATGATTTTAAGTGACAATGGTCACCGTTTGATGTTTCGTGTTTTATTTTAAATCATGTATAGAATCTACGGCTCCCTGTAGCCCAGGCAACCCATTGCCAATCATTGTATATAATATTCTCCAACCAAAGTTATAACAGCCCAGCTACCACGATAGGTTGTATGTTCAAATTATTTGTAACGTTTTATTCGGGGGTAAAACGTGATTATAAAATCTATGGTACGAGCTAAGCAGGTGATGTGATAATGTTACCTCTTTCGGATTAGTATGACCTTACGACGTCTCCGAGTCAGTTAAATAGGCGGACAGTATAATCATTCCGACATTTCGACTCTCCTTGTTATAGTTACCGAATATAAGCTCATGACAATCATAACTCAATGACAACTTTGACCTTATCTATTACTATAAAAGGTTAATGATACAGTCTATATCATTGTCATAACATTCCATTGTCGACATGCCCAAACGCAGGTATGTATTTGTTAAGAAATATTATAGTAATTATGTTTTGTTTGATCGATTTGACCGTGAGAGAAGCACGACTTGTGTGGGCAGTGCGTTACGGATTAGGCATTGTTTTAATTTGACGATAAATCTTAATTATGCCTTTTATGTTATCTATATCAGGAATATGATAGTAATGTAAGTGGAGTTAGCAAAGCTGGTAATGCAAGCTTCTTCTATTAAGGGGCTCCTTGCTCTCAATGACCTTCAACTCTCCATTTTATTGTATTTTTTATGGCTTACCGTATTAAGAGGTTTACCGAAATAGTATACCATATTTACTTTAAAACTCACTGTGTTCGACATATATGGCATCAAACTTTGGCAATTTTAGGCCAAAAACCAGTTTTTTGGACGTAACTTTTGTGTAGAAGAGTTACAAATAAAAATTTCTCTTGCATTGTTAGAGACGTCAATAAAGAACAGTTACATGTACATTTCATACATATAAGTTCATAAACAACGTACTTATATCTAAAATAGAGCTGTTTTGGACGATGTTTGAAAAAATAATAATATGGTCAGGTTTTCAAAATTTGTCTCTTTTAAATGTAGATAAGAGATTGAAGAACCGATAACCGTTTATGCCATAAATATATCTATAGTTTTGACGGAGTTATATCAACTCAAAAGCCCCTTAACACGCTGTTGGGCTGGGCCATTTACGTTCTTGGCGTGTTTGTTTAAAATAGCATTGCTGGAGGAAAACTTGAAGCGCCTAAGGTGATTATTATTATTGCCTTTTAACTTTTAGTGGAAAGAAAAACGTATGTATTAAGTCAGTTCGAGTCATCTTCTTGCTTAAGCCCTGCGCTGTAATTCACACCTTAAATTATAGATTTGGTTTCATTTCCATTTTTATTCTGCTCTCTCTTTCTTACATGTCACACTCGGCGCGTGTAGAAATTTCAATGTTGGGTAGCTCATGACCATAATAAATGTGAAATTGATATAAAACCACCTGGTTGGTTAAAATAGCGACTTAAGCGCACGTGACATCGAATAGGCCCGCGGCTTTCGATTTAAGCAAGTATATGCGACCTTGCGAAAAATGCGATAATTGCGATCGGTTATGACATAGCTTTCAACGGCGATGGCAGTGGAATGTCCGCGAGGCTGCCGGGGAGGTCGCAGGACTACCACCTTTTACATTATGGATATAATTACACCATCATTACACATATCGATCTATTACAAGGCTTATACCTTAGTATTGTAAATGAGGGTATATACATGTTTTCTGCCAACAAACTGTAATACAGTTTGGCAGATGAGAAAAAAAATATTTATGTAAACTACAAGTGTAAAAAATTAGTTCACAAATTTCGCAATCATACTAATTATGGGAAATAGACAGGTACATATTTTAGTGTAATAGGACTACAGCGCACAAGTTATAATAATAATAAATGATTTATTCACCAAAATTGTTCTTACATGGGTTTGTTAGATGGTTATCCAAAAAAAGTAAAAGTAAAAAGTTATTAGTTTACAGTTTCACTGATAAAATCGTTCATATGATTGTGAACTATGGTATCGATAATTGTAAGTATCTATATTTTACAATCTGCTCGTTATATACATACATACATATATAACCAATGTGGTTTTTTGTAAAAATTTTGGCTTATCCATTGCTAAATTCCGAATAAATCAGTTTACAAAATTCCATCATTTCTAAATACCTAAAACCTTGCCCTCAAACGACTATCGTCTTCAACGATCTTACGAAAGCCTAACTAGAGCAATGCTAATCGATTACATAAAATGCCACACCAACCATTACCGCTTCCTCGATATTCTGTGAGAATATTTTAAATTAGACCTGCAACGTATATAAAGTAAGAAAGAGTGGTGACCGAGCTGCTATGTTTTCACTTTCACTCTTCTGTTCAGGGCCGTAAGGTTCAAAAGAGTTCGTTGGTCATGTAGGAAGTTGTAGAATTCTGGAGGTGTGGTCGTTATGCAATCAGAATACGTGACGTGACATGAACGTGACTGTCAAGGCGAGTCCGTAAGCTCGGCCAAGTAGTAATGTTCAACCTTTATAAAACATATTATCTCGAACGTCACCCGTAATATTTATTAGGGTTCAGAAGATATTTGATATAGATAATAGTAATCATAAAAGCTAAGTAAGTAACAGGTGGTGTCATTATTGAAAACCGAACTGTGATAATAAATATTTGGGCAGAAGGGAATGACGAAGTTATAGCCGAGGAATAAGCAAAATTCTATTAATTCTTGTAAAAATATTTCCTGCTACCCAAAGGTTGTCTGGAAAAGATCGCTTTAAAGCGATAAGACCGCCTGTTGTTACCATTATTAATGTTACCGAATCTTTAAATGTACTCTTGTATTAGTGGTGCAATAAAGAATATTATTATTATTATAATTATTTATTTCGTGGTTATAGCAATAAAGACATTTTCACAACCGAAAAGTCCGTAAGGTGAAGTAATTATTGCAAAAGACGAATACTTTCAAAATATTATAACGTAGTCGAAATTTTGATGGTGATGCCTCTACAAGCAGGTATCCTCGTATTAAACTCTTATCATAATCCTCCTGGCCGATTTTGACTACGGCGACTGGAGAAAAGGAAAAGAAACAGACTCGTGAGAAGAGCGTCGTTTATGAGCTCTCAGGTGACCGACGTAGCCAATCTTTGCAGCAAATGTGTCAGCTCACTCCTAAAATGTCTGCACCCGTCCAACATATTTGTAGTACCTAGATGGCCGCAATCGGTCGGGCCTTTAATTCCTCGCGCTTAGCGCCGAGTTTACTTCGTCTTCATTTTTCGAAGGCTTGTACATTAACCTTCACTGTATGCTTCCATTTTGACCGATATTGAGCCGAAAACTTCCAACTGTTTGGTTCAAAATCACATCTCGCAAATGGTAACTTTGGCATATCTTTATACCACCCTCTTTCTGGTTGCCTTCCTGCAGGTCTGAATTTGAGATGCACTTACCCATTCTTCTTCGGACGGATGTGGGAGACATGACCACGCTATCACAGCTGCAGCATTAGATAGGCTTCAATGCCGTGGAAATAGCAAGGCGTAGAACATCCATGTTCTTGACATGGTCCGATCAGTAGAAGTTTATAACATCACGCAGGCATTTGAGATAAACCTATCTAATACGTGAATATGCTTGCGGTAAACGCGCTACGATTCAGAGGCATATCAGGACAAAACTATTGCCATGTACCTACACAAGATCTTGATTCGGAGCTTTATGTCGTATGACTTGAACAGCTTGACCAAAGTTTCCTAGGCAGTAGCACCCGCGCCGAGTCTGCCGTTAACTTCATCGTCAAGGTGGCACTGAGATGTTACAGCGCTAATTACACTAAATGTTGAATATGGATAATATATCGCGTGCGCACGCGCAGGGCTTACAAACAATTACGATTTCACAAATCACATGATAAGTAAATGCGTCGGCTGTTTAGTCGATGCATCCGCTTTAAGCTTTTTTATTCAGACAAATTATACCTCATTTAGTTCGTATATAAAGTAGAACCCGCTTAATACGATAACGTTTAATACGATTTCCCGAGTAATACGCCATTTTACGCGTAGCATGATTTCATATATTTCATCACGGTTAATACGACTCGCGGTCCTGTTTAATACGCCATCTGTAAACCCATCTTGCATCTTCCTAAAATGTTACCGACTTATGTATGCGAGCGAAAAAAATGGGAACTAATGATGCCGTACGAATAATACCCATAGAAATGCGATTCCAGTGACTCCTCCGCCTGCCAGAAAAGAAGATACCTTTTTTTAAAATGCACATTTTTTAGGGTTCCGTAGCCAAAATGGCAAAAACGGAACCCTTATAGATTCGTCATGTCTGTCCGTCCGTCCGTATGTCACAGCCGATTTACTCGGAGGCTATAAGCACTACAATTATGAAATTTGGTAGGAAGGTGTATTGAACCGCTACATAAAAGTGATGTGAAATTACAAAAATATATTAAATTAGGCGAGGCACTCCATACATGTAACCGGTAGATGAAAAAAAAATGCAACGCACATAGTCGTGTGGGGTATTGATGGATAGGCCTTTAAAAATGATATGAAGGGTTCTAAAAAACTTGTCCATTTAAGTCAACCGTTGGTGAGATATTAGCTGTCAAAGTCATAGAGTCCCCCCCCCCCTCTATTTTCCAAACTATAAAGATTAAAATTCTGAAAAAAATTGGGGTGGTGTGCATTATTAAATAATTTCAACGATTTTTGGATTCAACAATATAGGTTTTACGGTTTTTGAGTTTTCGCTTAAAAACTGTCTTGCCCAAACCAAAGGTCGTAAGTGCCGTGAGTTCCCTATGAAGATACGAGTTTTTAGATTCAATGTATTGGATAGTGATTTCCTCTTCCCAAGCATTTACCTATACATACATAGACATAGAAAATATACGAAGCCAGAAATGACTGCAGAGATGAACCTCAGAGAGCTTTCTTCAATTTTGATAACGGTAAGAAGCATTTAAAATTTGGGGTGCTTTAAAAACTGGAATACTCTAAAGTTTGCGCTCCAGTGAAATTGATTGTGCAGCTTCAACCGAAAGGTGTGAGTGGAATCGAGCTACTAGGAGTTTTGTCGTTGGTTCACTTAACCAAGCCTAGCTGAGAAGAGTTCAGCAAGAAACTTAGCTAGGCCTGATCTGGGACGAATTGACTCTACATGGTATGCGGCGGTACCGGGACGAATAGGCACTATGTGTGTCTGTGTTTTCGCGTCTGCCTAGGACGCCGTACCGTAGCTCCGGACCCTAATCAGTGATCGCCGAGTTACGGCAAAGGGGGGAGGGATGGGAACGTAGTCGACAGCCTGCCTCTCTAACGGATTCCTATTTATTTATTTTTTTTATTTAAGGATCACCAACAATTGTTAACATCAATACTTTCATGATTTGCAGTTTTAAATACTTAAGAGATAAATGTCACAATCAATTACAGGCGACCACCACATGCGTTAAAATAATATAAAAACGTTGTAAGTTAAAAATTACATCTAAATAAATGCATTAATTGCCTAGTGTGTGTAATGTATTACTTTGCAATGTGCTTAACAACAGATGTTATAAATTTAGCAAGCGAGTCAGAGTGGATATCCGCAATGTCACTGCAGCTATTGGCCATTTTGCATAGCCTGCATATCGGGGAGTTACTGCCGGATACAGATTTTCTGAGCGGTGGGTGCAAGGGAGTAATGGGATTCCGTGGAAAACGTGAAGGAGCGCGAAAGTGTAATAGTGATAGTAACTTTGGACAATCTATTTTATGGTTGATTATTTTGTACAAAAAGGCTGCATCTAAGATGGTTCTGCGAGTTTCTAATGAGTCCATTTTGAAATGCTTTAGTTTTTGTCGGTAGGATGTTGTTTTCCTAGCCACCATACGGTCATCCCTATGATGTGGAGCGTTGTCAAAAAAAACATCTTCTCCCTGACAGTCGGCTTAAAGAAACCATACATGGTGGTAATTTCCATGTCGTATATATGGAAATATCAACGTGTCTTCAATAGCTACTTCAAATTTTGTAGGCCTTCTGATAACACCGTTATCGGACCTGACCACTCTAACAACCTTCTAGATGACCCCCGATGACATATCAATTATAGGTAGATAGGTACAGTTCAAGGCACTGGATTGTCAATGTTGACAGCAACTGACTGACAGAATTAAATCTCTCATTTCAAACAGTTACTATGGGTTGAGGGACTTTTGATTATTTGTCGCTAACCATCTAAGCACTTTTTACTCCCCATTTTTTAACAAATTATCTGACCATTGCACAATTTTTGAATCCGGTTCCTTTTACTTTGCTTTCAAGTATATGCTTACGAATTTTTAAGACTTTAAATCATACAAAGTTCAACCCCTCTTTTAACCCCTTTCATTCCCAATATGTATGATTTTTATAGCCGAAGATCCAATAAAGTTATTAGTTAAGGTTGTACTACAATTTATTTGTTACTTTTCACGTGATGCCTAGACAAATAAACAGACAGACAAACAGACGTAAATTCTAAAAACTATTGAATTTTTTTCTGTTATCGATCCCAAGACCCGAGATTGATTTTTTTGATAATATGTTCAATGTACAGCTCTATTATATGCATAGATAGATAGATATAAACATTCGCCACCCCGCTGTTTTGTTTTGATTGAAGTTGCAATGGTAGTCTTTTGTTAAATTTATTTGCTTACTTGTATCGGCGTTAGTTAAGTGTGATATTAAAAGTTTACGATAAGAATCGGAAACAAAAAATCAGACACAGTTGGCTACTAAGCTGAAATTACACACATACATAAACTAAAGTGCCACTTTTATAAATTCTAGGTTTAAAAATGGAGACATGTGATATTGTAGGTATAGGTTACTTATATTGCAGTTATAGGTACCTGACACTAACCTGAAATTATCCTTTCTAAATTAACATTAAACGAAATGAAGTATGTAGTTTTCTTTTCTCCCGCATAATACGCTTTCCCGCTTAGGATACGTTATTTGCTTGCTCCCTTCAGAACCATCTTAAGCGGGATTTATTGTAGTTAAGGAATGAGAATTCTAACCGACCGGTTACCGGGACCGGTTTGACGACCGGTTTTGCCTAGTGGGTAGTGCACCTGTACAGACAGGTGGCTTCACAGAAAGCTGACGGTCCTGGGTTCGAACCCCGGTCAGGGCAAGTATTTGTGTGATGAGCATGAATATTTATTTCTGAGTCTTGGATGTTTTCTATGTATTTAAGTATTTATATCTATTAAATATATCGTCGTCTAGTACCCATAACACAAGCCTTCTTGCGCTTACTGTCAGTGGGGCTAGTTCGATTTGTGTAAGATTGTCCTCTAATATTTATTTCATCATCATCATCATCATTTCAGCCAAAAGACGTCCACTGCTGAACATAGGCCTCCCCCAACATGTTTTTTATTTTTCCCTTGGGGGGGACTGACTTTAACTGCGGTCGCCAACCCGCTTGCCAAGCGTGGCGACTATGGCAAATCCCCCCCATGGGAAAAATAATATTTATTTATTTTATTTATTTATTTATTTAAACGGTAGTCAATTTAAACTAATAAGAATGAATTACATATGTCAAATGACGGAACAAACTTCTTTGCGATGGTATAAACGAACAAAACATTTTCTTCAAGCCAAGTGAAATTCAATCTTATGTCCATATCATAAAGACTTTGACAAGGAAAAACGTTTGACGCCGACGCTTGATATTGTTATTTAATCGAATGCTTTGATCTGGTAATAAATTAGGCTAGAGTAGACAGTATACAAAAAAATTGCAAGCGCCAAAAATTATAACGTAATAACTTTTTATGTGTCCTAAAAGTACCTAATCAGGAACCTAAATAAAAGAGTTAACAATTAATTAGTAATGAATATCAATAAGATTCCAAAAATATACATATACAGTGACGGTGGCAAACAGTCGTACAGTCCACCTGATGGTAATTGGACACCGCAGTCCATAGACACCCGCAACTCTAAAGGAGTCAACTTTCTGAACCTGTTGCAATACTATAATAACAACAATGAACTCTGGGGTGAAAACAGTTTCAACGAAACTGTTTTTAATTTGGAACGATACTAGCAATGAATAGGAGCTGTAAATATAAACTGTATCGTGTCTTTATAGCACCAATTAATTAATAGATCAGGTACGACAGGTTCACTGCTTAACTTAGGCGGAAATAGTCACATAATTTCAACGCTTGACAATGACCTCGCCCACTTCGCACATTAAAAAAACCGGCATAGTGCGTGACGGATTTCGCAAAATTAAGTTGGTTTCAATAAGAAAAGTAAGAAATGTCAAGGAAAAAAATCTAATTTATTAACAGGTTAGTATTTGTTGGTAAAATATACGTAGTAATAAACACTATTCCCAAATATCAAGATCATAGGTTTATGGAAAATTAAAAATTTCTTCGGAACGAAATTTTGCAATAAGAAGGCTTTGGTGGCTTATCATTCCTTTGTTTTCCAATATTTTACACACATATATACATACATATATTCACGCCTGTATTGGGCTAGGCAGAGCACATGAAATTTAATTCCAGTGCCACATTTAGCAATTGTAGGTTTAAAGATATTTCAATATTTTAAACAAAAAATACGGTATTTATCTACTAAATAAGCTCTAAACAATGATAGTGCATTATACACCTAACCGTAACCACATGCAAAATTTGAAGTTTGTAGGTCTGCTAGAATTTTGATGATCGGTCAGTCAGTGACAAAATTAAGGAACTTAACTTGCAGTAATTCTTAAACTACTGGTTCAAATTAAATTAAATTTGGAAATATATCTATGTAATGCTCTCTTGGTCACTAAAACTTTACGCTTCTACTTTTTTTACAAGGAAGTTACAGGGGGGTCAAAAATGACCCGAATGGCATAAAGAAAAGGATGGTACGGCCGTGCCTTTTGCTCGACTTGGCGGAGGCACTACCGTGCCCCTAGATGCCTATACTTAAAAATTTGAATACTGTCACTCCAACCGTTCGGCTGTAAAATCTGTGTGACAGTCGAAGGACGGACGCGCGAGTAACAGCAATATTGTTGCGTTTGGACCCTTCGGGTACGGAACCCTAAAAACCCGCCTGTCTTAGCGGACGATCGAATTATGCCCTAGGCAGTCAGTTTGTTTCCACTATGTAGTGGTATATCCACAATATTTATCTGGATCTCATGACGAGAGCCATAAGGAATCTAAGGAAGCCTTTAAAAATCGTGTTCCTGCTAAGGCCGGATAATCTAAAACAATCCACAAAGAAACTGTGACTTGACGTTATCTGCATCTGATACCATTGACGTAGCTCCCACGATACGAGACCCTGCCCTGTAAAGCAAATACAGTTGGCAAACCACGAACGTTCTACCAAACATTCAAGGTTTTTCAAAGCCTCATTCTCATACATCATACATACTTATCTGGCGCAACGACCTACGAGAAGAGTGTGTCTTGGCTTCCAAAACGAGTACGCGTCTATGACCCCGGTGTTATATGTTTTCTGGTCAGCTGCCAGCACGGAGTAAGTAAATTACTGAATTTAAGTTTTTTTTTTTTTTTACAGCGGCAGTCATTGGTGCCCATAAATATGCAGCATTTCGAAATAAAAGCTATGATTCAAATAGAACGCAAACCGGTACAAGAACCACTTCCTAGAAGTTTTATAGAATTCATACATCTGAAGTGGACATGGAATGCGTGTTTAAGAATGGACTTTATTTTTAACTCATTATTCATGCGACAGCGATTGCATTTATTAGGTTGATTCTCCGAGGTCGCATTTTAGGGTTCCGTACCAAAATGGTAAATAAGGAACCCTTATGGTTTCACTTTGTCTGTCTGCCTGTCACATCGATAATTATTACAAGAACCATTTATGCTATCGATTTGACATTTGGAATAGTTATAAAGAAGGTTAACCTAGCTGCATAGAACATGGGTTTTTTATTTCTTTTTATTTTCTGTGATAAACAGAGATCGGACAAATTTGCGTTATTGCTCGTAATGACTCCAAAATTTATCAAAATGTTAATGAATGAATTAATTTATTACTTGACATATACTCGTAATTTGATTCCTAGTCAATAAATACAAAAACTTGTTAAAGTATATATTTATGAAATAAATAATCAGTATTTTTCCAAACTTTCTGCAGTCAGTCTATTTCTTTTTACATCAAAAATATACTTAAGTGCTGAAAAACTCCGCTCGCAATCCAATAGAAAACTTCTTCGTCAGAAATAATAATCATAGCACGATATTTACCATATGGTAGTTGTTGGGTATTATTTCTAGTGTAAATAATCGTGTCAGTTTAAAATCGTAACTTCTTTATTATACATAAATATTAACTAAAACTCTAACCACTTTAAATAACATTTTGCTAATAATTATAAGCACGTATGAACTATTATTTCCGGAAATTCAAATTTTATTTCGTGAAATAATTAATTAATTAACATTTTGATTAATTTTGGAGCCATGTCCACATTATTGCGAGTAATGACGCAAATTTGTCCGATCTCTGGTGATAAAAAACAGACAAAAGGTGGTTCAAAATTTAAAGTCTAGTGAATATGTCAAGTGGTATGTCATATGAAAGGGCTTGAGTTACATATTCTGAAACAATTTTTAATGTTGTTTTACGTCCAGTAATTTATGATTTATGAGGGAAAATGTAAACCCCCCCTATCTCCGAAGATTACCAAGGCAAAAATATGGAATTTTTACATAACATTAAAGAAAATTATAACCATAACTTCATCTAGTTTTTCTTTTCTTTACCATCAAAAAACATTTCTATACTAAGTTTGTAATTTAATCACCTTTGCGTAAAAGTACATTATTTCAAATAAAAAAAGATTGAAATCGGTCCACGTGATGAAGAATTATTCTTTAAAAACGGGGCCCTATTGCTGTCACTCACGCGTCCGTTTGTCCGTCGTCTGTCACACAAGTTTTACAGCCAAACGGTTAGAGCTACGGGATTCAAATTTTCACAGTTAATCCAAAGCCATATTACTTGTCAAAGAATATTTTTTAAAGTTTTAACGGGGGCTTCCAAACAGATAAAGGGGGGCGCGAAAAAAATTGATCTACCCCATCAAGTAAGGTATCGCTGTTTAGAGGGATATGAGGGAATTTTTTACTTTCGATTAACCTATGAACTACAAATTTTTTAATAATGTTTATGTTACCAGCAAATACAAAAATATAGACATACAGATTTTTTCATTGAATTTCCCTCATTTTTCTCTTTACAACCAATTTGGGGTTGGTTCGGAACCGTAAATGTGCGAAGTCCGACACGCACTTGGCCGGTTTTTTTTCCTATTTCTTTTTAACATAAACGGCTGCAGTATAAGCAAGTATCATTTTATTTTTCTAAATAGGTTTAGTTCATGAAACTTAACGACTTCAATTTCGTCATGACTCATCCATAATATGCCGTAGCAATCTTGATAGTATCAGTATCACACGCCTGGCGTTAGTGTATGCCCTCAATGAGGACGCGAGGAAGGTCAATTGTCCAAAAGTTTGGTACATTATCACTAAATGCGTTCTAATCTGAGATTAATTGTAAAACGATTGCTTTAAGTAATTTGAGGAGCTTCTTTCAAGTAAAATTTTATTATTTGTTCCGGAAGAACAATTTAATTGTGGTGTCATGTTTAAATGTTTCACGTGCTTCATTATCGAGTGAAAGGTGCCTTGATAACATAATAAAGATATGAAATAGGAACTACATTATATACAAGGTAAAAGTTTTATGTAGTACGTTTGAGAATCAGTGAAAATGTATTAAGAATCACACCATACAATATACAAATTAAAAATATTAGGGAAGCAGGGTCATGCCATCTCGCCTCTTACCAGGTTTGTGTTCTAGCATTGGCAAGGGCTCGCCGTAAAATGTCGTTTATGGCGTGTTGAGGCGTGCCGCGCGGACACGGGCAGCACTCCTACTGGAGCAGGCAGTGGCACGTGGAGTCCGGGTTTTCGTAATATAGATCAGAGATTTTCACTTTATTGATAAAAATACTATTTATGCCATCGAAATATATATGATATATCTACACATGATATATACCATAACCTATGAAACCTGGTTGGATGCTGAAGTTCAAAACCAATAAAAATTGTTTCTTTTTAAATTCCAGGACAAAGGCACTGGTGACTCAAAATCTGCGCACGAGACTCGCGACGGCGGCACCGTACGCGGCTACTACACGTTCATGGACTCTGATGGCAAGCAGCGCACCGTGCACTACACCGCTGATGATAAGCTAGGATTCCGCGCTACTGTGCAGCGGACACACACCAACGCGCAATAATAGAGTACTCACATGGCGTGCCTGCTGGCTGATCGAGATCAACGCGACACCAGTGGCCAGTAGGTACACTCATCTCATTCCCACTAACGATAGTACCGAAAGCGGCTACTATACATGTTCATGGGAGCTGATGGCCAACAGCGCACCATGCACTAGACTGCCAATGACAAGCTCAGATTCCGCGTTAAATACACAAGTTGACAACTCAACTATAGTTAACGTGCATCAATGGCAGGACAGCAAGCAAACTTAACATTTTCAAATACAAACACTCACACGCCATGAAATGGAAATGTCAAACGTGAACTTGAACCCTATAGAAAGGCATGTAGGTTGATATTGGACGCCGAGACGGATGTATGTGTCGTTGGCGTCGAACTGATGGTGCGCAAATATACGTCGTGGGCGTCGAAAAGGTTCATGGAGTATGGAGTAAACCATAATAATATGTGCCGGTATAAATACCCCCGTAAAAAAACTACGGCCACCGTCATCTGCGCTCTCATTAGAGCAGATCCAGGATTTCAAAAAGAATCCACTGAAGCCCTACTTGGGGTAGTTAGTCTTGGGCCGTTTCTCTTGCTACTTCAAGTAAGACGTGCGCTGTATGCACCTCTCGAGGACTCGACTGATGCTCGGACTCCTCGGACCAGAGAAGCAAAGACTTCTGATGCATATAGTCCGGACATGAGACGACTTTCTCGCCACTGTCACTTGCTAGGTAGTGATAATTACTAGTATTAGTGATGCTCAAGTCACTCGAATACAAGAGCGCCTTGGACAGCTTACATCCTGCTTTACACCACAGAATAGTATAATATAGTTTTAAACTTAGTCGCGCTTGAACATAAATATTTAAGATCGTCGTAAAATAGTGAATCGGTGTTTCACTGCATTCTATACATAGACAACATTTTCTGCATTAAATGCATTGCCTAAATACTGAAAAAAATTTAATACGAAGAAATGATTCTTGAATGTGGTAGTATGTTGCCAGTGATAAACCATGTGTTATTCGATACTTCTGGATTTGTAGGATTAGCATCTATAATAGATAATTCATACCTCCGAATAGTCAAATGTAATCAATAAATATAATTTTATCAAAGGGCAGATAGTTTTAAAAAAGTAATCACTGCAGTTTAAAAAATTGTGCCGTCTAAAATATTTACTTCCGTAGAGGTTGTGCTCAATTCTCACAGTTCGATACTTATCCGAGTCCTAAATCAAAGGATCCAGCCTGGCCCCTACATTCAGATCCAGGCTAGCAAGCGGTGGTAGGAGCTTGGACTTTGGATAGTCCGGTTGCATGAGTTGTCTTGGTTGAAAATATCGGTTTACAAAACCTCCTCCGTCCAAAATAAGATTTTTTTATGTGTAATTAGATTAGAACTAATAAAGTTTATTACTCTCTGGCTATGTAACATACGAGTATAATTATTGGTTCACATTGTATTAGAACTTTTTAACGACTTTGCTCAGTGGTAAAAATTCCACAACACCTTTGTTGTACCTTGTAAATGATAGATATTGTTTTATAATATAGCCGACACTATGCTATTTCATGTTTTTAGATCAATTTAATGAATTATTTATTTTAAAACAAAATACCACTAACTCATTTTCATTTAAAAATATGTTTATTTTTGGTGATGGTAAACCTTCATGACTCGAACCTCATATTTTATAGGTGTAGCGAGCTAGCGAGTATATTAGTCATGGCAAAGATACCTATTCAAATGTATTTTTTATAGTGTCCGACCGAAGTTTCGGTTTCGGTTTCGGCCTAAAAATCATGTTTCGGCCGAAGGTTCGGTTTCGGCCAAAAAACTGCCGAATCTTTCGGCCGAGCCGAAACTTTTACAACATTGCACTTTCGGATGGCATTCGTCTAATTTCAGGTGCCTTTGGATGACTTGGCCCGACTCCGCCAGCAGAATACATTTTATTTCAGTTATTTTATATCTTGTTAAGTACTAAAATTGTTTGATTTTATACCACACTACACGAACTATCCTGTGTTACATTTAAGGATTGCAATCTGGTCCGTCGGATAGGCACGGTAATCCGGCTGAATCCAGTATCTCGATAGGCACCGGATCCGGCAATATTCCGATATTAGATAGATAACTCCGGTAGGGATGAAATAGAGCGCTAAAACACGTTACGAAAATTGATTTGCATTTAAAAAAAATGTAAATAAACATTCCTCGTTTACATTCCTTTTTTTTTAACCTGACTGTGGCTTTATAGGACGGGCCCAATAAAGCGATAGGAGTGCACGGTTGGAGAGTAGCCTGGGGAAAATCCAGGGGAAAACCTCCGGCACGACCACGCGTGTGGTTTGGAACACTGGATTCTCTAAGAGATTGCGCTCTAGTGAGATTGGTTGAGCGGTTTCAACCGAATCTGAGGTCTGAGTGGAATCGAGCTACTGGGAGTTTTGTCGCTGGTTCACTAAACCTAGCCTAGCTGAGAAGAGTCCAGCAAGAAACTCAGCTAGGCCCGACCTGGGTCGGACTGACTCTACCCGGTGTGCGGCGTTACCGGGACGAATAGGGACTATATGTGTCACTGTTGTCGCGATCGCGCGGTGGATGTCCCCGCCGGCGGGAATGCCTAAGTATACGCGTCGTGTCAGTGTGTTTATATTCCATCGTTACAACTTGGCATTGCTAATATTAAATGAATTTATAAATAACGTTTAATTCACAAAAAGGCAGCAATAGTAAACCGCCAATCACAATCTGCAATTCTTCGTCAGGTAGGCACTAATGCAAATCAATAAGACGCTTCAATCAGTCATTCAAAAAATTTATGGCATGGCCATGAGTGGTTTTCGATTCCGTAGTAGTAGTCGACTTCGTTAACCTTAAACACTAATTATGCCTACCTACCTAGTTAAATGGCCCATCTTAGATCGAGGCTAGCTCAAATGTCTCCATGATACCTGCAGTCACCACGATAGCCAGCGAAATCTACTGCACTATATACGATCCCGTCTATCTTTCAGTCGTCGCCCCAAATCAATAACAAAGTCCTTGGCTTCCAAACCCCAGGATCCTGCAGTCTACCACAACAGGGACAAATTCGTACTTTGGTTCCAAGGCAGGGAACTTTTCGTACTTGTACATCAGCTTATCAGCATACTCTAGCGAGTCATATCACCACATCTGTTGGGCCAAGGTCAGTATCCTGGCCCAACATATGTGGTGATATGACTCAAATGGGACCGGAAAAACCCTTTTATGCCATTTTTAATAGAGGCAATTGTTCAACTCCAATGTGGCTGAACCAGCTCGATCCACCAGGATATAGTGAAATCCAGCCGGATTGAGATACCGGATTGCAATCCCTAATTACATTGTTTATGAGTCTAGAAAAAATGTCCCACTGACACTTCATTTGACGATTTTCACACGTCTATAAGAGTTTCGGTTTCGGCAAAAAAACGTGTTTCGGTCGGACACTATTTTTTTATGACAGCTCCATATAATTCAAAAAACAATACTATGGATATTAATTCTACCATTGCATAGCGGTTTTTAGGTCTACGTATGTGGACTTCTTTGGACTGATATGGGATCAGTCGTACTTTTCTTCCCTCATTTGAGTGCAACAATGACTCTTTTCCTCATACAAGGTGTGAAAAGCAATATGTGCCACTCGGCAGAAAATATCATATTTTTAGTAGCAGGCCTTGTAATTATTTATATCTCAGATTTTTTTCGCTATGGGCCACCGGTTATGAGTTTTTTTTACGAAAAACCGAAAAATGGCACCTTCAAACCCTTTTCCCCTGCTCAAGGGCTGAGAGCGTGGATTTTTGATATGTTTACCTCCTAACTAGTCCAAACAAAGTTACGAAGTCAAAAATTGTGTTCCTCTATACCTTTTTTTGAGCATTGGTTGCCTGAAATAAAAATAAAATGGGCTGCTGATGCAAGCAGATCTTGAATAAACTATGAATTTGCCGACATGTTTTGCCAAAATAGTTTTTATGTTAAAAATAGACATACATATTATAAAAAATATTTGAAGCATTGCTGTGGCTTTTGTACGTAAGTAAAGTAAATTAAATTACACAATAGCACCTAGTATTCGAGTAGGTGGTTATATGTCTGATTGTATCCAATATGATAAGTAATAAAATGCTAAATGCTGGTACTGTTTAATGTATTTTTAAATCTTGCTCATAATAATTAGAACCTAAATATGTTTTTACAATACAATTAAGACTTTAAGACAGATCAGGGACAAGATTCCACAATCGCTATTACTATACCACACTCGCTCCCTCTCACATGCACCAGTTACCACAGAGGAGCCCATTTCGCAACAGCATACTGAAATCTCTTTCAAGTAAAAGGAGTTCGGAAGAGGTTTCCTCTTGTATTACCTACATGTGATGTAACCTACAAGCCATTGTGGGCGCCTGAGCCTGTACTCCAAACTTCGGGTCGTGCCGTCTCATTCACTCTCGTGTTATACACTATATGAGTGAAAGGGACGTCATGATTGAAGTTCAGATTCGAAGTTCGGAGTAGTCCCTCAGATGTTCGAAAGTTACCGAAATACTTACGTATTACGTTTACAGCGGGTCTAGAATTGAGCCCAATTATGTGTTCTGTTTAACAAAATGTCTTGTTTCCAAACAAAAAGTATTGTAGGTGGAATAAAAATTGTGTATATTGAAAATCGAAAACGCGCTCGATAGGTTTGCTATTTGCCTGGGAACAAGACAAGGGCTTATCTCAAAGGTTCTGCTAAGTAAGTAATATAAAAGATATTAAATCTATCGATTACTCAATAAATAGAAAATCATACATGTGTATTATTTTAACACAAAAAAAACTATATAACTATCTAACCTGCTCACGAAATTTCATGAGAATCGGTTGAGAATTGCGACTGTAGACGAGAACAAACGGAAATCCGGACATACGAAAGCATTTTTGTCGAAGCTGAAGCAGAGACCTTCGTTTCACTCGGTCAATAATATATTAAACTATAACACGCATACGTCATTTTAATTTGATGAAAGATGAAACACACTTGGAAACCCGTTATTCTGTGTTTCGTGTGTATGCGAGGGTATAAAAAGTCATTTATTTTTCGTGATACTTTGTGCTCACTATGTCCCTTAGGACTTTTAGAAGGAGGAAAAAACTCATTAATGTGAAAGTGATAAATGCAAACTTTTCAAACGAGAGTTAGGTCAAATCAACTGGCATTTCCCCTTTCATAAAATTACATTTAGATCTCTGAAACTTTATGCTACGACCGATTCGAGCCCACAGCGGTCGTTTGATGTTGATGGCGGCAGGTTTTTTTACAAACGCCTGTTAAAACTGTAATGGCAATGAATCTAAATGCAAACATCATGGAGGTAAAGGGAATGGAAATCATAGACTAAGCTTCAATTTGTTCCGATTGTTGAACAGAATGCGCATTTTGATCACGTTTATCGTGACAAGGTAAAATATTTGTCACTTCCTATCGAATGCTACCCAGGCGTGAAAATTTCGTGAAAAATAATCCGTGATAGGTTAGTCAATTAAATTAGGTACCTATCTGGGATTATAGGTGTACTTACCTCATTCGTGGGATGGCGGACAATTATTTTTCTTAAAAATCGATTCGGGTGTCATCTTTGAGGTTCCGCGGGGTGCCGATTACGAAAATGACACGCATTTTCAAATTCAAGGTGGCGAACGTTTATTTTTCTTAAAAATCGATACGGGTGTCATCTTCGAGATTCCTCGAAGTGCCGATTACGAAAATAACATCCATTTTCAAACCCAAGATGGCGGACATTTATTTATTATTTTGAGTAATTTTTCACAAAATATTAACAGCATCATACAACTGACAGAAAAAAATAAACCTCATTTATATCTTTGTTACCTCTAAAATCTACGCGGATTAAGTCGCGAGCGGCCGCTAGTTTACAGATACATAAATTAAGAATCTAAAATAAAGAAGCACTGAAAAATTACCAAGAATTAATAATAAACTTTTCTTTCATTATTTTAATAGATTATTATCTGTTTTGTATCATTGATTAAATCGGGCAACAAAAGCAACGAATGTTATATTTATATTTAGTTAGTTCGCGGCATTTTATTAATTTACTATATTTACGCACCTAAAAATAGTAAATGGCTTTAAATGTCTTCTTTACTTGTTAATTATAGTGTGGACATAAACATTGATAACAAAATATTGTTGTATTTAAAAAAAAAATCGGCGCTTCTTTGACAATGTTTTTTTAATCCTACTTCCGGATGGAAAGTTTGCCGGGTTCATAAATATAGTACCTATCTTAGAATATGTATTTATGAAGGTAAAAAAGAATAAGGGATATAAATTACTGTTTTGCTGAACCGTAATTTTTCTGGACTATATAGTTTTTAGATGATTGCAACCAACTACCACATTGCCGATCCTTTATTGATTTGTGGATTCTCTTTTGAGAGCTAGAGACAAATGCAACTTCTTTACATCATCCTACCATTATTCAGCTTAGCCGCTTAGGTTTCGTTACGATTTAATTTCAAATTTTCCAAATACTCCAATAATCTAACTGTATAGATGCCTTTATAAATCCCGGAGTATCGTTTACCAAAAACAGTACATTTTTGTTCTCAGTTAAGGACTTTCTCGAAAATTAGTCATAGGTACACTTTATTTGGAACTTTCGTTATAGACTTGAATCAAAGCAGTTAATCAAGTTAGCCAATTTATTTCTGAGTTTTTGCAACACAAATGTTTCTATAGATTAAAAAATCAGGACCGTGATAATTTAAGAAATCATTGCTACCTTATCCAACCGCCGATAATGTCGATAAATCGGTTATCATTAAAATAATAATTGATCCGTTAATATTATCTGATACGATAACGTCCTGTCACAATTATCATTATTAATTACTTTATATGTAATGTTTTTTTACACGTAGGTATTTTTATCTAACAATCGAATTTGGGTGGTGATGGTGAAATATCAAAATAACTCTATATGTGCACGTATCTACTATAAAATTTGGTTGGTAACGTTATAAATCCCGACCAGAAATATATGACCAGTGTCAAGGCAGAGCGATTATTCTGATTTATATGGCAACAGACTAAATGACATCTTGACTTGTTTACCTGTCAGTACTTATGAAATGTTTGACAGCGATATCATTTCATTTCCCAAGCGTTTTCTTTTTGAGTAAGAAATTAGTTTCAATGTAATTCCGCTTTAATAATACATTATAAAAAATACAGTTTATGAATCATTTGTTAAGAAAAACCGCCCAAGTGCGTATATGCTATGCTTCGCACATTTAGGGTTCCGAACCAACCGCAATTAAGCGGTTTTAATAGGAAAAATAAGGAAATTTCAATGAAAAAAACTGATTTATCAATACTTTATTATTCATTGGTAAAATATACGTAACAATAAATACTATCACTAACAATAACAATAATTTGTAGACCTACCAACCTTACCGTGGCTGTATACCCACACGGACGGACGCGTGAGTGACAACAATAGGGTTTTTTATCCTTCGGTATCCGTTTGGATCCTTCGGGTAGGTAAGGAAAAAGGAGGTGTTATTTCATATCCGTGTTGTTGACACCGACGCTCTTGCTTGACAAGTGGGGTGAAAGTTAGAATGTCGCATTTCGCAGGCATTCGAGTATTTTCTGTTTTTCGTCTTCGGCTGATTTAGGAGAGATGTGACTGGATGTTAGAGATAGGAAGGAACGTCGGTGTCAACAACACAGATATTGTAAGATCAGTTGATGGCGTCTTTGCACCCCAAATGTCTACGCTGTAAATCGGTCCCTTAAGCACCATACTGGGCTGGTTCAGGGAAAGAATCAGCGTCGCTGTAATACGTGCCACCAGTATGAACACCCATGGCATACGACACCGCTTTAAGCCCCCTGGCAGCGGGCTCATTCCAAAATTGAACATTATCTTAATTTGTCCTTACCGGGCCCAGATTGTTAACAACTCTTGAATGATTATTTTTGACTTCAACTATTTTAACAGTTAGGGAGCCAGATATAGAGTAAACTGGAGTCAACAATAAGTTTAAATTGCACTCTGATTTCCTTAACTTTTACTTAACGTTCAGGGCGGTAAGGACATCAATTAACTTTAACGATGAGAATCACGCGCTAGATGGTTCGGTTTCAACGACGGCGCTACCCTCGCACATCAATTAATAGTACATTATTGCCGATGCTCGGAAAGTAAGGGATTGCCTGACGAGAAACCGAGTTAGGCAATCCCGGTTTCCCAAGAGGTATATTTAGTACTTTTCTCAAACATTGTGAGGAAATAATGCAAATCAATTAATTGAAAATTAAAATATATTTTAATATGAACAGTGCATTTGAGCATCAAATACATAGCCCACAATGTAGACGGCTTCTTTGTTTTTGACTGCTCGCTAAAATACGTCAAGAATACGTTTTCCGAGAATGTGCTTGCATTTTTTTGTCTTCTATTGAATAAATTGCTCGTAAACTCGATTATATTTAAAAAAAAAAAGAAAGAAAGAAAGAAAGAAAGAAAGAAAAACATTTATTCGTGACGATACAAACATAAACTACAGATAAATAAACGTAATTAAAAAAACAAGGAATCGCCACAAAAAGGTTTCACCTCAGCGTAATGCCGACTCAGAGAGCTGGCGCTGATCTTCCGGCGAAACCTAGGTTTTTCTCTTGACTTAGCGGGCAGCAAGTTTTGCATTGCTGCGTTCGCTTCCGCCTTCAGATTAGGCGGAGTGTAATCAATATCTAAGCTAATCTCATCACTCGAACTCATTTTTGAAATTAAAACGCAAAATTACAACAAATCCACGCACTAATAAACTGTAATTTGCCGCCCATTTATTACTTATAAATTGTATTTTTGTACCCATAGATATTTAAAACAGTAAAATTAAAAAATGACACACATACGCACTGTGTTGAAAAACGAGCGCGTTGTTTGGCTGAATGCAAAATTTCTCAAGTCTGACTGACTTACTGTGAAACTGTCAGATAATTAAAAAGACACGCAGGGGAAAAAAATGGGTTTTGGTAGGATTATTATACTCCTAGGAGTATATAATAAAGCCTAGACAGGGACGAATATTAACTTTTAAAATTAGGCGGATAAAAACTAGACACTTCCCGTGTTCGTTTTTCAAACAAAATATGACCCTTTCCGAGCATGTTTGAGAAAAAATATTTTTTATAGCCTATATACCTAATACTGTACCCGTTTAATATTGATATAGTGAATTGCGAGTAAGTGAATGTGAATTTGTAAAGAAAAATATGATTAAATATTACTCTGTTTTGTGTTCACGTTTTGAATATTGAACATAATGATTTTCTTACAATCCATATTTATATGAAATCTTTTTTTCTTTACAATAGCGTGTCAATCATGTCACCTGTTTTTCAAAAAAAAGACATAGATTCATATAAATCCGTGAGATAAACAAATATTCTGGACACCCGGATTTCTGGACTTCCTGCGGTGGACAAAGTCGCAGTATAACGTTGTTAATAAAAGATGGCATGGCGTCCTGGAGAGCTGTCACAACAAAACCTGTCGCGCGCCTCAACGGATGTGCCGTGGTCCTCAAACTATAAAAAAGATTCATCATTCTTTCTTGCGCAGCGTTAAAATTTATTTAAGTGTGATGATATGCTTTACATACCTACTCACCCGTACTTCTAATTCTCCGTAAATCTCTCTTCGTAAATCTATATATCGATATATATATATAAAATAAGAAGTCGTGACTGACTGACTCATCAACGCACAGCCGAAACTACTAAAGACTACTAGAGAATTGATTTTTGTACAGTCGTATACATTTATGTAACTTAGGCCAGGGATAAAAAAAGGATTTTTTAAAATTCATCCCCTAAAGGGATAAAACAAGGTATGAAAGTTTGTATTGGAAGCATTTTCTTTTAAGCGAGGGACTTGAAAAACTATGAAAGTAAATTTGTTGTATTTAATTTAAACGGAGAGTCTACATATGAAATTTCTAGTCCCTCGCTTAGGCGGGTTAAAAATTTTTATGAATGAGCAATATATTTTCTAAGCAAGGAACATAACATTTCGTGTATATTTTCGAAATTCATCCCCTAAAGGGATTAAAGTAAAGGTTAAAAGTTTATAGGGGAGTCTTTTTTAGGGTTCCGTAGCCAAAATGGCAAAAACGGAACCCTTATAGTTTCGTCATGTCCGTCTGTCCGTCTGTCCGTCTGTCCGTCTGTCCGTCTGTCCGTCTGTCACAGCCGATTTACTCGGAAACTATAAGTACTACAGTGATGAAATTTGATGGGAATATGTGTTGTATGAACCGCTACAAAATTATGACACTAAATAGTAAAAAAAAGAATTGGGGGTGGGGCCCCCCATACATGTAACTGAGGGATGAAAATTTTTTTTTCGATGTACATACCCGTGTGGGGTATCAATGGAAAGGTCTTTTAAAATGATATAAAGTTTTCTAAAAAACATTTTTCTTAAAGTGAACGGTTTTTGAGATATCAGCTCTCAAAGTCGTAAAAAGTATGTCCCCCCCCCTCTATTTTTATAACTACGGGGTATAAAATTCTAAAAAAAATAGAGGTGATGCATGCTAATTAACTCTTTCAACGATTTTTGGTTTGATCAAAGTATCTCTTATAGTTTTTGAGATAATAAGTTTATTATATTTGCTGCTACGGAACCCTTTGTGCGCGAGCCCGACTCGCACTTGGCCGGTTTTAGTTATTTTAATTTAAAGACTTGAAATTTCGTAAATAAACTGTGTTGCAACAAAACCAGTTTAAGAGTTTTACGAAATTCATCCCCTAAGTTGGTTTAAAAATGGATTCATAATATTTATTACCAGAAACCGGAGCGGGTTGCTAGTGTATTTTTAAATTTTGTTAAAGGCAATTCGACAATATATATACCTCAAGGGTTAGCTGGAAGTGATCTTTTATTCACCTATGTACTTAAATCTTGTGTTTAATGTATATTGTTTTAAACTATTATTGTTCTATTGTGTACAATAAAGTGCTTACATACGGCGTATAATGCTATATAAAAGATGTCTCTAGCTATATATCTTTTACGGCATTTAAGGGCCATTCAAGAGGTCCGCTGCGACAAAATTCAATTACGACCATTGTCTGAATGCAAGCATCATTAACAAGAAAATGCGGTCATATACTTATAGATTTGTTTAAATTAGTCCCCTCATTAATCTACGTCTCCCCAACATGTACGCAGAATTTTATTGAGTAGCGGAAATTAATTGTACCTATTGACAGACACTATTGTACTGTGACTAGTCAGTTTTGCCCAAAAATCACTAAATGGCGCCGCTATGACTGGCTTAATGTCGGTTAAGCATTCAATGCTAAGTAATTTTCAATGCTAAATAAACATGTTTTCAGATGCGACTGAATAATAATCAAATTTTATTTTAATGGTATATTTATAGTGTGACAGTTTGGAAACCGCCTGTTATAAGACGTCAATCGCTCAATGATTTGGAATGGCATGTGTTTTTTGTAACCGGCGCAGCGCAGGCGCAGGTACCGCGACACGGCCCGCGAATATCCACCGCTAATTAATGAATGACTCGGTGACCATCCCAAACTAATAATAACAATGTTGTTTAAGTAAAACCACTTAGTTTTAATTTTTAGTCATATGTATGTTTATGCGTTACATGTTATTTTCGATTTGGTGAAATATATATTCCGAAAGCAGGTTTTTATTTATAATTAGACAATTGACACCAATACCTAAAATTCAATTAGCCTTAATACACTGAAAATATCATATTTCGAATTACTTTTGCTATTTAAGATTTTTGAATAGAAAATTAGTGACGTCACTTGTTGCAATTTCACTACGAATACTTACTAACGTCTAGCGTTCAAGAGTTTCATAAAGATATGTTTATTAACCGACTTTAAAAAAGGAGGAAGTTCTCAATGCGGCTGTAAGTTCTTTTTTAGGGTTTCGTACCAAAATGGTAAAAAAGGAACCCTTATGGTTTCTCTTCGTCTATCTATCTGTCACATCGATAAATATCTCAAGAACTACTTATGCTATTATTTATATTTGAAATTTAGAATAGTTATAAAGAAGGTTTACCTACATACATAGAACATGACTTTTTTAAATATTTTTTTTTATTTTCTGTTAAAAGTAACAGATAGTAGGTGGTTCAAAATTTGAAAGTCTAGTTAATATGTCGAATGGGGACTCATATGAAAGAGCTTCGGCTGCACAATCTGAAACATTTTTTTTACGTTGAGTCATTTTTGTTTTATAAAAATGTAAAATGTAAAAAAAAATACCGCCCCCCCCCCCCCCCCCTTATCTCCGAGGTTTGCCAAGGGAAAAATATAAAATAGTTACATAACATTGATATCAATGTATGTTTGCAGGAAAAATGTAACTGTAGCTCTATCTAGTTTTTCTTTTTTTTTATCGTCAAAAAACATTTCTATATAAGTTTCTAATTTAATCACCTTTGCATGTAAAGTAAAATCCGCTAATAACGACTCCTCATATAATATTTTACCGCTTTTAACGACTTCGAAATTACAACAAATTAGATTTAATTCCAAACATTTTCATAGTAAATCAGTCCGTTTTGTGCGACGTTCTGTTAGTGCGACGTAATATCACCGGTCCCTTCACTGTCGCTTTATCCGGATTCCACTGTATTTTTATTTTATAAATTCCTACGAGATTGTGCTGAAAGTACCTACCTTCTTTTAAATAAAGAAAAAAAAATGAAATCGGTTTACGTGATAAAGAATTATCCTTGAAAAACTACCCTACATACAAAGTTATTCAGTCGCTCTAATTTGTAACAAAACTCGCCGATAGATGGCGCTGCACCCATGGCGTCCAATTTCCACACCATGTTGTTGAGATTTTTCTGATTTAATAGGTACACATCTTTATACGGAACCCTCGGTGCGCGAGTCCGACTCGCACTTGACCGGTTTTTTTTACTATTCAACTAGTCAACATCCTTATTGTCAATAAAAAATCAAATTGTGGGACATCAGATCTGTAACCTTGAGTAAGTAATTTATATAAGAATTAGTTTTAAAAAAGTGTAATAAATATAGTTAAGGACTTAATTCGACTATTTTGAATTGGTTCTTTTGTGTTATAATAGGTCGTTTTCTTAACACAAAAAAACCAATTAAAAAGTAGTCGAATTAAGTCCTTAACTATATGTATAGGTATTTTTTAGGGTTCCATAGCCAAAATGGCGAAAACGCAACCTTTATATAATAGTTTCGTCATGTTCGTTCGTCCGTCCGTCCGTCCGTATGTCACATCCGATTTACTCAGAGACTATAAGCAATACCACTATGAAATTTTGTAGAAAAGTGTATTCTATGAACTGCTACAAAAACTGATATGAAGTTACAAATAAAGTATTAAATTAGTGGGGGCACTCCATACATGTCAACGGTGAATGAAAAAAACATTTTTCAATGCACAGGGTCGTGTGGGATATCCATGGATAGGCCTTTTTAGATTCAATGTATTGGATAGTGGTTTTAATTGTGGACTAGTTGTGGTAGGTGTTGGTACGGAACCCTTCATTGTGCGTGACCCGACACGCACTTGTTTTGAAAACGACTCATTATCACTTTTTTTATTGCATTGTGCTAAATAGAAATAAATAAATAATCCTTATTAAAATTATAAATGTGAAAGTAAGTCTGTTACGTTAGGTACTAATTAATGCAACCATTTGTGATGAAGTTTGGCATGTATATTGTATAAAGCATAAATCCCAATTGACACTATATATTGGATTCTACATATATTGAAATGGAGGGGACATTGATTCAGACCAACACCTCGCTAGCGGAGCCGCGCTCCGATTGTCATAATACTTGATTTTATCAACCTTCAGCGGTAACACAAATGAAGTCCTGAAAGCAATCTGAAACCACAAAAAAAGCATAATATGTATGGAGCGAGCGGAACGAAGACACAAATGAGCAGGTAGAAAAACTCTCTTGACGATGTTCGAAAGTATACGCCTACCGTTTGAGCGTGGCCGGCCCTGCCGCCCGTTACCACTCCGCTACTCTTTGACGTCTCCCGTCTCGTCTGAATTAAGCGGCATAGCGTATTTAGACAGGCTGATACTTGAGATATCTAATTTTTCTAATAGTTATAACACTTACATTTTTCATCCTAATATTAATATTGATGTGTCTCCCGCGCTCCACACGCTCCAAATTAATCCTCCCGACCGACCTGTCATAACGAGCGAGTGCAACGTTAATATAAAATCGGGATGCGAATTTGTGAGTGTCAGTGATTACCGGGTACTCGAACCTGTGACCTTGCACGCGAGCCCCGCCCCGGGACAGCCCGATAAAGGAGTGATAAGCGCGACTGACGGCGCAGGAAATTGCGCGTAGCGCCGCGTTACTCGGGTATCAGGAAATCTAGAACTTTTTTTTTTAATTTATTCATATTAAAAGAGAAAAAATTACAAAACTTATTTAGTAGTCGCGCACAGAAACCTGTTCAAGGTTTATGCGTGACGCGAATGTATCGCACCGCTCACAACAATAACATTAATAAATAATACTAAGTAGGCAATTAAAGTATGTAGGTTTTACGCTCCAGCAAATTAAACTACTATCTAGCAGTTTTTCTACGCACAACAATATCTTAGTATCAAAATAAAATCTAATTATTCTTTAAGTAGGGCTCTTTTAGTCAACATACGCAAAAAACAGTGCCTTGTTGCTAACTAACCCCGGGTTCCTTTAGAATGTAACGGAAATAACTCTAAGGCGAGGAACGTGTAATTTGGCGATAACGTAAAAAAAATACTTACATAGCCCAGTTTTAAATATAAAACTCAGTTATGAAACTCGAGTACCAGACATATCGAAATATAATAAACAGGTCACTCACGTCTTTAAAGTCGAGGACTTATAGCTCGAAGTGTTTCGGATGTGCTTAGATGCGCGGCCGTCGCGGCTAGTTCTCATGATTAAGGGCCGCGTATCGGTCCGAAAGCCAACGTCTTTAAGGTCGAGCTATACGCGACCTTAAAGACGTGAGTGACCTGTTTATTGTATTTCAGTATATTGCCCAAGTTAAATGGCGGCACCAAATGTTACTGGTTAGATGTGTAGGACAGAACGCTTAGTACAGAATGCATTGAGGATTTAAGTGTATAAAAAAGTAAATATGTAAGTACGTACATTGTTTTTAGAGATTTTGAATGAAGTATGTTATTTTTAGAGCCGCCTGAAAATACCGACACTCAGTTTTAATTTTGTGTACCTAGGCAAAACTCTAGAATCGACTCTATTTGGTAGAGAGTATACGTCCCGACATTTTCTCCTCATTCCCATTTACCTGCCTACACTGGGTAACACCCTAGGGACAGAAAGTATGCGGTTCGGACAAGTAATCCCTACAACTTTAGCCAAATACCGTGACTTGTAATCAATCACTGCTACCAGCGTGGCTCACGATTTCAATTTGTATAGGTAGCCATATCATATGTCAACATAACAATTATTTAACTTTCTAAATACATTAGACGTGCTTCAGGATAAAGAAATGCTGGCATTTTCCCACTTTTGTTGACAGATAAAAAATGTGTTCCCAGCGTTCCACACATTTTTAAATTTTCTATTGTATGAGCACTATATGTACAAGTACCTGCCATCGGTTATATACATTCTTATCTATGTGCCGTCGTTTAATGAGCCCGGGGATCCCAGGGACCGGTAGACGACGGGTTAGTTCACAGCGTAAGCATTGTGACATTCTGAACCAGCTTTTCCTATATGTATAATTTTGTAGAATCTATCTATTAATATAAAGTAAGTTTTTACCAATACAAATGGATCCCTGTTGTGTCTGATAGTATATATATATATATAGCAGTAGGACACACTACTAACTATATATATATATATGATGCCATGAATGCCATGATTTTTGTGTTTGTGCTTCTTCCGGCCAATTGAAGAGGAAGGCGTCTAAGTCACCCCGCCATCTCCGTCTGGGCTTGCCCTGTCTGCATCGTTAGGACAGGCATACATGTCGACAAGTTTGCGCTTGAGTGACAATGGAAAGTTTCCCTTCATCAGCTCTTTCTTCTGACACGGCGCTCGACTTCATTGTCTTGCCTGTTGCTGAAAGAAACTAACTGGCCCAAGTAAATATACTCGTCGACATAGTGTATGATCTGCCCGTCTACCTCGACCCTATGTTTCGTGCTGTTGGTCATACACCTGCGTCGTTGTGCGATTCATTTTTTGTCTAACTTGAAGACTTATTATCAAAATAATTAATAATAAAAATAAGTTTATTTAGCAGTTAGCCCTTACATATTTAGAAATAAAATAAGTTGTGAAGCCGGCTCCAAGTTCCACTTTTGTTATATTCTGGCACGTACTATCGGTACTTATTTAAATTATTTTCTTTTATGATGTTAAAATCAATAGTCAAACCCGATACCCATACGAGCGCGTGTTGTGGTGGACCGCCGCTTGTCGTGACAAGTCACAAAAACAATGTGCTCGGGTTACCTACCCTCAAAAACATCAACACTTCTACAGGTAATCAGCTGGATTTGATGGACATGAGTTTAGGGTTCCTTTGTAAATATAAAGTTATTTTAAACTGCCCTTCTATGACTAAAACTTAGCTAACTGCTATAAAACTCGATGAGAATATTTTAGTCATGTGACGGCAGTATCACGGACGGTGGTAGTCAGTCATGTAACTGTATGGTTAGTGAAAAAATATTTTTTCATAGGCCAGATGAAATCAATCTTACATCCATGTCATAAAAATTTGGAGATGGAAACCTCTTGTCATAAACTTTATGACCTGTATCACGTTCATCATATCCATTGAAAATACTATTGAACAAAAATAAACATTGTATAGTATAAGCCGTCATCTCCCGGGCCCAGAGATCTCCGGGCACATTACAAAATAATTGCCATTTTTTAACTTTTTCGTCGAGAGGCAACAGGGCCCATTTATTCTGCTTATACGCATTCAATACGAATAAAAGATAATTCCATAATTAAAAAGATTGTATCTTCCTATCTGGCAGCCACTCACCACAGAACACCGCATCGGGTCCGACTATGCCAACGCCTAGGGAGCGTTATCGTTGTACACCTTGTTCCCGGATCGATTACACACAACAAATCTTCCATTGGCGCCTTACCCTTTACCATGATATTGTATCATTATCACGATCCGAGAATTTATAGGGCATCAATTAAATTTTTACTATGTGATCGAACTTTTGACTTATAAAACCATTCTTTTTCCTAATTTTTAACAGACTAGACTGAATGCTCTTGACTGAACCTAGATGTAGATAAAATGTTAATACGTCATGCAGTTTTTTCTCATAACGAGTGGAGAAACCCGACCTCAACTATCCTTACCTAGAATAAGACCCTACAATAACAGTAATAATTAAACATATATTTGCCATTATTCCGAACTTTAGGATCTACATCTACATACTACACTTGATTGAAACCATTTCACTCACACAAAAGTCATTTACAAAAAAGTTTTTAGAAGAAATAGCATTCGAAAAGCCCACCGTACTTGGCTTACCTATAATATAAGTTATTGAGATATTGATGACACTGATTGGGGAATAAATTGTTGATTAATGTGTCAATGATCGTGGTAGCGGCCAAAAAACCAAAAGCCCATAACCTCAATCTTGATAAAACCGTGACATTGCGCGTTTTTTACCACCGGAAAATATCATATTCTTATTTATCTTGCCGGACCGTCGACAGGCACATCACTACGTAATTAGAAAGACAAGACAGTTTTTTTCGTAATAATTGAGAGGACAGCGAATTCCGAGCCACTGAGCTTTCAACCCTATCCTTATTCAATTTAGTTACCGTTTGGAATGCGTGCGGTGGAAGGTTTGATAGTGACTTATAGTGCCTTTTGACACAGCTGTCATGTTTTCGTTTTTTGAAATATTGTCGTTCGGTGACACCGCCATTTTTGTTTTGTGAATATCGCTGATGTCCTTTTGTTTTTGTTTTTGGCCGCGCATTCAATTTTAAGTGATCGAATTAAAAAATCCTTTCGTTTATCTTTAGAAGGGTTCTTAACGTCAAGTGTTTACTCTTATTAAGTTATTAGTGCAATATCTACTGTTCCATAATGTAATCATTTACTCTTTGAGCAATGATATACAGACAGATTGATGGATAGCAATGAGTTGAGTACTTCAGTGAGACACATTTTTTAAAGAATAACCTGAGTACCTACACGATTCGTCTCAACATTCGGTGTGAGTCATCTAATAAAGATAAAACTAAGCATATCGATACTTGATACTAGCCCAAGTATTCATGATTAAGACTTATTGTGTTCCAAAAAGAACTGTAATAGGAATAGTACGCGAAATAACCCTTATATTATACTCATATTACTTAAAACTTGCCAAAAGGTTAGACAATTCCACTATAATCACTCTATAGTAAACAGGAACAAAACAACCTGGATATATTACACCTCAACCAAAGGTTGTGGTACAAAATCGGTTATTACATTCTGGGAAAAATAAGTGAACCACAAACGCAACAAAACAAAATCGGCCTAATTTTTCGTGCATAACTATGATGTGTTATCCCAATAAATATATCTCCGTTGTACATATTTCTATTCAAACCATATTCACCACCCTGTGAATTCTGTGAGTTGATGTATTTTATATTACCTTTATTAGGATACCTATTGGTTGGTACGCATCTAACTATGTATAGTCAGTCAAAATCGAGGACAATTTTCTTGAGTGACTGTACACACATACCATACTGAAATCATCGCTTGCGTTCATCATCATCATCATCATCATTTCAGCCGAAAGACGTCCACTGCTGAACATAGGCCTCCCCCAAGGCTCGCCATTTAGACCGGTCCTGTGCTGTTCGTTTCCACCGGATTCCCGCGACCTTCACCAGGTCATCACTCCACCTTGTCGGAGGCCTACCGACAGCTCGTCTTCCGGTGCGTGGACGCCACTCAAGCAGTTTCTGGCCCCATCGACCGTCAGTCCTGCGAGCAATGTGCCCTGCCCACTGCCACTTAAGTCTCGCAATTTTGAAGGCTATGTCGGTGACCCCAGTTCTGCTACGGATAGCTTGCGTTCACTCGTACCAATCAAAGTGTTAAAAAAAAGAACTTTAAGCAACATATACCTACTAATCTCATATCAAACACGCTGGCTGCACACCACGGCATGTTGCCAATGCAAGTTTCCACAACCAAAAGTTTCCAAATTTAGGCAGGAACTTTATTCACCCCGTCACCTACAAATAAGATTAAGTAATTAATTGTAACATTCCTAATATCAGGGATGACCAGTAAAGGGTTCGTTAATCCCTCGCCGGACAGATTGGAGAACGTGAACAACGACTGACACTTATTAATTTCTCTCTTTGGGTAATTTAGTTGGACCATGTGCTACAAACCGAGTAATTATAGGTTCATCTTGTTCGTATCCAAATCGCATTCCAATATGTTTCGCGGGCTTTTACCGAGATTCTAACTCTAATTCTAACTCCCGTTATTTAAAAAAAACTTATTTAACTGTAAGATAAACATCCCAGTGCTCGACACTTTAGTGCCTAATAGATGACAACTATTACCCCGTGGAACGTCCTATGGCCTACTAATTATAAGATTTTTTTAGTGCACTCGATGTGTATATACATATAACTGATTTTTACCGCATATATATCTCTAACGTCATAAAACTGCAAGGGTTTCACCTCTGTCATCTTGACATAAGATTGAAAGTGTCATGTATTGGGCCAGTGTCGAGCACAGGGACGGTTACCTTAATATTTTTTTACCAAGCAGAATTGTCTTGTAATGAAAATTCATCGATTTTATTTAATTTATGTAGCTTTTCCAGGGATTAGGGATTCAATGCCGCGTTTCGCTACGGTGCTTTGAAAATACAGTGGAATTCACTGAATTAACAATTCACAAAACCGTTTTTGTTTTACTCTGCCGGGTGACATAAAATGAAAGTACTTATAATATCGTAGTACTACATTACATATTCTGAATCATCGACATTATGATTATGTATGATATTACTGAGCATCTAAAAATTCGACATATTTTTAGTCCACATTTCATCAGTTCGATATGAAACAAGCAACTATTTAAAAATATTTAAATATATAGACAGACATACTTGCTTTCAAAGTAATTTCCGTAAATAATCTATCTTCAACTAATCAGAGTAGTAAATACATTTTTGAATCGCTAAGGGTCGATTTTACAATGCCAGATAAAATTATCCGTGATTTAAAATATCGCTATCACTTTCTAATGCGTATGAAAGATAATGACAGAGTTATCATTTGTCTGACAGATACTTTCTTAACTTAAATGAACTGAGCCGTATATTTATTCGCGGTATCAGGTCTATGTTACTTTGGCTATGTAACGAGCTATTAAAATATAAATGGCGGTGGAAACATTGGGTCCCTGGTCAGCTGACATGAAATCATTCATGAAGGCTGTATCTAAACGTCTCATTGACGCTTCAGGGGACCATAGGGCTGGCGCTTACCTCTTCAAATGTATTTTTTTTTGGCAATACAGAGAGGTAACGCCGCCAGCGTTATGGGCACCATGCCACAGACAGAAGAGTTGGACGGGGTCTTTTTTGTAACTTAGGCTGGGCTAGCTAGTTTTAGTTTTTAATTCATTTATAATTATTTGTTTGTATATTTTTCTTTCTGTTATAAATATGTTTATGAAAAAAATTAGTAATGTACATATTTTATCACTAACCATGGCTTCTGTTTTGTATAAACTACAACCCGCCTGATAAGTGCATCACGCTCAGGCACACTTTGCTGGTACACTTTGGTGGTTTGGTATTCAAGACGTTCCATAAAAGATTTCAATATGTCTATAACACGTTTCAATATTAGGTCTCATGAATCACAAGTTACCTATAGGTATCTTATTTTTATTATTTATAACAACGTGCTCAAGTGTGCACGTTCGGTTCCTATCAACGTAACGTCAAGATCTAAGATAGTTAGTTCTGGGTTTCCCAAAATGCTGAATATCAAGTGTAATACGATAACAACTTATTTTAGGCATTGAGGTTGAACATTAAATTGCCTATTAAAGTCTTGGTTTAAAATAATTAACTTTTTATAAAAATACTAGCGGCCGCCCGCGATTTCGTGAGCGTAGATTATAAATGGTAACAAAGATATAAATGAGGTTTATTTGTTTCTGTTAGTTGTCTGATGCTATTAATCTTTTGTGAAAAATTACTCAAAAGTAAAAATAAATGTCCGCCATCTTGGGTTTGAAACTGGATGTTATTTTCGTAATCGGCACCCCGGAGAACCACAAAGATGACACCCATATCGATTATTAAGAAAAATATATGTCCGCCATCTTGCATTTGAAAATGCATGTCATTTTCGTAACCCGCACCCCGAGGAACATCGACGATGACACCAATATCGTTTTTTAAAAAAAATCAATGTCTGCGATTTTGGATTTGAAAACGGATGTCATTTTCGTAATCGACACCCCGAGAAACCTCGAAGATGACACCCATATCCATTTTTGAGAAAAATAATTGTCCGCCATCTTGGATTTGCAAATGCATGTCATTTTCGTAATCGGCACCCCGGGGAACCTGGAAGATGACACCTATATCGATTTTTACGAAAAGTAAAGATTTGATCCCCGCACAAACTTGGAACCCCCATTTTACCCCATTAGGAAAATAATTTAGAAAAACGCGTTTTGTTATATTTAAACAGAAAGTCTATTTACGAAGTTTGAAATCTCTCACTTCAAAAAAGATTTGCTACCCGTACAAACTTGGAACCCCCTTTTCATCCCTTTAGAGAAGCAATTTCAAAAAACGCTGAAATACATTTTGTTGTATTTAAACATAGAGTCTATTTACGAAGTTTCAAATCTCTAACTTCAAAAAAGATTTGCTCCCTGTACAAACTGAACCTCCTTTGGATGCTTTTAGGGGATGAATTTAGAAAATCGCTGTTTTTTTTCTGTTATATTTAAACAGAGAGTCTGCATACAAAATTTCAAGTTTCTAAGTCCAAAAAAATTACGTTTCCCATACAAACTTTCATCCCTTTTTTACCCCCTTAGGGGATGAATTTCGAAAAATCCTTTCTTATCCCTAGCATACGTTATAAATTTAATCGACTTTGTAAAAATCAACTTTCTAGCATTAGTAGTTTCGGCTGTGCGCTGATGAGTCAGTCAGTCAGGACTTCTTTTATATATATAGATAAGTTTTATACAAGCCTAACATGAAATGTCGATGAAAAAAACTTGTAATATTTGATTATATTGTGACATACATAGATACATTACTAAGTCCAGGTGAAATTTTAAAAAGATGTAGGTGTTTAATTTAGGTCTATTTGACTCTAGAGAGGAGATTATGTATTGTTACAAATGTACGTGATTCGATCTGTATTTTTTTGTATTGATAGGAAAATAACAGTTAGATCTAGTAGCAGGTAATTAGTACCCCATAATATACATTCTATGTAAAGATTGGCCATGTCTCGAAAATCTTTCACCGTAAAAAGTTGTGAGATATTACGTAAAGCCAAGTCAGGCATTGTTATTAATCTTTTTCTATTCCTGTACTTTTTTTCGCGACTTACGCAATTATGAACTGTAACATAAATACATACTTTATTTATTCTGTAAAAAGTCTATCTAGTCTTTTGCCCAAAAACACACTCCTTACCCTACTTTAATGAAAGATAAAAGCAGGGTTGGGTGCCACAGACTACTACAAATACTATGTTTAGTAGTCATTCTTCGGTGTGTTCAAGTGAAACTTTTATGATTAAAATCAGTGCTGCCAACTTAACGCAACTTTGCTATAATTTTTATGAATTAATTAATACATAATATATTATTTACTAATATGAATACATACATTTATAATCTTTTTTGTGTTGTTTAACAAGTTTTATCTATTTTCGGATATATTTATGAAAACGAAACAGTTAAGATTCGATCCGGATTTAAATTCAATTTAGGTCGGATGCCAAGTCTAGCAAATAAAAAAGAAAACAAAGCATAAACAAAGTGTCATATTTTTGATTTCCCATCAAAGTCTTAATTGAAAACGAAAACATTCAAGCTGATAAATGATTATATTACTTAAATAAAACGATTTTTTGTGTTCATGAAGAAAATGTGTAGGTACGTTGATTCTTTTAAAAATCTATGAAGAAATTATAGATTAGTGAAGAAATTGCATAGGTAAGTTGCACAATTACTAAGGTGAAATATGGGCATGAAAAGTTTGAAAATACTTACTTTTTATTTGAAATGAGTCGTAGAAAAAGTATTGTATGCGACGGTGTATAACTGATATAAAAAGGCTCGTGATGTCTTTACTTGCGATGTTCGCCAAGGCTCACATCGCAACCCACACCACTCGCCTTTTTATACCCTTCTTATACACCTGTTGCATAATATACTATTATTTGATCACTAAATAGCGACTTGAGAATCACGCAACTTTACTTAGCTAAAACTGTGTGTGATTGCCAAGTCACAAAACTTTATTTAGTAATCAAATAAAGATTAATAACAAGACCTGACTTGGATCTACGTAATATCTCACAACTTTTTACGGTGAAGAGTTTTGAGACTTGGCCTATTTTTACAAGGAATGTTTTTTATGGGATTGCAGTGATAACAAAGGTTAAAATTGCATAGATCTACGACCCGTATTAATGCAATTTGTTAATATTTAAAACGACCTAAGTGCTACATAGTGCGAGACATGAAAACCCTATTGTTTTGACGGTTCCAAGCCATTTATATGCCAAGTAGACCATGAATTAGTTGGTTCGACGTACCTCAGAATTATGATGATCGGTCAGTCAGTCAGTGTGTCAGTGACAAAACTAAGGAACTTTGACGGCCAATAGTTCTTAAACTACAAGGTTAAATTTATTGAAAACATATCTAAGTCATATTATGCCTTAAATGTTACTGAAAAGTTCAGGGTCCTAACTTTACCCAGCACAAAATTACAGGATGTTGAAAATAACCTGAATCGCTTCGAGAAAAAGATGGTACGGCCGCGTGCCTCTTTGTTTTGCTCCACTTGTCGGGGGAACTGCTGTGCCCCCAGATTTGATTATTGCTATGGCGTTTGTAGCTCTTAATAAATTAATTGGCTGGCTGACTTGACGGTATTCATTTATTTTTGATACCTATCTATCCGCGCGGTTCTGTCCTCTCAGTACAAAGAATGCAGGCGGAGTCGCGAGGTAAAATATAGCCTATGCCCCTTCCGAAGATCTATTTTCTAATATGTAGGTATTGGTGTAAGAATATTTGAAATTGGATGTTCCCGAATCCTAACACGCACACGTGCAATGCCCCAAACACCGCTTTGTAATATTAACCGATATTAAAATTATAGATTGCCATTGAACCATTCATACCAAAATGAAAGTATTAGAAACAAAGTTTAAGTTATTTCCAGTTTCGTGACGCTTGAGCTGCATTCCGAACAATAGCGGCACTGAAGTATTTTTTTAATTTTAATAATATTTTAATAACATTTATTGAAATATTGTGAGTATGGTACAAAAGGGCTTAAATCATTTAGTTTCATCACAATCTACCGACAGCTGACCGGCAATATTTAAAGATGTCATTTTAGATTTTTCATTGGTTAAAATTATGCGTAGCTAATAAATGTCACATAGAGATAAAATACAACAAAAATTACCTACTACATTGTAAAATAATGGCAATATTTCCACTATTAATAATTAATAAATAAAGCATAATTAGACAGGGATAAAATACAATGATAATACTGCGTACATAATTAAGTCAATAGCTATTCATTATAGCAATGTCAATATTTCAACTATATTAATAAATTACACATAATTGATTAAAATTCAACGATATTTACTACTTACAAAATTAAGACAGAACCTACTTATTACCTAAGGCAAAAAATTCGGTAGGACATCATCAATAGCGTGTTTCAAAATGCAGCACGTTGCAGGCGACTTAGCAGGAAACGGAAGTGCGTCACTATGATGATAGTACGATATGCTACGATAAACTGGTATCTTAAACTCACATTATATGATCGCGCCTTCAAATCAATAATAGCTTTACGGGTGCAATCGGAGATAATATCACTCCGACGTACAAAAATCACTTCGACATACGATAGCCAAATGAATGTAAGAGGGAAATGCTTGGAACTCAATTTTAGCTCCGTTACTTTGTTTGAACTAGTTAGGAGGTGAACATGTCAAAAGTCCCCGCCCATAGCTCTTGAGCCGAAGTTGAGTGCATAAATACGAGTACTGTATTTTTTGTCCTCAAAAATATTGCAAAACAGAGGAATGGGAAGCCACTTATTACTTAGAATAAACTTTCCCCCTTTAAAATCTCATTAAATATTCATCCTAGTAAAAAGCGTACAGAGCCTATTTTGTAGAGAATTTTATTTAAATTACTGGTCTTAGAACATTTTTTGCTATTGGCCACCTTTTAAGAGGTTTTTACGAAAAACCGAAAAAATGGGACATTCTAACCTCCCTCGCCCCGGCCACAGACCAGATACGTAATGTAATGTGTGTAATGTGAATTTCTTGTTTTTAGGGTTCCGTAGCCAAAATGGCAAAAACGGAACCCTTATAGTTTCGTCATGTCCGTCTGTCCGTCTGTCCGTCTGTCCGTCTGTCACAGCCGATTTACTCGGAAACTATAAGTACTACAGTGATGAAATTTGATGGGAATATGTGTTGTATGAACCGCTACAAAATTATGACACTAAATAGTAAAAAAAAGAATTGGGGGTGGGGCCCCCCATACATGTAACTGAGGGATGAAAATTTTTTTTTCGATGTACATACCCGTGTGGGGTATCAATGGAAAGGTCTTTTAAAATGATATAAAGTTTTCTAAAAAACATTTTTCTTAAAGTGAACGGTTTTTGAGATATCAGCTCTCAAAGTCGTAAAAAGTATGTCCCCCCCCCTCTATTTTTATAACTACGGGGTATAAAATTCTAAAAAAAATAGAGGTGATGCATGCTAATTAACTCTTTCAACGATTTTTGGTTTGATCAAAGTATCTCTTATAGTTTTTGAGATAATAAGTTTATTATATTTGCTGCTACGGAACCCTTTGTGCGCGAGCCCGACTCGCACTTGGCCGGTTTTTTTTATTATTGCGGTGACATGTAATATATTATTAATATTTTATTTTATGACATGACTTTTATTAGAAATTAGAATGTATTAATGGCACATTGTTTTTTCTTTTTTATTAAATTCGCATCCGGAACACCACGCTGCTCTCCAAAACACGCATAGCTGATGTAGGCGAAAAGACTGCTAGGCTCAAGTGGGACTGGGCCGGTCACGTCTGTCGCATGCATTCGGACAGGTGGGCTAATATAGCTACCAAGTGCCACAAGAGCGACGCAGGCAAGGCCGGCCTAAACGGAGATGGCGGGATGACTTAGACGCCTTTCTCGCCAACTGGCAGGAGGAGGCACTGATGCGGGACTCATGGCATTCATGGGGAGAGGCATTTGTCCAGCAGTGGGATACCCATATAGGCTAAGAAAAAAAATTTAAAATATTTAAATATTGTGTATTTTTTTCTCAAATATTAGATCAAGTTTATGTTTTTATTTTTCTAACGCAATTGACACTATTATTAAATAAATAAATGAATTGAAACTACAAATGTAAATGATTCCACGCCTACCTACATTGCTCAAAGAGTTGTTGACTGTTCTTGCCTTGACTTTCTACAAATTATCACATCGCAGGAGTCGGTAAGTAACCTATGTTAACCCATCTTATACCAGTGCCTGGAATCCCAGGGTTCATTACAAAAGAATGATATTGTTTATTTTTTCGCTGGAAGACGACGGCTTTTAGAAATCATACAATATTAGTGTAAATGGTCCTTCAACTGCTACAACTATGAAGTTCTATGAATTAGGGCTATAATAACCTGAACTTACGCTTATCAAAAATAGAGTTCCGAATAAACACGACGAGCAAAACTAAATGTTCACTATTTAACAAAAACGGATATATGGTTTTATACCTTCTTATTCCGTTCATTTAATAAGTGTATAGGGAAAGAACAAGAGAGGACATTGTTAAATGATTAAGGCATCCCTTGTCTAACGTCCCGCGCGCCTTGGGGACAGACGGGCCCATCCGTCTTCTGTTAAACTTGCCCGGTTGTCTTCCCTGGATTTTGGAGCTACACGTATGGAGATATGTTTAAGTATCTAGTGCTGGACGATAATAATATTGAGTATCTACTAGTGTCTGCTAGTTGTTAAAAGTTATGGCTAATCCAGGAACATTTCCGTGCAAAGAAGCTACGAGAGAGAGAGGAGAGGGGTTTTCACTCGTACCAAACAGAGTAAAAATATGTTAAAATAGGTATGTCGCCTATTTGCTAGGAACGAATTATCAATTAGGTAGTAATTCCCAGAAGGTCAACTCAATACGGAGGCGATTTCTTCAATAGAACTTTGGTTACAAAATATGTAGATGGGCTGGTTTTTATCTCTGTTATTTGTAATGGAAATCAAATCAGCTGATCCTACGGCTTGGTTTTTTTTTTATTGTAATGGATTCTGTGCTATAATACTTAAGTATTGGTATTTTTTTATATTCTTCAGTTGTCAACAGGCATTGTATAATTTCCTCAGTAAAAACCCCCATATAGTTTCTACTTAATATTAAACTAGGTGATGTGATCCTACTAATATTATAAATGCGAAATAATTATATACTTAGTAAACGATTATTTTTGTTTAGTCAAATATACACGAGACTTGAAGAATCCTAGGTACGTTTTCCCAGGACTCTTCAATCACAGTGTACGTAGTACTTACTAGTTTAGAGCGTAGCGCCCCTGTTTGCCTTTGTCTCGTACAGGCCCAATATTGTCTCTCTTATCACGGTTATCAGCGGCGCGGCGGTGGTCGCGGTCGCGGCTTCCTCTGTTGTTATAAAACTAGATTTATGCCGTGTGAACTTCAGGCACATGGTAGTATATTAGTATTGCATTCTAGGTTTGAGAGTTAGTACGTCCTTTACCTTTGGGTCGTCAAACATCGTCGGACCAAGTTGCCTATTGTCACAGAATAATAATAGTATCTACCTATTTACGTACAGGAAGTTCTTTACGTAACAAAACCGAAGTGTGACAGCTAGATAAACTCAAACCATGACACCTCTTTCATCTAATTAAGGTCGTCACGTTTGCGTGTCATTAGCGTGATGCAATTAACACTGGTCGTGATATGATGAGTGCTACTGTCACGTCATGAATTCGTCGCACGCCCTAGGTAAGTACCTACACTCAGATGTCCTTGCTTGCCTCCAGAGTCAGAAAACTTATTTATGTGATGAAGCGACTCCGTGGCTGCGCTGCCCCAGATGTACTCCGTTTCGTATATCATGCCTTATGTCAAACTATTCTACAGTATGGCGTTGCCGTCTGGGGCAGTGCAGCCAAGAGCCATATGCTGGAAGTGGAACGCACCCAGAGATCGGTGATAAAGGTGATGCTGAGGAAACCGTTCCGTTACCCAACTGATACACTTTATAGCGAGTGTAAGTTTCTGAGAGTTCGGCAGCTTTTTATCATGAAAGCAGTCTCTCGAGCTCACAGTTGCCTACCGAAATCCGCATGCCATGATGAAATCATAAGTAGACGCATTTATAGAATCCCCCTACCGCCGTATAAATCGGCTTTGGCCCGAAAATCTCCCGCATACTCACATCCCCTCGTATATAACAGGATTTGCAAATACTTAAACATTAAATTGCTCTCTGTATATCAAGTCAAGAGTGTGGTGAAGAAGTGGCTGCTAACGCTGCCATACGCTGATACCGAAAGCCTAATCAAATTACCTGAAACAAACTGAACTCTAAATACACACACACACACGCACCCACCTAGACACACACACACACACACACACACACACACACACACACACACACACACACACACACACACACACACACACACACACACACACACACACACACACACAAGCAAGCAAGCATGGTATTTAATAATATTAGTATTTCAATATGCACATATAAGTTAATTTTACTTTTTAAACATGTGAATCTTGTCAATCGCACTCGCAGACTACCAAGACACAGGTTCAGCCTAGTTTGGAGTCTGATAGATAATTATCTGACAAACCCATGTATGAAATATTTTGCTGAATAAATCATTATTATTATTAAGTTTTGTGATTTGTTTAGACGAATGTACCTCTAAATTATATTATTATTATATTATTATAAGATCTCTGTTCTGTTCTTTTTCTTAGTTTGGGATTCAGTGCGTGGCAATAGTTACAATCTACCTGCTAGTCGATTGCGTCGTATGTCGAACGTACGCTAGTAGATCTGAGGGCCTACTCCGAACTTTGTATCGTGCCGTCTCTCACACTCATATAGTGTACAACACGAGAGTGACAGGGACAGCATTATACGAAGTTCGCATTTCGAAGTTCGGAGTAAGCCCTTGACTCTCAGTTTTACTAATGGAGAATGATATTTGACCTTACGCATGCTCCTAAACGTTAAGTACTACGTACAGCGGCATTCTTTAGTGCAACTAATATATACCTAAATTCGTTATCTCACTTCACAAACGGTGATTTAATATCATAATACTGAAGCGACAGATTCCATTTGTTATTGTGGGCTCATTTCCATCTTCGATATAAAGCCAAGGCAAACATTTTTTTATGCGTAATTCCATTATCTCTCCTATCTGTACCTATACATACTTACTAAATTCGGTAAATCCTAATCAAGTAATCAGCTTTGTTATCTGATCAGGTCACTGTCACTATAACTGGTGTGCTGAATAGTGTTATGTACAAACCCGTGTACAGACAACGACAAAATATTTAGGTCCTTCCGGAATAAACATAAGCTTTTATTTTGTAAATTGAGTAATCAACTTTTTCTTGTTGTTATTCTGTCCCGTCATCGAGAAGACAACAGTAACAGAGTTCCTGAGAAAAATGTTTATAATGTGGATTTCAAGCATTCTCAAGGGATGACCCACGTCCAAATGGATTTATGCATATCGCTAAAATTGATATTTGATAGATTTAAACCTTAAATCACAGTTTTAAAGCGTGACTCAGGAGACGTAACCATAGTAATGAGCAACAAGGAATAGTTATTCCACCCAATTACGTAAATGATGAAACCATTTAGTGAATCTAAAGTTTTGTGATTTGTTTAGACGAATGTACCTCTAAATTAATTAGGTACGGAAGTAAACAAAATCCGCTTATTAACCACCTTGAACTAGCGCGGCCTTGGGCTGTCAAAATTTGACGTTTGTCGGAGTGACACCTGTCAAACAGGCAGCTGACAGCTGACGTCAGCATGATGGAGCGGGGTGGTGATTAATTGGCTCAGTTAATTGATTTCAAAGTGTATTTATTTAACACTTCGAGTTAGTTGCTTTGATTTAATCGTGAATTTGTTCTGTTAATCGTTTTAGCTGGGGGCTGTATTTAAAATGGTGTTTGGCAATTTGTCGTCGATATTATGTTATCAATCAAGTCTCTGAAATTTTCAACACTTCTCGCATAAGTTTTGATCATTATCATTCTATTAAACTCGCGATAGATACTGTACATTGTTTACATAATGTTGACTACTACTTTGCATAAACGTCTTGGAAAATATCTTTCGGTCAATTTTCTTTAAACAAATAAAAACCTAATTCGACGCACGTAATGAAGTGTTCCGCATCTTCATATGGAACTCCAGGTAACTTGCGCCCTTTTTTTAAGAAAGGTAGTTTTTCAGCGTAAACTCAAAAAAGAGTTGCTGCTCAAAACTTAGGTGGAAGTCTATGAATAGGTAAATGTCTAATACGATTTTTTTCATTTTTTGATTTTTAAAAACGTTAAACGTTATCCTTTAAAAACGTTATTCTTTAATAACGTTTTAAATAACTGACGGTTGCACACAACATTTATAATAGCTAGGTCATTTTGATAACAAAGTAAGTAAAACAGATATGCACCTACTACTAACTTGAACGGTATTTCATAAAACAATGAAAGCGTCTCGAAGTAGATGTCTTTCTTTATTCACCACAAAAACAATAGATTATCATGTTACATGCTAAAATTTCAGACCAAAATCCATACATAATTTCTATTCTATTACAATGCATTAAAAGTCTAATACTGCTTGAAAAATAATTCTTGTTCATTACAAATTACGAAAGGCTTAAGCGCCATTTGTACTTTTTGACCCTCACTCTTATGTTTTCGTTGTTAAGGTGTTGTTAAGCTTGCTGTGGATTTTCTGGTAGATATGAAAGGGTTATTGAATGACAGTATCATAGTGTTGTGACGGCTGAAGTGATTAATAATGGGTAAAGCTTGTCCACTCAGTTTTTATGAGACCGGGACATGTATGGGAAGATTATTTTTTAATTTTAATGGAACTTTGTTTATTTTTCACGTGAATATACTGGAGGCCAACAGGAAATTTACCCAATCCCCTTATAAAAAATTGAAACTGAAAGTATATTGGCTAGAAAAGTAGGTATCTAATAAAATCTTTAGTAAGTATCAGGCATTACATTTTGAAGAAAAAGTAAAAAAAATCATAGGACAAGTCAAGGTCGTAGAACTAGATACTTGCTTAATAATATTGAGTTCAAAATACAGAGGTGCTTTGGACTGAGAAAAAGTGGTCAAGCGCCAGTCTGACTCGCGCACCGAGAGCTCCATACATAGCTCGCGTACACGTCCCGACCCTATTTAATTAAAAAAAAAATTAATAGGGCGATGTACAATTATATTGAACGCCGTGGTGGTTCAAAACAATTTCACAGCTGTCTCACGAAATTAAATGGAAAAAGATGCCCACTTTTAAATTATTTCATGTAATTTTACATCACTGTTATGTAATGTAGCTGTTCAAAGAATACACCTTCCTGCCAAATTTCATAACGGTAGTACTTATAAAGTCTCCGAGCAAATCGGCTGTGACATACGGACGGACAGACAGCGAAACTGTAAAGGTTCCATTTTTGCTACGGAATCCTAAAAAACGGCATGTATTTTGGTATTGCTTATCGTTTACTTATTGATCAACTTAATTTACCGTTTCGGCTATCATTCAATTAGTTGTTACATACATTACGTTTCATTATAAATAAATAATGTTTACTAGTCATTACAAACCCCCTAGTACCGAATAGCTCCCCATCATTAATCATTAGATCAGTGGACGGCTTCCGTTACGGCTCGACGAGCGGGACACAGCTATACTGACTTTGTATGTGCGAGCAAGACATTAGGTAGCGGCCGACAACTTAATTGAATGTCCATAGGAAGGAGGAAAGTCGATGAGGTGGTTTCGATTGTTCTTATTATTACACATTTTTCGCCATTTTACTGGTACAAAACTAACACGTGACTTATTAAAGCTTTATTTGGCATAATGCATTTTTGCATAAAATTATTCCTAAACCACCACTTTAGCTTAGTTGATACTGACCCTGCCTGTGAAGCTGGACGGTCGCCCTTACGTATCCATAGTACAAGCATTGTTTAGTTTGGGACTACTTCAATTTGTGTAAGATTGTCCACAACTGTTCATTTATTGCACATTTCAAAATTGTTTCATAATAAATCTAACCTCAACTATATATGAAATTAGTATTGATATATAGAATATTCAAATAACAAAAAGTTTTATTATCACAGGTAAATTACGCATAGGTCACTCGTATTGCTTTCTTCTTTTAAAAAAGTTTTTTTTTGGGTATTCGTATTTTAGTTTTATTTGAATGGTCTCTCAATTCTTCAGAGCTAATATTAAATAAAAATTTGATAGTAAAAACTGACTGAGTATGATAAATATTGATTGGTCTTGCATTTGTAGAGTTGTTGTCTATAGTGTTTTGTTACTTAGCACGTCAATTTGTCGATATCGACACCAGCCCAACACTGGTCCTATCAGTACCATCCGTTACAGGCATTATCTGTTTCGTCTGGTGCATTAACACGTACAACCTTATTATAACATACTCACAGTAAGAATATATAAAATACGTTTTGATATAAAAGTTATTGAGAGATGAGATAATAGTAGATTGTATGACAAGGGTCTAAAATGAGCGAACTATTTTCCCTCACTTCGTTCGGGAAAATAACTATCTCGTGGTAATATGGCTTTTAGACCAGAGTTATACACTACTTTTCACTTCGATTGCGAGAAAATAAATAAACAAAGGTTAACCCACCCAAAATTAACAATAAATTCCACGGCGAAGATATATACTTTTGCAGCATGATTTTTTTTTTCTATACTCCTTTGACACAAAACATAGACACTGCGGTTCGCGCGCAACATTCACGCGCGAAAAAAGCTAACTGACCTTCTATTGAGCGCTTCAAAGTGTTGCTCGAACGATTTAACCACTTTTTTAATTATTGTAAAATAGGGACTACTACAAACTTAATCTTTAGACTCTATAGAAAAAATAATTATGTTTCCTGATTGGTCGATTTTAGTAAAGCTGTATTCTGGTTGGTTAATACCCAATACCAAATATTTTTTTAAGAGTTAAATTAGTGTTCTGTGATTGGTGGATTTAATAGGTGAAGTATTTTGATTGGTCAAATTCAAATATTTTGTAAATCATAAATATGTATTCATATTTTCCCTAGGGGTTAAATGTACTACTTTAGCCCCGCTTGACAAGTCTAATATGACACACTTTTCGAGCATGAGAAGTGAAAAAATAAACATATATGGGACAGTGATTTAATATGTACATAAAGTAATATAGGTACACAACGATCGATATGTATACTCGTAACAGTCTGTAAACGTATGGAAGCTTGAATTTGATTAGAAAATTTTGAAACTAAGTACGCTTATTTTATTAAGTATTTGACATCGTCTAGTGGAATTATGATTCTTGCAAACACATTTTCTGGACAGCTCGACACAGATATAATAAAACTTGCAGGAGCGATTGTAGTATTTAAGCCTTGTAAAAGTGCTCTTGAGGCCAATAGCGAGTATCATGCGGAATCAGTAAGAATTGAAATTGTTACTGATTCCATGAAAATTATCCCAAAAAGGAAATTATATGATCAATAGTTATTTGTTCAACAAGAGAGCAAAGTAGATTTTTGCTGCAAGTGTTGATATTGAGTCCCGAGCAAGCGAAAGATTCTATAATTGAATCACGAGCGTAGCGAGTGATTCAAAATTAGAATCTTGAGTGTAGCGAGGGACTCAAAGACACGAGATGCAAATATCTTTGCTCTCGTGTGATACATACAACTTTTCACCTCAGCGGCGAGAACATATAACTCAATGGAATAAAACGCCACATAGAATAAATCAAATCATTTTTATGAAAAAAAATCAAACAACAAATACATGTGAAATAACAAACATTAACTACAATTACTCTTTCCCATAACATTCACTTTATATGACGTTAAGAAAAAGCCCACTGACAACCGTTTTAGAAATGCAACTAGTTTTGGGTACGTTTCAATATGTATAATATTGTGTTTCGTCTTCATCGTCGCTTGAGCATCGAATATTGTTCCACATGTTTTTCGGTTGTTTGTTATGGGATAACCTTACTTACTTATACATATACTTTTTCCGATGTAATGGTTGCTCCTTTATCCGATCGTCATTTATTGAATATTTCGTGTCCCTTTAAATACTTCTGTCGAGACTTTTCGGGCATAAAACACAGTTCAGCCTCTTTGACGGCATCTCTCAACACTTGAGGAGTTAAAACATCGGCTTCGTCAATTTATTCACTCATATTTAGTACAGTTTTTAGTGTAAGTTATGTTTTATATCCAAGAAAACGTAATACGAATAACATTTATTTAAAAAGTTCAATCGCGCTAACTTTTTAAAGAATATAAAATGCGTTCTGAAACTATATATGAATCTATATTCGTTCACCGTATGAAAAAAACTAAAGACTTATAATAATTAATATTTGCGATCAATATCGCATTTCTTCATTGTATTTTAAGAATAATGAAATATTAATACGATTATAATAATTAGATTTAATATAGGTTTAATATTTTTATACGACTTTAACACGAGTTCGAATTTTATTTTGTTTCGGAACGAGTTTTTCGTTCCCGCTTTTTAGGGGCCTACTACGAAGTTCGAAGTCGAATGACGAATCGACATAGTTTATCTCTCTCTCTTTTTTGTAACGGAGTGAAAGTGACAGAGAAAATGAAGTTTAAATGTTCCAAGTTTTTATTACACCCGTAGTATGAAAAGATGACCTGTGACTAACCTACGATATGAAAAATTAAAAAGTTAGTTTTCTTCACGCTCGCAGCAAAATTGCATTTTGCTCACTGGTTTCAAGCAGCAAAACCGCCGTGTTTGAGCCACTGAGGTGAAAAGGTTTTTTTTTAATTATGTATTTTTATTGACTAAAACTAAATTAAAACCTACCATCAAGATTCTTAGGTTTCAATAAACAATAAATCTGAACCTAAACGCAATATTTCACGACCAAAACTGCAAGTGACTTCTTATTGAACAATGTAGGTCTTGCAATTTTTGAAGTCGGTGCTATCTAAAGAAATTGCCTAAAGTTGACGAAATGGCACCGACTACAAAAATTACAATACCTTCATTGTTCAATAAGAAGCGTAGTCTCATATTGACCTATTAGAAGTTAGGCAACTATATATTTACTCTTTAGTGTTTTTTTTTAAAGATGGTACACTTTTTAGTGAATGCATCTCATGACAATTCCAATACTTACGGCTAAATTACACTGTTTTGTTACGGAGTTCCGTTGCCTATATCTTCAGACTTCGATTACCAGGCCCTGTATATTGTGGTCACGTTATCAACGACAAACGACATGATAAAGCATCAGTCACTTTCTATCGTGTGGTATCAGAAAGTGACAGATACTTTATCTTGTTGTTTGTAGTCGATAAACGTGACTATCATAGACCCCATGATCAGGTTGATGATAATATTAAGTCAGGCAGGGCCATTTAAATTGGCTACGTCATATTCGCTTCAGTATCTTGATTGAAATATCTTAGCGCTAACCATGAAACACTAGGAGTTTTGGATCAATAACCGTGGTCTTCTTCATCAGTTCTCGTTCACCAAATGCTACTTTATGAATGCAAATGCTCAATTTATTACCGAAAATACTATATGAAATCGCGATATGTTGATTTTTTGAGGAGTTCCCTCAATTCCTCGCGGTTCCCATTATCAGAAGTGAAGTTTGCAAACAACGGGATCAATCTGAAAGCATATGCTTTCAAACAATGAAATAATTTTCCAAATTTGTTCATAAATGGCGGAGTAATCGCGCAACAAACATATAAAAAAAACATACAGTCGAATTGAGAACCTCCTCCTTTTTTTGAAGTGGGTTAATAATGTATTGTTAGCGGAGTGTTTAAAGCTTCGACTACTATTTTGTTTTTGTGGTGAGATTTTTAGTTTTAACTCATGCGTTTAAAAGCAGGTATTGTCTAGGGCATTATTAAATTAAGGAAAACGCTCTAGTTTTCGGCTGTTTGTAGTGACATATCTTAGTCACAACATTTTCTTAAAATGGAAAGTAAGAGTACCTAACTAGAAATAGTAGAATACACTTTCCCGGCGGGCTGCGGTAGGACAGTAATGATTTTTAACCTTTAAATTTGTGCTGTACTCTGTTAACTATACCAGTACAATTCATTTAAACAAATCACATTTGAGTACTTTAAAGGGCTCCACACGCTTTTCATCGACTTTTGACGAGTTTTGAGTTGATATTGCTCCGTCAAAATCATAGATATCTTTATGGTACGGTTATCGGTTCGGTTATACAATCTTTTATCTACATTTGCAAGAGCCAAATTTTGAAAATAACTGACTACTTATTGACCACCATCCACAATGCATATAGTATCTTTTGTCTGATAGATTCACAAATTATTAAGACGTGCGGCCCGCCACAATTTTGGTAGCTAACATGTGATCCTTAACTGCTAAAAGGTTGCCGAAAGGGTCCCTGCTTTAAAGGAACAACATCATGTTAATAAAATTTAAAAAGAAATAAATACAATTACTCTAATATTTTCTAAAGCCACCTATAGAAACAAGAATTTCGATTTAAAAAAATCGCTCTGAAAACGATTCTCCCGTCTGGGACCTATGATGCCACAGACAGACGCGCAGATATATATAAAATAAATAAATAAATCTAGAATGAACCTATTAGCGAACGTGAATACAAATCCTGCTAATATTATAATAATAAATGCGAAAGTTTAGATGTTTGTTACTCAATCACGCAAAATCGGCATAACGGATTATGATGAAACTTGGTAAGGAGTTTATAACCTGGATTAACATATAGAATACTATTTATCCCGAAATTTATTCATTCCTCGAATTGATGAAATAGGCAGTAAATGACGGGGGTAAAAGCTATATAAAACTTTGTAAAACACAGTGGGTTAGTTAGTTAGTTTTCTGAGCATTTTAACACACAGTAGGATGGACTATCAAAGACACGTAGGCACCTATTTACATTAGGATTTAAGTATGCAGGACGGTACTTATAGCTGGCTGTACAGAAATATTAAAAAATAGGTACCCTTCAAGCGCTGTCTGGTTAACGCACCGAGGGTTCCGTAAAGATATAAGTAGTTTACAATAATGTTTTTAAGAAATAATATTTAATTTTCTATGTAATACTTACACGTGAGGTAGCCATATTAAAACTATTCCTAATTTGATGGCCTTAATAGGTCTTGAGATAGTTAATGATGTGATAGACAGGCAGACGGACAAAGTCACACCATAGGGGTTAATATGATATGTCTTTGGCACGGAAACCTAAAAAGTTAATATTCATCTCTTTTGTTCTATACTGGGTATCTTTTATACACAAAAAATATCAAAAAATCCCGTCTCAGTTGTAATTAAATCAAAGTTTATTACCTATAGGCATTTAATTACGTTTCAGCACTAGCAAGAGTTGAAAGAGAAATTGTAAAGTACAATAAAAATATTTACACCTAATTTATATGAAACGCTAACCCAAATAAGGTTTGTAAAACGAAAAATATCTCTGATACTACGTACCTACCTAATAGAGATACCTTATAAAAATCCAGAACAAGAGCACTGCATGCCCCGGCGATGCATCAACCGCTCGAGTCGAGTGACACTCGGAAGAATTGTCCACTGATTGTTAGCTGTCTCGAGATGACAGCTGAGGGGATGGATGGGACAATTATATCTACACTTACCCAATCCATACACATTTTGAGCATTTCATTCAAAACTTTAGTTTTTATATTTTAGGTAACGTTAAGACATTTGTCAAGAATAAAGGCTATTTTTATTTTTATTTATTTTATTTTAAGACATTTGTAAAGAATTTGACTTAAATACTTACTTCTTTCTTTTATTTAACATGTCGTTTAATTAAATACTCAGTTACAAACCTATCCAAAAAATTCTTCTATATCGTATGAAAATATTGACAATGGGATTATTTTAAAAATAAAATGGGATTTAAACAATTTATAAGCCTATAAGATATTCAGAATTAGAAATATTTATTTGCTAGAATACGTTTCATATAAGGACTTAAAATAATTAAAAATTCAGTCGTTATAAACGTCAACATAAAAATATTAACATAATTATGAAGTCTATTATTAAGTTTTCAAGAGCTATTGTTAGTCTCTAAGCCTTTGAAGATTGTCAGGAAAAGAATTTATCACAAAAACCTTAAGTACTTACCCTCTTCGAACTTCCGTTAGTTTTAGTAGTCCTCAAAATCGTTTCTAGCGATTAATTTCCACAAGTGCCAAATTTTGATTTCTGCTTGTTATTAGATAGGAATGATACCTATTGCAAAGTAGCATAAGATGTTTGTTGTCTATACAATCTTTTAAAATTGGGAAAATGGTAGTAAATAGATGATAATGTTATGAATAACTTATGTATGTAATGTGTATATTCAACTATTCACCGCGGATTTTATTATTAAATGTTATTATTCGTTTTGGCGCTGAGTTAAGTTATCCATATCATCGTATAGTATGAATGATTGTCATTTTTATTTCTTGACTGGTTACCTATGTATACCTCTATCGTGCATGCCTCAAACCTTTAGATTCTTATTGTACATAACAGCTGCCATTTTGAGTGAAATGACAAAAACCCTGTTCACACCTTGAAATCGATTTACGTCACTAAAATAAATGAGAGCGGTTCGAAGGGAGCATTCAACACAACACAAAGTAAATAGAAAAATATCCGTTACATCCAGCTTCCAACATTCGCACTATTATCTCGCGAGAACCAATCCAAAATGGAGAATACAGCGGGGCTCGCTCATTGGTCCGCTCGCGTCAAGCCTGCCTCCTCTTCCCCAAAGCTCCGCCTACCACAAAGAAAAAACTTTCCAGAATAGCATTCAACCTTCCTGTGAGTGCACATGTCCAGAGGCATCCCTAATCTAAAACAAAAATTATTCAGTGTAAAGCAGATAGACTCAACGTCAAATATCATTTCGTGTCACAAAAAACGTGTTAAACTCTTATCATAGATTAAGTAACGCCAATATTGATATTGATAAGTCCATCTCGCTTAATCTGAACAATTTTGACAATGTTAGACAGGGACAGGGCAAGTCACTTTTAGTGTGGTAAAGAAAAAAATATGTGTTCACGTTCAGTGTTCGTCGGTTCACCTGGCGTGCGGGCGCACGGTCGATAGCGCACGGCGCGGCACTAGCCCGTTTCTAAATTCGAACGCACCTAATATCGGGACATTAATCGCCGGTGCGAATACTGTCTCACCCGTCGACGTAGTGATGTGTGTGTAAATATCGACATCGATTCCGGTGATCGTGACAAACATGATGACTATGGACGTCGGGATGTACAATAACCAGCAGAATTATTGCAGCGCCGAGTTCTACCAGCAGGGGGCAGCGTATCAACCACCGTACGAAGGATACCACGAGGGGTACTATGAACCTCCAGCTCACTACTACGAGCCGTTGCTCCACTCTCAGCCGGGACATGAACCGCCACCTCCGGTCATCAGTACTGACACAGGACTATGCTACACAAACCTAGACTATGGCGAGCTGCAGCAAAATTACCAATTGCATCCGATACAGCATCACCCGGAACCGTTCAAGCACAGGGAGGAAGTTCGTCATGATGACATGCATCTTCACGAGCATAAAATAGATAATCATTACCTAGAGACAAAGTACAATATGCACTTCGTGGACGAAGGGTCTATGGCGTTTAATCCGGCTTCTCCGATGGGTTGCGGCGAATTTGAGTACCAGCCGAAGGACGAGTTCGGGGGGCTGCGGGAGTTCCGCGAGGAGTGCGGGGGCGCGCACAGCCTCCCGCCCGCGGGGCTGCAGCACGCACCGCCACACTCCACCGTGCCGACATACAAATGGATGCAAGTCAAGAGAAACGTACCGAAACCATCAGGTAACCATCAATGTTTTATCAGCTCTAATCCCCACGTGTGTTCCCTGGTTAGAATGGCACCAACCCATTTTATCCCGTGGTGTTGATAGGTGTCGTTAGAGTCGACTATATGGGAACAGAGTTGAAGTGTGTTGTGGGCGATAGGCTAGCAAACTGTAACAGCAATATCACATTTTCTCTATTTTTATAGTCTTAAAGCATGTCATTTTATACACCGCCTATAATATTATGAGTTGGCAGAGGTATCAGTATAAGCTGGCATAAGTCTAAAGTAAAGATAAAGTTTCTCTTCTTCTTAGTCATATAAAGGTTATGTAAGATAGGCAGCACCAGAGCCAAGCTTGACTGGCAATAAGCAATGTATTTTTTAAACAGTTATGTCAAGATAAATTGTTGTGTTTACTTTAAAACAATAAATATTACGAGTAAATTGTTCCACTATTAACGTTATTCTCTTTACCAGAATTCCATAAACCCCATGCGAACCATATTTTCACAATATATATAATTTTAAATGCCACTAAGCAGCACAGCTCGATTATATTTTATTTTAAATAATAGAGAGTTAATAAAGCCTGGTGTTCGAAGAAAACCGTCGTGCGTGGCAAACGCCAAGATAAACAACACGATAGGAAAAGTTTACCTTTACCTTTGCTCGACCAGAGACTAGTAAAATTATATAGACAGCCAATGTCTATATATTGTGGCTTACCTTTGCAGCTACTTTCACTACGGAGAGGTCCCTGAATCATTCAATTCGTATGATACTAAGACCTCTGCTTAATGAATCACCAAAAAACCCTTTAAATATAAGATTTGTACGGAACTCTCAGCGCGTGAGTCAGTCTGGTACTTGACTGGGTTTTTGTTTATAGTAAGAAAGTTAATTAAACGTGTTGTTTATTTTACGGGTCCTCTAAAAATTATAAAGGTCCATGTGATCTATTTATTATTTATTGGCAGCTTTTTAAATCAGAACCGTGGTTTGCAATAAACATTTTATTATTATTATCATACAAAGCTTTCTTTGCATCAAAAGCCCTTGAGTGATCGAAACACGCAAATAAATCGTTACCAATAAACTAAGGTCAATATAATGGTATACATACTTAACATTAAATTCCATCAACGGCTTAAAAAAAAATAATGTGTCTTTGGAACGTTTTAATAGACAGCCAGCAATGTCCGTCTTTAATTCGGAGTGTTTTGACGTTTGACGTAAACGGTGTCAAAGGTTTCATGACCTGCTGTCACGCCGACGCTAGGAGCAAATAGTATGACGTTCCTAACGTCAGACAGACGGTTAAATAGTAGCGTCGAGGCTCCGTCTGACAGATGATTTGATTATCTGGACCCTCAGTTTTAATATGAAATAAAACACTGAGAGATACACAAAATTCGGTAACCCACACCAATAAAAATAAATTATTCTTGCATTTATTTATTAAACAAAACTCGCGATAATGTCTACTCAGAAAACATCACTCGACACAACTTATTTTTGCTACGAGCTCGTATTTTAAAGATTTTTAAATACATAAACATAAAAGATGGACGCTGTTTGTCTTTTTTTGTGTTTCTATACAAGCTATACGAGAGGGTTTTTGACGTTTTACCTATTAAAAGTGGCTGATTTGACTATCAGTCATCATCCCTATTGTTTGGCAAAATTGGTGCTATGGGGGTCGATCAGAGACATACGTTTTACATTCCTGTTTAAATTTATATCTCGCTCTTGTTCTGGCGCGTTAACTAGACGCGCTTGGAAGCGAGCGCGCAAAACATATCAAATTGGAATGAATCTATATCTCCTGATCGAAAATTGTTTGTCGACCCGAGCCTTGCGGTACGTAACTTAAGTTCATACATAAGACGCTATGAGATATTTCCATATTTTTTTATAAATGAAAACGAATAACAAATTGTTAAATAAAAAAGTCATTGTCCAACGTTCCAATGACTGCACTGCCACTAAATTTCTTTTACATTACTACTAATATTCAAATGTAAGAAAAAACTCGCGACAAAGCAACAGACAGACAGACGTAGATGGTTAATACAGATAGCGGTGATATGCACGCAGTCATTATAATGGGTAATTTTCTACTTGAGCTAGAGTTTAATTAGAATTGAAAATCGGTTCAGATTTTGCACAAAAAAAGCGTAAACTTTTGACACTTGCAATTTCCACATTTTGCTTTAGTTTGTGGGAACCTGTGCTAAAAAGACCGGGAATTGGATGATTGAGGTACATTGCTTTTGAGTAAATATATTTGAGTTGTACCTAATACTTGTAACTCACTAACGTGAAGGGTAGAGTAAAAGCCTCTAGTGTATTTCCGCCCACACCTGACGTACCTAAGCATATAAGCGCAATGCACCCAAAACCAGACATTGAAACAATTTCTATTAGGGGAGGGTCGTCCAATTTAAAAATAGTTTTCCTCTATATGTAGTGCTTTGTTTCTCCACAAGAACTATCAATCTATAAGCTGAAACCCTGCTGCTGTTCATACGCAATCTGCAATTTTTGTGGTAGTCAGGTAGATATATTATAATAATGCCCAACACGGTGATTGGCACTTTTTTCTGATAACTGAAACGAAAAATAAAAATGTGCTAGCATACATCATTTGTTACCATTAAATAATACATAATTCAACAATTTTTTTTTACCGCGTTATTAATTAGCAATCTGTAAGAAATAGCCGAATTTCCATTCTGCCACAGCTCAAGAGTTGCGTGTTATTACTAAAACAAACACAGATAGCCCTACACGGGGATTAGTGAAACAGTTGCGTGAGTCCCGAAATATGTATTTTCTTACAATACGCGGTCATTTTGTCGACCACGGTATAGGACTTACTGCGAAAAGTGTCGCCTAAAATGGAAATTATTGCGAAGTTTGGTTTTATAACCTAGCTCTATTATACATAATTATCTAGTCGTGTAGTACCTACGTACCCAACTACCCAGGAGCCTTATTGAGCTTAATACTAATTAATTTGTGTGATGACTTCATACTCAAAAATATATCGACTTTGCTATAATCATGTAAATGTTTAACGATGATCCACATTTGGATTGCACGGATTATAGAGAAATTCGTAACGTCATGGTCGACTTCTTTTACTAAACGCCGGTTTCTACTTATGCTGTAATGTAACATGACGAGCTCTAACAACTTCTTCCGTCGTACTTAGTTTTATAACATAATTTTCACAACAATGTGTATAACGCTATAAAACTGTGGCGAGGCTCCGAAACCTCAATGATTTTAAGAGTTTTACTAGACCTTAATATAACACGGATTATTTGCAATAGTTTTTAATATTAAATACACGTCAAAGTGTTAAAAAACGTATTCTGAGAGAATTTAGGCCGGGTTTTATAAAGATCCGTTAGATCAAATGTCAGATCATATTTCAGTAACTTAGTAAATTTTTTGACATAACAAACCGACATAAGGTCTAACGGATTTTTATTAAACCAAATTTGTCGTTAAGGGGCTCCACGCGCTATTCATGAATTTTTGGCGAGTTTTGAGTTGATATAGCTCCGTCAAAACTATGGACACATTAATGGGGTTCATCAATCCTTCTAATATCTACATTTTCAAGACCCAAATATAAAAAAAAAAACTGACTACTTATTTTTTATGATTTTTTCAAATATGGTCCTAAAAAGTTCTATTTGCGATATTAGTATGTTGTTTATGCACTTATATATATGGAATGTACATGTAACTGTTTTTTCATTGATGTCTCTAACAACGCAAGAGAGATTTTTGTTTTATTAACTCATTTGCACAAAAGTTACGTGCAAAAAACTGTTTTTTTTTTGGCCTAAAATTGACAAAGTTTGAAAACATAAACCTCGAACAGAGTGAGCTTTAAAGTAAATATGGAATTTTATTTCGGTAAACCTCGTTGTTCTTAACCCGTTGTGCCATAAAATTACGAGAAAATGGAGAGTTACAGATCGAAGGTCATTCGGAGCTGGGAGCCCCTTAAGACTATGCAAGTTAAATGTATATTATAAATATTTGTAAACGTATTACCTTTTATTTCACCAGATAGGTGAAATAAAAGCATTTCCTAAGCTATTAAGGTTTCGCTATAAACCTAATACAGAGATTTCCTAAATTAGCTTGCCCTTTTTTTAAATCATAAGTAAAACCTAACAGCCACAACCACATGGCAACCACAAGCGTCACCGCAACCACATTGACGATGAGCAGCCATCAATAACCCAACTGCAAAAGGCAGCCGCTACAGTATTCCACGTACCTAACCAGTAACCACTGCTTTTACACTTTTTGCCACTGCGCTGTGGTATAGTTGTGGTACGTGTGAATAGACCCATACTCAATACATACAACACAACGTGCAAATCAAATAAATTCCTCGCCTCCTGGTTGGAGCTTACGTTCAGCCGCAGTCATGCTGACTCGCTAAGTCCCCACTAGTTGCGGTACACGAGCTTACATGACTTGTGACTCGCTTTATTGCTTGCTTTATTGATATTAATTCCCTTGACGTGACGTTTTGCCAACTTGGATCAAGATTGGGGCGAAAAATTCGGACTGAATGTGTGGGATTTTTAATATGTGTTGAATATGAATATGAACGTGTAATCTTCTAATGTACAAGAAAACATATACCAGTTTTTCTATAAAATCGACATCATTGTGAAGGGTTTTTGTCATGTACATTAAAATCAGCACGTATATATTGTCAGAGCCGCGACTCTATTTATCTCTGTTTTTCTTATTTTGAAAGACAGAGACATGAATTTTAATAAGAGGGATATCCCACTGACTGTTGGAACTTGAATCGGGCCCCTATTAAACTCATAGTTTGTGGTTGAACTTAACCTTCCTATATCTAAAAATATTATTGACATTCAATGTTTGGAAAAATAGATACAATATAAATTAGAGTTATACTTAAAGAAGATGAAGATCAGGCGTTCTGGTTTTAATTTAATTGAATTAGGTTAGGAATTCACCAATTTATCTGTTACACATCGTTCGAATTTTTTGCTAAACGTAAACCACATAAAGCACAAAAAAACAGGAGACCACACGTGAAGAGCTGTCACAGGACAGAAATCCTGATGCTATCAATTCTATGCACCACAATGCACCCGAAGTCAGGACCTGTCTCTTGGGACTGTATTCGCCACAATAACAGATATTCAAAAACAAACTTTATATCTCAGAGGTAACCTTGATTTTAGATATCGTCGAGCGCAGAGACGGAAAGGATCGGATTTTCTTGTTGGATGTTGGATGACGTTTGGAATTTTACTTATTGTGCCAACCGTGGTTTTATAAATACATGTCCGAACTATAAATATATTTGAATTGTAATACTACTAATACAAACCGTTGGAAGCAGTAAGGTCTCAGGTGATTAACTAGGTGCCTCTACATTTTTTTATTTATTTACATTAATAATTTCTTATAACCCTATTGGGTTTGAATCGACACCACATTGGCGGACAAAGTGAGTGAGTGAGTTTATATAAAATGAGCTAAAAGCTATGTATAACATATTGAACAGAGACATCGACATTATACTATAATAATTAATTACATTAGGAGGTAGTACTAAACAGATGATACCGATACCGCTCGTGTCTATACAATGACAGAGGCGTGCAATTAGCGACACTTTAGGGCTTAACTCTTTACTGACTCCAGTGTAAGTTACCGCGAATCACATTAAAACTATGTATAATTAATCGGAGGTCTCTTTACATCGATCAACTCAAGTGAGTTGTCGTTACGCGTTGTGATAATCACTGCCTAGTGGCATGCTTGTTTGTTTCGTGAATTAAAAAGAAACGTATCATTATTATATCCTAATGTGGCACTCGCTCAATGACTAAATGGAGGAAGGTCGATGTCCTTCCATTTTTTTTATCACACAATCAACGTCCATAAAGTACCTTAACATGTTTCTAGACCACTAACGAATAAATAAATATAATATTTCTTTAATCAAAATTTAATATATCAACCTCACAAATACCTTTCCCTAACTAACGAGACCTTTAGCTCTGTCAACTGTTCATTTAAAACACTTTATTGATATTTAAAAAAGGTCATTACCATTAACCATAGAAGTTCTCCATCCTGCTTTTAGCAATCCGATTTGAGTGGGATAGAGTGAGTGTTCCCTAAAAAGAAAGGTGTACGCCGAATATTGGAAAGTGGTCACGTGACGGCGAGGGTTGCGTGCGCGATGGAGCGATAGCTGACCCCTGGTGGACTGTTGTAATCGGTTTAGGGCCTACTGGCTTTGACGTGTGCCTTAAGACGTAACAGTTAACAGAATAGGTACTTAATGGTTATTGGAATTTCGTTTTTACCTACATTTTTCCTATTGGAACACAGTATGTGACATTCCCAACCTCTCGATCCCAAATGGTATTTAAAACCAACAACAAATTAGTAGAGTCCCATGGTCATGGTGGCAACAGACGATGTTGTGGAGACGTAGCAAATCTGGGGGCACGGCAGTACCCCCGAATTTTTTCGAAGCCATTTAAGCCATTTTCAACATCCTGTAATTTTGTGCTGGCTAAATATAGAACCCTGAATTTTCAGTAACATATAGGGCATAATATAACAGATATTTTGTCAATAACATTCAATTTGAAGTTGTCGTTCAAAAACTATTGCATGTCAAAGATCCTTAGTTTTGTCACAGACACTCACTGAATGACTGATCATCATAATTCTGAGGTACTCCTAGGAGACCCACAAGCTCCAACTTTTAAACACAGTTAGATATTATCAAGTCATAAAAAACTAAAAATATTGCAATTTCAGCCACGTTTTAGAGATACACAAACTGCATAAGAGTTTGTAATGCTATACGAATACATACGATATAAAGTTATACTTTTGTAGTTCCTGCGGCTGTTTTTTTTTAATTCCAGATGCATTCATAAATTTTTATTAACACATTAACGTACAAAAAAGAAGTGAGATCCCATAAAAATAGTCCATGTATAAAATTGACCAAGTCTCTATAGATACTCTTTTAGAGTAAAAAGTTGTGAGATATTACGTAATGAAACGTGCGAATCACACAACTTTACCTTTTTTACTAATTTTTGCATACCTAAAACTGTGTAGTATATGGGATTGCCAAGTCACAAAATTTTATCTAGCAGCAAATAAAGATTAGTAAGAATGCCTGACTTGGCTCTAGGTTATATCTCACAACTTTTTACGATGAAAGAATTTTGTGACTATCCTATTTTTTAAATAGAAAGTTTTTTATGGGTTACTATTTACACAACAAAAGGCAATTTACGGTGAAATTATGGATTACCTACTTTGTTATATTATTTCCTGAAATTGGTTTCCGCGTCTTCCGCTAGCCTTCTATGACTTGCGCAGTCCTTGCGACTCTTAGCTAATGCAAGTGACTTGCAAGCACTGTCTAATAGCTTAGCACTTTCCCGTACTCTAATAACCACCAAATTGACCCGTCTTGTAGGAAAGCTAAAAGCACTGAATTCATAAAAATCCTAATTTTATTCAGCATAATTTTTTAACCATTTTTGAAGTTAGTCATAGAAAGTTGTAGTATTGAAATTTGAATATAGAATCTCCCCATTTTCCAAAACATTTCACATGACGTCAGTTGTGCCTGAAGTTATAAGTACTCGTAAGTGCTAATACTGGAATCATTTTCTTACGCAAGTACCTAACCGGAACTTCGACAAGTGTTTACGCTAGAGGTGCCCCGAGCTTTACAAAGATAGCCCACTTCAATCTGTTCTAGACTCGGGAAATTGTTAGTTTATTATTATTATCAAAAAACAACCTATAAAATTAATTTAAATTTATCTTAGAAAATAATTTTCTGTGATGCTTTAAAAATATACGTCACAGGTACCTTCTACCCAGAACGGAACATTCACAACGGATTTGATATAAGTACCTAATGACAAAATAGTGTACTCTGTATTTTTGTATCTTATGCGTCAGAAATATTCCTGGAATGATTAGAAAATGCTGCTATGTTTTTTCTGTTAAATGTGTGCTTCGCTTACATTTATGAACCAAAGCGTGACGTTTTAATTTCACATTAAATACCAGATTGAAAAACTAGTCGGTTACCTATTAGAATATAGGTAGTTATATAGTGGTCAGTTGACAGCTGATTAGTAAGTGTACCAGAGTGTGCTGGAGAAGACATTAGCCGTCTTGAGATAAGTGCGCATTCCTGTCAAAGCCCGATCACTGCCACCCACGACAAGTTATACGTTAAGGCGAATGTAGTCGTCTAATTTTTGGTTAATGTTAATCCGATGTACTGTGCCTATCGACGTTATTAGTCACGAATTACTATTGAATAAACTTTATCTTTATGGCATCCAAAACAATGCCCAGAATCTCTTCACCTCGTTCCTATCGGGCCGCAAACAAGTCGTGAAACTTCTCACTGACGGCAAATCACTCAATCCGACGCAGAGGACGTAAATATTGGTATTCCTCAGGGTTCTGCCCTGGGAAATACCCTATTTCTATTGTTCATAAATGACCTTCCGTCGAACATTGTTGCTGGTTTGTCTGTATTGTTTGCGGATGATCAACCGTGGTGGTTAGCGCAAAATCTTACGACTAGCTAAGCCTGAAGATTGACGACGCTTGCAGTCAATTAAAAAACGGGTTCTCAGTAAATAGGCTCTTATTAAATCTAACAAAATCCAACATCATGCTTTTCGCTGATCGAATGATTTCGGTTCCACGGTGCATGGCTAGCTGTCCGATGCGGCTTTGCAACGAGAGTAAGTTTCTTGGGTTCATTGTCGACTCAAATTTGAATTGAAAGTGCCATATTGACGGTTTATGTAATAGATAGAGTAGTGCCGTCTTTGCTTTGAGGAAATTGAAACCATTGATCTCAGGGGAGGCACTGAAACAAGTGTACTATGCTTACTTCCACTCTCTTATTTCCTACGGCACACTCGTCTGGGGGAACTCCACAGATGCCAGAAGAGTGTTAATCGTGCAAAAACGAGCAATCCGTACACTTGTTGGAGTTAAACACAGGCACCCCCGCAGAGAACTTTTCAAATCTCAACGCATTACTCACAATACATAGTTGATTTAGTATTATTTGTAAGAAATAATATTTCTCAATTCGTACGCGTAGGCTTCCCGGGGAAACAGCTTCGTTCTACAGGCCGCCTCAGAACGGTTCATCGTCGCATGGCGCTTTCAACAAAGAACCCTTGCTTCATCAGCAGGCGAATCACGTAACTTTATGTACTAACGGTAGATAGATTTTACTGTCAATTTTGAAGTGTAAATGTATGAGCTGACAGTTAAAATTTGACATTAAAATCTACCTAACGGTAGTACAAAAGTTACATGATTACCCCGCGGTCCTACTTATTACGAACGTCTACCCGCCTATCTAAGGAACGAACCATCTGACGAAACTTTTAGGCGCAAACTGTGACACCTTTTGCTGGAAAACCCACTGTACTCCGTTGACGAGTACATGGAAATGACTTTTTGATAACCTGACATTTCTATTATTATATTCTCTGTTTTAAGTATTAGTGACAATCCTTATTGGGAGATATGTTTGAGATTTCATATTTTATTAGACAATGTAGACATTGAGATAATTAATGACGATTCTTTCTAAGAGATACAGAATCACTCTGATACCTAATTATTATTATTATTATTTTACATCTTGAAACATTGCTTGTTAATTTATAACTATATATTATTTAGTATTGACGATCATGATAGAAATTCTTGTAATTTTGACATACACTCAAATTTATATTGTAATTTTTATCTTGAAATAAATGAATCTGAATCTGAATTCATCACTCGCGATCGAAAACTCAAGAAATCGGCATGAAGGTAAGTTTTTTATCTTTATTTCAAAAAATTCCTTCACACGACGACTCACACATGTATGCAATCATTCGGAAATTATATTTTCCCCCTTGTTCATGCAACTTAACAATTCACTGCTAACATAAAATGTGTTTTGTGCCTGTCTCACAAAAATAAATATCAAAGTGACAAATAAGGACAAACAATTTTTTGCGGTAATTTAACTAAAATATGTAGGTTTGATGAACGATTATATTTTACCTTTAGTTACAAATCACACTCCATCTTTCTCCTTTGCATGATCATGGCATGTGATCAAGACTGATCTAATTTAATCCATGCAAAAATAATGTAGGTAGCTCTGTCTCTGTCTAGATTTTGTTCCAAAAAAGGTAATTAGAAAAATCCCTTGGAAAATATTTCCTGTTAGTTTGCCTACTGGATTACTTAATGCTTTATATGTGCTTGCTTTATAAAAGTGTAATTAAACAGTACTTGCTTAGTTTCTTTCTAACATTCAAAAAATGACTAAATCTCAAAACACATAAACTGATGGCAGCCCCAAAGGCGATCGATCGAGATGCTATTTTCTTATAAAGCTTAATTATTTATCAATTTTGCATTAGACCGATAAATATGAAGCCCAAAGAAACCAGTTTTATCATGTACTCTATACAGTATATTAATTTACAATCGGCTTTGTATCGTACTCTAGCATCGTCGCCTTAATAAATCAGAGTCCGCTCGATACTTACATTATAAGAGTACAATGCGTGCGCGTGCGCAACACGGTAGCTAATGACAGTTAATCCAGTAAACCGCCTTCCACTTGCAGACGGACGGAAGCGACATGAGATGCCAACTATCCACATACTGCATAGATGGCATCTCTTGTGCATGCGGAATGGATATAAGATGTCACTATATAGTGAACCATCAAATTATAACAAAAAAAATAAATGATCAAAACCTTAAATAGTATATTATGCAACTGGTGTATAGGAAGGGTATAAAAAGGCGAGTGTTGTGGGTTACGATGTGAGCCTTGGCGAACATCGCAAGTAAAGACACCACGGGCCTTTTTATACACCGTTGCATACAATACTTTTTCTACGACTCATTTCAAATAAAAAGTAAGTATGTTTCAGACTTTTCATGCGCCATATTTCCCCTTAGTAATTGTGCAAATTACCTATGCAATTTCTCCACTAATGCTATATAACTTCTTCATGGATTTTTAAAAGAATCAACGTACCTACACATTTTCTTCATGAACACAAAAAAATCGTTTTATTTAAGTAATATAATCATTTATCAGCTTGAATATTTTCGTTTTCAATTAAAAATTTGGTGGGAAATCAAAAATATGACACTTTGTTTATGCTTTATTTTTTTTTAATTTGCTATACTTGACATCCGACCTAAACTGAATTCAAATCCAGATCGAATCTTAACTGTTTCGTTTTCATAAATATATCCGAAAATAGATAAAACTTGTTAAACAACACAAAAAAGATGATAAATGTATGTATTCATATTAGTAAATAATATATTATGCATTAATTAATTCATAAAAATTATAGCAAAGTTGTGTTAAGTTGGCAGCACTGATTTTAATCATAAAAGTTTCACTTGAACGCAACGAAGAATGACTACTAAACATAGTATTTGTAGTAATCTGTGGCACCCAACTCTACTTTTATTTTTCATTAAAGTAGGGTAAGGAGTGTGTTTTTGGGCAATAGACTAGATAGTCTTTTTACAAAATAAATAAAGTATGTATTTATGTTACAGTTCATGATTGCGTAAGTTGTGAAAAAATGTACATTACAGTTATGTAATATTTTGTTCAATGGTGTAATTTGTTGTTGTGTGCCATATAAACATTTGTTCCTGTCTTAAAACCGGTTCGAACGGCATCATGAAAAAGATATGCATATTATTCCTAATTGGTTACGCTGCGCCACATATCGTTTTTGAAACGCTCTTGAATGAGCCAATGAATAAATAAATCGGAAACATAGACATTTTGTCCGACGGGTATGATATTTCATTCATAACCTAAACGCCTGTCGCCGTGCCGTCATTAAAAATCTGGAAATGAGGCTGATTTCAACTTAAAATTAATTGTGTTCTTGAACGATAAAAGGTACATATTTCCACGATTCTTTGTAAAAGATTAGTAGGTACCTAATAATGCATTTATAATCAAAAATTTGAAGAGTTAATGTTCCGAAATAATCATTCGCTTTGACAATATATGATAATTTATTCAAATTCCGCAATTGACTCCGAGCGGGGGCGCAGAGCACAGCATTTATCTACGTAAAATTAGAGAGCGAGCGAGATAAAATTTTGGTTCTAAACAAACACTCAGTGACTACAAGGATTTTAGGTACCTAAATCTAACAAGATAGAAATGCGGGTTATAATAGTAACACGCATTTTCGTGTTAACAAATCAAATAACCGAATACTCAATGAGTTATGACGAATATCTAGGTAGGATGAAAATTCGTCTTCAACTTTTCCGGAGCAAGTAAATTTGGTTCATCAATTGTCTCTCGTTCTGACCAAATACTTATAATAATTCTATCCAGCATGCATATGTTACGTTCATTATGTCCTTATCCAATAATTAATTATAATCGGTAACTACTACTAATAAAAATCAAATACCTATAGCAAGTAATTGAACGCGTTATTGTTTTATAAGAACTACTAACTAACGAATAGGTACACATGTGGTGTGTCATTAATAATGAAATAGTTTCACGACTTGCGAAATTGAGTCCTGGTTAGAACCGTATAAAGATTTAAAATATGATGAAAAAAAGTCTTGTATAGTTTGTGCTTTATGTGATGTAATAGTAAAGTAAGCTTAAAGTATTAGTTTTAATTTATTTTGATTACCAATAGTAGAGTGTTTTTAGTATAATTATGTACACACACAAGTTAATATGTACTTATCTACTTTGACTTTGACTTCGAAAAAAATATTTTAACATAATGGCGACTCCGTGGATTCTAGAATCACGGCGAGCAGCCAAATGTCCCAAGCCTAGTCATTACTTACTTAAGTACTTAGGTATCTAAATACGCAGGTACCGACTGCCTCATTGACATAATATAGACAATTGCAAATGTAAGATTAATGAACATCAAGACACAATGGGTAATGATTACAACCATTTGTTACATGGGTCATTTCAATAAATAATCAATTCGTTACTCAACCACTTCAAATACCTAATATATAATACACGAATAATAAATACCTAGTTTGTTTTGTCCTTGAAGCAAAAAGGTGGATAACTATAATTGTTGTCAAGAATTTCAATATATGTATTAATGTATAAAAACATCCACGTGGAGAAAGATGGCAAAGCTACATAGAAGAAAAATGACTAATATGGTATTTAACTTAAAATATATTTTATCTAAATCCGTATCATAACTTCCCTACAATATACTTGAACGATTTGTCTAAACAGGTCTAACGCAATATTGATGTATTTACCTTCTTTACCGAGTTTCACTTTTTACACGAGTATAGGTATACAAAACGCGAGAGTTTAATAGTACATTACTACAGAGGCCGCAAAATATCCCAGGCCCAGTAGTTATAGACGGCAATGTTAATGAGGCTGACGAACCATGTTTGCGACGAGGCTTGATTATGATGATAAATTTGAAAATTATAAGAAAACACGAAATGAAATTCTAAGAGCTCAGTAATAGAAACACGCGCAGCGGCAGCGGGCGACCGGCGCCGTGTTTTGTTTTCAGGGCGCGCCGGCGCGGAGGCGGGCGCGCGTATCGGCGCGTCCCCGAAACAAAAGATTACTTTGCCGGCCTAAGTCTTCAATGTAATTCCATTATGGGCCGCTCGTTGCGCCGCACCCGAAACGTGATACTTCTTCGCAGCCTGTTATAACGAACATAACGCAAATATTTAACTGCATGTTTGAGAAAAATGTTAAATTTCCTACTATATGTTCAGAAACAATAAGCAATTTAAATGGCCTGAAACCATCCGTTCGTTCCATAGTTCCATCTTAATGTTTAATTATTCAAATTTCAAACATCTACTGCCCGGCATCCCCGCGCCCCGCGCCATCACGCCCTAACCGCATCACACTATGAGATCAAGTACAACTTTACACCACAGGCGCGCCGCCGCAGCCAGGGGCTGCGGGCCGGGCTATCTCATCAATAGTGTCCGACCGAAATTTCGGTTTCGGTTTCGGTTTCGGCCAGTTTCGGCCAAAAAATCAAGTTTCGGCCCGAGTTTCGGTTTCGGCCAAAAACGGCCGAACCTTTCGGCCGCGCCGAAACTTACAACATCGTACCTTCGGGTCGCGCTCGGCTAACGTCGGGCGCGCTCGGCACGGCTGGCAATATGGTGTCGCTCGCCTGACTCCGCCGGCCGACTTATTTTATACCACCATTAAAAAATCGCTAACATTGTGTTACAAATAATGTATTTTTTTCACTTTATTTATAGGGTAGTTAAATTTTCAAACAGAACCTCTGTAACTGTGCTGAAATTTCATTGTGATAAATCTTTGAAAGTAGAAACCTGTAATTATAGGTCGGCGAGATATTAATTTTAGAAAAAAACTTACTAACATTTTTTCGACTTTTTAAGGACTTTTTTTTTATAAAAGGTTCGGTTTCGGTTTCGGTTTCGGCCGAAACTACAATGAAACCGAACCTTCGGTTTCGGTTTCGGTTTCGGCAAAATAACATGTTTCGGTCGGTCACTACTCATCAAGCATTGCTTCCACCGGCTCAACGCGCCCACATGACATGAGACACATGAAAGTGGATTTAATATATATGGATGTAGACAAAGTAGTGTATGCAACTGTACATAAATAATTAGTCATTAAAACACTCGTGTGATCTTATTATTAAACTCGCCTTCGGCTCGTTATGTAGCAGTTGCATATGCTAGAATACTTAAATATACTCGGAGAAATAGAACGTACGTTCTCGATAATAGAGTTGTCGCCGAGATGTCTTCATAGGTCGGTAAGAAAATTTGTATAGGAAATTGCCGGCGACTTCTGACATTGCTGGTGCACCCGCCGCGGCGCGGGGCGCCGTCTTGGCGTTGGCTGCTACAGCGCGTGTTGTATACTTTGAAGATACGTTTTTGTTTGTATTACATTTCGATTTCTACTCTCTATTAAAACTAACAAGTCAGCCCACATAGTATTTCTTTTATCTTGAGTTCTGTGATAATAATCCATTGTCTCAGTTCATGATAAGCCGGGCGCAGGGACAACTTAGCGTGGGTTTTAATGAATAAATCATTATTTTTCTAATCATTTTCGGTCAATTAGTTTTATCGGATTAAGCCCACTGGTTTGAAGGCAAAAACAAAGAGGATTTCTGATCAATTACGGAGCTTAAAAAAGAATGCGGTTATGATAGTAGACCCGTCGTGATGTCACGGGTTCAAACCAGCAGCAAACCCAATAAGTGTACGTACGTTCCTTCTAAAAATGTCTACTTTGAAATCGTTGTTTTAATATTAAATAGTTTAGATATATCAGGTATTTCATACACTTTTCTATGATGACGTTGCTAGTTTTACCTAATAGAAATAACCGAGAAGAGCATATTATTTGAAGCCACGATCTCTGATCGCTGATTTTTGCTACGCGTGACGTAAGAAACTGATATCAAGAAATGGCATTCATTAAAAGGTTTCTGGATCCAATCACTGTGTTGTACCCGTCGACATTAAACATATTATGAAGGATAACCGAACTTAATAGTAAGTATGCCATAAGAGTCCGTTAAAGAGGTGAAACTGTGTAAAACCGACGATTTCCTTTGCCCACGGTGCATCATTTGTAGCGTTGCTCCTACAGCGTCGCGATACGTCGAATGTGCCCTATACGGTCCGTCAAATTTATTCATACGGAGTGTCAAATGTCGCAACGTGGACAGTGGCTATGATGCCCGAGTACATATCGTAAAATATCGAGCAGTATATTAACGACGGCAATCGACCGATAATGGGCATTTGGGCAGATCGCATATCACTAGCCACTTCTAACCGTTGCCTATCTAATCGCTACAATGTGGCACTTATTTCAGCAGATTTGGTTGAAACTTAATAGTGGCGCAAGTCAGGAAATAATCATTTTTACATTTAATTGCTTTTTGCATACGCAACTCACATGCGCAAAAAGAAAACCATTCAGAGATTTCTCTCACCATTGGCAAAAGAAATGTCTGCTCTACTTTTTATAAAATTAAATTTGATTATTCTTTTTTTTTTTATTTAATTGAATATAAAATTACAGTTAATAGTGCAGAGTAAATCGATAAAAGTATTTTAGACAAAATCCAATAGCGAGAGTGAGTGTAATATTTGCCGATAAATTCAACGTTTGACGAAACGGACATAAATGTACGTAAAAACCATACTATTTTAGGAAATTAAAAAAAATCCAAATTGTGGTATTGCCGCACTAGATAAATCGTTATTGCCTCAATAATTTCCGCAGCCACACCTTTTTTAACACATAAAAAGTCCTCCGTTTTAATGAATAGGCAAATACGACACGACGTATCCATATTTACCAATATTTGAGTTTCTGAGTATACTCCGATTAATTTGTCAAACACAACTGTGGGCAAACGACACGATTGTTAAATATTAGCATCCTCAGTTCGATTGATTTACGAGCTATAGATAAAGTTCCCGTGGATACAGGATTATCGATATGTCGTATCACTATTTGGTCTACTTGTAACCGTTGTGCTTAAAAAATGTTTAGTAAATTACTAACCATACCACCAAAAGCCATCATTCTTTTAAATGGAATTTATATAATTCTAAATTCGAACGGTTGGTAAACCAAATACATTCTAATCTATGTAGGTGTACATCCTATTTTAGGAGTAAAGTGTAGGTAAGTGTAATGCGAGCTCCTGAGGACAAGGTTCTAAAATACTGGTAAAAGCATATGTAACTACATAAATATGTTATTTATAATAATAATAATATTTTTTATTATTCAAAAGCCCTGATACAATACATTTGATACAATACATTACAATAATACATTTGAGGCCCTGTCAACTGCGTTAGTTTTCACTGTGTTGCAGCCCCCAGTAGTTGCCCGTTTACAAGCTCAGCTTTCGGTTGTGAAGAACACGGCAGACTTATTTTGAAAATTATATAAATTAAAAACAGAAGTTATCGCATTACACGGTATATAGTAATCACACAAGCATAAACTATGATGTTGTGCGCGTGCGTGTGCGTGTGCGTGTGCGTGTGCGTTTGCGTGTGTGTGTGTGTGCGTGCGCAAAAAATATTTTTCATTCTAAGCATGTGGGATATTAAAATGAAGCATTTGAAAAAGCGATTTCAAAAATATATATAATGTATATATTTAAAACATTAATTTAGGGCATAAGTAAGACTACTAAAACTATTAAAACACGACTGCACTCGATAAAAGTTAACTAAAACGATAAAAACAAGTTTCAAAATAAAGAACTTACGGATATTGTTTGCAGTCGGGGGATCTATACTCCTACATATACCATACCGTAAACTGTGGTGACATTAGGCGCGGCGCCGCTTTGATAGTTTTAGAACACTTATATTATCATCAATAAGTATGAGTATTTCTAGTCTGATTTAGTTTAGTAAATGGGTAGGAAATTTACCAAGCTATTTTACTGATCTAACTACCTGCTAACCAAATTAAAAGTAACATACGGTATAAAAACTGGATTTTTAAAGTCGCCCCTCAATTTAAAAGTAACCCCAGTTGACTGTACCATAATATTAAGTCCCTCGCCTGCAAATAAAATAGATTTTCGTAAGTTCTTTATTTTAAAACTTGTTTTTATCTTATTAGTGAATTTTTATCCAGTGCAGCCGTATTTTTAATTTTTTAATTATTACTTAAATCATTGAGGTGAGCATAATAAAAATTGACTAATTCGATATACATTTCAAATGATTAGGTATTTATGTATAAATTTAACAATGTTCAAGCAACAAACCTACCGTTATAGATATCTACGTTACGGTTATTAAATTAAAAACAATCATTGAATGTTTATCTGTTTGGTACCTAACTTGTTTGGTTTAAACAAAATGACAGATTTACTTAAATGTTTTTTTCACTTCTCATGCTCGAAAAGTGTGTCATATTAGACTTGTCAAGCGGGGCTAAAGTAGTACATTTAACCCCTAGGGAAAATATGAATATATATTTATGATTTACAAAACATTTGAATTTGACCAATCAAAATACTTCACCTATTAAATTCACCAATCACAGAACACTAATTTAACCCTTAAAAAAATATTTGGTATTGGGTATTAACCAACCAGAATACAGCTTTACTAAAATCGACCAATCTGGAAACATAATTATTTTTTCTAAAGAGTCTAAAGATTAAGTTTGTAGTAGTCTCTATTTCACAATAATTAAAAAAAGTGGCTAAATCGTTCGAGCAACACTTTGAAGCGCTCAATGGAAGGTCAGTTTAGCTTTTTTATTAGAACCGCATTGTCTATGTTTTGTGTGTCAAAGGAGTATAGAAAAAAAAACATGCTGCAAAAGTATATATCTTCGCCGTGGAATTTATTGTTAATTTTGGGTGGGTTAACCTTTGTTTATTTATTTTCTCGCAATCGAAGTGAAAAGTAGAGTGTATAACTCTGGTCTAAAAGCCATATTACCCCTCGAACTATTTTCCCTCACTTCGTTCGGGAAAATAACTATCTCGTGGTAATATGGCTCATTTTAGACCTACTATTCTAACCTCTACTATTGACATTCTATCTACTATTGTACGTACCTATATAAATCTTGGTTCACGCAATTGAATATATTTGTTTGTTGCTCAACGGGCAATGCTTTTATCGCTATCACTAAGCCACACCTAGAATGAGATATCTATAAATATCAAGTAATGTACCTATATAACACAATATTTTTAACTCTTGCATTTTGTATACATTTTAAAAATATTTACTATACCTACACGGACCTAAAGCGATATATATTCGCCTTAATATTTTTGCTGTAGATGTAACAGGAATACCACTAACAAACCTTGTTTTAAAACGATAAGTTTTCGTTTCAGTTCTGTACAATAAATTAAATATCCCAGACACTCCGTTTTTAGGTGGAAAAGCTATGTACGTATACCTATCATATCTACTCGAGATACCAGCAATTGTCGGATTTTATCAATATGTGAAGCATTTCAAACAGCTGTTATGATAAGACTCCCTTAAATTTTAATTGTTAAATCCTACTCAATATTTTCAATGAACTAATTATACAAGGTTCGCTGACACAGCAAAAAATTTAAATGTGGTTATTGAAAATTCCCAAATAACATAGGTATTTTACTAAAATAGAAAAGTAACTTTGTTAAAGGAAAGTGAACGTTACTCATTACGTATTGGAAGGTTAAGTGTATAAGTAGGTCAAATAAAATTTAAAAAAATGAAACCATAAGGGTTCCTTTTTTACCATTTTGGTACGGAACCCTATAAATGAACCCTGAATCTTACATTTCATATCAATTTTTACATACAAATTCCATTAAATGCCGAGTTCCAAACTTTTTATTATGGTAAATCGCGCATAATATAAAAAGAGGACACAAGTCGTATACCGCGAGTTCAAATGTAAAAATCAGTAGAAAAATACACTCGCCATTTTGTTTAAAAAGGGCGGGAATGCATTAAGATTTTGACGTTCTAAGATTTTGCTTATCAAACCTTCCCAGGTCTTGTATTAATAAAACTGACTCGCAAGCTCGTCCGTTTAAAAGTAATACTCAGCCTGCCATTGCCTCCTTCCCGGCATCGACAATAATGGACTACAAATATTTTCATATTTGAACCATTAACCGACTAAAGTATTTTTTATAAATTCGATCGCCGAGAGCTTAGGCCTTTTCAACCCGGCATGTCAAACGACTGTTACAGTCATCAAATCATATCAGCCGAAACTCGTTCACTGCTGGACATATGCCTCCCCTAAAGAGCATCACAATGACTGGTCTTGTGCCACCCGCATCCCATTTCTTAATACAGAATCAAATATGTGCTTTGATTTGAATTAATATTGATTAAAAACCACATGTTTGGCAATTAGTATACCTAGCCGGGATACGTTGCAATCTCTATCTCCACAACTCCGAAGTAAGTTGAACGCTTTAATTGATTTATTGAGTGTTGACGGCATCCGGAAGCCAAACCATAATAAATTATATGACCATAGATTACAGAATACCAACACGTGATAGCGCAGGATGATCGATTGTGGTCGCTTAATCGATCAGCTCCAAAATGGCCGAGAAATGTCAGCTGACGACTTCATTGTTAGTGCATTGTTAGGGAAGACCGTTACGGACACATTTGCGTTATCTCGATGAAGTTTTGAATTTATAATGAGGACGTCATTGTGAAGTATAAGTTATTTAAGTACCTACACGTAGATAAATGGGTGACTTTACGCAACAATTAGCATAACATACCTATAGGAGGAAACGCTACGACATGTCAAAATTATTTACTTAGACATCTATATAAAAATTAGCTAATAACATATTGAAATGTGGACAAATTTTTCATTTAGACATACAAACTAGTTATACTGACACAAATTATTAGCTAATATATCAATACTGCACCTAGTTACAAAAAGACACTGACATTTTAAATCATACTCATGTTAGGTACGAGTACAATTGATGGGGCTTGATCTGATTAATGGTAACGATTTCAAGACTCTCTTTTTTCACATTTTAACCCTCAGGTTTTCTTCGGCTTCTGAACCTTCTGGTGAAGGAAAGGAAGGTATGAAACAACTAAATCATGACAGCTAGTTGATGTCAGTTGCTTTGAGTGGTTAAAATATATATCAGTAGGTTACCGTAACATTTGTATGGAAATAGCTTTATATACTAACTAATCAAATGACATATTTAATTTGTTTTGTTTTGATTTTTATATTAATTATTAAAATTAGAAATAGAGGCAAGAGAATTGTAGATACCGTTACAAAATACTTAAATCACATTGTTTCTATGTTACACTCAGATTGCATCTCATGATAATGCACAAAAGCTGTATTCGTTAAAAAAACACCTATTTGTGTAACAAGCGTCAACGATATCAGGTAGATAAGTTATCAGCAACAAAATTACTAGAGATAAGGTGATTGATGGTGTCCATGTACTCGAATTATACGCAGTTTAACAGACCATCAGCGAACGATGATGTGATAACACTATGATGACTATAACCTCTGTCTGGAGCAGCTTTATACTCCCTATCGTCAACATTCTATAACCATCAGCCATATCAAGCGACGTCAGAGGAATAGTTCAAACGTGCTACTCTTAATTTACGAGTAGGTTCGAATCCTGCAATGTACCAATGAGTACCTATTTCGAACTTTACGTACGGAATATCATTTGAAGGCATTCGTTTGCGCAACCGCTAACGCTACGCTACGCTAGTGTCGACGCCATCACTTGGGATAAGGCAGGAAGGCGACCCTGAACTCAATTGGATCCATCTGCCTCAACGCTAGTAGAATAAAAAGGAGATTCTATCAAGTTGCAATGTGGATTTCCATTCACAAAATATACATTATCACAGAAGAACTCTGATACCCGATTAAGCAGATGTTACAGGTGGGTTATTGGTTCCCATAAAATTTAAGCTCCGATTTTTTCAATCAATAACGTTTTCCATCATAATTTTCGTAAGTCATATTGTCACTACATAAAATTAAACAATATAAATTGAAGTTCCGCTTTTTGCAGGCCATCATTATTGTTAGTCATGACATTCAATGTCCAGATAAACATGTTTATTATAATTTTATATAATATAATAATAATTGTTGAAAGGTCTTTTTTCGCAGGTGTTAATGATTGGTAGTCACAAGATTAGTTAGTCCTAACATTAATTTAGCGCGTTAGAGTCGATTTTGCCCCAAAAGGTCTTTCTGGGCTTTTATAAAAAAAATACCTCGAAGATTAAGATGGGGCTCTCCCCTTAGTCTTCTGAACCTGAACAACATTAGAGTCGGTTTTACTCTTTTATAAGTCATATTATCGAAAGTCATAATGAAATGAATTAGTAGTTTCAAATGTATGTCTGGAAATGTTTATTAGACGCAAGTCACTTTAGGCATTAAAACAATATGACTTCCAACCATTAATACTTAGTACATTGAAATATATGCCTTAAAATATTTATGAATAATTAACGATAGACCTTTGAACGTTGTAGTCAACAATTTTATGACTTTTGTGGTTATAGTATTGAATATTGTAGATCATTAATGTTAGTACTGTTAAGCGTTAAAATTATGACTATTGAAGTTTATGTCTAAAAATTTTATAGATATCAATTTCTGACCATAGAAATTCGAAACAATAGTTTATGGGAAACAAAGGGATCCCGTTACAGTTGTCTAGGTCTAATTATCGCGCTGATGCCTAAGTGCGGTTTTTTTTTTACTCGCGACCTTTTAAAATAGAATGGCCATGCCAAAATTATTTAATTAACCAATGTAGTAAATATATTTTTAAATCCTCAAATGATTATCTTATTATTTTTTGTATATTGTACATGCAATCCTCCTTGATAAAGAACAATTTGAATTTTAAAGTTACATGTAAACTTGCTGAAAATCCTGCCAAACGTAGTTGGACATCTTTTAGAGAAGAAGTATTGCCAACGAGGGAAGGCCTTTTGATGCCGTTGACTGGTGAAAGTGGTGAAGGAAAGAATGGCTGCCAGGACAAAACCACAAGAAATCTTTAATATAAATATAAATAAATTATTAATATTAATTAATAAATACATAAAACAAGGTCGGGTTAGTTAGAAAAAATTATACATAAATCCATACATGCATTCTCAAAAATTTATAGACATTAAACAGAGCACAGCAGTGTAATATATGTATACTCCAGACATTCCAGTGCCACTTCTGGTTTTAATATTGAGAAAATGTGATATTGCAGTGATAGTTGCCAGCTTGTGAATGTGACAACACACTTCAATCCTATACCTTACGACACCCACGGGTAGAAGGGGGGGTGGTTCTATTTTAATCAGACACGACAAGATTTTCGTGGCAATAATTCAGTCATTATTTCACTTGGAGCGTAACGAAAAACGTTAAAATTGGAAAGATGTCATCAAGATATAGGAATTTTACTTCTCGAAAATGTGCTTATCTTTAAAGTGCTGCCTACGTCACAATGATAAAACTTTACTTATCGAACAAAAGATTTAATTTCGTGATTTTTCATACATTTTTGTAATAATAATGCATTGTACTTGTAGATTTATATCTAAGACCTTGCTCTTATCAGCAGTGTTGAAAACGCCGAATTAAGAACGAGATAGATATCTCGTCGGTGTCGAAGTATGTATTGAGTTATTTTAGTTCAAGCGAATGTTGTAGGCCGTGTCAGTAAAGGGCCAGATTAATTGATAAGTTTTATATTTAACTTGACATGTATTTTGGTATTTGTGCCACTCAAATATCCAATTTAATTATGAAAACATTTAAAAGTTTCATGTCAGTTAACCGATCTTATTTGCCCTTTCTTGGTATGCTTAAAATCCGGATACTTAATTTAATGACTGTAACTAAACCGACATAAACTTCAATTAGGGTTCTGTGCCCAAGGGGTCTGAACCAAATGAAATAAAATACATTATATAATATGTATCTTCTTTAACTAATTGCAATATTAGAAACAAAATACCTGTGCATTTCCTAAATTTGACCACCCATAGTTCTATTCCATATCTCATGTGCATTAAAGTGTACAATAAATTGCCAAAGAATATTCAATATGAAGAGAAAGATAGCATATCCAAGAAAATAGTAACCAAATATTTAATAGATCATTAATTTTTATTTCTTGCAAGAGTTTTTTAAAAGTTGAAAATTAAAAATATGTACGTATCCCATTAGGGTAGGCAGACACCAAAGAACGCCAAATACTACGGTCCTTACATACATCTTTTGCTTCGATCAAATCCATACATCTCTTCAACAACTTAGATTAACTATATTGTATGTTTGAAAGTTGGTATTATAAAAATACATATATATTAAGTGTAAAATATATATCATTATTCATATAATATGCTTGACATTATTAGGTGAAATAGTACATTGTTAACCAAGGGTTAAAAGCTAACCATTCCAGACGAGATATTTACCGAATACGAGGAAAGTAAAAAAATAGTGTGCGAAAACCATTGTGTGAATCAGTGAAATCCTATTGAATCCATTTTAAAATTTTTGGACGGGAACGAACGTTGACTAACGTGAATAGTGTTTGTGTATGGACCATTTCCTGGCAGCGAATCTGTAGGGTAATTAAATGTGTTGAACTTATATTGAACAAAATAATGCTTATAAATTATTGAAAACATAGAAAAGTATGAATAACATTTTTGGTTATTTCCATAATTTAAAATTTCAGTTCATTGTAATTATCCATAAGTTTCAAATATAACTATTAATTTTCTGCCAATTTGATTTATTAAATCAGTCTATAAGCGCTTAATGTATAAGCAAATGAGTTTAAATGTTTTAATAAAACCAGTTGCTTAAAATGTATTCAACTTTTAAATAACAATATCTAACAGTTTTTATTTACTTTTTATTACCATAATCTAAAATATTAACTGTTAATAATTGTTAATAGTTTGAAATCAATATTTTTTACGGAGGTGGCTGTACATGTACAGATTTCTGCCATTACTAAATTATTATTTTTATTACTTTTCAACCCAGGGGGCAACATGCCTCACTTTCAATCTGCAACTAAGGTAATATGACCTACTTTCGGAGTATGAGGAATGAAAATATCTTAACATCGAAACAACTTCACAAACTTACTAATAATCATATTTTGATTCAGAAATTCGTAGTGAGTAGTGATATTCAACCTATTTTATACGTTTTTGATCGGAACACACACAATAAGTACATAATTATGTATTTTAGGCTCACATCAACAAGTACTTGGCCCAATAAAATCCATCAAATTTTTTAGGCGATAGGTAAACATTAGTTTTGTTGTTTTTAACTAGTCTATAAACGAAGTTTAAAGTGTCTCACTTTAAACCAATATTTGCTCTTCACTTTTTAGAACTTTCAACTCGTTTTTAATCGTTTTTGGGGATGAATTTCGAAAGACGCTGACATTAGTTTTGTTTTATATAAACAGAGAGTCTATATAAGTCTACCACTTCAAAAAAACCTGCTCCGCATACAAACTTCTAACCCTTAATATACCTATGCAGTTATAGTGAAAATTTCAGAATTCTAGCCCCGGCTGTTTCGGCTGCGCGGTGATGAATCAGTCAGGGCTTTACTTATATATACTCGTATATATATACATAAATCCCTATATATATTGCGACACAAAACGTCCATCTTCAAGTATCTATCTACCTTATCGCTGAAACAAGTAATGTTTGTTGGATATACAAATGACAAAGACAAAGAAAATGACAGAATACCTATGGCTTAGGTCATTGAACAATTTGATAGCTTACGTAGATTTCCGATTAGTTATCTGAAAATCGTTCTTAGTTTCGTCTTGTTTTGGCTAACATTGTTGATGTGTCTTACCTAATTCTTTTAGATTAAAAAAATAACAGTTCGAAAAATGTGGCCTGGAAAGAAAATTAATTCGTGAGTTTTAACCGGTTAAAAAATATAGATCTATATACGAATCATGTCGATAGATATGCATAACATAAATAATGTGCGTGGTAGCAAGCACGCGAAACACATGAGAAATGACAAACGAAAATTGACCTCAACATAGCAACTTAGTAGCTACGCTATACTTAATTACTAGCTGTACCTACCTATAAAGTTGTATACGTATATTTAGGTACTGGTACATTGTTAACACAGGGACATTCCGCTATTTCCTCTGTCCAGGGACGATGGATCGCCTCCCCCGGGTGCCTGCCTCACTTTTATTTTCTTTATCCCCTTGCTAAGGGGATGAGGCGATAAGCTCGATTGAAATGGGATTATTTGGATGCTTATTTTTTCTGTTATAAAAATAGCCTTTGATATGTTATTTGGATGCATTGACTTATCCAAAAATATTATATACCTTATTATGTAGGTTCAATAGAGAATAGGCATGCGGAATGAACAAGATGTCACTATATGAATAGTAAACCATCAAATTATGACAATAAACAGTAACATAAATAAATATGCTCAAGATTTAAAATGATATGACACTTTAAAGTTTCGAAAAATTATGTGTGTTTGTAATGGACTAAAGGTAAGTAAATTAAAAACCACCATCCGGACATTGTAATAAACAAAAAAAATGTAGATCAACATTGTACCTAAACCTAAGACCAAAACAACAAATTACTCGTTTTCCATACAATGGTAGCACGAGGCACGGGCGCATAGTATATAACGTCACATACTATGCTCAATTACTGTGGGAGTTTTGGGGGCGTTTTGAGCGCTCGGATTTTATGCTGTACTTTGAAATCCATTTTTGTCTTTTATGTTGTTCTAATTGTACTTTTTCCATATACAAATTTGTTCGTCTCTAAAAACTGTTTCGAATGGTATTTTATACAAACGCCTTAAGGGAGGCGTACAGCAACATCTACCAGAAGACTCATGCTTCATTAACGGCACTAACGTCTCAAATCATATTGAGAATCGTCTCGTATGTGCCTATAATAAAGAATAATTTCCAGAAAAGATTTCTGAGCTCAACATCCGTAAGGTTTTTACTACAAATTACATTGTTAAACGAAAATGAAGAATTAACTAGGTACCTTAAATCCTTGAGGTCAACGTACACTACAATTGCGTAAATTTAATTTATCCATATTCATTAATCATAACATCACACGAGTATATCTATTCATAAAAAAGTCAAAGGGCTCATAAAAAAGCCAAACAACGGAAAGGTTGGGGAGCCTTGCGCGTTGATGTCTGAAATTGCGGCGCTACGCAAATTTGCCGAGCAAATAACCTCCTGGGGGCCCGGACTTATATGGGAAGAGCAGGGCTTAAAAGATTTGAAAGTTGATAGCATTATACTATTAATAATACTCAATCGAAGGGATAAACTTCGACAAATTGTGATGAGCTCAATCATGGGTTATAAATTATAACTGGTTGCAATGTAAGTAGTTACAAAAAATTATATAGAGTTATTAGTAATATTTAATCCAACGCAAGTTCTTGGTTGATGATAGGTTTTTGAGATCCAAACCCATATAATGAAATGAACGAATAAAAGAACAATAATTTATTCGGTCGACTGTCCTGAATTATTTTCACACGTCCCTACTTTTTTTAGGGTTCCGTACCAAAAAGGTAAAAAATAACCCTTACATGTTTATTAATTAAGGTTGAAAACTCTTCATTTATCAACTAAGGTTGTGAAACATTATTATAATTATTATTAATTTAGGGAAAATTATGAAATCGATAATTGCAAAAAGATCGATATTGGCAAAAAGTTGTAGGCTTAAATCTATTGACTCGCCTGCACTCTCACATTTTCAATATAATAAAAATCAAGGGGATTATAGAGCTTCGCCGTCGAATGGTGAAAAAAAAATGGCTAATATTTTAGGCCTGCCATCCCTCTCGTTGTTAATAATTTCATACAAGTCCCACGCATTACCCCGACGCGGCGAATGACGGATCACCGGCTACCCTCCGGCAGAAATACACAAAAACAGTGTGTGGCACGAATAATGAAGCTAACTTTCCATCTTAGAAATACGACATAATAGGTGCCACCAGTTTTGCTTAAGTTTCGTAGTGTACGTTCCAAAAGCAGTTGCAACATTTTTAACGACAAGAGAAACTAGAATTAGGTCCATCATCGTTCATTTTTAAACGTTCGTTAGGTATTTAATGGTGGTATTGAAGTAAAAAAAAGGATTTTTTGAATGTCTGAAACTAGAATAAATAACATCAATGACAGCCTCAACATAATTTTTTAAAGATTACTTTCTGTCGAGTTATGGGTCAGCACAAGCCGTGTCAACCGTTGTAGCAGTGGATCACTTCTAGACAAAAGTCAATCGAGGCCAAAAAAGTTTTGTATTTCATCTCGCAGCCTCCAACTCGTTTGTAGATCAAACAGCGCCGACTGTTCGTTTGTTTGTCGGCGTGTTTGCGCAAACCCGCTCACCCACATTTAGTGGGCAAACAGTAAAGTTCCATTCTTGGATACGAAACGTTTTGCCAAAAAATCTAATGATTTGATACCTACAGTAAAGCTGTTTTACAGTTGGTAGTGAATAAATTATTTTTCGTATACAAGCGTTAATAAACGTTAACAATGTTTAAAAATTGTAAACATTCTTAAATCAATGTTAAATCTCATTTACTATAAGACAAAAGTTTCAGCGGGAATTATAAGAAAGCTGCACTGCATTCTTTGTAAATGATAATTAATTAAACAAATGAATAAAACTATCGTGTCGCCACATTCAATGGAGCCAAACCCGTTCCCTCGGCCGGCGCGGACGCAGCCCTTAATGTTGACCGACGCAATGATCAACTGCGCAAGCGTGTTTGTTTGTGCTTAGCTGATGCATCCACGTTTGGGCGGCGACAGTCACGTCACGGTTATGGAAATATTGGGCCAAGGGACAGATGCTGTGATGAAATTATTTTTTGATGGAGATTTTTCATTATTCTTTTTGAATTTTATTAAGCATTTCATACATTTTTCATACGAAATACATAGCAGCAAAACTTGGTGTATAATAGTGAGTTGTTTTACTTGATGAATAAATCCTCATTATTCATGTTACTTATCTCCATAGCCGTGGGACACCCTGTCTAGATGGGGTATTATTAACTGATTTTGTTTGTACGACTTTATTGGATGAAGTTCCAAAAGCAAATACAAGTAAGGTCTCTTTATTAGTACTAGCAGCTAATAATTGCATCCATTAATTTCTAAATCAAATATCGGCCTGGCCTGCTACCGCCAACGGCATTCGAAATTTTCCCTCTCTGTCGCACTTGCAAGTTTGCACATAAGTGCGACAGAGAGGGAAAATTTCGTTTGTGGTTCGTGGTAGCACTCCTGCCTCATGGTAAGCAGACACCGTAGTCTATGGACGCTCGCGACTGCAGAGCAATCACATGTACGATTGTACCTGCATTTTATAATATAGCTATTGACAAATGTTGAACTAAGTCTTGTGCAATATCTATACTCAAGTACGCAGTTGCATTGAACATCCGAAACCTTTCGCAAGTTCATCCAGAACAAACAGGCAAACAAGCAAACCCGGACTAGTCAAACCGCCTGTAACGCTACCCGACTACATCGCTAATCCATTACGGCGGCAAATGTTTGCGCAACGACGCGGCTTTTAAAAACTTTGGGATTGTCTATGCGTCCATAATCCGGATTGCGTTGTGTACGATTTGGACCGAAGGAAGGGACGGTTTCGTTTCTATTTTTGTTTTCTCATTATTTATGTCTCACCGCATCCAATTAACTAACTATTCAGCGAGGAAACGCTGCCAGCATCTTAGGGGCTATAGCCAGGGGACCCTATGTTTTAGTTTTAGTTTAGTTTAGTTTTAGTTTTTAGTCATATCTTCATGTTATTTTCTTTAAATAAAGGATTGTGTACTGTCAGTAACTATTATTTTATTTTATTTCTCTCATTTCGTCGCTTCTTTTAGTGTTTTTGTTATTTCATATTTTCGTGTTTTTTTTTTGTTTATGTTTGAATATTGAGTAGGTATCAATGCAATAATTGGCTCAATTGGATTATGTGATGCAATATTTTATACCATTAAATTCGATTCTGTTTCATCTATATATCTCCTTTATTTTAAACAGTGCACACTTTAAAACTGTTGATGATGGACCATTCACTCAATAATTAAAAAGTAAACAATAGGCAGGTACAGTCAGGTTCGCTAATATGTATGCATTTTTGGCACTTATTACAAACGAATAGAGTGCAAAAGTGCGTAGGCATATTAATGAAATCGACTGTACTCTGTAGGTAATAGTAGCTGTAGGTAGTAGTAGGTAATAACAGCGACTGCGCAGTTGTACGGATTGGGCTGTGGAGGGGCGCGCCTTCGTGGATGACACGCACTATAGCTACCTACCTAACTATTCATTTTAGATATCATGTTTCATAGTACCATTTACTGCTTATAACGTTACACAATTGATATCCAAATAGAAATAATGTAGTTTTATTTCTCAATACCGACCGGGTTCGATTCCCGAACTTAGTACAAGTTTTTTTAAGTAAATATGTCTTATATGTTCAGACTTGCCCTTACTGACCTATCTAAATGGGCCACTCTGTATACTTATGTACAGCGTAAATTTGATTGTTTTTTTACACTACTTATACTTATAAGTTTTTCATCAAATCCAAGGTTAAGTTGTTTCAATATTGCAAAATATGTTTCAACAAATTCATACTCGTACCCTTATTTACTATCCGACAATACGGGTGGCCATCCATAACGTTCCAAATTAACCATAATTCAATCAATTCAATTGTAGAACACGACCGGCCATGTACAACCGCGTCAACGCCCTACGCCGACGAAAAAAAAACAATTCAAATTCGAACAATTCAAGCTTGACACTCAACTGACAGCTAGGGGAGCGGGAGTGAGTGCGATTGGTTGAAAATTGGACAATACGGCAGATGCGTCCACATTTTTTATGTACTACCGTATTATTTGCTTAAATTCTTTACCGAAAAATTTAGATACATAGAATAGTTGCAGCTGACATTATAATTTACACGGGCTGACAGGAGATGCAGCGATTAAAAACCTTCATAGAAATGTAAATATCGAAACAGTACGATGTCGAGATACGGTCGCGTGGATATAAATGATGAATCGGTCGCCTATTTAATACGCAGTCATTGAAATTACAGTACGTTTACATAATTAATTTTATTATTAATTTGCATTCTTAATTTAACCATGTATCTACCTTGTATAAAATATTATGCGTTATTCTATTCCTCACCTTTAGGTAGCTACAGGTAGGTACTAGCTTTTACTTAGGACCACTGGCGGACAAAGCCTGCATGGAGAACCCTACTTTATCACGCGCAAAAGAACTGTATAACTCGCTAACGAGAAAAATATTGAAATTAGAACGTGACGTTATGTAACGATACCTAACTTATTATTATTTTTCCTACCTACTAAAATTTAGAAAGCGGTGATGATGAGTGCCATATTAATTTTATTAAAACATTCGAAGACTCGACTCGGAAAGGCCTAACCTAAGTACTTAATTTTTTATCGCTCAAAATCGGCACGAAGAAGTCCACCTTATATGTTATAAAATAATGTAGTAAATGAGGTACATAAAGTTGGTACTATCATGTCATGAGATCTAAACCTTTTTCTACAAATTAGAACACGTGATCATTAACATAGCTGGGCACCGTTAACCAAATAGTTAACTTCGTTAATCGCTAATCCGTTAAAAAAATTAACTTCGTTAATCGCTAATCCGTTAAAGAATAAGTTAACTTCGTTAAACGTTAAAGCGTTACTTTCGGGCCATTTAACGGAAGTTAACGTTAATCGTTAATCGATAACTCCGGGTAAAAACAGCACCTGGGTATGCGGGTATGCGCTATGGAAAGTAGGCAAGGAATGAAAAAAAACCTGTCACGTGCAAGTCCGAATCGCGCACCGATGGTTCCGTACACAGATATGTACCAGTTCCAACCCTATTAATTCAGGAAAAACTCAACAACACGGTATAGAAATTGAACGCCATGGGTACAGCGCCATCTATCGGCGAATTTTATTACAAATTTGAGCGTCTGAATAAATAAGTATGTATGATGGTATTTCAAGGATAATTCTTTATCACGTGAACCAATTTCATTTTTTTTTTCTTTATTTGAAAAAAAAAAGAGGTACTTTCATCATAATCGCGTTGAATTTCTTTTATCATAAATTACAAACTTAGAATAGAAATGATTTTAAGATAAAAAAAAAACTAGATATAAAATATACATTGATATCAATGTTATGTTATGTCTGGTTTCCCCTCGGGTTGGAAAGACAGATGGCAGTCGCTTCTGTAAAAACTAGTGCCTACGCCAAGTCTTGGGATTAGGTAGCGGACCTCGGGCAACCTTTAGGATCCAACTGTACTGGAATAACGCGCTGGGAGGATGATGATCAATGTTATGTAATAATTGTAATAAAATATAATGAACGGGATGGACATAAAATCTAAACTACAAATAATAAAAGGCCTACAAACTAAACATAAAATAAAAACCTAAAAATAAATAATCTAAAATAAGGGGTCCCCGTGACAGTGCCAAAGATTCTCGCAGTATTTCCTCGCTGTATAGCAATGCTTATGCGTTGAGCATTATATGTAATAATTTCATATATTTTTCTTGGTAAACTTCGAAGATAAGGGGGAACGAATTTTTTACATTTTCCCTCACAAATCAACAATAACTCAATGTAAAAAAAATGGTTCAGAATGTGCAACTATGCATATTCACCCAATAGACAGAAAACAAAAAACATGTTCTAGCATCTAGGTTACCCTTCTTTATAACTGTTCCAAATTTCAAATCGATAGCATAAGTAGTTCTTGAGAGATTTAGCGATGTAACAGACAGATAAACAAAGTGAAACCATAAGGGTTCCTTTTTACCATTTTGGTACGGAACCCTAATAAGTAAAGCAAGATGGCTTTAAGAATTTCTTATAATGAACGATTAATTTAACTATCAAAATAAACAGTAATTCACCATACGCCTTGTATTCTCATTCACTGACGCACCGAGCCTACAACACAATATAGTTCATTTCACTCGCGCACGCGCCTGACGCGCCCCACTTGCATTCGCCTGTCTCACTGAGCGCTTATAGCTCGCGCCTACGCCGCCCCGATCAAACGGACATGTCAGAACCTGTTTTTCGAGGCGCGGTGTTCCTTTGATAAAATAAGTACTTAGTTAACGGATTAACGGAGCTTGTCTAAAGTTGGCGGAAGTTAATGAGTCCGTTAACGATTTTGCAAGTTAACTTAAAAGTTAATCCGATACACGGATGGTTAATTTCATTAATTAACGATTAACGAGTTAATGCCCAATTCTAATCATTAATTAGGTATTAGATGATCAAAAACTTTATGTTGTTGGTTTACTAGGAAGATCATTACCATAATTATATTCTTGATAAAATAAAATTATTAATTATTATTCTAGCCTTGGTACTTGTAGTTCATTGAGTTTCTTTAATATTGGTTACTATTATAAACATTCCGTTATAGTGAATTTAACATAGCTTGGTTACGGTGACAGCTATCATCCCAGTACACGGTACCCGACCTACCTACCTATTGACTCATGCGACTGCTAAATGGCAGGTAGGTACCATACCAAGTGCCGCTGACCCTGGTTGCAGGCATACTAAAATAAAGAAAATAATATGCGCTGCAAACGCAGTTGCGCGGTTCATTCATACGATACTACCTATAAGAACATTTTTTTTGTGTAGGTACTTTTGAGGAATAATCGAATACCTAACCAAAAAGAAACAAGCAGTCCGTACTCCCAAAAATAAGAGATAATATTATTTTATTAAATTTCGACAATGCCAACAACTTGGAAAGCAAGGCAAACAGCCGCAATATGGCTAAATCCTCTAATCCCACTGCACAATAACAAGTGATATCCTATCTGGATATCGCTACTGGTAGTTGTGATAAATATCGAAGTACGTACTTGCACACATTTCGGGGTAATATTTATTTATATTGTATCAAATTATAAATAGCAAAAATATCATCACAATAAAAATATCCCCACATAATGATAATACCTATACATACGGTGCGGAAAAGTGTCACTTTCTATACATAAGTTTAGCCCCACAAAAAGCACTTTCTGAGCATGTGCATTGTAAATATAAAATTGATTATAGTTCACCAAAATAGTGAGATACCAATATTTGCTAGATAAGTAACTGTTATTACTTACTCTGTGATATAATCAATAAGTAGGTTTTATAGCATTTATAAGTGTTTTGGAATTTGGTAACATTTCATCCTTCTCCGTCACAATCTTTACTACGTTAGCTGCTACCCGGTAACCCTTGTACCTAATAACTTCTCCACGCGGTCCGCTGTCCATCGGCGTGATCGGCGGACAACAATTGTAACTTATTGGATGGTTTAGGAAATTGACGTGATACTTTTTAGGGGTAGGTACATATTTGTTTATCTACACCCATATAGTAATCCGCCTTAATGGTTTTCAAAAACAATACGTATGAAGACCCGCTTGTACAATATACCGTATAAATAACCATAACCACATCACAGATTATGAGATCACGTACAACTTTACAGCACAGGCGTGAGCCCCTCCCTGCTCGGCATATAATAAAAACCGACCAAGTGTCCGACTTTCGTGTCACATCGATATACGTATATTGGTCCAAACATTTGAAAACAATCGTGTACATTGTGGAGAGAACTTTCCTTAATGTCAAACCGGCCAAGTACCTGATATGGTACAAATTTTGGTAAAATAGGTCTTACCTAATTCATCTTAACCTAGTGACAGAAAACATCGTTAAAGTCTAACTTACATTACAGCTTAACAGATCTCAAAAATATAAAAATGACGTTGGTATATAAAAAAAATTCTGCGCATTATTTTAATAAGTACCTCCATTCCGCAAATAGAAATGTTTTTCTGAAACTATGGGAACACTACGCAACAAAACAATTAAGCTAAACAGACCACAACATGACTGTAATACCATTATCCTCGCAACAATAAAAGTCAGCCCACGACTCCCGCACCGCGGGGTGCCGGTATTGAAATTTCTCTTTTTAACGTTGAAAAGATGACACCTGTCAAATATGCGTCCGAGTGTACTCTAGAGTAGGATAAACAGGGATTTGTAAACAAATCTGTTTAAGCGGAAATGGCTTACCTGTCACGGTTTACTTAAACTACTATTTGCAGTATTCATTCCATTTCAATGAGTGTCATTCTTTTTAATAGCTCGTGCCTCGTACCGTCGTAATGAGAACCTGTTCCTAAAATGTAACAGTTCCTCATTCCTCCTAACTTAACCTTATCACTTTCTATTAGGAAGTACTTACCCCAAACCGTTTCTTTAGAAGTATTACTACTTAATATCTCCTATTACCTGGGTATGTCCTAAAACTACAGCCGATTTTTGACTCAATGGTCTCTAGGATCGTTGGAGGACGAGCAGCAGTTTTCTCAGAGTATAGGTAGTGCAAAATTACTATTGCAGTTGCGACTCAAATATGACATCTTTCAAACAAGTGACAACTATATAGGTAGGTACATTTCGTCAAATATTTATTTTGTTTCTTTTTGTTCCCAGCGCCAAAGCTGATGATTCCGCCGGCGGAGTACGTTGCCCAGGGCGTGATGGGCAGCCCGCAGGAAGGCATGCGAACCCCGACTGGCAGCCAGATGCTCCCCAACTCCCTCCTCAACCTCAACAATACCGGCCGTACCAACTTCACCAACAAACAACTCACAGAGCTGGAAAAGGAATTCCACTTCAACAAGTACCTAACCAGAGCGAGGAGGATAGAGATAGCTTCCGCCCTGCAACTTAACGAGACACAAGTCAAAATATGGTTCCAGAACAGACGTATGAAACAGAAGAAGAGAATCAAAGAAGGTCTCATAGTGGCCCCTGAAGTTCAGCCCGCGGTTTCTTCCGATGTCGTCGGCTCCAGTGAGAACAGCCGAGAGTCCAGCTAAATGTGAACAACAGTAACAGACAATGGTGTGAGACAATTATTAGTTTTGTTAGTGTTGAAGTGAAGAAATTTTATCTATTTAAGAATTTGTACAGAGCTTCCTTGTATTGAATAGTAGGTTGTGTAAGATAGGTACTAATGTTAGCTCCCTTCGCTAATCTGTACTTTAAGAAATGTTCAAAAATCTGCCATAGGGTACGAACTAAGTCGAAAGTTGGTAGAGCACGTATCTAATTCGTTAGAAGACTTAGAAGAATCTACACGACGATTGATATGAAGGTAGGTATATTTCTTAATCAACGCCATTATATACTTCCTTGCGTACCTATAATAATATAACCATTAATCATATATTGCTGAAGACATAATTTAAGCTACAAGGCCATCATTTCCCATGTCGGATATGGACGGCGGTTCATTTTTTCTTTGAAATGAACAATTTTGTTATACCGAAACTAAATTATTCAGAAACAGTAATGATAGTCTAAAGTACATATTGTATCATACTAAATTTCGTGCCATGCATCTTAAAGTCTGCTAGAAACATAAAAACGAATTAGCAAAATGATAGTACTTAAACAACGTGTGATGTGAAATGAAACGATGGGAATTAAATCCTCTTGATTGCGCATAGCCACGATTGTGTAAGCGCGTACCCGCGCATGTGTAAGCGTGTCCCTCTAGGTCTTGTCAAAAATACATACCTAAATCTAGTATCCGTTAGCAATCCATACGTAGCATTATAGAGTGATTCGGTAATAGGTAGGTGCGTCACTAATTATGTTTCTAATATTTTGTTTATAAATATTCATATAACATAATATAGGTACACATTTTTTCGTGACAAGCGCTGTTTATAGGAATACTAATACTTACCATTCTCTATGAAGGGATGTTAACTCCAATTCTCTTTTTTTATGAGTATGTAGGTAGGTATGTAGTTTTTTTTTACATTCAGTATTTTTGGAGGTTATTGTAGAAAATTCACTCAATATGTCTTATACAGTGAGCATTTATTCCCGAAATGGCGTTTTGACTATTAAACGCTTCATTAGAATCTATTAATGACCGGAATTTTAAGTTCACTAATTCATTATTGTTATGTAATTTATGATCGGGTTAGCATTGTATTTTTTTTAACAGCTGCAGCCCTTTGGCCGCGATTGTGACTGATATTTTATAGTCTTAGAATGCGAGCTATATCCTACGTAAAGTAGCTACTTCACTGACGACAAAGCAGCTCGCAAGGCATCTTCTAGAATGAAACAGAATTACTGACAAAAGTATGTGGGAGTATTAATTGTGACCCGCTGCTGGAAGCACTGTGTGGCGATATGTCGGAATACTCTGGGTAGCTATCATATTTAACCACCTTTATGAGAGAGGCGGATTTTGACAGCAGCTAGGTATCAAAACTGGCCAAGTGCGTGTCGAATCACGCACAATGAAGGGTTCCGTCCGTACCAACACCTCACACATCCACATTTAACCCTTAAATGCATGGTGTAGGATGCATCCTACATAACTAAAACATGGTTAGTGTTTGAAATCTAGATATGTATGTATTATGTTCTTGTATGATTTTGCAAGAAAAACTAACGCATTTTCACATTTATTAACGATTTGTTGGCAAAACTGAACATAAAAAAAGTTATAAATGTTTTTAACCCAAATGGCGGCAATTTAGAAAAAGTTGAATATTGAAGGTTTTCTTCGACTGTGTTTAGTGGTTTTTAACTAAGTAAGTAATTATTTTCTATTACAATTCTGTAACTCATTTCATAACGATTTTACTTTTACAAACTTCAATTAAGGTCTCAGCCAGAAAGTAAAGAATATTTACATATTTGATCTTGTAGGATCTAGCCTACATTATGCACTCCCGGCACTTTGCAATTACTATCGGCACAATCGAAGTTAGTGTTCTGGTTGACAAATTTAACTCGTACATTATTTTGATATTTTTACTATACCCATGAATAAGTTTTTTTTTAATTTTATTTTTGGCAAAGCTTTTATCGCCGACTGTACTTTTATTTCAACACTCATCAACTGCTCACCGTGGCGTTTCTAAAAAACCCTAAAACGATGGGTTTCATTACAGAGTTCCTATGCCCTCCTTCTTGCTCCATCATCAGATCAGCTCTGTGTCATCATAATATTGGACTGTCACGTGATATACACACGTGTGCAAAATTTCAGCTCAATTGGTTAAAGATATCTGCCTCAAAATTGAGTTGCAAGATTCCACCCGAACAAATATAGGTACATATTTAAATATTTACATACATAGTTACAGTGCAAGTAAATAAAAGCTTTTAAAAAACGCGAAACCTGGTTTTGGTTGCATGGGAGTGCATCATTTAAGGGAAACGACGTGTTATTATATTAATTACGTATATTACAAGCACATATTTTCGTAAATATGTTTAATTCGTACCTACAAACATTGCGGATTTCAGATCTGTCATAGACCGCTATTTGATTTTGCGGGGAGTGCATGATGTAGGATGTATCCACATTTTGGATAGTAGTACAAAATTCACCCAAAATATGTCTTTAGATTTTTTTTCGTATTTTTCTCGTGTTTTTTACGCCATTAGGTATCCACATTTTTTTTTTGAATTGAAAAAAAAAAATCATGCATTTAAGGGTTAAAACCACTATCCAATACATTGAATCTAAAAATGACGTATATTCATGGGGAACTCACGGCACTTAAAACCTTTTGTTTGAGTAAGACAGTTTTTCAGCGATAACTCAAAAACCGTAAAAACTATCTTGTTCAAGCCAAAAATCGTTGAAACTATTTATTAATGCACACCGCCTCATTTTTTTTCCGAATTTTAAACTTAATAGTTTGGAGATTAGAGGGGGGCGAAATATTTTTTATGACTTTGACATTTAATATCTCACCAACGGTTGACTTAAATGGACAGGTTTTTTAAAAACCTTCATATCATTTTTAAAGGGTTATCCATCAATACCCCACACGACTATGTGCGTTGAATTTTTTTTTCATCCACCGGTTACAAGTATGGAGTGCCCCCCCTAATTTTAATATGTTTTTGTAATTTCACATCACTTTTATGTAGCGGTTCATAGAATACACCTTCCTACCAAATTTCATAATTGTCCTGCTTTATAGGATGTGACATACGGACGGACAGACATGATGAAACTCTGTTCATCCACAAAAACCTTTCTGAAATTATTTAACTAATTTGAACTCCCTAGAAACTTTGGTTCTTCTCAAAGTAACCGATTCAATTTCGATTTTCTGACAATGAGATTTGTTTGTATGTGGTGAAACCGAAACCTTCATTAACTATTTATCAGATATCAAATATGTCATATTTTATTATATATTTTTTATTCAACTTTAATTTAGACCAAAGCTCATTTTTGTTATAATTAATTTATTACTTGCAGCTTCGATGTAATTAAACTGTACAGTCAACTTGCTAAACTAATATTAATTATTGCGTGTTAGGTCGGTTTGTGTGTACATTTGTTAAGCTAGTACCTAATACCTTATCAATAAATTAATTATATCTATTTTCATACTGAAGTTTCATTGACTTATTCTTTTTAATTTCTTAAAATTAATGATCAGCAGGAGCAGCTTGGAGTCGAGGAGTCTAGCGTCAGGTAGTCACAGGGTTGAAATTTGTTTGTAACACATGACAAATCTGATATTACTTGCACACGGAAATTACTTATCAATTACACACTGATCGAATTGCGTTCAGATTACACCGAGTAATTGGACATTTTCAGGTTTAGGTGCGCGTCTTTTCGGTGGACATATCAAAAGTTAAGGGCTACAAAGCTTAAGAGCGCTTTAATAAAATGTAGTGGGTCCACTAGCGCCACTCGTAAATAATTGTAATTATTTAAATTTAACGATATATAACTAAAAAAGGGGGCCGCTACGTACTGTAGTTTGTATTTAAGTACTTTTTGAATCCATCAAACTAGTTTTTACGTTGCTAGTGGACCCACTACATTTTATTAAAGCGCTCTTAATGTTGGATTGTTCTAGTAACCCGCATGAACAGTGTCTCCGTTGCTATAAATCCATGTAATAAAAACATAACTTACATAAGCCGTTAACTATTGACCACCGGAGGGACAATTTTTGTTTTTGCAACTGACAATGACCCAATTATAATAGTATTCTAATAGTGATAGTCATTACAAGTGTTTTACTGGAAGATTTATTCTGGATTAACTATTATTTTGCGAAATATTATTAATATTATTTGAAAAATTATTTATTATGAATAATTTGTTACTCTAATAATATTATAAACGTGAACGTTTGTACGGATGGATGTACGTTCCTCTTAATCTCAAAAACGGCTGGACGGATTTGGCTGAAATTTGGAATGCGGGTGCTTATACCCTGGAGTAACACAGGCTACCTTTTATCCGCGGGTAACAACGCGGGGCGCTGCTAGTATTCAATAAAACTGAAAATATATTACTTCTGTGACGCAAATAATATTCATGTGCCATGATAAGTTTGACGTCTGCAGCAGTAACGTCACTCCAAGCCAGTGAGTGTTTTCGCCCGTAATTTGAATTGTCGGTTTTTGATTTGAATTAATTAAAGTAGGCTTTACACTAAAGTGCTAAATATCGTAAGGTGTAAAGCGGGCTTAAATTATTTTTGCATATTTTAACCTTTCCGTGTTTGGTATCTTTACGTAATCCTTAAATCTTTAAGATAGACTAGATCAATGGAATAATGCATGTTCCTTATTGCATGATGTAAAATAATCATTCACACTGCTTACGGGTTCATATTATATGATTAAAACATGAACAAATTAATTACCTTATAAGTTATAATTATTATTTATAACTTATAAGGTACAGTTGACATACGTGTTATTTTTCTTTTTAACCGACTTCAAGATTTCAAAAGAGGAGGTTCTCAATTCGGTTGTGTTTTTTTTTTTTTTTTGTTTTTTTTTTATGTTTGTTACTCCATAACTCCGTCATGTCTGAACCGATTTTGGAAATTCTTTTTTTGATTGTAAGTATATATATCCAAGTTGGTCCCGTTTTGGTCAAAACGCAGTTCTGATGATGGAATCCATGAGGAATCGAGGGAACTCCTCAAATCTTAAAGGCAAACATATAGTGATTTTTATGTTTTTATCAACAAATCAAGTATTTTCATACAAAAATGTGACATTTGATGAAGTGGAACTGCTGATGATGATCAGAACAGAACTCTTCAACGACGAAAAGTTCACGTTTGGCGATTTGTCCTCCTAGCTGTATTAGTTAAGCAAGTTCTATTTTCACAACGAATTTTTGTCATGGTCGAGTTCTGATGATGGGATCCATGAGAAATCGAGGGAACTCCTCAAATGTGAAAGGCCCACATATAGTGATTTTTAGTATTTTCATCAACTAATCAAGCATTTACATTTAAATAACTGACATTTGATGAAGTGGAACTGCTGATGATGATCAGAACGGAACTCTTCAACGACGCATAGTTCACGTTTGGCGAATTGTCCTCTTTGCTGTGTTTGTTAAGCAAGTTAGATTTTCAAAATAATCATTTGTCAAGCTCCAGTTCTGATGATGGCATCCATGAGGTATCCAGGGAACTCCTCAAATGTTAAAGGCATACATATAGTGATTGTAGTATTTTCATAAACAAATCAAGCACTTACATTGAAATACGTGACATTTGATGAAGTGGAACTGCTGATGATGATCAGGATGATTTATTTGGAACTTTAAGTAAAAAAAAAAAAATGTTTTGCGGATATCGTCATTATACTCAATTTCAACTAATTCGGGGCCAAGGATTTCAAATTTTACATTTATTTTGAATTTGATGTAAATTTTTTTTTTTTCAAATTTAAAACTGTTATACTCTATTTTAAATAATTCAGGGATAAGGTTTTCTGATTATAAAGCATCTATAAAAATATGTAATCGGTAGCACTGCTAGCAATGCAGGTCGGCTTCTGAACCCCATCTAAGAGTACTTATAATATGTGTGTAGATAAAGTAATGTATGCAACTTTACGTAATAAGGCAATTCCGCTCATTGTATACCAGTTGCATAAACTACTATTCTATCATTGTATGGAAGAGTTCACCATCTAAGTGTAATAATCTTTCACCGGCCTCCCCAATTGAAGTCGGTTTTTTTTTCTTAAAAATTATGTCTGTTTAGACCACTAACCGGCCTCTTACATGTTGTGAAAGGTGTATAATATCCCAGAAGGAATTTATATCTCGTGTCGATACTAGGGACCGCAATCAGTATCGAAGTGTCGGTAAATATTTATTTAGATAGGATAGGTATTTTAAAGGCGGAATAAATTGGTAACCAAGTCTCTACAGTTTGGTTTGCTCTTAGAAATATTCAAACCGCAATATAAATATCTAACTTCCATTATTACAGATATTAACATGCAGCTTTAAGGACGTGAAATACAAATATGCTTAACTAAAAAGCTGAACTTGAACCTTTTCATGTAAAATCCTTCGCTTCTAGCTTTATGCAAATACAATTCACCGTAAATATGACTAGTATGTACCGTACTAGCTAGAACCACCGCATGTGACTCAGGTCAGGTACTCGTAAAGGTATCATATAGTATTATCAGTACATTCAAACATTTTCATATATATATTGGAATATTTATTAAATGCCCTTTGCCTTATACATTTACATATCACATTTGATTAGTAACAAGTATGACACAATAACGATACTTAATAATAAAATAATGAAAATTACTCATTTCCAGCTATTACATAAAATTCGTAAATAAAAATAGAATTATTTAGTAAATGCTTCCTTGTACGGTCGACTATTAATATTACAATTAAGGAGTAAACTTGAACTTTCCCAGTAATCACTGGTCTAGGCCACCTACATGGCTAGAATCTAGACAAACAGCCTCAATACAAAATCTTATATATATATATAAATATATTCATAGGTAACTTAAGGAGGTAAGGTGTTTGTGGTACTTTTATGGCTGTTGGTATTGCTGACCTATACTTATAGTGAATATACATAATATTTATTAACATATAAATTAGAATTTGCATATGCTGGTAACAAAATAAAGGCACTTCAAATTAATAGCTAAGCAACTGCAACAATTTGGTAGAGGTAATATCTATTATTACTGCTAAATGCGAATAATCCTTTTTACTCAAAAGGTAAGTTATGCCGGATTTGACCAAAAAGAGAAAAGGTCACCTGAGTTTATAGTTTATACATTAAAATAGTATGGACAGATCTTGGAACAGTTCTTATTCTTATTTGGCCGAATCCGGCTTTTAAAAAGTAGGTTTTATGAATTAATTTTGAACATACTCGAAGGTGATGTTATTCTCGTTGAGGTTCTTAATGAGATCTGTTTTGGCGAACGCTACTCCCGTTGTCAACACTCCTCCACTATGAAAACAAAAACATGTTTTTTTTTCAATACGTAACGGTCTTTTTAACCGTAAATTTATATAAAAATGTTTTTTTATAGTCCAAATGTAAATTGGGAGTTACCAATAGAATCCTCATGTTTCAACAAAAAAGAAATTGTACAATGTACAGCAACTATGTCCATGAACGCAATAATTCAAGACCAAAACGGGATATTACTCGTTTTCCCATACAACGGTAGTGAGCTGTGACGTCACATTTCGCTGTCAATCAGTATGGAACATTTGCAATGCTCAAAAACTTTGTCTCTCTTTTTCGTTTTTTGCGTTTCTCTCCTTGTAGTTGGTCTCATACAAACATTTGATCCTCTCTAAAAACTGGTTCGAATGGCACCATAAAAGCGAATTAGTCAAATACCTTGCAAACCAAAACAACATCAACAAATACCGATGCGAGCAATCAATAAGTACTCATGAGCTCAGCTAATCGATGACGTATCGATAATTATATTCAGTTACGTATTTATACATTTTACATGTAAAACCTTTCCCTTTTCTCTATTATATGAAACCGTTATTTGTTCCAGAAGTTTGAAAAACGCTTTATCGCTATATATTTCAATGTACTTACCTGCCAGGCATCTTATCATGTTCTTTAAGACAGGTTATGGCTGAGAATATCAGCGCGGTGACGGTCGCTCCGTAGCCCGGGTTAACACCTTTCACCTGACAAAAGAAACAAATACAATGGTAATGATTTTACAAAAATAATTAAAGAGAGAAGAAATATCATCTGTGCCTAGAAGCTATTAAATAATAAGCCAATAGGTACAGTCAAGGGCATAAATATGTATATTATTTCAATGGAATAAGGTGAAAAATGTATACATATTAGTGCCCTTGACTGTATGATGTTTGAATTCGTTATTGTTTGGATTGGGATACTATAGATTCTAGTGCCTCTGTAAGCTGTAGATTTCGCAAGCATTTTTTACGTTTACAGTTACGGCATAAACCTCTGGACATGACACGTTATGAAAAACTTCCAAAAACTGAATCGGAAAAAATCCATATAATTATCGAACCTGCGGGGTAATCACGTAACTTATTTACTACCGTTAGGCAGATTTTAATGTCAAATTTTAATTGTCAGCTCATACATTTATACTTCAAAATTGACATTAAAATCTATCTAACGGTAGTACATAAAGTTACGTGATTCGCCTGCTGCTCACAAAATTTCGGGAGAACCAGTTGAGAAATGCAGGTCGTATTTGTGGAGAGCAGCCGTAAATCCGCCGGACATACGAAAGTATTTTTACTAAAGCTGAAACGGGGAGCATCGATCGCTTGCTCACTTGGTTAAAAATTGTATACTTGTATATGATGCTCACTGTACAATTTTCACGCCTCAATTTTCAGGTTACCCTCAGATTACGATCGTTTTTCTGTTTGGTCGACTCCGACCTTATAGTGACTACGATAAACTATAAACACACGACCATCGAAGTCCCGCATTTTATACGTTAACCACACTAATTTCCTGTTTGACCCTTTAACCGCCGAGCATCAAAAAAGTATCCCGCAATTTTCTACTGTCATAAATTAAGATGTCATTTAAATAGTCACTTTGTCTGATATATCAGACAATGGCGGTGGCAATCGGCTATAAAATGAATTAACGATCACGGTAATTTTGTTGTCTACACTCGTAACAATATTTGAGACGAATTGTATTCTCATCGATTCAACGGAATACAGACGAGTTCATAAATATATGTAAGTTCCCAAACGTGTTGTAGTCGTGATGGTGTGATATTTCTCATCACTTTGTCCGTGTACATATTTACGAACGTGACTATTCAAAATAAACTTGTAGAAATCATAACTTTTTTACCCGACTGTCTATTAATACTTGGGTAATAATTTTCGGCTATACTATATTGTACCACCATGAAAACAAGTAACGCCATCTACTAACTTATAATATCCATAATTAAACTACGAAGAAAATACTACAAACGCCATCTACGTGCCCGTAGATCCATAATTAAACTACAAAGAAAGTACTACTAACGCCATCTACGTGCCCGTTGATACTAAACTAAGCGCCCGCCCCAAACGTTGGATTACCAGTGTTACCACATTCGGTTCCCAGAGTTGATTTTGGAATGTATATGATAACTGACGCTAGGTGTCGCCTTCGGGTCCTCTGATTCGTAAATCTTATTACTCATAATTAGGAAACCGGGTAACGTGATGTATGCAGCGCTACATGACGCAAAAATTACTAATTCCGTCGACTAAATGACAACATCCTTAAGTATATCCACCAACAAGTTAGACTAACGGCATCTTTTCAATACTACGCCCTCTTTTCGGCCAATAACATTACGAACAAACGATATTACAACTGAACAGAGATGCGATTTATTTGAAATACTTCTATTTAAAATGCAAATACAAAATGCAAAATACCTATTTTGTATTTTGCATTTAAATGCCTTTTAGTAAAAAGCATTTTGTATTTTATTTGAAATACCTTTCGAGACGTATTTTGCATTTTTAATATTCATTTCAAAATGCAAAATACTTTGTGATTAAGTTTAGCCAGATTACTAGTCAAACAAAATGAAATGAACGAATGACGCTTGTATTGCCGAATTTGACCGATAGAGGCGCCTGCTAGCCATGTGTGCCCTTTTTAGGGTTCCGTCGTAAACAAGGAACCCTTATAGTTTCGCCATGTCCGTCCGTCCCCTGCTTTTCTCAGTACTCTTAAAAAAATATTTGGTATTGGGTATTAACCAACCAGAATACAGCTTTACTAAAATCGACCAATCTGGAAACATAATTAATTTTTCTAAAGAGTCTAAAGGTTAAGTTTGTAGTAGTCCCTATTTCACAATAATTAAAAAAGTGGTTAAATCGTTCGAGCAACACTTTAAAGCGCTCAATGGAAGGTCAGTTTAGCTTTTTTCGCGCGTGAATGTTGCGCGCGAACCGCAGTGTCTATGTTTTGTGTGTCAAAGGAGTAAAGAAAAAAAAACATGCTGCAAAAGTATATATCTTCACCGTGGAATTTATTGTTAATTTTGGGTGGGTTAACCTTTGTTTATTTATTTTCTCGCAATCGAAGTGAAAAGTAGAGTGTATAACTCTGGTCTAAAAGCCATATTACCCCTCGAACTATTTTCCCTCACTTCGTTCGGGAAAATAACTATCTCGTGGTAATATGGCTCATTTTAGACCCTTGTCATACAATCTACTATTATTTTGAAAAAGTATTTTGAAAATACCTATTTTGCATTTAGCATTTGAAATACAAAAAGCAAAACTATTTGGTATTTTGCATTTGAAATAGTAAATCTGAAAAGTATTTTGCATTTTGTATTTAAATGCTTTTTTAAAACCATTTTGTACATCTCTGCAACTGAAGTGGTCACACATTACAACCGTATAGTGAATTCACTAGATGGCACTGACATTGCTACTGTTAGTAAAAAACCTACTACTAGGCACAGTGCACGAATTTGTATTCGGTTTTGCTTGTCAACGAGACCCTTGTACTAAGTCTCCTCTGTCTCAACGCAGTCTGCTTGTTACCGGGCTTTATCTTTTGTACCCGAATTTGTGGACATTTAAAGTTATCACAGAGAATGTATGCTCACATATTTAACTACGGCTGCTCATATATTTAACAGAGTCCCCGTCGAATAAGCGTATTTTCTAGTTTCTCTTTTGGAGTACCCTTCATGCCCACTAGCTATTAGTAAAATTTTAAACAAATTATATAATTAATTCCTGTATATTGCGCTATAGCTGTTATAGCATTGCATTCAAACGCGATGATCGAGTTCTTCGCGGACGAAGTCGACGCCCGCGCGTTAATCTTCTAATCTTCTTCTCTAATATATAAAAGAACAAGTCCTGACCTACCATCAATACACAGCCGAAACTACTGGAACTAGAAACTTCAAATTTGGTCCAAAGCTTACTTTTATGACGTATGCAAGGGATAAGACGGGAGTTTTGGAAATTCCACCCCTAAGGGGATCAAATAGGGGTGCAAAGTTTGTATGGGAAACGTAATTTCTTGAAATTGTATTTAGACGTTTAAATACAACAAAACATATTTCAGTTTTTCAAAATTACTCCCCTAAAGGGGTGAAAAGGGGGTTCCAAGTTTGTAGGGGGAGCAAATCTTTTTTTGAAGTGAGAGATTTAAAACTTCGTATATAGACTCCCTGTTTAAATACAACAAAAAGTATTTCAGCGTTTTTTGAAATTGCTCATCTAAAGGGGTGAAAAGGGGGTTTCAAGTTTGTACGGAGAGCAAATCTTTTTTGAAGTGGGAGATTTCAAACTTCGTAAATAGACTTTCTGTTTAAATACGACATAACGTACTTCAGCGTTTTTTGAAATTGCTCCCCTAAAGGGGTGAAAAGGGAGTTCCAAGAAGTTCGTACGGGGAGCAAATATTTTTTGAAGTGCGAGATTTAAAACATCTTATATAGACTCTCTGTTTAAATAAAACAAAAAGCGTTTCAGCGGTTTTGTAAATTATTCCCCTAATGGGGTAAAACGGGGTTCCAAGTTTGTGCGGGGAGCAAATCTTTACTTTTCGTAAAAATCGATGTAGGTGCCATCTTCGAGGTTCCTCGGGGTGCCCCCTCTGGCCACGTGGTCCTACTGCCTTTGTCCTACCGATCGAACTACATGAACTTTTTTTTCCTAATAATTCGATTAATCGGATTACAAGGAATTGTAATTCCGCTTCGTCCTACCGATCGGACTACATGAACTCATTTTTAATGGTGCTCACCAATTTCTCACCTCTCAAAAGATATTAATTTTCTACCCTTCGGCCGTTTTATTTACACTTATAACAAGGTTTATTTTTCAATATTTTCACTGACGTTACTTAGTGACTTGCTTGTCAGCCAACGATATCTGTTGTATAATTTTTCATGTAGTAATATTTTTGACTTTGATGGTCCAACTTTGAAGCTGTAATTGCACAAATTTAAAGTAAAGTACCATTAAGTATTCACAATATTATTTTATTTATAACAGTGAATAAAATGCATATAAATATGCAAATATTCAATAAAATACGTAATTAATTATTATCCGAGTTATTTATTTTATAGCTACTCCAATGCAGAAGAAACAGTAAGTTGAACGTATTGTAATATACTTTTGAATATAGTAACTACATCTTGCGTAAGTTCATTGACAATAACTTGTTCCGTAGGAATTGCAGCGTTTGAAAACACAAGTTCGTGTTAGGCGGTAAATACAAATTATGTTTACACAACAACATCGCTTTAAGAAAATCTGAAGGTCGTGGAGATTTCCTTCAAAGCACCCGCTAACCAGACATTTATTTTCTTCTTCCACGGTTGCTTGTCTCAAGGGATTTGCATTTTCCATATTGGTTACGGAGGTTAGAGATATTTCTCTTATGTACCAGATTTATAATTCCACGCACAATTGACAGCTTTCTGACGTTCTTATTTTTTCTTGTGACTTGGAATATCAAAGCTATAAACAAAATACAGGGTGACCGCTATTTACTACAACCAAAATTCCCTGACTTTTCCCGGTTTTCCAGGCGTTTTTTCAAGTTTTTCCCTGACCATAATCTTAAATGTAATAAATAAAAAATATGTAATTTGAACACGTTTTCTCAGAATTATCTGCTAGAAAATTACAATTTATAAATACAATGAAATTAATACATAAACGGAAATAAGAAGTAGTATCTATAGCTCAGTTGGTAAGAGCGAAAGCATTGTTAGACGGAAGTCGTGGGTTCACATCCTACAGTCAGGTGACGTTTTTGTACTGTTTTCTTGTATTTATATATTTTAATTTGCTATCAGACAGTTCTACAATTTCAATTACCCAATAATTCTTTTCATTTTTGACCATTTTTGTTAAAAGCTGTACAGGAAAAACCAATTGAAACAGTACATCTGACTACTGAATTTATTGGATATATTAAATGTATCATATAATATAATCCAGCGTGAAATACTAAAGAGAACACTTTAAACGGGCCTTAATCGTATTAGTAACTACTCGTAGTCGTACTAGACTTTAACATTTTGCGTATTATGGTACAAATTAAAGTGAAGAATTGAGAAACCTCATTTGTTGAATTCTGTTAAAAATCTTGGGTTTAACTGAAACAAAACTACTTAGTCATCAGTTATCATGTTACTTATAATTTGAAATAATAATAACAAAAACCGACTTGTAGATACATCTACATTGTGCAATAAGAAGCGTAAAGTCTCGTATTAGAAGTAAGGCAATTATTTTTTTAATTTTTGGTGTCGGATTTATTTTTTTATTAAAAATTTTAATTATTTCACATTTAGTGAATCATTACCAGAGTGCATCTCATAACGATTCCAATAAGGTCAAACATGGTTAAGCTACACTGTTTTATTACGGAGTTCCGTTGCCTACCTTCCGGCTTCAATTACCAGATCAGGTTGATGGTGACATTACATCAGGACCATTTAAATTGACTTCGTCATAGTCGCTTTAGTATCTTGGTCGAAATATCTTAATGCCACCCATGAAACAATAGGAGTTTTGGATGACCATCCGTGGTCTTTTTCATCAGTTCCCGTATACCAAATGCTATTTTCTGAATCCAAATGCTCGATTTATTACCGCAAATACTAAAATCGCTATATGCTTCGCATGAATTTTCGAGGAGTTCTCTCAATTCCTCATGGATCTCATCATCAAAACTAGATTCTGGACAACATATGCTTTCAAACAAAGAAAAAAATCCAAATCGGTTCATAAACAACGGAGATCTGAGGTAACACACGTTAAAAAAAAGAACATACAACCGAATTGAGAACCTCCTTTTTTTGAAGTCGGTTAAAAATATATTGCAACTTGGTAATCTGTTTTTCCAATAACGCAGCTTCTTTGGCAGCTCCTTCGAGAAATTTTGTCTTTTTTCTTCTAGTTCTTTAACCATTTCCGCAGTTTTTCTTTTTTCTGCTCTGATTATTGCCTCTGAACTCAATTTTTCCTTCTTTTTGTGTAGATCCTCCGTGTACAAAGAGTGAGCATTACGAACCGCGTGGATATTTTTTTTTTCAATATTTATGTTGTCTAAACCGCCGTGGTAAGATATAGCGTCATAAACGCGTCTTTGCGCAATTATAAACTTGCGAAAGATTTTCCACTAATACCTCCTTATTGATGGAAAAGCCACGCTCACTATATGCGTTTCCGTGGGATAACACCATGACCATTTTTATTAAAGATTGAAATTCTTTATTCATTTTATATCAAACCGAGCCAAATATCATCCAGTCGGTGACTATCATTATGGAAAATTGTTTCATTGATTTTTCAAATTCAGGTGATTTACAAATATCAATGAAGGCACTTATGGCGTTATCTGCGTCATATCCTGAAAGCCGGTTATTTTGGACAAATATGTCCAACAATTTATCGAGCCTCTCTCGTCGTCGGAATTCTGCATTTTGTTTATGTCATAAAGAATTGAGACGCATTCTGTAAAAATTCTGATATCCATAATTTTAATACCAGGAATAAAAATAAAATTGCCGCTTAAAAGTTTCGTGTACGTAAAATATACAAGTAGGGTCAATGTGTCCGTTTTATAATAAGTTACGAGATGCAATTTTGAATTTACCCTTTCCAGCTCTTAAAAATTACTTTAAAACAACATTAATGGCAAAGACTTATTATAGGGTTGAGGACTGTTTAACAGACAGAAATGCATCGCCCAAACCAAATACCTAAATAGCGTAAAGACTCATGTATAATATTTTCATTGTATCTAGTTGACACAGTTATTGCAGGAAAGCATATCAAATGATCAGAGATGTACAAAATGGTTTTAAAAAAGCATTTAAATACAAAATGCAAAATACTTTTCAGATTTACTATTTCAAATGCAAAATACCAAATAGTTTTGCGTTTTGTATTTCAAATGCTAAATGCAAAATAGGTATTTTCAAAATACTTTTTCAAAATAAAATACCTTTTGACCAAATCGAATGACATTTTTATTTGTTTTAGGTAGAGATACAATGCCGAGCCGAATGCCACCTTATGCATGACATTTTGGTCATATTTATCAGTACGCGTATCAATAAATTCTGTTATGTTATTAATAATAATAATACTCACTTAAAATAATGTAAAAAATTAGACTAACGAAAAGATAGCCATGGCTTCATTTTGTGAATTGTGTCGCCATTTATTTCGGTTGATTGTGCATCTAATTCTTATTTTATTTTTATTACACTTGTCTTTTATTAATAAGTTGTTTACATTATCTAAATTATCTTGTTGTAGTACAGTACATAGCCGTTCCAGTATTGTAGGGATAACAACAACACTTCAATATCATAAAAGTAGGTAATCAAATCAAATCAGTAACCACTTCACCAGCACCAGCACCAGAGGGGCTACCGCGAACTGAAAACGAACGAAGTTCGAATATCTCCCTCCCTGTCGCACTTGCTAGTACGTTCCACAGAGAGGGAGATATTCGAACTTCGTTCGTTTTCGGTTCGCGGTAGCCCCTCTGCAAACAATAAATCCGTGAAATCAAATCGTCGGCGTCAGCGGCGTTGCATTTTTATAGCCATAGATAATGTTCGTCGTTTTCGTTTGACATTGACACTAGTCAGACATAAGGAGGGCACTCTGACCAAAGAAGAAAAACGCACAGTGTAGGGTTCCGTAGTTGCCCGTCCATCACGTCACCGGTCATATGCGGAATTACGGACCCGTAAAAGGGTTTTTACTGATCTCAGTACTGATGTTGTACTTTTTTGAGATGTTGTGTTGTATACATATTTTTGCCCTTTACGGTAATATATTGCTTAGCTGAGATAAATTCATCGTATATACTACTACCATGATTTTTTTCACATGCCTAGGTGCTACCGTTTAGCCGGCAGGGGGGGATACGACCATAGAAAAAATTATCACTTCAAAGCTTAATATCACGCCAAACGATTCTTGAATCAAAAAATGCTTTTAGAAACCTATTTAATAATATTTTTGAAAGAGCTATCCAACGATACCCCACACGATGGGGATTGGAAGAAAAAATAATTGCACCACCACTTTACAAGTAGGGGAGGTACCCTAAAAAAATTTTTTTGAATGATTTTTTTCTACCGTTTTGTCGGCGTCATTGATATGTATACTCATGCCAAATTACAGCTTTCTAGTACTAACGATTACTGAGAAAAGCGGGGGACGGACGGACATGGCGAAACTATAAGGGTTCCTTGTTTACTACGGAACCCTAAAAAGGGCACACATGGCTAGCAGGCGCCTCTATCGGTCAAATTCGGCAATACAAGCGTCATTCGTTCATTTCATTTTGTTTGACTGGTAATCTGGCTAAACTTAATCACAAAGTATTTTGCATTTTGAAATGAATATTAAAATGCAAAATACATCTCGAAAGGTATTTCAAATAAAATACAAAATGCTTTTTACTAAAAGGCATTTAAATGCAAAATACAAAATAGGTATTTTGCATTTTGTATTTTCATTTTAAATAGAAGTATTTCAAATAAATCGCATCTCTGCAAATGATTTAATTTAATGTCTAGGAGAAGTATTTTCAATTATTATTCAGAATCAAAACATTTATTTTGCAAATATTGAGACCTATTTGCAAAATAAATGTAGGGCACTTTTAGAATTATTATCTTTATCTCGTATTTGGTAATACCATGTAATACGTATGCAGTTTCGACATGTTTTCTTGTGGAACTACACATTGTAAATACCTATTGTTATTTTTTCCTCTTTTTTTTAAATTCTCTTTCGTTGTTTACCACTCGGATTTACTTAAGTAGGTTAAGTAGTATAATAATAATAATAATACTCATTTATTTGAACACATTCTGTTACAATAGTTACCAGGGGTCCCCACACTAGGCTACGCCTGTATCGTGGAGAACCAGTTAAGAATAAAGGTACATTAGAAATTAAAGTTAGCTACCTACTACAATTGGTGGATTGTGAAAAGTAAGTATAGCGATACTAAATATTAAAAGGTATTATTCTTATTCTAACTTAGGTGTCTAAAAAAGATTCAGTTTCGGCATAATTTAGGGATATTAGGAATTTAAAAGTAAGTTTTTTAGCTTCATTTATAGTGCAGCTCGTTAAATTACAATTTTTGAGCAATACGTTATAGATAGATACTCACAAAACTGGAAAACACTCTGGAAACGTGTAACTTAAAGACACGTTTTTTAAGTAGTGTGTCACAAATCTTAGTTTTAAAGGTTTTGTGTGTAATTAAGGCAATTTTTTGTATAAATAATTGTCTCACCGTTAAAACGTGTGCTTCGGCATACAAAGTCTGAGTTGGAAATCGAAAAGGCTTTTTTAACATAACTTTAAGTACTGAGCGTTGAGCTCTTTCGATTTCCAACATGGTGATCTTTGCTGCGCTGCCCCAAGCTGTAATACAGTAGCTGATCACCGACTGGCACAGCGCAGTGTAGACTAGAAATAGCAAAGAGTTATCTGCAGATTGGCGCAGTTTTTTGAAAATATAAATTGATTTTCTAATTCTTGCAGAGAGTTTATGGATGTGGTGTTTGAAATTTAGTTTTTCATCTACAAAAAGACCTAGGTATTTAATAACATCAATGCGCTGGATAGAATCGCAATTACAGGAGGTAACGGAGGAGTCTTTACATGAGTGAACTTTTACAGCGAGATCGGGGGATGGTTTCGATGAGGCAGTTTTATGAAAGCTAAGGAATTTCGTTTTATTATAATTTAGGGTTAGAAGGTTGGCGCGAAACCAGTCCGAAACCAGTTTCATACCATTTTCTGCAGCAGCAACTGTTTTGTCCCAGCTGACACCGTTAAAGAGAATTACAGTGTCGTCAGCGTAGCAGATTATTTCCGAGTCAGGGATATTCAGATTTAAGATGTCGTTCATGTAGATTATGAAAAGGGTAGGGCCGAGAATACTTCCTTGCGGCACTCCGAATTTAATTTGTTCCCTAGTGCTGCTAAAAGCACCTACTCTGACCAGTTGACTCCTCTCTGACAAATAACTTTCAAACCACGATAGTGGTATACCACGTATGCCTAGCATCTGTAGTTTCCGCAACAAAATTGGGAGTGACACCGTATCAAAGGCTTTAGCCAAATCCAGGAAGACGCCAATGCACTTCGATTTTTTATCTAAGTAGGAAGAAACAAGATTGACAAGAAGCGAAGTGGCGTCCTCCGTGGATCGGTTCTGCCTAAAACCGAACTGTCTCTCAGATAGAAGACCGAAATTCTCCAGGTACTTCACTAAACGAGTGTTAACCAGCTTTTCCAGGATTTTCGAGAAGGTACTTAGAAGAGATATTGGCCTATAGTTTCCAGGAATGTCTTTGGGTCCGTCCTTATGAATGGGAGTGACCGCTGCTATCTTCCACTGCTCAGGAAAACAGCCTGAGCTTAGGCTAAGATTATAGATATGGGTAATGGGCTCAAGTATAGAATTTTTTACAGATTTTATGAGTTTGTTATTAATACCATCCAGGCCTGGTGAACTGTCAGTTTTCAGTTGCATAATTATGGTTTCAATTTCCTTGAAGTCAGTGGGCTGCATAAAAAAGGATTTGTCCCGAGCACCACATGGTTTAATTTTACTGGCGAGGTTCTCTTCTGTCTCTCCTGTTTGGGACATTATGTTTGTAGCTAATTTTTGACCAACGGATGAAAAGAAACTATTGCAATTATTTAATGACTCTTTGGGATGTGGAGTGGAAAGCAGTTCAACTGGTTGTGTATTTTGTTTATTTATATTACAAATGTTTTTAACAACGTTCCACAGTTTCTTTGTATTATGGGCATTGGAAGAAAGTTCAAGGTTTTCGTGTTTTTCTTTAAGTTGTTTTAAGAGGTTGTTGCAGAAGTTTTTGTATCGGTTATAAGTTAATTGAAGAATTACGTCATTTGGAAACTGTTTTGATTTTATGTGTAACCTGTCACGATGTTCGGATCGGATTAAACCAGGGGTCATCCAGGGTTTCAAGGTAAATTTAGATCTAGGAATCTTTACCTGTTTACAGTTTTTTTGTATGGCATTTTGAATTGCGGACATAAAAAGACTCGTTAGTATCATTATAATTAAGCATATTTTTGGAGAAAATGACTGACTGTCGAGTTTTTTTCGGCATTTCTTCTCAGCAGTGGTTTCATGAGAAACGCTAGTAATTTTTGATTTGCAAAAGTGCCATTGGGGCACTTGCAGAATAAAGTTCATTTATTTCATTTACATAGAGACAATTTTTTTCCCTGACCTCCATTAAATTTCCCTGACAATTCCCTGACTTTTCCATGACTAGCGAAATTCCCTGACTTTTCCCGGTTTTCCCGGTTTTCCAGAAAGTGGCCACCCTGATAATAGTTTCAAAATAGTAATGCGTGATCCGATTAGCGGTACTACGTGGTCTAAGAAAACGTCAGTTTCTATAGTCCGATTAGTTAATCGAACCAGCAGGAAATCAAAAGTTCTCGTAATCCGATTAGTGGGACTACGTGGTCTAAGAAAACGTCAGTTTCTATAGTCCGATTAGATAATCGAACCGACCGGAAAAAAAGTTCATGTGGTCCGATCGGTAGGACAAAGGCAGTAGGACCACGTGGCCAGAGGGTTTGCCCCGATTACGAAAATGACATGCAAATCCAAGATGGGGGACATTTATTTTTCTTAAAAATCGATATGGGTGTCGTATCGTCGAGGTTCCTCGGGGTGCCGATTACGAAAATGACATCCATTTTCAAATCCAAGATGGCGGACATTCATTTTTTCTTTCGAGTAATTTATCATAAAAGATTAATAGCATCAGACAACTGACAAAAACAAATAAACCTCAATTATATCTTTGTTACCATCTAAAATCTACGCGAACGAAGTCGCGGGCGGCCGCTAGTTAATTATAAAACTACTAACTTTGACAACAGCTTTCTTGGAGGGCTTGGTCGCTTCCAGATCTGCGCCCTTCTCCCAGCCCTCGCCGTACAGCTCGAGCATGAAGGTGGTGTTGTTCATGACATTCTCAGTCGGGCCCTCGCGTGTCACCATTCCGGCAGAGAACAGACGCGGGTACTTCAGCAAAAGCATCCTGGAAAGATTTTCAGTAATCATTGTGGGCAAATGAGGAATGTTATAGCATAAAATCCTAAATGAAATAGGCGAAGTATCCTTAGATTTACGCGGCTGGCCCGCGCTTATAACGTTTGTTGCATTGGTCGTTAGGACAGTGACCAGTTTTAGTTTTAAAGTTTCTGACGGAAGAGCAGTGCTGAGGCTCCACAGTATTTAACGGTGATCTTATATTAATAAAATAGGTAATTTAAAAAATTCTGAGGATGCACCTATTCTACCACAACACATGAATCTCGATTAAATTGTTCTTTGAAGGATCTTGTATAGATGAGGGCCCCTGCGGATGCACTTCGACCCAGTGGGATTTTTTGTGCAATTGCCCCCTCCTTATTTGTGCCTCTTTTAGGAACAATCAAAATCGATAGTTCTGTTTCACTTGCAAATCAGCAGCGGATGTCATAGGTTTGTTGTCGAGTACTATGATTAGTCATGCGCAAAATGTGCCTCTAAATAGAAAAGATACAGGTTTAAGTTCAGTTATTGTTTATTTTTTTACTGTGTTATGTCAATTTAAATCAGGAGCCAAGTCGCGTGACGTCACGCGGCCAAAGTCAAGTGGTAAGCGCACAGTAATTTTTTAAAATCCATTTTTTAGTTCTTTTTCTACAAAAATATGAAAATATAAGATTAATGCAACTGTCCAGCATGAGACGAATCTAATGACATATCATTTATTAAAATCCGACAATAACTGTAGATCTGATGGGGTGTACAAAAATCGGCCTCGCGTAATTTATATATATATAGATATTATTTAATTTAACAAAATGTCAAACTAATGATTTTGAAATTATATTAATTTATCAGTGTATGTAGTCGCAATTTAATAAATGTCATCTGAGAATTAATTTACAAAAATTACATTACATAAGTTCGTTTAATTAAAAACTAATAACAAACGAAGCACATATGCTGTTTCGTTGCCGATGAAGCAGGATACCATTGTATATGTACAATGCCCAATGGCCCTTAAGGCGCTAACAGCGCCGAAAGTAGACTCTAGACTTATGAGTCTAGAGTCCACTTTCGGCGCTGTTAGCGCCTTAAGGGCCGCTTGACTGTCACTGAGTATATAGCTATTCTCCCCCCTGGTTCGTCTATCTATATTCTCCTGTGCACAGGCAATTACGGGGTATGTCTTCGCCTGGAAGACAGTCGCGAATTGCCCCATGCTTACACTACTACTATAGTCATTTGCATAAATGCCTGCACCCGTACCGGATCTTTGAATGAAGATTCCTACAAATGTGTATGTTTTTCTATTTCGCTGTATTTTCTCTTGTTTAACTAGGTATAGTATTTTTATTTCACAAACGCGGGTTAGCCATAGTTGTAGTTGTGACACATACGAACACAGACAATGTGAACACATAGCTTCTACGCCGGCATACACATAGAAAAAGAGCAGGTATATCTCAGCACACAACCATGGCTCACCCGTGCTATTGAGATAATAGTACTAGACTTAACTTTTTAGAATATTTTTCATGTAAGTTGTGGTTGAATAAAGGTTTTTCATCTATCTATCTATGTATCATATGATGAGTCATTGACTACTTTTCCAATGTAGTTATAAACTCTTACCTCGTAAACGAAGTCTTACTCATGATTAGCAGCACAACCGTGACGAACGAAGTCAGCAGAGTAGCAAAGAATGAGGGCAGTTTCACATATGGCTTGAACTGCACGGGGCGTTTGTGGTCGTTCTCGTAGAAATAGCGCTGAGTGCGATACACGATGGAGGCATCGGAACCGGGGAACGGCAAGCTGTATTTTCCGTCGTGCTTGTGGATGGTTCCACTGAAACAGACAATTATTACATAACTATAGTCATTGCGTCGTTGTCAGGGTTCGAAATTATCCCGATAATTATGGTCTCTGATAATTATCCCTGGTATCGATCGAAGAAATCTGAAATTTATGTTGACGTTTAGTGAACGCGTTCCGAAACATATCATTCACGTGAGCGCAACTATTAACGTTCGAATTCACGCGCCTATTTTTTATGACGCTTGTCGCATTTACTAATACTGTTTATTATCAGTCCGTAAAAATCACGATAATTATCAAGATTAACTATCACCTATTATCTTTCGAACCCTAGTTGTTGTAGTAAGGCCCTAAGGCCTAATCAGTCTGTGGTAGTGGTAAACTCTCGAGCGGAGCGATGTCGATGACATGAGAATGGAGGTGCGTTTACCATGTACGAATGACATAGTGTGATCCAGTTTGTTAGAATACTTTATATAAACTCAAACAGATTTCTAAAATTGATACTTAAATTATCAAGTGAATATACTTCAGTTATTTTACTTCTTTCACAATTTTAGTAAAACTGCAATACTTAAGCCATTATACACGTACGAGACTCGCATGTGAGTTTCATTACACTGCGGGTCACGGAGGTATACAGAGTTCAATCCCTCTATAAAACCACGCAATGTAGTTAAACTCGCATGGGAGTCTCGTACGTGTGTATTGGGGTCATTACGGCGGTGTACGAATTCTGACAATTTAGACCTGCTTAGGGAGGTTACAAATAAAACTGTCATTCCGCGTCGAAACGCTAGTGGGATAGGCCTGGTCACATTTCTGATTTTTATGCATTTGCTAGTTATATCACATGGAATCTGGCAGTATCACAAACCCATCACAATTTGACCAAGATATAATTATATTTTTTGTGTCCGTGTCTAGATGTTTGCCGGTACGTACCGGGCTTGCAACTTGGGCTTGAAGGTCGGTAGACGAGTCGGATATAGCTTCTTCCTGAGGGCGGGCAGCTCAGCGCGGCTAGTAATGCTGGAACCAATAGCAATAATTTTTAGGGTTCCGTATTCCGTACCAAAAAGGTAAAAAAGTAAGTCTGATATATGAAACAAAGTGACAGTGTAAATGACATGTTCTTAATTTATGACGACAGTGTGACTTTTTTGACGTTTGGTAGTTAACCAACTTCCTGAAGGAAAGAGGTTCTAACTAAAACTAAAAAACTAAAAAATAAAATATGTTACCTTTATATTTATGTATGTGGTAATTGGAAAGGATACGTGAAAATGATAAGACGTTATGAATAATATGTATGTGGCATGGCAAAGTACAAAAACGGAGTCGGTTTTATTTTGTATAAGTACACATGGTGGAAAAATTTTGTTATGTAGGTTCTCTCTAGGATTGTAAGGTTGCTTCCGCAAAATCTGTCACCCTCGCTAATTTTGGGGATTAGCTAAACTGACTAGGGAATCCTCTTAAACGCAACCAGGTTAAGGCTAATCACAAGATGAAGAATAACTAAGTATTTATTTACTTTAATGCCTGAAAAAAAAAAACACTTATAGTACAGTATCCACTTACCCGTTAATCAGAGATTCCCAGGTGCCATAATGTATGACGCCGTTCTTGGCAACCTCAGCTTTATACTCCGGCGGAATATCCGCACTCATATACGACTCCACAGAGTTAACAGTCCCTGAAAGCAGTTGAACCAGTGTCACAAACTAAACTTAAGCAGTAAAAAGTTAGATATAATACAGACCAATCAACGTTAAATATGGCGCCGTTGGCTTTGATCCTAGTAATATGACAAAAAAACCAGAATCGATTTTAACGAACACCGTTTACGAATACTGAGAGCTTGAAACAATCGACCCTTGCATATTTAGATGCTTGTTATTCAAAAAATCTGAACGAATTTATTTATTTATTGTTACAAAATCCACAGCATAATTTACAGCATTTTTCAGAAAAGGTTACCTTACTTTGTCATTGCCCAATTACGGATTTACATTTTGTTTGCTAAACAATGACAAAGAAAAATGAAATTCGGCATAGATAGTTCAAAAATTACTTGATGGTAAGCGATATTGTGGTCTAGGATGGAACGTGCTCACCTGATAAAAACTGGTTCACTCTTCTCATTGTTAGTCTAATGAGTATTGTCAATGAGGGTTGGCCTGTTTCTTTTCAGTACATACTTCACACCTCAGATTTGGAGCTACACCTCAGAATTGGTTGAAGCCACTCAACCAATCTCACTGGAGCGCAAGCTCTTAAAGTATTCCAGTGTTTAAACCGCCCGCGTGGTCGTGTCGCAGGTTTTCCCTGGATTTTCCCCAGGCTACTGTCCAACCTCGCACCCCTATCGCTTTATTGGACCCGGCCTATAAAGCCACAGTCAGATTTAAAAAAAAGTAATATCAGTCACCTTCGAACTTCTGCTGCAAGTAGACGAGTCCCATGTCGTTGGGGATGCTATCGAACCCACACGCGCTCACCACGTACACACCCGCCTCCTTCGCCGCCTGATCGTACTTTAACTGCATCGTTTCAATGAACTGAAAACAACAACAAAAAAACATAGAATTTCCCACTCATCGATTATCTGCCGCTGCGGGTCAGTCTGTTACATTACTACATTCAAAAATATGGGTGATAAAATACAGCCAAATCCAGACCGATTTCACACATTTTTTTTGGACTTCGGATGATAGTTCCAGAGACACTTAGGCCGGGTTTTATAAGGATCCATTAGACCAAATATCACATCAAATTTCAGTAACTCAGTACATTTTTTGACATAACAAACCGACATAAGGTCTAACGGATCTTTATAAAACCGAGCCTTAGAAGCTCCATATTACCTTTATAATATTAGGATTTTTACGATAGAGGTTAGCTTTGCCCGCATTTAACTAGGGACACAGACAGAGTCGCAGGACACAATAAAAGCCTATCCAGTAGGTCCATTTTATTTCTGAGGTTGCCTCTAGCATAGAAACTTTACCTTCATAATATTATACACATAGATACATATAGTAATATTATATAGATTGATAATATAGTATAGATAGACGAGATCAGATTACGTCTTTATAGACGACAACGATATTTATTAATGAACTATTGTCTATAACTTTAACGCATAGAAAGTCGCGAGAAGCTAGTCTGTAATATAAGGGCTTATTTATGAAATGAAATAATAAATCGCCATTATTCATCAGACGTAGTTTTTCTAATAATGTGTGTATTCGTATGTTTTCCATGGGTGAAATCACAAATCACAACAGTTTTGTATATTTTTGCTGAAACCGGATATGGTTGCCTTACGTACGTCAGACGTGCGATTGCATTTAGCATTTCTAATTATAACTTCACTAATCAGATAAATAACATTCATATAAAATTTCAAGCTCACATGGTCATTTACAATTGAATTACGATTAATAACGGAATATTTACCAATACATGGCAAATATCCGGTTATTTATTGTAATTCTAAATAACACTCATAGTAGCGATGCGCGACTTTGAATGATACTAATTCGGTTAGTCGATTATTGTAATCATTCGAATAAGTTGACTAATGTCATAATCATTCGACTAATATTAGTAATACTGCAATCGCCGCTCGCCCGAGTCGAACGGACGTAGTAACTAATGTCCACAACACAACTAAGCTAACTAACTCCCGGTCAAGTCGAATAAGAGCCGACGAAGTCGGCACGACCATTACCAAGTCGCGCCGAACAACGGTCCACTGTAGGCGGGGCTCTACGTTTATAGTGATTTTACGAAGCGGAGGTTTCGATTACGGTGGTCATTCATTCGGATTCTTGGAATAGTAATAGTATAGTAGGGGCGAACTAATATTAGTAGTCATCATTCGATTATCAGGATTAGTATATTACTAATTTCCAATTCGAATATTGGCATTAGTAATCGCTAATCATTCGAATAGGCAAATCATTCGAAGTCGCGCATCACTAACTCATAGCTAGTGTTCAATTGTTAAATATTTCACTCGATTTTCTGTATCGATGGATTTGATAAACACGATATCATAAACAAATACTGCAGCAGGTGTACAACGGAACGTGACCATTGCATCATTTTTCCATATGATGTCATCACTCATGACCATGACATGAGTAGACACTACAGCAGACACTTATATAGACATAATGACATAAGCGACTCTAGCTGAACTTCTATAACAGACTGAACGACAGACCGAAATGATACGAGATACGACAATCATAAATCCTAGAACATTGTGTATTCATGTAACTTCCCTAAATAATTATTAAAATTACAGTAAAAATAATATTGAAAAACTAGGTAGGTACTGACATGGAGCAAACAAAAAACGCCAAAAGAGCCTTGAACCGACATAGAATAAATCCAATCTGTATTTATACCGACATCAGACACAGCAACAAGAATTATACTCTCAATGCGAATCCGATTCGCATTGAAAACAATGATACCTAATTTTCAGACTGTTGAGTACCGTCAGTTTGATTCTGGACCTGTGTCAATTGGTTTTACTGCATTTAGTGTAAATTATGACAAATTTCACAATCGAGAGACGACAAAAATAAAGTGCACCATGTCTTTTATGCACATTTTTTTTCATATAATGGGACATCAGTGCCCGGACACTGCAAGCAGTGCTCTACATCAACGGGATACCAACAATTACATTTATCTAGGGGCTATGAAAATCGCGACGTTTAGGCAATGGTAACTCCCGCTCTCTCTCAAGTTAATATACCACGGACTTAATACGAATATAATTAACACACTAAGCTATTTTCATATTCATATCCTAACTAACTTCCGCTTCCACGAATCCGTACGCGTATATGTTACCTACTCTGCCCAACTGTCACGATAGGTTTTATGGCCATGTTTTACGGCCCTGACCCTGACCGCCCAGTTTTGGATGTAACTACTTATATTATCTAGTTTATAAAAATCTTTTAGATAATTTGTACGTTACATAGTAACAAAGATTAACACCATTCAAGGTTATAACCTATAATGCCAAAGTGGAAGTCACACACACGTACAATAAACCAGTAATTTTAAGTACTTAAGAATAATACTTACACCATGTTATGCACAGTATAACGGCTTAGTATGGTGAAGGACATGTCAATTACAACACCTTATCTACCTACATGTTGTCTCCCCAGTACCTATATAGCGTAAGAATAGAAAGTGAAATATAACTGTCGTAAAGAAAAACATGAGTAAAAAATCTAGACAGTTATATTATAAGTGATTGTCAGAATACATGTCTGTCAGGTATAAGACATGCCTCAAATTGAGTAGTATATAAATATTCATATTATATGTTTTCTTTTCACGTCCATCGTAAATAGTAAGATTGAATTTGGAAGATGTGTCATTCCTAATTTGCTTGTAACCCGACTCCACGCGCCACGTAAATGTCTCAAGGGTCACCTTTTTATGAGGTAACATTATATACAGCTAAACATTTTAATTATGGGGTATCCCAACCATTTTTCTACACAAAAGTAGATCCATTATTATGTTCAACAGGGTTTGGGGAGGGGGCAATATCAGGCGGGAGGGGAGCCCTCATTTAAAATACCTAGGAACTGCGTCAGAGAGGTATATTGCCCCTATTGTATCGTGTTATGCGAAACGCAAGAGGGTGGTACTTCGGATTATTTGCCCTGTCCATCGGGTTTGCTAGACAGTGAACATTTTCATTTATATCATCATCAACTCACCAGTGGCTCCCCGCTGACGTCGACAACATGAGTCTTCGTGGCTACCGCCGCCTTCACCACCGGTTCGCCGTACAGCTTGTAAGGCCCGCAGCAGTTTGCTATGACCCTGGCTTGTTCGCACATACGCTTGATCGAATCCTCGTCGGACACATCGGCTATTATGATCCTAATGCTGGAGAGGTTTTCACCTGTAAATAAATAAACTTTACTAGTTTGAGGGCGGGTTGGAGTGACTATACTTTTGACGGATGGGTTATGGTTAAATATGGCGCCGACAGCGGTTAGTTCACAGGAATTATCCAAAATTCTCGTACAATCCGATTTCACAGTCCATTAACTTAAAATTACTGTTTTAAACCACCAGTGAAACTTGCTCTGGTAAGTATTATGTTTAATTATTGAAACAGATAGGTATGATACGTTTTATTTCGGCAACCAATCTGAGACGAGGTTGATTTGTTTACGATTGTCCACAAATATTTGTTCATTTATATTTTCCCTTACCGGGATTTGAACCAAGGACCGTGAGCTTCCTAAGCAGGATTATCATCTCTGTTGTCACTTTAGTTTGCGATTCTATTTTAGGGTTCCGTACTAAATCGAAAAAAGGGACCCTTATGGTTTCACTTTGCCTGTCTGTCTGTCACATTGCAACAATGAGGCGCTGACCCATGGCGTTCAATTTATATACCATGCTGTTGCACGGCATGCACTTGACCGGTTTCTTTAAAAATAAGAAGTCCGCCAAGTCAAATATATCAGCAGATATCGTCAGTATTTTATATTTCATAAATGCGTTGCGTCAGCCAACCTATATCCTGTTCTTCAATCCCACGCCCGAGGATTCCTTTCTCGCATCACATACCTACCGACGAAACGTAGGTAATCGACATTTGATTTGATGCTATAGATGTTATACTTGTCATACGCGGTTAAAAGCTACTAGTGTGGGTAGACAAATATACAATTGTACCTACAGTCAATATTATATAGTTACTAACAGCCAAAGAAGCCACATATATCACAGCACATTCTTACTCCTACAGTAATAAAGGTGTGTTGCGATATATTTGGCTGTACTAACTATAATTAAGATGCTTACTGTATAGTTTAAGAGCCGACGACACTGAACCTAGTTCGATAAGACTCCCAGATGATATACATATATATAATCAGACACGTCATTCATGGGGGAACACGAAATGGCGATGCTGCAATGTAAAAAACCCGGTAGCACCAGCAAAAAAAATTAAAAAAAAAAAAAAAAAACCATTTTCTAGTATGATAAGTCTCCCATGTTTCGTTTGTTCCGCGATAGAGGGGAGGGGTAGAACTATAAGATAATGCAGTGCTGCAAGCCCCCCTAACTGGCCTTATCAGTGGCAGCAGCATGATAAGTGACGCCGGTACTGAGGTATCTAGTATGATCGGTCTCCTCAAAAAACCAAATACTTATAATACTTTCTAAGAGGGATGGAAATTTTGTATGAGAATGCGTATAATACCTCCATTGACTGAGCTGCACGCACAGCTATACTAATATCATAATTATTATAAACAACACCCTTATATTGTTTTGTCCGTGTCTGGTACCGGTGAGTATCTGCTAGTCGTAAACAAACACACAGCCGATAAACTCTGAAAGTCGATTCGGTAGTTAACGATGTATTTTAAGCGTGTTACTGCCAGTGTCGAATAAAATTAAACTCAAGCGCAATGGCAAAACTTCCATAAATTTAATCCTCGGACATGTAGAAGATACGAGTAAGATTATTATGACGTCAAGTTGATTGTTTGGTTAGGAGGCTTACCGCTATGTCGGTGGGTGGTCAATAAAGAATTTCTTATAGGTAGGTATCTTGTGTCAAGCCTGTCTCTCTTGCCATTTCCGCTAAACTCTGCTATATTTATACCTACTTTTAAAGTGCGTTATTGACAATGTATGAGTTAGAGTCGTAATTTCAAATATCAATGTGTTCAATGACAGTCATAAGGTCATACTTATTTAATGTATGTATATTATACATTTTAAATACGTTCCGCGACGTATGTACCTATAAATAAGACGGGCGATACGCTGCATTAGGTAGTATTTAGTGCATTTCAATCAGGTTTTGGATATAAGTACATTTTTAGATTACCTATTTGATTAATGGAAGCCGATAACGGTAATCTTGGAATATAAAAGGTTATCGTTGGCAATATGCAATAGGTATGCCTGAAGTTTGAGATTAACAGATATAACACTTAACTTACTTAATAAACACGCATGGTTAATGAAAAATCAACTTCTATAATTTAAAACGTTGTCTCATTACAGTAGGTAACATATGCCTTAAGCAACATACACTTGTTGACTGTCAATATGTACAAGCAAATGCAAAAAGCCACATATTGCTTGCCGGTGAGAAACTAGTGTCATAATAAATGAAAATAGTTATTCCTTGGTGGTTCCCTGGTTCTGAAATAGGGAATCCAAACCAGTTTATACCATAACCAAAGAAACCGGCCATAGTTACCGGTAACAAGAACCAAAGAAATGGGTTCTAACTGATTTCTTTCGATACAGTTCAAACCCAATTACTATTCCTATTCTAAAACAAACAGCTGAAGATGTATATGGGCTGATACTAAATTGAAAGGGACATGGAAAAAAATCCTCACCAGTCAATTTACCGATGTCAGCCATGAGGCTCTCCAGCTTGGACTGCGAGCGCCCCGCTACTCCCCAGGTCAACCCAGGGTACTTCTTGGCAACTCTCACAAGCTCCTCCACAGCCTTCTTGCCTGTGAAGCCTGTGGCTCCAAACACCACTATATCTAGCCGTGACATCTGGTCAAAGTAACAATAAGTTATATTCAAGATTACATATAGCATAAAAGGTATTTGAACCTTGAATTTTTAAAAGAGGAGACAATTGAGAGTTGCAACTCGCATTTTCCCTTTTTTTGCATGGACAGAGTCACCAACTTACTACTTCTTTAGGCTGGCACAGCATGTATAACAATATACATGTATGTGACAACTGTTAACAGTTGTCTTGACATTAACATTAATGTTCATAAACCCTGAATAGCAGCATATTTATGGATAATTATAAATTTTAAATATTACTTATGTAGGTACCATTACCTAAATGTATTATCTCTAATTTGTAACTGTACTATCTCTGGATACATTAAAGTGCCTCTTTAGGAAGAAAACACAGATTATTCTTCTTTAACCATAATTCACTCAAAAACTTTTAATGCTTCATATGCAAATGTCTAAATTGCTAATCAAATGATGACTTGAGAAATGTAAACCGGTAGGTATAAATGTTTGCCACAGATTTATGCCCAGCAAAATATCACACATGGACCAATAGTTAATTTAAGCAATAAACCAAAAGGAATTGTAATTACTGGAAATAGAAAAGTCAATAGTTGTTATTTCACATTAATAATAAACCTCTTTTATTCCTTAATTAAAATGTTATATAATTCGGCAACAAGCACTTGAACTTATATATCTATGTATATATATATTTAATTAAGGCCCCTTTAGGGTAAAGGTGTCCTCCAATTTTTCCCAAAAACTTCTGTCTTGAGCAACTTATTCTATCCAGGTGCTGCCAGCCACTTCAACTTGTCTGACCATCGTTCTTTTGGCCTACCTTTTTCCTTTTACCTATTGGTCCTTTCCAAATAGTAGCTGTCTTTGTCCATCTTTTGTCCCTGTACCAGGCGACATGTCCTGCCCATCTCCAGTTTAGGCGCTTTGCATGATGAAGAGAATCCAGAACATTCTTTCCTTCCTGATTTCTATGTTTTTGTGTTTGTCTCTGAGTTTAATTTTTTTGTTATCACATTATCTAGGCATAATACAACACACAACAACTAACAGTATCCATGAAATGTTTTCTGTGTGACAATGACCAAATTGTGGTCCTAATACAGTAATTGCTGAGTAAAAAATGTTTAGCACAATGTTGTGAAAATCTGTCTCTAACAATTAAAAGAATACAATACTCAAAATAAAAAAAATCAATGAAATTTAGTGTTACTTACATGTCAGAAAAAAAAGAAACTACAATGTTTATAACAATCCAGATTTGTTAAAGATGTCTTAAGGTCTCTAAGAGTCAAATAAAATAATAAAGTACCTAATAGGGTAGGTACATTGATCACAAAATCCTATAATATTTATAGGGTCTCCATTCGTCAACATTAAAATAGTAAAACCTACTAAATATCCTCAGAGATGTATATGTATAAGTTCTCTGAGCGTCAGTCTGAATAATAAAATCAAGTGAGAACAGTGAGAGACTCTCTCATGTCAATTCCACTGAACACTACCTAGTACGAAGTCTACGAAGTTACTGGTCCTTGCAAACATGAACAGATCGGACCTCAGAAACAGACCCGTTCGCGAGTATGACGCAGTAACAATACCTAACACTCGTAGCAGTAACTGCGTAAATACATTTTAATGAAAATGACCATTACACTTGCAACGACAACATCAAAATAAGTGAATGCTTACCAAAGAATAAAATACTCATTAAAGGATTCTTACCTTACAGATTGACGATTGAAAACAATATAATAACCACTCCTTTATTGGCTGGAAACTGGAATAATCGTTTCTATTGTATCTATTAACATAAAAGGACTCAAAACAAAGTAGTACACTCTCAGAAATAAGAATTCGTTTTGAATAGCAGGTAATTATTTCCAAACACGAGCGCCGGCTAGCTGATTACAAATTACTATTACTAATGAAATGCCATGACAATGACATAATGATAATATTGATAATGACATTAATGACAAATAGCACTACTGACAGAGGCTTCTCAGGGGCGCTACCGCGACAGCAAACGAAGTTTTCGCTCTCTGTCGCACTTGCACGTTCGGACGTAAGTGCGACAGAGAGCAAAAACTTCGTTTGCTCGCGGTAGCGCCCCAGCTCGAAGAACGGCTTTTTTCTAAAGAAGTTGTCGTTTGTACTAGTAAAACCAGGTGTCACTACTGTGTGTACTGGGGTGCCATGTATCCATTTACCTTAATATTTACTAGCCTTTGCCTTAATTAAGTTTCTTTTTGGAGTTTACTCCTTTAGAATCGATTTTCATATATAAGCCCGGGATATGAAAATGTATAGTGTATAAAATCAAACGTAATCCTAATCTGCTATGCTAATTTAAAAAGTCGTATCGTATCTCATTATACGATCAGGGTAAAGATACGACTTTATATACTTTAGCACTTAATGCGTTATGCGTTATGTTCATGCGCAACTTATCTTGCGCAACTGTCAGTTGTTGAATTACCAAGCTATGTTGTCAAGTGTGTCAATATCGAAAATAATAAAACAACGTGTAAATATTTTATAATGTGCTATTTAATTGGTATAAAGTTAGTGAAATATTAACTCAGAGTCCAAAAAGGTGCAAATCTTGGACACATTGGTTAGGTATTGAGAATTTGACAAAACTGCGTATTGGTTTGCTAAAGTGAAAATCTAATTGGGATACATGGAAATATTAAGCCGTAAGTCTGCTACGAATACTAGCACGCGCTAGAAATAGTAGAAAGCTCGTCCCTGAAATTGCTCCTCATTGAGGTCAATATAGGAAACATCAGCATAATCCAAGATGGAGAGGAGTAGTTTGAGTAAGCGCAGTTTTAGTGGCAATGGGCAGGAAATTACGTAGCCTTCTCAGAGAAGCTACTGCCGAAAACATCTTCCTGCTGCTCTATGCTAATATATTTTAAAATCGTTCGTAAAGAGCAAAATCCAGTCGTGCGTCGGAGCTGACACATACTTTATTTCTTTTTATATCTCTAGCTCTCCAACTTACGCAAAATAATTACATATTTAGGTAATGTACACAACTATGTGATTACAACATTGAACTAATTTAGCCTGCAAATGGAAGATAGATTACAGTGCTATTAAAATACACCATAGTAAATCAGCTTACATATGGCAGTAACTGAACGTTTGTATGATACGTTGACATCGCTGTCAATTTTGGTAAGTTAAACTTCAAAGTAGCTGCTTACGTTATTTGGTCAATTGCATTTCTACATATTTGTAATAATTAAAAGTTACGGCGATGTTACTACAACCCAGTGGATCAATTCGGTCTTATATAATCTGGCGGTTAAACTATCGCATTAACTAGTGTCCGACCGAAACACGTATTTTTGCCGAAACCGAAACCGAAGGTTCGGTTTTGACTCTAGTTTCGGCCGAAACCGAAACATTTATAGACATGTGAAAATCGTCAAATAAAGTGTCAGTGGGCCATTTTTTCTATGTAATTAGGGATTGCAATCCGGTATGATTTTCAATCCGACTGGATTTCACTATGGTGGATCGAGCCGGTTCAGCCAAATTGGAGTTGAACGATTGCCTTTATTAAACAATTTTAACTTTGGTGGCACAAAAGGGTTTTTCCGGTCCCATTCGAGTTATCTATCTATATCGGAATATTGCCGGATCCATGCCTATCGAGATACTGGATCCAGCCGGATTACCGTACCTATCTGACGGACCAGATTGCAATCCCTAAATGTAACACAGGGTAGTTCGTGTAGTGTGGTATAAAATAAAACAATTTTAGTACTTAACAAGATATAAAATACTTACATTAATAGCCTATTGATTGTCCCACTGCTGGGCAAAGGCCTCTCCCCATGTTTTCCAGGTCTCCCTATTGAGCGCTTCTTCCTCCCAATTCCTGGCAAATGCATGCAGATCATCCCGCCATCTCCATCTGGGATATAAAATAACCAAAATAAAATGTATTCTGCTGGCGGAGTCGGGCCAAGTTATTCAAAGGCACCAAAAATTAGACGAACGCGATCCGTAAGTACAATATTGTAAAAGTTTCGGCAGATGATTTTTAGGCCGAAACCAGCCGAAACCGAAACTTCGGTCGGACACTAGCATTAACTAGGCTAGGCATTAAATTGATGTTATATAATCATTGAAAACTGAATAAGTTACAATGTGAAAGGCGTTCACCATGCTTAAATTGTGTTTATACTGATTAAAAAATAAGTTTCTACGTAATTACGTAATTTTACTGGGAAAAGTATAAATAAATATCTGTTAAATTACTTTTTTGTTTTATTGTTAGAATAACGTCATGGCCATATTTTATTTAGTGAATTGTCTGATATTGATACAAAAATTACGAAGCAGGTAATATAACTTATTATTATATTCCTTATTTCCTTATTTTTGCATCAATTTCAGATGATTTCAGCAAGGAACTTTAAATGTATTTAGTCCATTATGGCTCTGGCGGCTGGTTTTAGTTTGTACTACTACCGCATGCAGCGCTACTATCTATGTCAGTTATTCACTGATATCTCTATTCTCAGTATATATATATATATTGTACTCTGACTACTGAGCAGGAGGATCAAGGTTTGATTCGTAGAAAGAGGATCCTATAGAAGGTTTAGCGAATGACCAAAAGGGACGGACTTATGATAAGCTGACTAAATTGAGATGTCTGTGAAGACTGATACATCCATTAACACAATTCTGACATATTATAATTAGTTGTGATGTATATACATTGGCGTGACTTTTAAATTAAGCCTATTATGCTCAAATCTCTTTCGCAAATCTTTGTATGTCTGAGGGCCTACTCCGAACTTCGAAATCCGAACTTCGTATCGTGCCGTCCCTTTCACTCTCGCGTTATACACCATAAGAGTGAAAGGGACGGCACGATACGAAGTTCGGATTTCGATGTTCGGAGTAGGCCCTCTATATTGCCGGCTCCAGTCTTATCCTTACTTCATGGTTTGATTTGACATACGCTGCAAATACGCTGACAGCCTGGAAATACGGGGTTGCCAGTTGAAAAACACGAAGTGACGTTCCAAGTTCGTCAACTGCGTATCGTGTAGCACGATTCGTGCTGAAGTTCGAAAACTAATAGTCCAATGGTTCGGCCATTGTGATCCCGTCATTGTCCTGTCAGCGCTGGGATGCCGGGGGGCAATGGTTCTGCCATTGGGTCCTGTTTGGACTGTGCCGTTAGAGGGCTTGGTCGCGTCGCGCCGCGTACCCCACGTGACTATATGCCTTCGTTGGATGCCGATAGTTTCGGCTATCGGGGGAACTCTGCTTCCGTGACTTGGGCCGCTTGGGCGCTTCAGCTTTTTGTGGGGTGATGGGGTGCAATAGTTCGGCTATCGGGACCCCATTGTCCTCAGCTTGATGTGATGCCGGGGGGCAATCCCATCATTGTCCTGTCTGGACTGTGCCCAGAGTTGGAGGGCTTGGTTGCGCTAAGGTCGCGGCGCGTGCAGGTAACCGGGCCTTCGTCGGATTACGGGATAAGATAGTTCGGTTGTCGCGGGATTTTGACAGCTTCTTGGTGGGACGCTGCCCACCGCGGGGTGCTGCAGGGGCCCCTATTCGGCTCTTGCTGTCTCATTGCTGTCTCATATAGTGGTTTATATACCTTCATCTGGCCGGGTAAGATGAGGCTCCAATTGTAGTACCTACTTCTGTTGAGAAGGAGAGGGTTGATTATTGAGAGAATACCATGTTCATAGTTCATAGAGCTTCTGTCCATAGATCGAGGAGTGTCTCAGTATTCCGTGTAGAAACGGGGAAGCAGACCATACGAGACCCGATAACCCTTACTGAGCGCCCGTGCGAGCGTGATTAACGCGCACACCCGGACATGACAAGATATGCTGTGCATTCATACAAACACATCCAGAGTACACTACATTATTTTACATTGTCGCCGTCCTCTCTGGTGAGATTATCGTGAGAGAGAGAGAGTGAGAGAGGTGGCGACAGATCCGTACGTTACTGTGTTAGCTAGTGTCGGCCCTTTCGACCCAGAGGGGTCTGCCAAAATTTTTGTTAAGTATTTATTTGATTTATTATTTTATTTATTCAGGGCATCATCGGCATTACAGAAAAATAATTTAGAATTTAATAACTAAAATAACAAACCCAATTATAAAAGTGTAGGAGAATGCCACGTTATTAAAAACTGCTTGATTCAACGATTATACATTATACGTCAATCTGGAAATCATTCTCCGTGTGTGAAGAGCTCCGCCAAAGTGCCCATATGTGCAGATTTTTTCGGGTGCGTGCGTTTTAGGTGATTCTTGAGAGGGTCAATTTACAACGTCCAGAGAGAATAAGTACGCGTAGAATTAAAAAAAAAAAACATTTTTTTATCACTAGATGATTACTTGTTCTTACTGAGGTGGGGAATGATGTACTTTTTGTTTAAGACTAGTAGAATTAATCGAAAAAAAAAACAAACCCCCATAACATCATTACCCTGGTGCGTCCATTCGCCAGTTACAGAGTATACTACTCAGAAAAAACAAATTATACCTATATTCAAATCAAGTATTGCAATAAGTTAAATCGTTGCAATTATAGTCCAACTTACCAAATTATATAGTGAATAAAATTATCTATGATACAAAAAAAAACGAAAATCGGTTCATACTTCATTCGTTTGGGAGCTACGATACCACAGACAGATACACAAATACACAGACGGACACGTTAAACTTATAACACCCCTGTGTTTTGCGTCGGGGGTTAAAAATTAACTATCTTGGAACTATAGGTACAAAAATAAAACCGGTCAAGTGCAAGTCCGACTCGCGTACCGAGGGTTCCGTACACAAACGTGTACCGGTTCCAACCCTATTAATTCAGGAAAATATCAACACATGGTGTAGAACGCCATGTGTTGATATTTTCCAATATCAACAATATTACAGCGTTATCTATCGGCGAATTTTTTTACAAATTTGAGCGACTGAATAACTTCTATGGTGGTTTTTCAAGGATATCTCGTATCACGTGAACCGATTTCAATTTCTTTTCTTTATTTGAAAGAAGGTACTTTCAGCATAATCGCGTAGTATAAAGCAAAAATATGTGCAAAGGTGATTAAATTACACAACTTAGTATAGAAATGTTTTTTGATGATAAAAAAAGAAAAACTAGATAAAGCTATAGTTATATTTATCCTGTAAAATATACATTGATATCAATGTTATGTAATAATTTCATATTTTCCTTAGTAAACTTCGGAGATATATTTCTTTTCTATCTTTAAAGATAGAAAAGAAAGATATCTCCGCTGCCCCATACTTCAATAAGACAGTTTAAATGCGATTTAATCAGCGAGTTATATATATTGTAACGTACCTGAATAGGGATGCACTTAACGATATTTCTAATGGATTTCAGAAGGGAGGACATTTTGGATTTAATGTGTTTTATATGCGCTTTCCAGGTTAGGCCGCTGTCTAAGATTAAACCTAGGTTCTTCTCTTGTGATGATTGATTGATTGGGATATTGTTAACAGTTAATGAATTAAAACTAGAATATTTTTTGTTTTTAGATTTAAATATTATGTACGATGATTTAGTCGCATTAATTGTATTCTTTTTACATGTTTCCTCATAAATCAAAAATGACTCAACGTAAAATAAAAAAAAAGTTGTTTCAGAATTCATATGTTACCCCACTTGAAACATTCACTAGACTTTCAAATTAGGAACCACCTATCTGTCATTTTTCACAGAAAATAAAAAACAGTATAAAAAAACATGTTCTATGCATCTAGGTTACCCACCCTTCTTTATAACTGTTCCAAATTTTAAATCGATAGCATAAGTAGTTCTTGAGATTTTTAGCGATGTGACAGACAGACAGACAAAGTGAAACCATAAGGGTTCCTTTTCTACCATTTTTGGTACGGAACCCTAAAAAACACAAAATAACGATACCGATTAGGGGTAATAGAATGCGACTAGGACGAAGTAGGTTAAATAGCGTTAGTAAGTTTTAGGGTTCCATACCCGAAGGGTCTAAACGGAACCCTATTGTTGTCACTCACGCGGCCGTCCGTCCGACATCTGTCACACAGGTCTTACAGTCAAACGGTTGGAGCTAGAGTCTTCAAACCCAAAGCCGTACAAATTGTCAAAACATATTGTGTATGTTTTTAAGGGGGGGGCTCCCGATACAGCTAAAGGAGGCGAACAAAATGTTTGACCTGCCCCATGAAACTTGAAATTTGGTGATAATGTAATTCGTATATTTTACCAACAAATATTAAAAACATATTGATACATTTGAGTTTTTCATTGAGATTTCCTTATTTTTCTTTTCAAAACCAACTTAATTTTCCGGTTGGGTCGGAGCCCTAAATATGCGGAGTCCAACACTCACTTGGCGGGTTTTTTTCACTGTTACTTGAACCCCCTTTGTTAATAGCACGCTTAATGAGATTTCATATTTACATTTAATACGTTAACATTAATGAAGAAGTGTTTACTATATAGCGATTTAGGAAAGTAGATCGTAGGTATACCTATACTACGATGAATGCAAAGGCAATCGATTACTATCATAACCCTGAACCACACCTACCTATTTAAAAATGTATTGCCAGGGCTGAAGTGCCGTCTAGGCGGGTAGTAACCACATGAAACTTCGGAAGTTTGATCGTGTGTGTCCCAAAAAGAATAACATAAGTTAAAAGGAATAACATAATTTACTTAAAAATCAACGTGACGCCAGAAACTAGTAACTTTTCGCGTGCTTCTTTTTTATAATGTATATGTGTGTTTATATGTGCCATCTATTGTAATGTTGCTTTATTCATAAATATCTATATAGTGATCGCTTAGGGAAAGCTAATGGGTGAATATCTGGAAGAAGAGGTCAAATTATTTTGGGAGTACGTCAAACGGTGAGTATTTAATATAATCTTTACTTTTATACGTAGGTATACGTACGTTAGTTCTAGGTATAGAACTTTTATCTCACGAACGCGGGTTAGCCAAAGTTGTAGTTGTGACACATACGATCACATGGTATGTGCATGTATGTCTCATCTGAACACACAACCATGCTCACCTTAGTACTATAAGTATCTAACTATCGAGCGTTTTGTTTGTTGACTAACCGAGTTGTTTGTTCGAGCGAGGAAGCAAAACACGCAGCGGTGATTGATAAGACACGGGATTGTTAGGAAAAAATGAAATACAAATTCTAATTTATAATATTAATATACGTCAAACGGCTATAGCATTGTTGTTATAAATTGCAATTGAAATGATCACGAGATTACGATCAAGAGCGGCACAACAACCATGCGCACGTCCACTACCACCGCCTGCACCGTCAAGCTCCTCGCCCTGGTCGTCAGGTGACGAGTTAGCCACTGCACCACACCAGCGAGTCGAGCAGCGACGAGCGCGGAAAAAAGGAATGCTCTTGTTTATTTTTTTCGTCGGGAGACGACGGCTTAATATGGCAGTGAGTTCTATCTTGTCAGTCTGATACGTTACATCAACCAGCAGTACAACTGGAAACCAAATAAATTATCGTAGATAGTGAATACCATTTACATTTTAGTAGCCAACTGTACTTTATGACGTTCACGTTTTGTTAATTTCGAATAGTCTTATCTGTACGAACTGTTTACTCAATGACTCATCTCAGGTTTAGGCTGAAAGTAATTCCATTTGACGGCCGTAGGTATTAATGCGTAGTCCCGACGATAACTAGGCACATTAGTCATCAATTTTTGACTAGAAGCGCCGGATACTTTTCCCTATCCGTTTATCATGTGAAAATGTGATCAATTGACTTACACACTGACATTATTTTTGGAGGTGGCTGTATTTCTTGAAATATTGTTAAAAATTTATATGACGCTTTCGAAGTAAACTACCTTAATGAGGTTTTTACTTACTACTACTTTGTTTTTATTACTACTAGTTCTAAGATGACGCCCATGTGTTCAGAGTCCATAAAGCGTAGTTAGTGGAGGCACATCAGAAATAAGACCGAAAAATGGGTTCTCGATCGATATACGTTGTGTTGCGTTCCGTGGATCACGTACGGTGCTGTCTGAAAACCAGCGCTGCAGGTGTCTAACACCTCGGCATAATGCTGAGACAGCAACCGATTCACTGCCGCGAAGACGCACTTTTTAACTGTATGTTCATGTACTGAGAATATTATATTTGTAACGGTGTGTCTTTTGGTGCAGTGAATGAATGCTTTCTTTCTTTCTTTCTATATACACTCTCGGACAAAGAATTAAATACGGGTCGGTAAAATACCGTCATATTTCCTAAAATAGTGCAAACTTGAACAGTTTTTCAATCCTCTCATGATCTTCGATTCGTTCTTCTTATTCATGTACATAATTTTCGGACACTTTTTTTTAATGCAGATTTTGGAATACTTGACCGCCACTTCATATTTTTGTATTATTATTTAGAAAGAGGTTAAATTAGAGTATCACTTCCGATAGTTTTGGTAATTGCCGAATCTCAGCTAATATCCATAAATCGAGTAACTCATTGGTTCTTGTATGTCTCACCATTTGTATGAAAAAATGGATTTTACCACTGTATTACCCACATTTTATAGCAATATGTTAAAATTTAAGTATTTTTACCTATAAATTCCTTTTATTAGATTCAGATTTTTTACTATTTCGAAATCCTATTTTTGTACACTAATTCAATACATATATTAGAATTTGTTTTGTAATAGAAAACTAGTTATGAAAAAGTAGAATGATCCCTTTATTTAATTTTACATCTTCCCTGAGAAAATACATAACAGTAAAAAAAAATATCGAATCCAGGTTTAAATCGGATTCCTAAAACCCCATGAAAAAAAATGTTAACGGAGGGAGATATCCTAAAAATCGTCAGTTTTGGAGATTGATATTTTTATGATAAGTTCCCGGGAATTGCTAATACGTTCGGTATTACGATGAATCATTTAAATAAAACTAGTGTAAAATATTTAGAAAAACTTATTGCAGTTATATAATTTAGGGTGACCCGAAATTTTTGAACTCGAGTGTATGTAGGTAAGTAGGCTTCTAACCTAACTTATTCACTCGAATCGATCGGGAACCACTTATCAGAAATAGGTTGTCACTCGGTATGGAAATAGTTATTTGTTACGCAAGGCTGCAAAGTTGTTGTTTGGCGCGAGTGCTTCTATTGAGCGCCGAGCTAGCAATTATTAAGATTGAAGCATTTCAAGGATTATTACCATTAAAATGCATCAAATAGTCTCTATTCCTACATTAAACGAGTCATATATTGTTCAGTAGGTATTCAAGGGTAACGGCTAGAATAAATAGTTCACTCGTTCCAAACTTTTCAGGAGTTTTAATATTAAATTAATTCTATGAAAAATAAATTAATTCTATTAATAAATGCATAAAACTCGTGCGTGTGCGTGTGCGTGTTCGTGTGCGTGTGTGCGTATGTACGTGTGTGCGTGTGTTGAGCGCCGAGCTAGCAATTATTAAGATTGAAGCATTTCAAGGATTATTAACATTTAAATGCATCAAATAGTCTCTATTCCTACATTAAACGAGTCATATATTGTTCAGTAGGTATTCAAGGGTAACGGCTAGAATAAATAGTTTTCTCGTTCCAAACTTTTCAGGAGTTTTAATATTAAATTAATTCTATGAAAAATAAATTAATTCTATTAATAAATGCATAAACTCGTGCGTGTGCGTGAGCGTGTTCGTGTGCGTGTGTGCGTATGTACGTGTGTGCGTGTGTGTGTGTAGGATCTAAAATCGATCTTCGAAATTCGATAACTTACAAAGTGAAATCTCTAATACCTATTTGTAAATTTGTTTTGTTTTTTAGAGTTCCATAGTAAAATGTTGCGATGTACGGTGTGAATTTCTAGAAGCATCCAGACTTGCATGGGAATATTTCCAAGGAACGATACATCATTCTGCAACAGGTGTTGCCAGCCGCGGGTGAAGCAGCGTATCTTTTTCGGATTTCGCTTGATATGTTGCGCGATTTCGCCTAGGTAACGTCGATGGCAACAACACGTTGTGGAAAGTTATTGTCTCCAAAAATCCCTAAATTTGGTTTTAAAAATATGAAGTAAACAATTAAAATAATGATTGTTTTTAATAACGTGTTATTTATTCTTTATTTATTACCTATTCAATATTTTGCAAACACGTGTTTAAAATAACATTTTACACAGGTACAAGAATTAGAAAAAGAATAACCAAAAATCTTAAAGGGTCTACGTCTATGATGTTGTATACGATGTGATCGCCAGATGTTATGGTCAGACCCCAGGTAGTAACACTTTAAATCCAGTTACTAAAGACTGCAGATTTAGAACAGAAAGTCCTGAGAAATATTAATACAATTATATTGACTGCGACCTCATATCCAAAGGAGAACAAGGCCTATAACATAGGCGAATATTAGGTATATTTATTTCATTTATTTATTTAATGTTTATTGCACAAAAGTTAAACTTATCGTACAAATTGAGGACTTAATGCATAAGCATTCTCTACCGGTCAACCTTTAGGGCAAAGCAGACAAATTGTAGACGTGTGTGACAAATTGTAAAACGTATTGTAGGCAACTAGGTGATTATGAATACAAATACTTTAAAGCGATTTGGAATATTTGAATGATGATGGATAAAACAAAATAATAATTATTAAAAAATAAAAAAAAGATTGCAGCACTGCATAGAAGTTAACTAAAAACAAAAAAGGTCCCACAAGTTTTCTAGAAGAGATCGCTTGTTAGTGATAAGACCGCCTGTTACATGTAACTTAATTTTTGTTGTTCTTTTAATGTACTCCGTTTGGTGAGCCATAAAGAGTATTTGGATTGTATTTTTCCCCCAGAACTTCTCAACGCCTTAACCGATTTAGATGTGTGGGGTATCGTTGGAAATCGTACGTCATCCCGAGTAACATAGGATTTTACCAAGTGGAGTATCAAAATGAAGCATTTGCAAAGACGATTTCAAAAATATATATAACGTATGTATTTAAAACTTAATTCTACGGCAAACATACTTTAAAATGAAAATCAAAACTGCGAAATAAAATAATAAGTTAAAAACAAACCTACATACAATACCAAAATACACTCACGAGCAAAAATAACGGGTACACTTTGTTTGAATTTCTATAGAAACTGTAAGTACCCGTTATTTTTGCTCGTGAGTATATTAGATCCGCCGACTGCAAACAAAATAGATTTCCTTAAGTTCTTCTCAGGTATTTTTAAACTTGTTTTTATATCTTTTAGTTAACTTTTATACAGCGTAGTCGTGTTTTTAATTATTTTAATTATTATTGACAGAGAACCCTACTAGCGGGTTTTTGACAACTAAGATAGTACCTATTGTGTGGTAGAAGAGCCATTCTAAATAAAGAGCGAAAGTTTTAAAAGTCTCTTATCTTTAAAAGGCTATTTATATTCATACATTATTTTTACCATAAGTGTCGCTTGTCGCTTATCTGTAACATGTAATATTAAAGTGAAAAATATATACCTATGTATAAATTCATGATGTCACTAGTGAAATTCATATGGATTTTTATGTTAGCAACTATTGATTTCGTAGCGGGGCTTTATCGACTCGCTGGAAAGTTGATGAGTGCAACCTAGGTAGGATTGTTCGTTACCTTGTGCCCTCGAGTGTAAAATAGAAAGAAGAAATAAAGTAATGATGACATTACTTATTACTCACAAAAACTATGAGATATGTCCTTTATGGAGGAAACTATTGTGAACAACACAATTATGAATTCACGCATGTTATTGAAATTATGTAAAAAAAAATTAAAACTGCCTGTTATCAGTTCCGTTGGTATGTACCTAACTTTTATGAACAAAAAAGTTATGAGAATAGAAATTAGGAGCAATAGTTAAATGAAAAAAGTAAAGGTAGTAAAACAGAAAATAGGACATTGAATATGTGAGTCCATAAGGAATCAAGAAAAAATACTTAAACTTGCTTGCCAAAAAATGTACCAGGTGTTTGCACATTCCATTTATTTGACGAATCCTTATCCGCTTTGTTTTACTTGGAACAATGCCCTAGCGATAACCGAAAGCTTCAACGGTATGAAAGGAGTCCCTATAAATAACACAAGGGATGAACTATTAGCAAATAGTTGTTGGTGAGACACTGAAGAGATCATACCTACTGGGAACTTGCTAAGGTAAGATATCGGTTGATCATTCTTAGTTTCTTGTTTATTTATTTACCTATTAGTTGCGCGTTTGGCAAGTTCGAACATATGATCGACATTGCAGAATACACATGGAGTTTGATAGACCTTCAGCGATTTTATTTTTGACCATTGGAGGTTTGACAAAGGGTTAGCTCCATATCAACTTGGCTATTCATTGAAGATTTCTCAGAGCCAAAGGTGATCGAATATTGTTATTAGCGCCTGTTCAAAGCTGTTTGGTGACCTAACTTGCATTTCTATTTCAGATGTTCAAATTATTGATAATACTCGTCATCGCCGGCACTGTACTCTCTGCTGAGTTGCCACGCCACAATTTACAAGAACAGGCCTTCAATCCAGACCCTAATGGTGAACCAGTGTCCACACATCCCGTGTCTAAGAAAGCATCGGAGCCCGAGTTGGATCCCCGTCCGATTTATCGGGGTGAAGATAAGCCGACTGGGCGGGTGAGGGAGTTGCCCGTCAGGCCTCAGGGGCCGGTCGTTAAGTACGAACAGATGTTAGCTGATCAACCGAACGGGGCTGCTGCTGAAGTGAACAGAGTTGTAAGTGCTAAAAATAAGTGTGATTTTATGTTACTCCGATTTGTTTCACAAATTCTTATTATTATTATTTTTACAGGATAATGTACAAATCCCTAACTACGCTTTTGTGCCTGCGCAGCCTGAAGTAGCATATCCGGACATTCCCTACGCTCCGGGTTACGGTTACGACAATGGCTACCCACCCTCGAATGGGTAAGACAATACTTAATTATTATTTCAACACCAAATCAGGCGTCGTTCTCAGGCAGGCGAAAGGTAGTTTGTCGATACCGAGTATTAGTTGACTAGCTAGTCAATAAAAGACTGTTGATCCCTTTTGTCTCGGAACGACATTTGTTATTTGTTGTTGTTTGACGCCACTCAACTTCTAGTATCAGATTTTCTCTTTCATTCCTATCTGAGCGATAATCCCGATTGTATCTTAAGGAACCCGGGTCCCAAATAATATGATATAATATGAAACCAGTAGTAGTGATAGTCTTATTGTTCATTTTAATATCATTGGCATTGATTGAATATTATTATGTGTCCAGATACGACGTTTACGGTACCAGCGTGGGAAGTTACTTCGAACCTGACACAACTCCGTTCGGTTTGTTGTGGAGCCAAGTTCCGGATTCGAGGGTAAGCTAACAATACTAATAACAAAGTCTACATTTTATGTCAAGTATTTAGTTTATAACATTCATTCAAACGTGAACTCGATAAATAATAATTATACTTAATGACAACACTATTGTATTATTTAAGTAGGCGATTGAAATAAATATGTATAGTACAAAATAATAGCACATTCTTCATTTCAAAATGGATAACCAAATATCTGAGGCGTAGAAAAACTTAAAACATGAACTGTATTTTCCAGACGATCGTCAGCTACATAGGTAGGACCATCTCTTGGATTTTCGGAAGCATCTTCATGCTACTTCTTGGCTCATTCCTGACTGTTGGTGTCTGCAGCTACACCAACCTGTGCACCATCTCTTTCAACGGGGTAGGCCCGATCCACGAAGAAATGAGGTCTCTCATCACCCCCGAACGCCTCGAGAATATCAGCACCGCGGCCACTCTCGTCAAATCTGCCATTGACAAATATCAGAAAATACAGAATGTGGATGCGGTGAAAAGACGAAGACGTGCTGTTTTTTATTGAAAGCCTAAGACAAAAGTTTGTTCTTTGAAAGATTTATTTGATTTTAATTTGTGTCGTACCTAAAAGATTATTTTAGAGATAATAAATGTTCCTATCACATTTTTATGAACTGTCATTTTTGTTAGTTTTTGACCATTAACCCTACCGTATGAATATATTATCTGGCTTTGTTAAAACCAATTCCGATTGTAGGTAACCATGTTTGCAAAGTTATCGTAGTCGTCATGTCCGACGCCATGTGGTGATAACCTGAACAAGTTGCTTCTCTTATAATACGTACGCCCCCAGAATAGGATTTTAGAATGCAACATTTCTAACTCAATAATATCATAATCATATCAGCAATGAACCACATCGAATGATTGATTTAGGTGTATAGGCAAATAACCTAAATGATCTTCCTAACCAATTCAAAACATCGCTTGTCATGCCTATCTATTAATAAAATGCATAGAAAGATAGTTAGCCTATTTTCAGTAAGGCAATTCACTAGCATGAATGAAATTTTTTGACCATGCAAAATAAATAGAAAATTCTTTGGTAAAAATAGTGACTACCGAGGGCAACTTCTGTTGCTCTTGATGTTTACTTACGTTATTATAATGTATAGTCACGAACAATAAAACCAGGACCCTTTATTAGATCTAGTGAATACACTGTATAATTCAAATAACACAACCCAGGCTATATTGAACCTTATCTCAATGGCGCAAAGACTAATATTGCATTTGACTTTATCACCGTGTCTTGTTTACCTACTTTTTATTTTTTACGGATCTTTTTCTTTAATTCTATGCAGATGTTATCAGTATTACAGTTTGGCACATTAGATGCAGAAACGTAAAAAAAATCTCAATGAGAAACCAAATATTTAAGGGGCGCTAGATAATAATTATTGTGAAGTTCCAATAAATTACAGATATTTAATCCGTTCCTCGATATTTATTTTCAATAAGTTACTACAATAAATTACTAAGGTTAACACTTAAATTAATATCAATACTGCATCGCTTGATACTTGTGGTACGCCTCTTTCAGGAAGTACTCCACATCATCCAAGTAAGGGATGTTAAGAGACCTGATCTCTCTGGTGAAGGGCTTCTCGATGATGAGGGTGCAGTAGGGGGTAAAGGCACAGAATCCGACGACCAGTGCCATTCCCAGAATAATCAGGGGCGCCTTAGCTAAGATCCATTTGGCTATAGACAGGGCCTTGGAACCAATACAAGACAGAGCAGACTGAAACAAAAACAAATAATGAATAATAGTTCTCCATCGGATGGTCCCCCCGGGTCTGATATTGCCCCCCTGAGCCAAATCCTGGATCCGCGCCTGAGTAGTAGTCGCTCATACCTAGTAAAAGTGTAACAGATTCCGGTAAAGATAACGAACAATTTCAGAATGACTGAACAAATGCAATATCAGGTAATTTGTTTATGAATGAAGTAGGTACCTACAACAGTAAAATTAGTAATGAATGAAGAGCAGGTACACCAGTAAAATTAGTTATGAATGGATAGCAATACTTACGCTGAGGCTCGGGATATAATCCCAGATGGACAAATCTGTGTTTGTTTCGTATTCTGCCACGGCACTGGCTGGTACTACATGGAACCTGGAATACAATAGACTTTATTGCGTATATTGTTTTGGGTTCCATCTATTTAGATTAGGTAGAGTAAAACACCCATTGGATAGGCTAATGTAGGTATCCAAGATTGTCACATGGCCTTGGTTGAATTCACTGGTGGGTTTAACAGTATCCTATTTAATCCTGCTGGTTTAATTATATTGCAGGGACTTAATCTGAGCTTAAACATCATAAATGTAATGGATTGGCCTTCGAATAAAGGCTAATATTTTTTGGTAAAATTAGCACTTGATTGTACTTACTCGTAAGCCGTAGGGGACGGTAAATCTGCAAGAGGCTTAATCCCTATGTAGCTCGCACGGTGTTCCACAGGGTACAGATTGGTTGGGTATGTCTGGTAGGTTTGAGATGCGGCCAAACCCGCAAAGCATACCAAGGCGACCAGAACTAATTGTTGAGCCATCTATAAAATATAAATAGTTCATTATTCATTCGTACAAATCAGGAAGCTTATAGAAATAATTAAATAAACGACGATTGTTTGTACTTACCTTGAGTACTTAAAAGTTATATGTTTTGAATCTTGATGGCAGTAAGGCTCCTGTGAAACTGATGTCCTATCCTACTTTTTGATGGATTATATAGTACACTTGTATTAGGACAAATTAGAAAATGAATTCCTTGGTAATTAGGTGATTAAATTGAAAGTACACTTGCACATTTCTTTTATGACCAATTGAAGTGATTACAGATCATATCCCTAATTAATACACAACAGAACATTATACTTAGCTAATGTGACGTTCCGGAGATAGTTGGTGGGTTCTTAGTTTGAAAATATTTAATGTTTAAAAAAATTACATATGTTTATTTAAACGGAACCTAACTTATTTTTATATTTATTATAATGTACATCCACAAAATAAAAAGGTCTAAATGGCGTTGGGCAGGCCATATGATACGAGGTAAAGAAAAATGGTGCAAGAGAATTACAGAGTGGTATCCTCGAGAAGGACACAGAAGAAGAGGCAGACCTCAAAAGGGATGGGATGATGACATATGCCAGGTGGCAGGAAAGACATGGCACAGAGTCGCACGCGACAGACATGAGTGGAAAAGGCTGGAGGAGGCCTTTGCCGAGGGGCAATCAGACTTGCAAAAGAAAAGCAAGGCACAAATAGTAGAATACGACTAAGTCTGAATACAAGGCTATTATTATATAATGTACATTGTTCATCATTATAAGCCCGTTAGTATAAATAAATAAATAAATAAATATTAGTGGACAATCTTACACAAATCGAACTAGCCCCACAGTAAGCTCAAGAAGGCTTGTAGTATGGTCGTAGAGTTTATAAAGAAACGAATCAACCAAAGCATGCTCCGTTTTTGTCATTGAGTAACTATCAATCCCATCCAAGAATAACTCCAGTCATCATTAAGATCGTCAAGAAAGTCTTCCCGAGCTGCTACCTGATCAGTACCAGGAGTGTATACGGCGGGGTCGGTTCTTGTATAAAAAGGCGATCGGAACAAGCTAATCAACTAAATCATGTAACTGGGCACTTTTCGTTACATACCTACGATATAATTACATATACATTTTACAAGCACACGTATAAGCTTTGCTTAGTTTGGGAATAGATCGATTAGTATAAGATTGTCCGCAAATATTTGTTATATTTTGTTGTTTGATTTTAAAGAAGATTATTAGAAAAAAATGGTTATAATTGTGGTGTTTTATTATTAAAACTAGCGACCCGCCCCGGCTTCGCACGGGTGCACTATTTAATGGATGTTATTATACATATAAATCTTCCTCTTCAATCACTCTATCTATTAAAACATCAAAATCCGTTGCGTAGTTTTAAAGATTTAAGCATACATAGGGATATAGGGATTAGTGACAGAGAAAGCGACTTTGTTTTATACTATGTAGTGGTAAAAGATAAAAATTAATAAATAGTTTTTCGATAGCATTTTATCATAGCATTCTTCTTCCACTTTATTTATTTTCATAAGACACTAAAGACTGTTTGTGGGATGTAAGTTTGAGCGACTTAAACTTGTCAAACCCGTGTGGTTGCCGGGTAAGAATTGCGCCACCCCATCTCTTCCCGTGGGTTTCGTAGGAGGCGAATAAGGGAAAATCGGAGGGTGGGCAGCAGCATCCTTCGATCATTACCACCATCAAACTGCGGTCGCCAACCCGCTTGCCAAGCGTGGCGACTATGGCAAATCCCCCCCCCCCCAAATTGGGGGAGGCCTATGTTCAGCAGTGGACGTCTTTCGGCTGAAATGATGATGATGATGATGAAACTTGTCAAAACCTTAATTCTTGATACAAGCTTTTTTCACAGACATCAACTAATTGTGGAGACGGTTCCAAAGAGCCCAAACACGACGGGTTTATCTTGTGGAGTTTACGAGATGCTATCGCCACCTTATCCCTGTCTCCATCATCAGATCAGCATAATCACCGAACTTGCATAAGTATGCCTAATTTCAGCTCAATCGGATACCGGCAAGTGGCTGAAAAAAGGTTTGGAAATTTTGAGGACACCTTACATATATATATACTTACATACGAACATTGTAAGTTAAAAATAAAACTTGTAATACATTGAGATAACTGTCTTATATAACGATAGATTCATATATATATATATATATATATATTTATATATATATATATAACTAACAAATGTTAAGTTTTGTGATTTCTCATAAAAATGTTTTAAGTACTTATTGCAAAAACATCGTCAAAATGACACTTTTTATGTTAGTCATTGTCATAGGTATTAATTGGTTTATATAGATGGTTATAATTATAATACAGTCATTTCATCACAACATTTTTTAGACAACAGGATTAGTTTTCGTAGCCCATTATGTAACTTTCAATTCATTCTGTTTCGTGAGATTGCATGCTTGCTAATAAAAAAATATTGTCTCCGTATAAATGTTAGAATATACATATACATAACTTCATATCGACAACAAGGCGCCTTTATCCATGGAACATCACAAACGTTCACAGAAGTATTTTCTTTTAATATATCAAGTAGGTACTCTGAAAATGAATCATCTTCTCGTACTTATGACGTAGATTGTGCTGTAAACTTTCATTTTAAAACATGAATTATTCAATTGCAACCAAACGGGCGCCACGCCAGCAGCAGGTTGCAAGGCATGCGCCGCTGTCAGGAAAAAAAAATAAAACAGAAAAGAAAAGTAAATGTAGATGCAGGACATATAACAGGAGTCTTGTTTAGTAGGTTTTATTATACATGTACTAGTTGGCCACGCGGCTTTGCCTGCATCCTGCGTATTATCTACGAGGAACGTAAACGGTAACGCCGGATAAAATAAAATTATTAAATCATTTTTTGCAACTATAGTACAATACAGGTTTTATAATATTATTTTATAAGAGTCTCATGGACCCTATAAGATGACTCCTAAGTCATGAATGGAAATGTTTTTTTTTTAATATTTTAGCTGATCGGTCATTTATACACACCAAAATACCATATTATACGCCAAAATGTCAGTTGTTGGAAACACTGAAAATAATTAATAAACAGGGTGGAACAGTTAACGGTGCCCAGGCGATTGTTCCGTAAATATGCATAATAAATACCTATCGAAAACTTTCAAACCAAATGAGTAACCCATGTATTTTTTTAAATCATACTAAAAATATCCGTAAGCGTAATTTTAACGTTCATACACATCCATGGATAACTTTGGTTTGGTTTCCCACTTTAAGAGACCAATAAATTTACATAATGAAACTACTATTTATAAAAAAGAGTACGCGAATTAAGCTGCCTGAATTACTTATACCGAATGAAAATAAATAAAGTTTTTGTTTATTTTTGTTGATCAACTTGTGAGAATTCCTGGTTTCTTCAATGTGGTGAGTAAAATGTGAGCTATGCACCACGAGTAAGCTTACATAAAAAAACATTTTTTCCTCAAGAGCCATTCACAATATTCAATAATTTTTCACAGATCTTTTTTAGGGTTCCGTACCAAAATGGTAAAAAAGGAACCTTTATGGTTTCACTTTTCTGTCTGTCTGTCTATCTGTCACATCGCTAAATATCTCAAGAACTACTTATGCTATCGATTTGAAATTTGGAATAGTTATAAAGAAGGCTTACCTACATCCATAACTTTTTTTAATTTTTTTTTATATTCTGTGAAAAATGACAGACAAAAAATTGGAAGTCTAGTTAATATGTCGAGTGGGGTGTCATATGAAAGAGCTTGGGTTGCACATTCTGAAACAATGTTTTTTTACGTTCGGTTATTTATTTTTATGAGGGAAAATGTAAAAAAAATACCGTTTAACCGTTTACCGTTTAGATAAGAGGGGGTCTTATCTCCGAAGTTTACCAAGGAAACAAAAAAAGAAAAAATCAATGTTATATAAAAATATAAAATTATTATATAACATTGATATCAATGTATATTTTACAGGAAAATTATAACTGTAGCTGAAGCTCTATCTAGTTTTTCTTTTTTTTTTATCGTCAAAAAACATTTCTATACTAAGTTTGTAATTTAATCACCTTTGCATGTATTTTTGTCCTATAAATTCCTATGAGATTATGCTGAAAGTACCTTCTTTCAAATAAAGAAAAAAAATTGAAATTGGTTTACGTAATAAAGAATTATCCTTGAAATACTACCATACATACAAAGTTATTCAGTCGCTCAAATTTGTAACAAAAGTCGCCGATAGATGGCGCTGTACCCGTGGCGTCCAATTTCCACACCATGTTGTTGAGATTTTCCTGATTTAATAGGGTTGGAACCGGTACACATCTGTATACGGAACCCTCGGTGCGCGAGTCCGACTCGCACTTGACCGGTTTTTTTAAAAAAGCGTTGCTTGCTAAAACAAATTCCAAAATCGCAGTTCTTCGTGAGTGTGCTTTTCGGTAATTCACACCATGTACCTATTCTTACTTTTAAAATGAGGACTGTGAAAAATAATGTGTTGAAATATTATTGAAAACATTAGGTAGTGAAAAAAGGTTAATAGGATGAACTTGACATTTTTGCTTTCGACAATAATAATTGATGTTGTGAAGATTGTGTTTGAAAAGAATTGTGGATTGGAAGAAACTTCTTATTATATCCATATTCCATATAACATATGGTGATTTGTAAACTAATCGAGTGTAATAAAAATAGCTAAGTATGGCTTATTAATACTTTTGTTAAAAACAACTAATAGAGATGTAACATTCTGTGAATTTTCTTTAATTAGTAGTATTAAAAATATAATCTACACAAAAGCTGCAGAGTGTTTAAGGTTCATTTTCATAGTGTTTATTTATTCGTACTTACTTATATGTACCTAGTACCTACCAACCAGGAGCTACAAAAACACCATTTCCTTTACAATACAAGTCAAAATTTGTCATGTAATCATATTTGTAAAATCGCCATATTTTTAGATCTCTATTACATGTTTCTCTTCTACTCAATTAATTATATATAATTACGAGTACATGATTCACTTTAAGTTTGGACTGTCTACTAATTGACGATTTCAATTTGTTAATGATGCGTATTGGGGAGATGTATTTAAACTAAGTTGGAAACCACGCACAACCACTTGATCATCGAGTATTGAACTGTCTAATTTAATTCCGTTTCAACATATTCGAAAATCAATATGGTTAAGTTTGCTTTAGTAATCTTTGCGATTTTGGCAGTCGCATCGGCAGTCAGATTTGAATATTTGGATAATGGCATTGAATACGATGTTTCACCACCCGTAAGTTGTTTCAAATACTTTCCTTAATATGTATTAAATTTCGGTTTATTTCAGTTCACACCTATACGTATATTACGCAACATGATCCTGGATATACTCACCATTTTTTTTAACTACAGGTGATCTCATCAGTGCCATACCCATATCATGATGGGTTTATAGGAAATAAATTAGTGAGCATAGAGGCGAATCCATCGTATGCCGCTGTGATTGAACCAGAAGCGCCAAAGACTGCGTTGGTTGCTACTAAAGTGGGTCTCGTAGCTACTGCTGCTTCGGTGAGTTTTGGTTAATTTCACATTACACACTAGTGTGGTTTACTCACATGCGTCATTCAGTTTTTCAGCTTTACACACACGGGTGGCACTTTGCCCATTTAGCCGCGATTGAAAACATCGTAACATATCAGGATGTATGGTGTCTGAACACGATAACGCCCAGAGAATCGTTCTGTCATATTTCAGGGTCAATTACTACAATACTGCCAATTTAACCGTGGACTTAAGTCCAGTTAAGCCATTACAACTAAGTATACATAAACTATATTTTCAAAAGCTGCCTTATAGTCTTACTACACAATACAAATACTCTTTATTGCACACCTCAATTTAAGTCTAAATACAGTTACCTGTATGAAATGCAACGTTAGTAATTTACAACCTTTTTTTTCAGTTTGCCATAGCCTGCGTGAAGAAAGCCGTGTGGTATGTCATTAAGAACTGGTCAGCTCTCATATTGGGATCCAGCATCGCTCTCGGGATCTGCAAGCTTACGACCCTATGTAGCAAGGGACATTCTTTGATTGAACTACAAAGAGAAATCCGCTCTCTCGCCACTCCCCAGAGGATCGCAAGAGCGTCTGAATTTGTAGAAAATGCGATCCGAAAATATAATGCTATGCAGTAAACATAATATGAAAAGGTTAATTTATTATTATTTGATACGAATAAATTATTATTTTAACTTTTTAGTTTCACTACCAACCATGCCTAATAGTTTATTATCTCTGGGGGAGGGACTTATGGGGATTATGTGGGACTCTTTCCTCCCGTAACCTCCTCTGCTAGCCAGAGGGAGGGGAGGAGCATACCCACTAAACACACACCGGCGTCACTCGCTCTACCGTTAAGGGGGGCGCCATGGGGTCGCGAATATTTCAACCACCCTTAATATCTTTTATTAACCTACCTTACCTACCCTAACCCAAGCCGCACTGCAGAGGAAGCACGTGCCCAGCAGTGGGACCCATACAGGCTGATGGTGACATACCTAAGTCGCACATCAGTAAAAATAAACTATTGTATTAATTAACTCGTCTAGCAGGTACCTAATTAGACAAAACAAAAGGTAGTATTTACTGAAATTAAGCAGAAATCTTGCCGAAGACTTCCATTGAGAAAATGGCACACAATAAGGTAAACTTACCTACCAATATTTTACATTGGTTCTCAGTTCATATCTATAGAGGTGAACAATAGGTTGGTGTTAAATAATGTTTTAACGATATTCAAAATTGCTACGATTCCTTTAGAAATAGTTATTTGTTATACAAGGGTGCAAAGTTGTATTTTAACCGCGAGTTTGGAATTGAAACAAGAGCTAGCGAATGGATTCTAGGATTGAACCACGAGCTAGCGAACGGATTCTATGGTTGAACCGCGAGCGAAGCGAGTGGTTCGAAAATAGAATCCTGAGCGAAGCGAGTGGTTCATAAATAGAATCCTGAGCGTAGCGAGTGTTGCAACACACGAGACGTAAAATAACTTTGCAGCCGTGTATAACACAAATCTTTTCACCTCACTAGAGCGAGGATTTTTGTTTCCTCCTCCTCGTCCTAACGTTAACAGTTGCGTCCTAATATAGTTGTCCACTACCTAATCCCGAGATTTGGCGTAGGCACTAGTTTTTTAACACAACAGCACAATATAAAATTATTGTTGCTGGACTGTCTGTACTGGCCTTTACATGTTAAAAAGTTATGTTTATGTTTAAGAAGTTACAAATAGCGCGTTCGAATTTCAAACATTCTTTGCACTCTTGTGGATAAAATGCAGTTTTTTATCTGTTTTTAAAGAATAAAAAAGGGCTTTCCGAGCTACTGAGGTGAAAAGATATATGTATAATATGTAGGTAGGTAAATATCTACCTAATATATTTGGCTTATACAGTCGGACATGTAGATGATGATTATTACTAATAAGTACTTAGGAGGAAGGTGATGATCATGATAAAAAACCCTAGGAAGGTGCATTTTTAGCCCACATACACGATTAATAAATAGAGACAGTTTCTGTGAAACAAATATTCGTGTTTGCTTGTGGTTCTTATTAATTCGTTGTCATTAATTTAGTCGCATGTTCCGGGATATGAAACACACGTATTATAGATATTTATTTATATTTTTTAGTCTAGAATTTATGTGTAATAATATAACGCTCTTTGTTTCCCATTGCAATAAATAGTACTTACTTTATTTATTGTATAATGTTATAAAACACACAACAATAACAATTGTTAGGTTAGGTATAATATAATCAAGATCCGTTGGTACTTTGCAGATAAGAAAAATGTAGGTACCTATGTAAAAACACGGTGCATTTTATAACTAACCGGGTTGTACATACCTGTCCTTATTTCCCTAGCAATTTGTTTTTTTAGCGGACCGATATGTATGTATGTATGTATGTAAAATTCTTTATTGTACATGAGTAAAACATAACATAAATTACAAGAACAGTTGACATATATGTACAAAGGCGAGCTTATCCCTGTAAGCCCTTCAAACCTTCAAGAAAAGAGCGTATTCCCTTCTGAAAGGCCGGCAACGCACTTGCGACTCCTCTGGTGTTGCAGGTGTTTATGGGCGACGGTATAATTGCTTACCACGAGGCAATCCGTCTGCTCGTTTGCCCCCTATAATATAAAAAAAATGCGTTCCTTTACCGCTACTGCACCTTTTTGTACAGGTAACTATTGAATTTGTGAAAAAATGTGTAATTAAGTTAGGCTAGGTTAGGGCAGCCTGGGGTTTTCGAGGTACAGTGCTAGTGATCCCATGGGCACCCTATACGGCAGAGAGGGTTAATGCCGCAGAGGTTTTAGTGGGTATTCCTTTCCCCTATGGAAGGGTGAGTCCCAACGTCCCACAATAGCCCCTTTAAATTTAATTCCTCTGCGTGAAAAAGTACGTTACAGGTGAATATAAAATAAAAACGTTTAAAAACTAGTGGCTCTGGAAGCTGTAGACCTCACGAGTATTGTTTTTTCTTGAAAATTTCCAAAAACTGTCTGGCCAAAAGGTTCTATATAATTATCGAACGTGCTCAAAATTTCACGAGAATCGGTTGTGAAATGCGACCTGTAGAGGCGAACAAACTGAAATCCGCCGCATAAATACACGAACACCAAAAACTGACTACAAAAAGATTCAAATATAATTACCGAACAAACGGAAGTACATCTCCATGCTAAATTTGGCAATGGAATTAAGAGGATTGCGTAGCAGAATTTTTCCATTAAAAAAGAAGCAACGTTTTCTATCCCCTAATCCTGAACCTTTTTGCATGATTTTTGGAAATGTTCTCGATATCATTAAATACTAAGTAGATTTATAAGTTTCGATTGTTTTGAAAAAATGCATAAAAGTGAAAATATGGACACTCAAAGATTCCTTTTTTTGGCTCCAAAACTTCCTCCTGGTATTTTGCTATTATTTCATAAACGAGAAATAATATTTTACCAAAAAGCAAAACGTTTAAAGCTAGTTAAGGATGTAAGGAATCGATCAAGACAAATACAATAAAATAAAGGTTTAAGGGATCGAAAACGTTGTCGGCCGAAGCACTAATTCTGCGAGAAATTAGGCGACAAACGACCGACGCCGACGGCTCTCTCTATCGCACGATGCAGGCGCAAGACCCCGACGGGTGAAACAGAAACAATATATCTAAATGCCCGTTCTCGCCCCGCACGAAAGGTACACAATAAATAGCCTTAAATGTAAGGTGCTCTGCCTACCTCTTTTGGGAATACAGACGTGAGTTTATGTATATGTATGTAATTAACATGAATACGTATTTTTGTAGCGGCTATTTAGATATTTTGATTGATCCCCGTTTGGCGTGCGTAACGCAAATTGCACGAAAGGAAATTGCTGTGCACCTAAGAACCTTCCTAATTACAAACATACCCTACCATCTACCAATTAACAAAATCTTATCATTGTTATCTCTAAAATAAATAAATTTTAATTTGAATACGAATGAAAAAATTTTACCCACTACAAGGTTTTCACGATTTTCATCTTATAAAGTAGATACCACGGTAGCGAAACAGCCTAGCCACATACTTTGATTAAGGTGTAGAGTTTGTGAAGTTAGGGCTTATAGTTAGGGCGTGTATAGTTAGAAGTTTGGCTCTACATTAGTTCTGATAACTTTTTGACAGTGCGAACCATATCGTCTCGTCTTGGCAACATTTTATATGAAAATGTTTTTGGTAGGATAAATTACACTCGAATAATCAAAATCAAAAAATCAAAATCAAACATTTATTCTGCAAATGGGCACCTTTACATGTCAAAATATGAATTTACAATTTAAGAAAGTCTGACTATAATAAGTCATTTAAAAAATAATAAGTAATAAATTTTTCATGTCAAAATATAAATCTACTTACAGTTCAAGAAGAAATAATAATTTCGAGTTTACAATTATAACAATTAAAACAGACAGACAAACAGACAAAGTGAAACCATAAGGGTTCCTTTTTTACCATTTTGGTACTGAACCCTAAAAGTGACAAGGAGAAAGACAAATTAAAACCTAAATCTAATCTAAAGCAAATGAGTAAGGAAAATCATAATTAATTAACGATATGCTAAGTATTTTGCGTAACTACTTTGGCTACTCATTATGGGATACCCCTAATTAATGTTCCCATTAATGAGCTATTTAACTTTAAAACCAGAGAAGCGAACCAAAGTGTATCAATCACGAAAACTGTTTAGAACTAGCAGCTAGTATCCTCAATTATTTGTCACGTTACAAAAAAGTTGACTTCACGGTAAGTATTCATTATATTATATGCAGCATTAATTTATGGCATAAATACATGGGATATTTTTAAGGGATTTTGTGTTTCCTGTTTAATCTAAGGAAAAGGAAAATATAATTAATTTCGTGGTGTTATTTATATTCGAGTGTCTACTGCCTTTGAGAAAAATAGCTTTTGTAGTGACTTCTGAAGCTGATATTGTAGCGGTGGATTATATTTTTTGTGAATGTTCCTATACTGCGCCAAATAAATAATACAATTTATATTCTTTTTAGATGATCTATAAAATTGTTGCTGTCAGTATTTTCTTTGGACTCGTACTTGCCGATCCCGTTCCAGAGATTTCTTCCCCTTCCGCCAGGGTAAGTTGCAATTACGTCATAATGAACTCTAGAACAACGAAGCCAATGCAGTACGATCATGGACATTTTCATTATTTTTAAAACAAAGAGGTTACTAGTGAAGTACCGTGAAAATATTTTGTTTGTATTAGTGAAGTACCATGAAAATGTACTAGGTTATAATTAAAATATTATATGTATTTTCAGGAAATGGGCTTTCTGTCGACGATAATCGATGGTAAATCATCAGAACAGTCATCAGACTTAGCGAGAATTGTGGAGCCCTCACTAATACTGGACCTGATCAGTGGACTTGTAGGCTACAAAGCTGTAAGTTTACCGAATATTAAAATTCAATATTCTTATTTTCATTATTAAACCAAAAAAGAATCACAATACTTGTACTTTAAGCTTCGGTGTGGTCGATACATTATGGCACATTATAAGATTACATAAAATAACATGATTATCGTGTAATGAATATTTATCTTCAAATTCGCATCTACAACTTACCCTTTTTTGCAGTCAGCACTCCTCATCGCAGTAGACATAATCGACTGGCTGGTATCCAAATCATTCATGATTGTTATTGGAGCCATCCTCACCTTCGGTTTCTGCAAGATCACTGACAAGTGCAATTTGGACTACGAGCAGTACGTCCCAGTCGCCCAATTCAGAAGTCTTGCGACGCCCGAGCGCCTGGCGAAGGCAGAAAAATTCCTTGTCGCCGCTGTCGAGAAATATGCACAGAAGAAGAAAGCGAGTCTGCCGTCAAATTCATTGTAAATGTAAAGAATAATATTTATTTTATTTATTAAATCAGTCAAGTTAAACTTTGTTAGATTTTATTTATACCATTGTCATTAAAATACTGGTAAAAGTTTTCGGCAACGTTATTATTAACCTTTAGAAGGACAGATAGAACAATTATTCGGCAAAATATAATATGAGATTATTTATAAGGATATTATTTATTTTATTTATTTGCTGTATCAAGAGCAAGATCAAGAGCATTACAAAAAAGTCTTGTATTTAATATCTAATAATAAGCCAATTATAAATGTCCACACAAATACATTAAGGGTTGATTTTTCAATCGCCTGATAAAATTATCCGTCAATTAAAATTATCGTTGTCACTTTTTAATGTCATATGAAAGAAAACATTTATCTGACAGAGACTTATCTGGGGATTGAAAAACCGGCCCTAGTTGGAAAAATAATGTAAAACAAAGATAAGTTAACAAATAATTAAAAAATTAAAAGAAATCGTGTAGAACATCCATTCTATATACTGGCGAAGGAAAATTTGAAGTAGAATAATTGAAGATTACCCCAAACACACATACTTAAAATGCCACAAACGGGTCATTGTCAGTTGTAAAAACAAAAGTTGTCCAACCGGTGGTCAATAATTAACGGCTTATGTACACGTAAGTTATGTTTTTATTACATGGATTTATAGTTACGGTGACACTGTTTATGCGGGTTACTAGACCAATTCAAAATTAAGCTTTGTGGCCCTTAACTTTTAATATGTCCACCGAAAAGACGCGAACCTAAATCTGACAATGACTCAAACATTACCTCTTTAATGTTATAGTATAGAAGTAAAGGTACAGTGAATTCAACCTGTGACTGACCCCCTAATCGCAACAACACAGACTAACTATAACGGTAAAAAAACCGGCCAAGTGCGTGTCGGACCACTCACAATGAAGGGTTCCGTATCAACACCTACTAGTCTACATTTAAAATCACTATCCAATACATTGAATCTAAAAAAAATCGTATGTTCATAGGGAACTCACGGCACTTACGACCTTTTGTTTGGGCGAGACAGTTTTTAATCGAAAACTCAAAAACCGCAAAACCAAAATTGTTCAAACCAAAAATCGTTGAAAGTATTTACTAATGCACACCACCTCAATCTTTTTCAGAATTTTAAACTTTATAGTTTAGAAATTAGAGGGGGGGACATACTTTCTATGACTTTGACAGCTAATGTCTCACCAACGGTTGACTTAAATGGACAAGCTTTTTAGAAAACTTCATATCATTTTTAAAGGCCTATCCATCGATACCCCACACGACTACGTGCGTTGAATTTTTTTTTCATCCAGCGGTTACATGTATGTTTTTGTAATTTCACATCACTTTTATGTAGCGGTTCATAGAATTACACCTTCCTAACAAATTTCATAATTGTAGTGCTTATAGTCTCCGAGTAAATCAGCTGTGACATATGGACGGACGGACGGACGGACATGACGAATCTATAAGGGTTCCGTTTTTGCCATTTTGGCTACGGAACCCTAAAAAAGCCCCTGTAACTACTTGTACCTACTACAAATATCAGGAACGGAGGGAGTTTTGGGATTGTAGTCAGATGAAAGTCGAATTCTTAAAACTAGTGCCTATGCCAAATACTTTCTACGGACATGGTGCAACTTCGACCCCCCTTTGTCAAGTGACTTGGCTTAACGACTGCTGCCATAGACAGCTGCCGGGATCAACGGCTCGACGAGCCTTCCAAAGCACGGGAGCGCTCAGTTAGTAATCACTCAAAGCGGTCACCCATTTAAAAATTGAACCTGGCCCACGTTGCTTAACCTTGCATACCGTACAGAACCACCAGGGAGACCAACGCTCCGGCCATAAAGTAAGGTAAACGCCCGTGTGCTCCACTCACCCAGTATTAAGACACTTTCAATCTTATATCATAATAATATTGGTGAACAATAGGTGTCATCTATTGGGAATTAAGGTGTCGAACATTGGGACGTTTACCTTATAACAGCTAGGAAAAGAAAAATATGGCCTAGTTGAATCTCGAATTCGAACGCCGAACGACAAACGTCGAAGCTCTAAACCTGCGCTCAGTGCACACGCTATTACAATAGCCACAACTCTGTGATGAATAGACAAATTTTATAAAAGTACACATTAGGAACAGTTAGCAGAGTATTATATACCATAGAACGACATTTAATGAGCACTGTGCTCGAAATTGCCTGTACTTTAATTAATAGTAAAATTAGTTGTAGTTAGCTTCACGTGGGCATGACGCACATGATCATCCGGTCTGCACGTTGATCAGAAACCTGGGGCTATTTTTCTATCTTGTCTCATTTAGGATTGGTTTCGTATTATCATGTTTAATGTGAGTGTTATCGACCGTGAAACCGACTCCAATGTTATACGTTCAGTGGAATAGACCCTCTGGTATCGGTCACTTCTAATACATATTATTATTCAGTTTTAAGGGATTTGATCGATATTTATCATAACTTTGTATACCACCACTATATACCATCTATAGCCTAGGTTCTTGATGTTTCGCCAGGGTTATACGTACGCAAAACGTTGAGTTTACGTCAAAAACGTTGAGTTTTAGATGGCATTTTGTGAAGTGGAAGATTACACGGAATTCGCTATGTGTATAATAATTAATGTCAAGGGCACCGGCATCTTAATATGGGGCCGTGAATACCGTTCGTGCACTTAAGGTTGGCTAGCGTACATGCTTACTCTTGGGAAAATATTAAATGTAATCATTTTTTTTTGTAGCAAGTTTGAATCAAACTTCACCTCACAAGAATGCACGGCCATATACTAGGTGCGAACTGCAAACTTAAGCAAGTTATTGAATGTTAGATGAAGGCGACTTGGCGGAGCGGGATCGATATTTGGTATTTTGTTCTTTGGCGTAAGCTTACTGATGTCGCAGAAATTTCCTCACTTGACGGGATAATGTCAGTATAGTACTCGTACCTATTACATCCGCGCAGTTTCTTCGTATCGCGCCGCTTCCATGCATGCCGTGCCTCTCAGGAAGAACCCAAATCCGAATCCGTAGGAGCGCAACAAAAAATGGTACTGACATTTGACAGTGATAGCGGAGGGTTTTTTGATACCGCCTCCGCACCGACTAATCAGGAAGTCGCCGAAATATCATATTTTATTCTGATTTTAGAAAAGCTGTAGAACAATATCAGGGATAAATAAAAAGTAATGAAAGTTTTTTGCAATCATTTATTTGTTTAATTAATAAATACTCAACATGTACACATACTAGATGGCTCCAAAACTCACCAAATTCTCACTTAAGTGCTACACTGTAATGAATCGTAAAAAAGTGAGAGAATCAAGAAACCATCATGTGAGGAGGTTGACGGTGGTTGAAAATAACACAACTAAAAAAACAGATAATTTAACTGGTAAACTTGTCGATCCCATGAGCAAGATGTTTGGCCGCCACAGCGAGTTCGGGTTCGTACTCTTGCGCATAATCCAGGCTGCACTTGCCAGTGAGCTTGCAGAAGGCCAGCGTTACCGCTGCACCCAGGATCGCGGAGAAGCAGTTCCGTGCAATCCAGATAGCTACGTCAGCTACCAATGCGATGGCTGCCTGGAAAATATATTCAACATTTTAAATAAAAAATGGTCAGGTGCGAGTCGGACTCGCGCACCGAGGGTTCCGTATACAGATGTGTACCGGTTCCAACCCTATTAAATCAGGAAAATCTCAACAACATGGTGTGGAAATTGGACGCCATGGGTACAGCGCCATCTATCGGCGACTTTTGTTACAAATTTGAGCGACTGAATAACTTTGTATGTATGGTAGTTTTTCAAGGATAATTCTTTATCACGTAAACCGATTTCATTTTTTTTCTTTATTTGAAAGAAGGTACTTTCAGCATAATCTCGTAGGAATTTATAAAACAAAAACACATGCAAAGGTGATTAAATTACAAACTTAGTATAGAAATGTTTTTTGAAGATAAAAAAAAAGAAAAACTACATAGAGCTACAATTATAATTTTCCTGTAAAATATATATTGATATCAATGTTATATAATAATTTTATATTTTTTCCTTGGTAAACTTCGGAGATAAGGGGGGGGAAACGGTATTTTTTTACATTTTCCCTCATAAAACAAAAATAACTGAACGTAAAAAAAAATTGTTTCAGAATGTGCAACCCAAGCCCTTTCATATGACACCCCACTCGACATATTAACTAGACTTTCAAATTTTGAACTGCCTATTCTGTCATTTTTCACAGAAAATAAAAAAAAAATTAAAAAATCATGTTCTATGTATGTAGGTAAGCCTTCTTTATAACTATTCCAAATTTCAAATCGATACATAAGTAGATCTTGAGATATTTAGCGATGTGACAGACAGACAAAGTGAAACCATAAGGGTTCCTTTTTTACCATTTTGGTAAAGAACCTTGGAAAGCACGCCACAGCACGATGTATGACGTTAATTTTATTAACGTCATACATCGTGCTGTGGCGTGCAAAGGTACTTTAATCAGGATATAAAACCATATAATACAAGTACGGTAACGTTATAAAATACGCGTATTCAATGTCAATCATGTACTGTTAATAAGAACCACGTTGAGTGTTGAAAAAATTTGATTACAGTTTAAAATTATTTACTCACCAATTTGTACCCCACAAGAGACCATACCGTTGAAATTATGAACCACGTAGCTTTTAATCCTGAGTAAACCACCTCTCCTAAAGTACTGAAAAAAAAAACAAAATTGTAAGCAAGATAATTTTAACCCCGGTTAAACTTTATTTCCAATAACAAATTTGTTAACTTACGGGACTTGTAAAATTCTCCCTTCCTTTTCTACTGGTACTAGTTCCTAAAAATTAAAATGCGATTAGTTTCCTTAAGCCCAAGTATGTTGCAATTATGATACAATAATTATACGTGAAACAACCGCGATATATAATATTTCACTACGTAACTTACAGTGTTATGTAGATATCTCATCTTTGCTCCATGGACTGCTGCCAAGCAAACCAGAAAGACAAATGCGAATGTTTGTACCGACATCTGAAAAACCAACAATATAGAATATAAGTAACATAACTTGAAGTAATTAAATCACACAATCTTGTCAAAATCACGATACGACTAGTTACGAGAATTTCGAAAAATTGATCTGAAACAGTGAGTGAGCTTAAGCTCAAAATTATGTATTGAAAATATATTTACGTGGACGTACTGTACGCACCAATATTTTTTTTTTACTAAAACTGACCTTTTTTTAGATAGAACGATACGCTGGAAGGACGGTTTGAATATGATGTATCATTGTGGAAGTGTTCCAATAAATATACCACAATGTTAAATTATTAATGACTAAATACTTCATTTACTAATAGCAACTTTTCTTTTTTGTTTACCTAACATTAGCAAAAGAACATATTATCAGAAACTTCATTTATGCAAATTGAATATTAATTAAGCACCTGCTTATTTTAAGTTCGATTTGTTAATTATTATAAACATGATTAATAATCTGTGTTCTATATATTATATCAATCTATATATGCTAATCTACATATATAGCAATCTATATATGCTCAAATAACATATAGCTGGCAACTAATCGTTAATGAACTAACCTCTATATGTTTTATTTTATTGTTTTGACGATCATGATAAATATTCTTATACTTTCGACATGTATACAAATTTATTTTTATCATGAAATAAAGAATCTAAAGTAATCTCTTCTGTTCATAGTGCTTATTAAATTTATTGTTTATTTCATATTTCATTAATACTTGGGTAGTAATTCTCATTTCTCACTGCTTCATTTCATATTCCTTGCATAGTACGACTCCATGACAGAACGCGACATCACTAAAATATCGCTTTTGCTTCATGTATTCGTCATTTTCAATTTTAAGAACATACCTATATGACATTACCCGACATTTCATATTTTGAATGACGAATTGGGCCCCTGACAAATGAAATTGAGAATATCCCTCAGGAAATGGTTGTAATCAACAATGGAAGACCAGCGCTGGCCCTACCAGCACTACGCTGAGTTGTGACCATTTTGTGGTAAACGCTGTTATGTGGTGTCTTTTTTTGTAATTGGCATGTGTTTGTCGCGAACAAATATATCTTTCCTTCTTTCTTAATCCTATAAATACGTATACCTACAAAATTATAGAGTCAGTTTTTCTACTACTTACTTCAAATGTACCTGGGCTCTACCCTGCATTATATAAACTTATCCTCTTCAAAACTTCCCCGTCGTCTACAGGTCTCTGGGATCCCAGGGATCATTAAAAAATAATGCTATTGTTTATTTTTTTCGCCGGGAGATGACGGCTTAATTTTCTAATTGATTAACATTGGGATTAAGCTTTGTTTGAAGGCTAGTTGGAGACTGAAAACCGGCAGTCTCTCTGGGCCACACACACTTCCGTTCAAAACATCCGTTATTGTACGTTTGCTCTAAAATTTATAACATCATTATGTATGTAGTTGATTTTTTTTCTTGCTATCTAGGTACAAATAGAATGTTATACCGCTGTGTGCTTTTTTGATTCTGTGATATCTTTCTCTTAGTCAGACATAATAACGGCGGATGCGTCACCGTATCTGTTTGTAGATTAGGCAAGGAGACGGGTTTGTGTGGTAGTTATATTGCTTCCACTTGTGACTTCACTCTAAAACAATTGAGCTCGAGTTTTACGAATGTTCGTCATTATTTACGCAACTGTTGTCTTAATGAAATACGACAGCAAATATCACTAAGTATCTTTTGGTAGTACTGGACTATAAGTAGATTATGCACGTTTCTTATAATATATATGTAGCGGATATAAAACATTCCTTTGTGTTTAAATGACCTACAGATATCCGGTGGATACAATATACGGGTAAGTCATTGCCACCTTATCTTTCAAGTTCCAACCTGATCATATATGTTTACGTGAATAATTTTATGTCAGTCTGCTTTTACTTTGTGAGCTAGGAGGCGTTATTACCTGTAAATTTACATCGGACCTTAGAGTGTTTTCATTGTGAAGATTGTCTGGTTATCTTGATTTTTATCTGCATCCCTGTGTTAATCACTCACATTGATCCACTCTACAGGCGGCCGCGCTACACACTACTCCGGACGTAAAATGGGCAACTCAAAGAGCAAAAAAGTGAAAATAAGTCAAAGTGAAACAGAAAATGAAGTAGAACCGCGGGGAAGGATCAACTGTATTAACACAGATTTATCGGAAGCGACAAACTCTAACCAACCAGGCACTGAAGTTCAGTATGAAACCGAAATGGATAGAGACTCCGATAGAGTGAAGGAAATCGACAACGCTAGCAGTGCATCTACGGTTGAAGTGTTAGATGATAAGTGAATTTAGTTTAGTGCCATCGAAGTGTTTTACGGATGTTTCTCATTATTAGTATTTTATACCGATATATATTTTGTAATTAAATGAAAAATATTAATTATCGACTTTTCCACATTATTCCTATATAATTGAACGAGTTATAAAGTTTCTTAAAGAATCAGATACAATGCACCTAGATTTAGGTATCCTTATTTGTGATAGCATAAAATTCGTTTAACAAACAATAACATATTAGGTAAGTACTTACGAAAAGCCGCAGTTCGATTTGCAGTTATTTTTTCCATGTTATAAATAAATCACAGATTAGTTTCGTTTTCAAGTTTTTATTACTAGAATGTTTACACCAAAACTGAAGCATGTTTACCGTTTTCTTAGGGTTTCATAGTCAAAACGACGAAAACGGAACTGTCCGCTCGTATGTCACAGCCGATTTACTCGGAGATTATACGTACTACAAGTATAAAATTTTGCAGAAAGTTGTATTTAATGAACCGCTAATAAAGGTGATGTGAAATAACATAATAATAATAAGGGACCTATATTTGTCCCTTCTGCTCAACACAGTGAATTCACAAATTTCATAAAGGATCGGCAACGCGTACGTTACTCCTTTGGAGTTGCGGCCGTCTATAGGCTGCGGTGGCCGCTTACCATCAGGTGAACCGCACGCTTGTTTGCCACCGGCGTTGTATAAAAAAAACGAAAAACAAAATTGGGGTCAAGGTCGTAAATTATAGTGTCGTTTCCCTCCCTCTAATTTCCAAATCATGAAGTTTCAAATTGTGAAAAAAAATTAGGTTTTGTACATTAATAAATACTTTTAACGAAAATTGTTTTGAACCAGGTAGGTCTAACCGTTTTTGAATTATCGCTGAAAAGTTACCTTGCCAGAACAAAGGGATGTAAGTGCCATACCTTAAAGTTTCCTACGAAGATACAACCTTTTTTAATTAACAGCATAGGATAAAGGATTTACTTACATGTGGACTAGGACCGACACGCACTTGGCCGGTTTTTTATTTGTTATAATATAGTAGCGTCAGATAAGAAGTGGACAAACAGCTCATAAATTTCGTTCTTGGAAAGTGATAAGTCTAGTAAAGGTTATCTCACCAATGCACCAGGAATGTGCACAGCCTGACGTCATCCGCTGCATTCTACGATGCAGGTATGAATTACCTACACCTACCCATTGGAAATACGGAGCCCGAAATGTCTAGATAAAAATAAGAACAACGTTTTTGAGATGTGGTGCTGGAGAAAAAACCTAGTTGTGTATACATAGATGATTTTTGATAACAAACCATAAGCCTTCATTTTTACAACTACCAACTTCATTACAATCCTATGAAATTGTTTATGTGCGCGAATGCGTTAGCGCATGGGGAAGTGCATGAACCAATATAATTCCCATATGATTTTAATAGCTCAATACATGATTGTCAATCTAGGAACATGCCTTAGCGCAAACTTAATTTATTTAAGAATTTCACCCTGGGAGTCCGATAGCAGTTCGAAATTATTAAATAAATTTTAACCATTACTATCAATGTTTTGATGTGATATGAGATATTGTTATTGCAGTATTTGAATGAGTCATGGCCTACCATCCACACGCACTCATGCTATCCATGATCCTTTCAGGGCTGCTGAGCTGCTGACGTATGTTTAACCTACGTTTGTGTGCAGTTGCTGCAAATGTTGTGAGACAAATATTATAGAACGAACTCTGGTACGAGCAGCAGGCGATTTATGAAAATATTATAACTATTATCACATTTAATAGTAAAATTGATTGAATAAGGTGACACAGCTAATCAGTAGTCTGAATTACTGTTAAACAAGGCTAGTCATACAGTCATATTAAGTGTGACGAATATCCGTTCTATGTATACTTGCATGTATTTATTTACAGAAGTGGAGTCTACTCAGCATGACTAGCGTCATTTTTAAAAGAGTAGCACAACAAAACTAGTCAGCTAGACTAGGTTTAGTGAATCAGAGACAAAACTCGCAGTAGCTCGATTCCACTCACACCTCAGATTCCAGTATTCCAAATCACGAAGTGTCGGAGAGGTTTGCCCCTGGACTTTCTCTAGGCCGCTCTCCAACCGCGCACTCCTATTGCTTTATTGGGCTCGGCCTATAAAACCACAGTCAGATTCAAAAATAGGGCAACTTGACTATTAGAAATTTAGAAATAAAGGAAATATTGAAAAATTTTGTCACCGTGCAGCTATTCCCACTTAGAGAGACTGGCTCGAATGCCGGGAGAGCGCAGGTTCAAATCCTGTTCGGTGCCTAAATTTTTCAATGTTTCCTTTATTTCTACATTTGTAGTTTTCGTTAGCAGCGGTGCTGCTTAATACAAAATTAATTGACTGTTAGAAATTATTAAGCAGCCCAAACCCGGCTTAATAACTGCTGACATAGAGAGCAGCCAGGATTATCGATAGACTTATCGTGCCTTCCAAAACACTGTAGAGCTCAGTTAAAAACAACTAAAAGCCCATCTAAGAGTTGACCCCGGCCGACGTTGCTTGGCCTCGCAAACCGCACGCGATACGCGGGCACCGCTGGGTCAAGAACGCTCCCACACTAGTCGGCGGTATTTAATTTAAAGCATTAAATGTACCTATATACTCCCTTGGCCCCCTGATTCATAGAGTTATTTCTTTAGGATGGAATCAAGTGCATTAGCTCATGATGGTGATGGACGTCACTCGCAAATAGTCGCCTACACGCCTCTCCGCAGTCCCGTAAATCCCGTGGGATACCGCGCTTGTAATCCCACAGCAAGTGGGATTGGAAAATAGCGCGGGTTCTCCGAATACCAAAATCTCGGGTTGGAAGCCCTAGTTAGCGTGCATGCATTTTTCAAACCCCAAGGTAAATCAGTTATCTGAGAACCTTCCACTGTTACGTGCTCTGTCAGAATGACGAGCCATAATATTTCCCGCCCCCCGTTACTATGGTGATCATAACCATAATATAGAAGTATCTATGATGCCTACTGTTTCAGGCGATCATAAACCAGTTGACATTCGTTTAGCCCGTGGTCAGCGGTGCGTTGCGATTTTTTTCAAGTCTCCATATATATAACAACTTAGCTTCATTTTAGCGTCAGTTGACAGTTCGACAAACGGACGCTATTGCCAATAAGGTCATATGAAATAGGTTTTGCGACACCTTGTCAGTGTGTGTTGATAAAGGAACATTTCGAATTGTCGTAAATTAGTTACACTGGGGCAGTGTATGGACAAAACCGTTGGGGCAAAAATACAATCAGCAAAGTGAGTAGTAGACAGAAGTAACTTTGATTGAAATGGCTAAACTACCATTGTATTTTTTCTTTTATGTATTCAATTAAGTATTTTATGTAATGACTTTGAAACCGGCTTTACACTGAATGTTTTTTTAATGTTAATACATATATGGTAAATCATAAAAGCGGCAGTGCCAATATAACTGAATCTGTTGGAATAACTAATAAAAAACTTCACACCACAAAAATGTGCGCGTTGCTAAAAAAGCCCTGCCCTTATGAGAATATCGAACAAAGCTAGGTTTTGTAAGTTTAATTAGTAATAAATTAGACTAACCAAAGAAATATTCCATGGTGAATTTGACTTTAACGATGACTCGAAACTTGATAACCATGTATTTAAGAAATAACTGAAGGTCTGTTATATATATTTTTTTTTCTAATATCCTAATTTTAACAAATGACGATGGTTTCCTTAATGTAAAGTTCCAGTTGATAAGCTTTGTAAAAAAAACTTAAGTAATTGTTAGGCACCGGCGCTAACTAACTAACTAAGTAAGTTAATCGTCAGAATGGCTGGACCACGCAAAATTTTTCAACCGTCACAAAAAGGTAGTACCTATTTTGTACTGTTTGTTATCTAACAGAAAATAATTTGGACCTCTCTAAAATGACAGAATTGTGACATTAAAATTGGGAGCACTTCTGCTTCTCGCAAATAAGGCATTTATCTTGCGGGTCTTCTAGTTAAGATTTAGTATATACTTAATTTGTATCTCAACATACATTATGGTTTGATAAATTTTGGACATGGATTTAAAAAACCTTTAATTTTTTAACAAATATTTTATTAGTATTAGGCACCTAGCTAGACTAATTGCTGACATATGACATATAAGGAACTGACGTGTTTTTTTATTCAGTTGATTTTATAGTGAGGAGAAATCTACGAGTTACGCAAGTTCAACATGAGGGGTTTCACGTTTTTCACATTATTTCTTGTTATTTACGCCAGTAGGTAAGTTTCCTGGTTGTACCAGACGCTGGGAGTGGAATCATATATGGTGTTTTAACGAATACATATATTTTTATCATCAACCCACCATTAAGCTAACAATAAACCAATTATTGTGTGTTATAGACACATTTTCATCCGCTATTTTTGGTTCTATTCTATAAGACGACCGCTTTAGCCTAGTTGGTAGTGACTCTGCCTTCGAAGCTGGAGGTCCCGGGTTCGAATCCCGGTCAGGGCATTTATTTGTGTGATGAACACGATATTTGTTCCTTAGTCTTGGATGTTTTCTATGTATTTAAGTATTTATATCGTCACTTGATACCCATAGTACAAGCTTTGCTTAGTTTGGGACTCGGTTGATTTGTGTAGATATTTATATTTATTTTAAGCTGTTTGAGTATACACGTATAAGTATGACACCTTGAACACCGACATTAGTTTTAACTTGGCATGCTTGTTTATATTTCTTTATAATATACGAGTATATTATTTTGTCTTGATGGAGATTGATTATCTACTTCCGTAGACAAACACCTATAAACCTACTCGTAAACAGAAAAAATACACGAACACAGAACCTCCTAATTTATTGAAGTCGGTAAAAATAAGATCGTTTTTTTTTAATCAACACAATATTATGGTATTTTATGTGTACACAAAACCAAAAGTAACACAGAATTGTAACTGCAGTAAATAATGTGGCATAAATATTATCTACTCGAATCTTCCTTTACAACTACACACTCAAAAACGTAGTGAATGCCACGCGAGATTTTATCTCACGTTAGGTACAACGCTGCTATGAACATTTTAGTAGGCGAATTATACATATACCTACTCTTAGTCTAGCTAGCATGATCGAGTTTATGACGGACATATAGCATTCGTCCCTCTTACTCTTACTTACTTTCTAGTAAAGGACGATGCATACTAGCTAGGCAGGGATAAATTTAATTACAGCTAACTATTCAAATTACTTACTCAATTCGATTCAAGAAACGAGGTAAAAAAGCATGATTAGTCTATTAAAATACTTAAACACGCATTAAATCTAGTCATTATCAAAGAAGAGAATACCGGTATTAGGTTCCTGTACCAAATTAATTGCGTGTGTCATGTCACGGTTATGGGTAATCGAATGTCCAGGTAACCATCAATTTAGTAAAGATACCCAATCATAATTAACTTTCTCAATGTGTCAACGACTTACTAATATTATAATGCACTCTTTTGTGTATATACCTACACCAGGTTGTGGCAACAAGTGTGTTCCTACGAACCAAACTTTATTAGTGGAGTGATACCAGAAATACCCCTCTACATTTTTTCCTACCCACACTTTATCGAGTTAAAATAATAGGCCACTTTTTTGCATACTGCATTGGTGCAGGGTGAATACCTTTCCACCAGAGCTGACCACTTGAGCTTGACTGACAGGTGCCAAGAAATCTTCGCACATCTGTGGTGGATATTCATTCACCATCGAAAAAAATAAACAATAATATTCTTTTGTAATGTGCCTGGAGATCTCCGGGATGGGTAGACAACGGCTTTTAAACTCAGTTATTGCTTTTCCAGTAACGCAGCAGCCCGCTCCAAGTCCAGCAGAATGCCGGCTCAGCCGATAAAGCTGTACTATCTGCCTCCTTCGCCGCCGTGCCGGGCGGTCATGTTGACGGCGAGGGTCCTGGGTCTGCACCTGGAGCTGGTGCTCACGAATATCTTGGAGGGAGCACACGTGACACCTGAATACATGAAGGTACTCGTGTGGATATTTGGTGATTGATGTGATAATCTACATGATGAAGCCTGATTTATATTCATTTACGTTGGTCGTTACAGCTCGCATTATGCATGCCGGGAGCTCGCATTATCATGTTTTGGTTTTGAGAAGCATTCCACGAGAACGTTGCTTACGCGAAGCGTATGCATTATTTGAAAACTACCTATGTAAAACGAATAATCTTGGTTAAATCTTGAAATATTAGCAGACAAAAATCGGCTTCCTAGCTTAGTCAGAAGAAGTAAAAGAAAAGCTTCGAGCAATGATGTAAAAAAAAAGCCTCAACAACCTATCTTCAAATCCATTTTAGCATTTAGTAGGTTGGCGATCGATTAAAACCTTGTAACACTATTTAAGACATTTCCTTCACCACGTCAAAGAACGGGGGTCGTAGTAGCACATTAACATCTGCATAATCTAAGAATTGCATAATCTAAAAAAGAAAAAGAATTGCCTAAAATAGGAATTACTCAGAGTATTTAAATATGTATAACCCTCAGTCTAGCTGGCATGATCGCGTTTATGTCAGACATAAATCATTTATATATCTAGGCGGAGTATTATAGAACCCGCTATAATATTATGTTTGCGAAATCTGTGTGCCAAGGTCAGCTTGAAAGATCACCTACTTAAAAAAATATTTAGGATTTATTTATTTTGTACACAGATGAATCCCCAACATACAATACCAACAATGGACGACAATGGTTTCATTTTATGGGAGAGGTGAGGATTATTAAGTCATTATAGCATGCATTAGGGCATTAAGTATTTGCAGCTATGGAAATATTAATGACATCATAATGCCTGTCAGAGATGTAGGTACCTATACTGCTAAATAAACAAGCTCCACTACGAAAAGGTCAGGGTGTTTTCCATTCCCAATGGCTTTGGGGACCTGATTAATTATCAACCCGACCCATACTGTCACCAAGAGGCCCCTGCCTTGGCCCTAACAGCTTCTTGGCCGGCTTCACTTCTGGCGAAGTGATAAATGATAAAATGTTGATAAGACGTCGAAATTCGTCTATTTTTAACATTAATTATGTTACAGTCGCGCAATAATGGCGTACTTGGTGAACGCTTATGGGAAAGACGACTCTCTGTACCCGAAGAACCCTCGCCTTCGTGCACTTGTCGACGCCCGCCTATATTATGACATGGGAACACTCTTTATGCGGTACTACAATCTCTATGTAAGTATTTAGTTGTTTGCAACTCCATTAGTATCATCATCGAAATCCTGATGCCGATTTGGCTCGCTCCCGTGCTTTGGAAGGCACGATAAGACGGTTATCCCGGTTGCTGTCTATGATGGCAGTTGTTAAGCCCCGTTAGAGGCCTCCGGGCGGCTTTAGGACTTCTAACATTCAAATTGGCCTCTCACTTGACAAACTGGGTCAAAGTTGCACCACGTCCGTAGGGAGTACTCACCATTACCCTACACGTGACCCCTGGGCGGTGCTAAACGGTGCAATAAAAACTGGTAACAAAATTGCCATACGATAAAATAAAATAAACATATTGACAAGTATTATTCAATAAACACAATACTTGTCAAGCGGAGTAATTTAGTTCCATGTATTTTTTTGCGATAAGACATCTCTTTATAGCGCCAATTTTATAATAATATGGTGACTTCATTATTTTCAATCCTTTGGTATCATCTAGGTTCCCATGCTGTTCCGTGGAGAGGAGTATGACGAAGAAAGTGCGACCAAATTAGACGAGGCGCTTGGGTGGCTCAACACCATGCTGGACGGTCGGCCCTTCGTCGCCGGAGACAACATGACAATTGCCGATATTACTATCGTGGTCACTATGACTAATCTCGACGTAAGTATCTCGTAGGCTCATGGCGTTAATTCGACGAGGCGCTGTGGGGTGAATCAACTCCATGCTGGATGGACGGTCGGGCTTTCTTCTCCGGAGACAACATGACAATTGCCGATATCACTATCGTGGTCACTATGACTAATCGCGACGTAAGTATCTCGTAGACTCATCGCGAAATTGGACGACGCGCTGTGGGGTGGATTAACTCCATGCTGGACGGTCGGGCTTTAGCCGCTGAAGATAATATGACAATTTCCGACATCACTATCGTACTCACATGACAAAATCTCGATGCATATCGAGCATAGGTAATACATTTAATTTTTTAAATTCAGTTACAAAAACAGATCTCAGTTACGTATACAATGTTGGCACTATTACCTTACTATTTTAATCTTAAACTTTTTTTACTTCACTTTGCTTGACCGGAACAATTAATCTAAGTAACAAAACAGTGACCTCATGAGTAACCTCTAATAAGGTATTCTGGATTGCCCTTCTTCTTCTTGCCAGATGTACTAGCTCTTAGACCTACTCTTAGTCATGTTCAATCATGACCGATTGATGTGGTTGGTCTGGTGATTTGAGTTCGAGCCCGAATGTGCTCTGTCGATTAACTCTGCTCCATAGCGACCCTCACTCTGCTATAGACCAGTAGATGCAAAGTTAACTCGACCGCGTATTAGTGGACCTGAAGCAGTTGTGAGGAACGCAATAAAATCTACATGTATACATGTAAATTAGTTCTTAAGGTCTACTTACAGAAAAACTTTAAAATGTTTAATTTGAGTAATGATTTTATTTTCTTTTAAGGCACTTGGCTACGACTTCAGGGCCCACGAGAATGTGTCAAAATGGTTCGAAAGGATGAAGAAGAGTTTAGAGCCATACGGGTATAAGGATATAGAAGTAGCGGGATCACAAATGTTAGCCTCTTTCCTGAAAAAAGATTAAATAGTTCACACGTACCTTGTAGGTTCGTATGTACGTACATACTCGTATAATCGAGAGGACAGTTGCGAATGTGATGTTTTTATTAAACGTTTATGAATTTAAAAACGTGTTGATTTTTATTGTTTTTCCTTTAGGATTATTTTCTTCGAATATTTGTGTCCTGCTTGCACAAGTTATTACACTTCAATCATACTATTATTTTATTAAATACTTAGTTTATAATTCGCGTTTCAAAATTAATTTACAAATTTAATAACATTTTAGGTCAGTTGCTTATCGCAGAAAAGAATATATTTTTTTATAGATTTTTTCCAGACATACATACTTAATGTACTATCGACAATAAGACATGCATTTTGAATAGACATTTAAATCCTTCCCAATTAATTTTAGGGGAGCCACGCCTGTTGCTAAACAAGGAGTTCCGTCCGGTCGCACGAGAACGCGTGTTGATGTCAGGTAGCCATTCCACCACAACAATGCGCCGGCGACCGCGACCGGCCGCGCACTGTTGCCGTTTTCAAAACAATAACGTTCGATTGTTCCAATTTGAAAAATCCACCACAAAACGACCAAACCAATCGTTCGATTCATAAACATTCTGTAGCATTAGTGAGTGCTGTCGTGTCCCGACTTTAGTTTGTGAAAGATAAAGAAAATGTAGTGGGTTTTGTGCTAAGAATTTCTGATAACGATTTTGGATTGTTACACCATGCTGTTCTATGTGCGTATTATGCATATATTTTCTTAGCATTCCTCTGATATACTTAAGTACGAGTCGGGTAGCAAATTACAATTAAATGAAATAAATGAACTTTATTCTGCAAGTAGGCCGCAAAGGCACTTTTACAAGTCAAAAACTACTAGCAAAACTCGACAGTCAGTCATTGTCTCCAAAATATGCTTATTACAATAATACTACTTAACCTACTTAAGTAAATGTAAGTGGTAAACAACAAAAGAGAATTGAAAGAAAAACGAGGAAAAAATAACAATAGGTATTTACAATATGTAGTTACACAAGAAAACAAAACATGTCGAATAGTTTGATATGCTTTCCTGCAAGAAATGTGTTAACTAGATATAATGAAAATATTATACATGACTCTACGCTATTTAGGTATTTGGTTTGGGCTATGCATTTTTGTCTGTTAGATAGTCCTCAACCCTATAATATAAGCCTTTGACATCAATGTTTTTTTAAGTAATTTTTAAGAGCTGGAAAGGGTAAATTCAAAATTTCATCGGGTAACTTATTATAAAAACGGACACATTGTAAAGAAATAAACATTTTAACGGTAGCGTCCCAATACACATATGGGAATATTATTTATGTCATCAAGAATCGAGAATCATTCTGTAAAAACTCTGATATCCATAATTTTAATACCAGCGGGGTAATCACGTAACTTTTGTACTACCGTTAGGTAGATTTTAATGTCAAATTTTAATTGTCAGCTCATACATTCATACTTCAAAATTGACAGAAAAATCTATCTACCGTTAGTACATAAAGTTACGTGATTCGCCTGCAGGAATAAAAATAAAATTGCCACTAACAAATTTCGTGTCCCTAAAGTTTACAAGTCTTTTGTAGGTACAAGGGTTAAAATGTTAATTTCTTTAAAGAGTTCTCTTAGAGTTTCACGTGAGCCCAGGTTATATATGGAGCGAATGGTTCTTTTTTGTAACACAAAAATTGTCTGTATATCAGCTGCTTTACCCCAAACCCAAATACCATACACTATGAAAATAGCTGTGATAAATTCTTCGAGTCATGGCAGTATCGGCAAACGTAATTCGATTTTCTGATAAACTTTACCTGATGTAGTTTAATTTAAGCGTATAACAATACTTTATTTGACAAATGTTTAAAAATCAGGCGTCAGTGTCATAAAATAATGAAATTATTAGGTGTGTAGTCTTGCGTGTATTATCCACGTATTGTCATTGCAATCATTGCTCAAGGAGTACATCTGAATATCTGTCAATTTAGACCAACTTGACACGATTGGCTTCCCATGAGGCGGTTTGACCCAGTAGCGTGCAGTGTTGAAGTGTCCATAGTTTTGTCTAGCTCGGGAATAGGAGATATCGAATAGGCAGGTCACAATAAACAAGTTATAATCAATAACCGGCTAGTAAGTAAGTTTACCTAATTTTTTATTTTGAATTTGTTATTACTGATTTTACTGGCAACGACAAATCATAACAATTATAAAATTAAAATACAGAACAGTGTCTCCAGCCCTTTAAGCAACTACCGACCTAAAGTGTAGTATAGCTTAGGAAAACTTCGTTGTTCATAGATTGGGCGTTTTAAGAGGATGCCTAGATTCGATCAGCCACACCCCCCCTGAAAGAGACACGCTTATGTCTTTGTCACTCTACAAAACGGGATGCTTTGTAGAGTGACAAAGACATAAGCGTGTTCTTCGGGAATATCTTTTTTAGATAAATCTCGATAAATATCTGACTGTGTGAAGTTTTATTAAATTTCCTCTTGACAAAGTTTAGATGAGGTAAAATACCATCATACTAACTTAATTGTGTCTTTTAATAATGCGTTGTTTTAGTATGCTGAGTAAAACAAGGAAAATAAAGATTCAACTTTGGATTTTGTTTTTTGTATGTAGAAAATTTTAAGCAATCATGTTTCGGCTATTGTCAGAAACACAGCCATATAGTCAAGAATAATCATATATCTGAAAATCAATCCTTATACGTATTGGTTCCTCGTCTGAGCGGAACAGCGTTTCAAAGAGCGCGATATTTCTCGTGGCATGGCCTTAAATCAAATCAAACCAATTTTATATTCCTCCTGATATTTTCCTTTTGTGTAATAGACTAAAAGATAGGTATGCGAATAGGTCAGCAGGCCACAGACCTTGCGCTCGTCTCGAGAGGATGCGATCATTATTTCAATATACTCGGCTCATTGTTGAATTAAATTCATGTGACGCTAAATGTTTTAACGTGCACTATCGGTGTCCTATCCTCTTACTATAACTTCATAATGCAACCGTGTAATATGCGGTATTAATGGTATTATATAACACCCTGTCCTTACCGCAAGTACTTTATAATGCGTAAAATTACTGCTTATAATACCGATTACGGCTGCATGCACTACTCGTAATATATACTTACCTATCTCAAACTCATTGTTAGGTCTATTCTTGATGGATGCAATTGTTACAGCAATTAACATGCACTGTAGCCTTCACCATATCACTGACAATGGCAGCTCGGGAAACGATTCGTGGTAATCCGACGTCAGAAATGTCAGACGACGAGATTGTAACGCCGAAAGGTAACACGACAGGGGATGCTTCGGCTGTAGATGACAGTGGTCACGAAGAAATTGATATTGAAGATATAAAAGATAAGAAGTTTTTGGACGATGCTATGAGAACAGTTTTAGATCCTAATACAATTATAATTAAGAATGATGATACACAGCATTTCAAAACGCAATTGAATGAAATAAATAGCGAGAATATGACTTTAACTAGTTTCATGGAAAGCATGGACAAGTTGAGTTTAGAAGTTTGCAAAACTTCACAGGAAGCCCTATGGGCTTACGTAACTAATATTAATGATGAAATGAAGAAGAATAAAATGGTACGGCAGTTTCGATTTAATTCGTAAGAACATAGTTGCCTAATTAGTACTGTAATTTTATTGAGTGATTGATTTCAGGTTCGTGTGGCAGCAGAAGAAGATGAAATCAAAAAGCAATATTGGAATATACTTAAGACTAAATATTTACGTGATACGCAAAATTTTAACGATCCAAAATTAAGTAGAAAAATTCGCATAATTAAAGAAAGAGGAACAAATGTTCAAATGCCGCAGAGTAAAGTAAGAATAATATGAACATAATTTTATTTAAAGACGTAACTATTTATGTTTCATTGATAGATCATCATCTTATGTACAGCAAAGGGAAGAAATAGATACCATGCAGCGCATTTGGAGTCGGGTGTCGGTGTGTGCGTACAACTCTACAGTGTGCTCGGAAGACTCGGTACGAACAATGAGTGGTTAGTTATCGATTTTTTGCTTGCATGACACTTATGTATTGTAAAGGTTTATACAATAGGTACTTACACATATATATTTTTAAATGTTATGGGGGACAGGTATCTCCATAAAATCAAGACAGATACGTTTATATGTTTAATTTTTCGAGAACTGTCATTGCCGACAGTACTTATTTATATACAATTCAATTCATTTATTCATTAACATAGGTAAATAAAGGTGACAATATAACATATTTTACCCAGTACAGCTGTGATGTGTGTGTGTGTGTTACAGCGTACGAAATTACATGTTGTCGTTAAAAATAATCAACCAAATCATACACATTAATTCATGCTATAAACAATAAAATTAATAATCAATTATAAAAATATAATATACGAGACGAATCTGAACTCGACGGCTTTGTATACTTCTAATTTTATTATATTTTTAAGCCGTCATCTCCCGGTGACGGATATCGCCGGGCATATAACAAAACAATGCTGTTGTTTATTATTTGTGCCGGGAGAGGAAGGGTTTTAAAGGTGTCAAAAGCACTTTTGGGTCTATCATTATTCGTTATAAATGAATTGTAACATATGTAAATCAAACATTGTACAATTTCATTACAGACAGAAAACAACTCGTAGGTACCTACTTAAAAGCCAACCTCTGTCACACCTGAAATATATTTTTTACTTACGGCATAGGCCGGTCTGCTATAAATATATTTTATTTATTTTTCCCAGATATCATAACAATATTCAAAACCAGCAACGACTCCAAAGAACTAGCGTACTACTGGAAAGTGTACAGAGACAGTACTGGCAAAAAAATCCGGCCCATATTCAAGGACTATGTCATGCGGATGAATCGAGTGGCAGAATCTGAGAACTTCACTGACGCCGGAGACATGTGGCGATACGCCTTTGAAGACGACCATTTTGTCGATAATGTTGACAGAATGTGGAAAGAGATCAAGCCATTGTACGACTTATTGCATGACTATGTAAGGGCAAAGCTGAAAGTAACTTACAAAGAGGTTTTGCAGGGTAGCGATAATCTTATTCCGGCACATATTTTAGGTAAGGTCACGATAATAGGTAAATAACTTTCTTTGAGACCACAGAATTAATTATTATAACTTGATATGCTGAAATGTGCCACTTGGAGGCAACTGTTAGAAATTACTTACTCGTCACACCGAGTAAAGAAAATCGTTATTATTTTGCCTATCAATAAACTGGATCTCAATTTCATTCGTCAAATTCGCAGGTAGGTAAGCTAAGTTGGTGTACACGTTGAAATGAGATTGTTATGAGAAATGAAGAACAAAAATAGACCTCTTTAGACCTCTGTATTTCTCACTTACGAGACATTTTTACCCTCCCCTGGATTTTCCCCAGGCTACCCTCCAACCGCTCAGTCATATCGCTTTATTAGGCCGGGCCTATAAAGCCACAGTCAGGTTAAAAAAAAACACATTTTTACTCTTCCTAAACAAATAGGCACTCTGTGACATGCTTACATACTTATTCATGGAAATTATTAGCTTTAATATAAGTTAGCTTGAATAATGTGTAGCATCAGAGCGTGGTAGTGGTACTTAATGTTTGTCAACATCTGTGACTGCAATTCGCATTGTGTTTAGTGAAGTAACGTGCGAACCGTCACGATGTTACGTTCAGTCGTTAAAAAGTTTAAGCGCCTGCTAAAGACATCACGGCAATACTGGATAAACATTTCACATATTTAATTTCAGGTAACTTATGGGCTCAGGAATGGCAAGCCATCTATCCTTTCGTAGCTGCGTATCCCGAAGTAATCAGACCCAAACTCCAAAGCAATGAGACTCTGCATTCTAAAGACTTGTTCGATGCGGTGGACGAATTCCACCAGTCTTTGGGTTTTGAGAGCGCCGTCGAATCATATCAGGGAATTACAGATACCATGGCCACTGCCAACTGCCTGCCGTCAAGTCATGATATGTGTGATGGATCCAATTACAGGTAAAGTGGAATTAGGTAGTCAAATCGTTTCATGTTTGATTAAAACGCTTGTGTTCGTTCTGGAGTCACAAGCGTTACTAGGCTACGATGTCTGCTTACCATCAAGTAAACTGTATGCTTCTTTGCCACAGTGGTAGCATAAAAAAATTGTGCCTAAATTTGGCTTCTTAGTTTTATACCTAAGAAGTCAAATTAAGATCTTATGATAAGATCTGTTCTGTATACACCTTTATAAAGGAATCCCATATTCTGTAAAACCTTTTACTGGAACCATGCTTGTGTGGTTTTTTACTATTGAAATAGGTACAATACTTATTACTTCAACATCATAAGCGATAAAGTGGTAATAAAAACGAAACAGCAAAACATTTTGCACAAAACTGTGAAAATTATAAGCCTTTCTGCTTATTTCCTACAATATAAAATACTGTGACGAGTTTCGCCCTGTGATCTCGTAACTCTCTAAACTTCTCTGAATTTATCTGTAGTCTCCGTATGAGGGCACTGAGAAAGCCAAAGTCATGTACCTATTTATACTAGTTTATACTTTCACATAAAATAGCCCACATTAAATTTCAGAATAAAATGGTGTGGCGAGAAAATCACGGATGTGGCAGTGGGACTTTCTAGAGCCGCGAGGCTACTGGGCCACGTGCAGTACTTCAAGCACTATCGGCATCTTCCTCCTCTGTACAGAGACGGCCCTAACCCAGGCAAGAATTAATAAATGTCTTTAGTTACGAGCCTTTAATTAAAAAGATTGACAAACTTGTATATCTTCAAAAATCGAAGGAACTTGAATTCAAATTAGACGTATAACCGACTACAAGGTAATGAATTTTTGAGTGGAGACCAAAGAAGGTGACAGGGAAGATCATGAGGAAGTTGGTCTAATCCCAACAAGGTCTAGTTTTCCCTCTGGTTTAGGTTAGATAGCAGTCGACTTCGAAAAATTAGTGCCTATTTCTATCCAAAGCAGACCCCGGACAACTCTAGGGTACAAACGCAAAGACGCATTTAGACAAACGTTTCTGTAGCGGTGAATCAATAAATTGAGGTTAAAACATAATAAATGTTACTTTGCAGGTGAGATCTGATGATGAGACCTGTTGGAATATCTTATAAATATATCAAAATGATCAAATACTGTAGGAAGGATTTTAAAATTCAGTCAGTGTCTATTTTCCTTTTCTGCCATATACTTTTTTAATTTTGGCCTATTTTACATCGCTTTGATCCCCAATCGCCTGTCAGGAAGCAAGTAAATATATTTATCATCGGGGAAAATACTACAAACCTGTAAAAACTTGAGATTTCTAATTTTATGACAGATAAATCATTGATTATTAAAAAATTTCAGCATTTCACGACGCGATCTCAGACATAGTGGCCGTCCAACTGACGTCACCGAACCACTTGAAAACCCTGAGCTTCGTGAAGGTAGAGGCTAGCCCTCAGGTCACATTGAACAACCTGCTGTGGGTAGCACTAGAGAAATTGCCATTGATGGCGTACGCATACGTATTAGATAAATGGCGGTGGGACGTGTTTGGCAACAGAAGCATTCAAAATTGGAATGGGCATTGGTGGAATCTTCGGTAAGACAACACTCAATTGGCGAGTGTACGAAAAAAACGGTAGGAAATAAAATATTGATAATAGAGTGCTAGTAACCAAGATTATCTGAAAGGTTAGGCAAGGCAAGAAAAAGTTTTATGATTCCGGAAAACTGGTTGTACACTGTTATATAGACAACATTTTTAAAGAATTTCGTTTCGCAGAAAATGTTTCTCATATTATCATTTCACAGAATAATCATTACGCCGAACACTTACTTTGTAGAAACTCAAATCAATGATTTTTGATATCAATATTTTTTAATATTTCGATATTCATAGCATAGAACTACAAATGAAATATTGTTTTTTCTTATATTATTTAGTTTACGTAAAAAATATTACCAAGACAATAGTTTTATAGAATTTTGTTTCTCATAAAATAAATCTCATATCAATATAATCAGTTCGGAAAATAATTACTTTGCAAAATTTTTTATCGTAGATTTTTATTACGAAGAAAATTTCATGTTTCGATATTCATTACGATATAATTACAAATCATATATTCTTTGACTTTGTTATTTAGTTATACAAAATATAAAACTTATTACGCAGAAAAACATGTTATTGAGTTGAAGTTAAACATTCCAATTCATATCTTTGAAAAAATGCATACCCTCCTATAAAATTACACCACTGCGTTCACAACAACAATGCTGTTAAAAATTCTAGTAAAACTGAACACGCCATCAAATATTATTTGAAACATTTTCTGCGAAACAAAATTATATGAAATTTCTGTCTGCAAAACAAAGGGACACCCGGAAAACTTCGTCTTATCGTAGTTTATATAGGAGCAGCTGTAGCTAGTTATCGATCGAGCACTTGGAACCTATTTTGTTACACTTGCCCCGAGTTGCACCTTCTAACGTCCTTATCTACCATCATATATAACCGATGATTGAACGAAATAGTAGCGCTTTGAATTGTTTTGTTAGCCACAACCAAAGACCTGCCTGGAGAGGTGGTTGAAAAGTGGTTGAATACTTTGGTCTACCACTTTTGAACTCTATTATTTATACATTAGGGTTCAAAAGTAGTAGACCAATTTCTTGGCTTACTGTACCTGACTACCCTTTTGATGGAATGTAATTCATAGTATCTTGGGCATGTGTTGTGCACAAATTTAATTTGCAGGATAAAAGAAACAGGGGTGTCGCCGCCAGTCCCACGCAACGAGAGTGATCTGGACCCCGCAGCAAAGTATCACGTTGTGTCCCATGTGCAATACGTAACGTGAGTACACAAACAACTATTTTCATGAGGTATTTTTTATACAATGCCGGTGGCAAACAAGCTTACGGTCCACCTGATGGTAAACGGCCACCACAGCTTATAGAGGCCCGCAACTCCAAAAGAGTCACGTATAATATAATAATATTAATAATTATTATTAGTAGTTTATATACATATATCTCTCTAATCACGCTATAGAACACGTAGATTCGTTTTCTGATGTGATTTGAATCATAAACTCTCAACCACTAAGTACCACAGAGGCCAAAAAGCAGGTTCGTGGAAGTTGGTCCCTTTGAGCCTGCCTGACCGTAACCAGGCACCGTAACCTGGACGCTTCACAAGAGTCCCAAGCCCATTGCCCACCCTTTATTGATTCCTCGCAAGCTCTGGCGATCTTACGTGCTACCAAAAACACCTACATAAGTATAGTACATTGTTGCCCAGGTATAGAAAGTAAGCAATAGATGGACGAGTTAGTTCGCGGGCCGAGCCGCAGGTGAGGCCCGCGAAGATGCGAGTCCATCTATTGCACTTTCTACCGAGGCATTTACTATGTGCTTTTCACGCCTAATGTAAGGAAATAAAACAGGTTGAGTACACAGTATAATACACAGTTTAATTAAAAGTAATATTGTTGCTAGAAACACTTCATCAGGTGCATCTCTTAAGAAACTGTCAACATTTTCCGCTGTCAAGACTTTTGATTTTTTTGATTGAAAGCCTTCTGATAGCCTTTTCAATAGAGTTAGTAACTTGTTGTAGTTTTTGATACTGATGTTGTGCCCCGTATTAAGCGTTGCCTTTAGCATTGAATAAATGCCCCATAAAGTGGAGGATTTATATTTTTTCGAGAGTTCATCAAAATACGTCAGCATTACACTTTCAGAAAAAGAGTTTGTTTTTTTATTTATTTGCCATGTCTTGAAATTTTCATACACTTTCTTATATTTATCTCGGGATTTAATGGGCAATAAATTTCGAATCACTGACTTTGCAGTGTTTTGAATTTCCGGCGGTGTAAGATCCATGTCCGTACTCGTGTCACTCATTGTTATTTATTTTTATTTCAAATCGTACAGAATTATACACAATTATCTGAATGTTTGTTTCCGATCTAAAGAACAGACAGAAGAAATTTTCCTTCCCGCCTTTTCAAATTTTTTATTTATACTTTTTTTAAGCATGCAAAGGCGTTTTTCACATACTTAAATAAAAAACGCTTAGAATCGCAAAAGTACACATTCATTGAGCGAATTTGACGTTTTAATTTTTTAATTAAACGCACAAATGTAATGTTGCTCTAATAATTTTGTTATTTTCTGAACGAGTTACTAATGTCAAAAATAATCGACCAATAGCAGAGCAGAAAGTAAAAAAGGCCGCTAAACACTACACTTTACTTTGCAAATCTACATTGTTTGACTGTTTTTGAATTGTACTACTAAGAACTACTTTCTACTCTCATTTCAATCCATCTTTGGCCATATTTCCGAGCAGTGGCGTGAAAAATGTTTTTATGCCTTCGTTACTCTAACTTCCCCAGCTGGGCTGCTTCAAATATGACCGAGATGGCATTGTGTGTTACTTCTCTTTAAAATGTTCAATCAAATAGTTAGGTTCTAAGAAGCCAAAGTATAAGCAGGTAACATTAAATTAATTAATAGGGATGTTCACTCAAAATTTGACTACTCCAAAAGAAACAAGGCAAAAAATATGCCAAATGGTGAAAATCCTATTGAAATATCACAAAAAATAACGTTGTAGCTTACAACCGTTTTAATGTCGCTGATTAGAGAGAGAGAAAGATCAGTGACGTCATTGACCACGAACGCCATGGTAAATGACGATCGTTCCAATACAAACGTGCGTTTTGCGGAAAAGGGACAGAATGTGCCCCCTCTTAAAACTTTGAAGACTTATAATTATGTAATTATTTATTATTACTCAAGAGTTACTTTTTACGCCATTTGATTAATAATTTCATCCCTTTTCGAGAAAATTGTGACTTAATGATTTTCTTATTTGCCTATTGTATCCCGAGTAGTATGGTTTTATTAATCCGAGAATATATGGCCGTAATTTTTCCTCCTCTTGCTAAAAATGCACGTGAACCACTCCACCTCGTAAGAGACACGATTATATATCCCGCGTACGGAAAAAAACAAGAAGCGACACTATTCAGGGACGGCTTTATTGGCCTAAATAAATATCTAACTTTGAAGATTTATTCATGTTTCCTGAGATTTTAGACGAGGTAAAATATTATCACTTTAACATGATTGTGTCATTTAATAACGTATTTTTTGAGTAGGCTGAGGTAAATAAGGAAAATAAAGACCCAACCTTGGAATTCATTTATGTCAAGGAAATTTTAAGCAATCATATTTCGGCTATAGTCAGTAAAAATTAGTACAATCAAGAACCATGTATCTGAGAATTAACCTTATTGGTAGCAACGGTGGTCTTTTTTCCAAATTTGAACCAGATTTATCACGGTGGTACAATTGTATTTAATACTAGAGTATACTGTATACTGTTCTAACTAGAGCAAAAAATGAATTTCTTTAAACAGATGAACTCATCTGTTTAAAGAAATTCTATTTTTTACCCACGACGGAACGGAGAAGTTATAAATACAAATTAAATTATATGCGTTTAGGGTGAGAAGTTGTTTGTTTGTTTATGTGTCTATCGCAGTGTCTGATTCTGGTTACTTTCTCTAATGGATTTATATGCGGCTGTCCCACTTAGGTCGCAGGTATTGTTTTGTTAGCTGTGTGATTCATCCATAATACTAATATTATTATAAATACGAAATTAACTCTGTCTGCTACCTTTTCAAGTTTAAACCGCTGAACGGATTTAGATGAAATTTGTCATGGAAATAGTTTGAGAGCCTGGAAAGAAATAAAATACATCTTATTCCGGAAAACAATCCTTGAGGGTGTGAAAGTCTGTATGGGAAAGCGATTATTAAGCCCGCGCCTAAAATAATTTAATGGCAAATATTTTTCTAAGACGATAACACGGGCGAAGTCGCTGGCAAAATCTTGTAATTTATATATATGACATCTTGGACCACATTTGTACCCCTGACTTGTAAGTCTTGTAACTTGCGTGTCTGTAAAACCATCTTCTAATTTATGCTAAATCCCAAAACCTACATTTCAAATAAAATAGCTAGAGCATACGGGCTGTTGATAGGTAGGTAAATAAATACACAACATATAGGTCAAGGAAGCATATTAGCATTCCGTAGACCAACATGACATTAGTATGCACGACTGACACACGCTATTAATACATTTAACAAAACGCCTAACTTTCTATTACCCCAGTTACCTGGTGTCTCACATTCTGGAGTTCCAACTTCTACTGGCGCTGTGCAAGAGCACGAACCACTCAGGGCCTCTGCATGAGTGCTCCATCTACGGGCAGCAGGAAGCGGGAAAACTGCTCAGGTACGACCTGTGACCTCGGACTTTAACTGAGTATGACTGATATTAAAAAAGGACGCGACGCGAGTACGCGAGCTGCGTTGGGAACATACGAAATATTTAAATTTAATATGCGGTTATAAATGTTATAATTATACCGATGAACTATCGAAATAGGAGTTAGTGCACTAAAGCTATTAAAAAACCGGTCAAGTGCGAGTCGAACTCGCGCACAAAGGGTTCCGTACCATTATCTATAAAAACGGCAAAAAAACTCGTTTGTTGTATGGAAGCCCCTTAAATATTTATTTTATTTTGTTTTTTTTTGTATTTTGTGTTCTAGTGGTAACAGAAATACATCATCTGTGAAAATTTCAACTGTCCAACTATCACGGTTCATGAAATACAGGCTGGTGACAGAGACGGACGGACAGCGAAGTCCTAGTAATAGCGTCCTTTGGGTACGGAACCCTAAAAATGTATTTTGATAGTTTTGGAGCACTAACATACCTTTCCAGTTTTTTTTATTAGGCTAAATTATATGTTATCGCAGTAAAAAAGGTGTAGGTATATGCCAAAAACTCCCCTGGCGAGTTCTCTGCTCGTAGACTCGTAGCCGATGACATGCGTTTCCCCGTATGTAAAGGAAATTCCTTAGCGCTACAAAAAGCTTGGTAGCAAAAGTGTTAAAAAACAAAAAGTCCCTCATTTGTGAAAAGGTTCGACTTGCTCTACAAAGGTTTTATTTATTTAACAGTACCGGGATGTCGCTCGGCGCAAGTCAAGATTGGAGGACTGTACTCCGGGAGATGACAGGCGAAACAGAATTATCAACGAAAGGATTCCTAGAATACTTTTCAACTCTTCAAGATTTCCTTAAAGAAGAAAACATTAAAATGGCCAAAATAATAGATGATAGCGATATGGATCAAAGCGCTCCTATCATAGTAGGAGTTGTGGTATTATGTTTAACTCTTCTTATAGTACTGATGTACTGTATTAAAAAGCATAGTGGTACTAATGTGTTATCTATGTGTGGTCTAAGCAAAAACGGGTCTTTAGACATAGTCACGAATGAAGCGCCTCAAGGTAAAACGAATGAAATAGAAGGGATCGTTGAAGACAAAGTCTGATATATGAATTATAATTGCAAAAAAATAACAGCGGCTCTTAGAATTATTGTAGACTTGTAGATTTATCAGGATTGTGCCACTATGTTAAATAATATTAAGTAGTTACGCCATATGTATTATGTATCGCAATTAGCTTTATAAGGTTGTACCGTTTCTGTGTACTGTACGTTTATTAAATTTAAAAAAGATTGCATTCCTTATTGATGCATTAAACGTTTTATACTTATTGTCATGGAGTTTTATTCACTATACCAGTATACCGACCTCTAGTATTAAGTATTTTCAAAGAAAACACAAACGAACGCGTTTGCGTTTAGCCTCAATTAGTATGGCAACGCGAGCAGCGCCTCTGGTGGCCATTGGTGGTAACTAGGGCATGCAATTTGTAAATCTGGTATTGTACCTCAATCCCGGAATTTCGTTATTTCGGGATCCCGGGCTTTTCACCTGTTAATACGAGTAAGTGACAATTTACCCTCACATTGTAACTATCTGTGTTATACATAAGTAGATAACTATATTAATTATCTAGGCAGTGAATAATAACAAATAATAACGAAATAATTATAAATACTCAATTCTCTTATACAAAATACAGAATACAGTCTTTATTGGTAAAAAATAAAAAAATGTTTTACAAGTCATATCGTTACACATAATAATCAATATCTTATTGTTGTCTTCTTATTGACGAATACGTAAACTTTATAATTTTTTCTATTATTTCAGTATTGGTCTGTTTCAATCCCGGTATTGAAATCCCGTTAAAATCAGTCCGATATCCCGGTATTTCGGGATCCTGTGTTCCCTGGGTTGCATGTCCTAGTGGTAACTATTTTTTGCTCTACAAATTGAGACTAAACTTGAACTAAACGCAAACGCGTTTGGTTGTGTTTTGTTTCGAAAAAACTTATTTAAGAAGCACAGTTTTTAACAAGTAAAAACTTCGATTACTAACAAGTCAGTTGTGAGTGAACAGGTATTTATCATCTAGGCATGCGCAGGCACACCTTAGATAGTGTCGTCCTTCATCAGGCGCGATGGCGATCAAGCGCTAGCCAATCGGCGAAGTGCGAGTCGGACTCGCGCACGAAGGGTTCCGTACCATTATCTATAAAAACGACAAAAAAAAAACATTTTAGGGTTTGTTGATATAGCGGCAACAAAATTTCAACTGCCTATCACGATTCATGAGATACAGCCTGGTGACAGACAGACAGTTAGAGAGACAGACAGACAGACAGACGGACAGCGGAGTCTTAGTAAATGGGTCCCTTTGGGTACGGAACCCTAAAAAACCAACTCGTATAATCATAACAGCCACGGTAGCCGAGCAGTAAGGCACGCGTTTTATCTGAAGATCCCGGGTTCGAACCTGCATTTACGGTATTTCAAACAACATATTCACGAAATATCATTTGATATTTAACAGTCGCTTTTCGGTGAAGGAAAATATCGTGAGCCAAAATGGCGAATACGGAACCCTTATAGTTTCGATGTCTGTCCGTCCGTATGTCACAGCCGATTTACTCGGAGACTATGAGTACTACCATTATAACATTTGGCAGGAAGGTGTATTCTATAAACCGCTACTTAAAAATCATGTGATATCACAAAAAAATAAGGGCATACAATTAACCGAGGATTGAAAACTTTCAATGCGCATAGGGGTGTGGGCATATAGGATAGGCTTTTAAAAATTATATAGAGGTTTCTAAAAAACTTTCCCATTTAAGTCAACCGTGCTTGAGATATTATCTGTCAAAATTGTAAAAAGTTTGTCCTCACCCCCTCTAATTTCAAAAACAATTACCCAACTAATTGACTTACACATACGCACAAGTTGGGTCTAATGGATTCTTAATAAAACGATGGAATTGAGGTGTTGCCAGTAACTGCGGAAAATTTCTATGACGATACAAAAATAAGGAATACTTTGTGTCTTGCAAGTACAGTAAAGTCTACATTCTGTTCTAGTGTATTTTTTAAATTCGGTTTAACACCGGTGCTGTGAAAAAACACCGGGATGGAAAGATCTATGATGATTATATTGATGATAACTGAGTAAGTAGGTACAATATAAATTATAAAGTAATAAAAAAATTGCCTGAATGTCAGTTGTCAATTTATTATTGAAATGTGCGAGGAGGCACTTACGTTACGAATAAAGATGTCGCTTCTATTGCAGTTCTCCAAAACACCCGAGTATAAAATAAAACGATATCGGTGTACCCTCAGATATCATAATAAATTTCACAAAAATATCAAAAATTTACAGCATTTATTTGCGACACCGAAACAGCTTCACAGGTCCATTCATTGGGGACCAAAGGGATTGGAGAAATGCAACAATCAAATGTCACGCGGTGTCATAGTTAGTTTATTATCGCCATCCATAGCCGATGTTCGCTGGTCGGAATGGACATCCGCTCGTAACCGAAATGGTTAAGAGTGTGAGCCGGTGCGAACTAACTGCAATCACCTAACTGTTACCGTTTGTGCCGCACGCGCAAGGGACGACGCGGCGACCGACGCGCGAAATTTGCATAAATTCAAATTAAGAACTCCTGTCGCAATACGCGAATTAGCGTTAAATTTGAATTGATAACAAACGGGAGCTATAATTTACAGTGACGAAGTGATGATACTTTGGTTGTGAGCAATTTCTTAATAAGGATAAGCGGTGAGTTGAGTTTGAAATGTAGATTTCAATTATGAATTATATTTAAAACTGATATGCAGTTTTAGTGCAGGTATACCTATGCATTATCTTACAATAATAAGATTTGATCCGCATTCTGAAAGAAATAAAAACAGAAGCCTCCTAGAGATTATTTACTTACGTGGTTTATAATAATGTCAACATCGACATCAGCTAGCATTTATTTTAATTTTGCCACATTTCTTTATCATTTTCTCGGTTTTTTTATAGCATCGCTTAAAAAACTTTTTTGTGAATATACCTACCTAAGTACTTAAAAATCATTAATCTATTTTTTGTACTGGGAGATCATATATTTTGGATGTCATTAAACTCCATTTTTATAACCGGATAATCTTAGAGAATTAGATATACCAATTTACCTACTCCACTAATATTTTTTATGTTTCAATTTCTACCTTCTCGGAATATTCTTTTGTATTGGTACTTATCAAAGTTAATTGACAATCGAATATTATTTTAAGCATATCAATATCTGACGATAGATATAGAAAAAGGCAGGCAACAACATTTTCTCTTCATGTTAGGGCTAGATCGAATAAACTTTATGAAGAGGCGAGCAAGAAATAGTACAGTCGGAAATACTTTAATTTTGTACAAGCAGTAACGCTGCTAACGTAAACTACGAATGAAAATTAACGGAAAAACTTAAAAATGTAGGCTCCGAGCAAGATTCGAACCTCTGCGACTTTCTGGCATACGCGGCGAATCGCTCTATCCTGTGAACTACCGGAGCAACCACGCTCGGCGCCAAAATGCATCAACCGTTACCTCTTATAACACCTTAGGCAGGCATAAAGCAACATTTACCTATAAGACTTAGGTACAACTCAGGCTTCTTTAACGGCACCAATTTAATAATTATTTTCTTGGTTGAAAAGCAGATAAATAAATATACGGTATATAAAAAATACCCATGAAGAACATAATATGTAACTTTTCTAAAATCTGTATTTTTTTTACACGATAACGCTATGGGAGGTCGGGAACGATGGACGTCATTTCACAAATACCTACTAAGCCGTCGTCTCCCAGCGAAAAAAATAAACCATAGCATTATTTTTTAATGAGCCGAAGTCGACGAGGGGTTAGAAGACCGCAGCCGTATAAATATCACTAAGGTACTTGCTGTTGTATGTATGAATGTATGTATGTGGTGTATTATTTCTGGTGGTGAGTAAGGTCGGCAGAGCTCCTGAGGATCCACTGTGTTACGCTTGAGGGACCTGCATATGTTTTTAGCTGTCAACACAGCGAATCCTCAACTCAATGCTGGTCTACCACCGTCTTCGTATGTGTCATTCCTAGGTATGAGTTTGCATTCGCATGAGTTTAACATTTGGTAAAATTACATAAATTATGTTTAGTTTAATCGATATCGCTTTTTTAATCGCCGGTTTTATATCGACACTCCTCTGCGGGTCGGATCGATTATCTCGGATAAAATGGCACTTGTCGTAAAATCTAGGTACTATTTCATGCAACATGACGCTGTCTGTTGACCGATGCCTGATGCCATGCCATTGCCTGCTATTGATGCGGTTATGATACTATCGTATGCTGGTTGGCCGTAATATTGTCAATTAGTACGAGTATGAGGAATATCCCGAAAACTGAGGATGAAGGAAGAATGCAGTGTATTTCATTTTTTCAGTGTTTTTGAATAATCTAACATTAAAGAGATATACAGTTGATGTGTATACATTACTTACTTATATATTGGAGATAAAATGCATAATTTCCATTGAAAATATAAAGAGTAATTAATTACTTTATTTAAGATCAAACATATACCCGACCGGTTTAGCCTAGTGGGTAGTGCACCTGCCTGTGAGGCTGACGGTCCTGGGTTCGAATCCCGGTCAGGGCAAATATTTGTGTGATGAGCATATTTGTTTCTGAGTCTTCGATGTTTTCTATGTATTTAAGTATTTATATCTATTAGATATATCGTCGTCTAGTACCCATAACACAAGCCTTCTTGAGCTTACTGTGGGGCTAGTTCTATTTGTGTAAGATTGTCCTCTAATATTTATTTATTTATTTATTTATATACATTTAATCCATAGGGTTGTTCATGATTAAGTCACTTCAACTGAACATAATTTACATAGTTTTCCTTGCACAGCCTCGCTGTGGTTGGAGAACTGAAAACTAATTTATTAACAAACTGATTAAAATATATACGCATAAAGTAGTTGCTCATATATAAAAGTCTTGTGTCATTAATGATTCTGCGCATAATAGATTCATTGTCATATCATTGTGAGACGTACCCGGTTAGGTTCGACGGCGAGCGAAGCGAGGAGGACTGTTAGGTAGAACTGCGACCCTACAACGCGCGAGTAGAGCGAGTGAGCGAAGCGAGAGTGCCGCTGCAAAGCACTGCCGGCGAAGTGCTAGAACCGAATGTCTTTGAACATCATATTTTTTGGCTCTGATATTGAAGATCATTATTATGAGCGTTTAATTAGGCTCTAGGACTGCTAGAAAAAGGGGAGCCCTCCGCAGTAAAATAACAATTTTTCGTAACAATTGTATTATTGGTGGGTTAGGTTAGGTTTTACTTGTGACCCTTAAATCGGAAATAGGCATCCCGCGAAGTGGGGTGACGTTGACACGCTAGCAGTTAGGTTAGGTTAAAATAATTGTGCTTGTTGATGTTACATTCATTGAATAATATATGTTCTAAATCTTAAGTGTTATGAATATTTACGCTCTAATTTGTTATTATATAAATTTAACGAAAATAGACATTTGAAATTATATTTTTCGTTCATTATATGCAGTGAACGTTATACTAAACAAGCTTAGTGTAATATATTATGACTGTTATATGATAAGTTCTTACATCTTGTATTACTTACCTACAAAGGAGGCACAATCCTCAAATTAATAAAGGGTCAAGTGTAAAAATATGTATCGAATGAATTGTCTCATAAATTTCTAAATAGAAATGGCAAGTCACAGAATTGCCTTCTCATCTACCGGGGACCCAATACAATGACTTGTTTAACTAGCTTCACAAAAAGGAATACCAACTCAAAGAACGTGTGTTTTGGTTTTATTACAATGCAGAGTCGTTCGTTTCCTGCTCAACAGTTACTTAGTCCTATTTCGTGCAATTACCTTAACCTTGTACACATGATTTGCTATTGGAAAGGCCAGACCCAAACAGTCATTTATTTTTAGATGCAACTTAACTATGTCCTGGTACTGGTAGTTTTGTTACCATATATGCAAGTACTACAGCGATACAACTTTATTGACTAATAAACGATACAAAAACAACTACTTACAGGACTCGACATGGGATTGCTTGACCCCCGCTGAAGTTCGATTTTTGTATGGACTCGGATCTTTTGAATCTGCATCGGCTAGTGGCGGGGCATCCCTTATGAAGATTAAAAAGGTTACCTACCTACCTATTTATACCTAATACCATAAACTATTACCCAGCGACTGAACAATAAAACCTCTTCTTCAATGTAGTAGTGTAAAACAGCTTCAAAGTCGGTCCAGTTTATGAAAAGTGATGCCTAGAAACGTACCTTATTAATGGTATTTCTAAAATATTACATGTTTAAGGATGATTCACAGTAGACTGTTCCATGTCCGGCCCATTTTCTATGACAGAAAAACACCGGGCCGGGCACGGTCCCGTCCCGGCTCGGACACGGCCCGTTGCTCTAGTACAACGCACCGATGCCGGGCTCGGCACGAACGGCTCGGGCATACACCTACGTCAAAAATACGTAGGTTGTAGACTAGTGTTGGTCAAGACTCAAATCTTTGGAGTCTTCGTTTGTAAGACTCATCTTAGTTCTTCAGACTAGTCATTTAATCGACGCTTGAGTTCTGAGAGACTCGAGTCGTAAGTATGTAAAGATTCGACTTCGGGTTTGTACGGTGTTTAGCGCATAAAAAAGATTCAGCAGAGCTTCATAAGGGCGATGATATACTGTGTACTATTGTGAATGTAACCATAACAGTAATATATAAACTGACGCATGTAGGGTACGAAGCGTACGTCAAGTACAATGTCCAATTAATATGCATTGAAGGCACTGAATGCGACAAAAATATGGATATGATTTTTGAGTGAGAGAGCATATTTGAAGGAGTCGAACTGAGGAGGACGACGGACTCGGCACGGACCGGCCCTTGCTCGGAACGGCCCGATCACGAAACGTATAGGTATCACATTACGCAATAAGCTCGGAAACGGAACGGTACGATTACGGGCCGGCCCGGACACTGCACGGTCTACTGCGAATTCATCCTTAGCCGGTATGTCGGCGAAGGTACTCATATGTGCTAGATTCAATCAAAGTAATTGGGTCAATGTCTGCAGGCTATAATTATTTTATTTAATCTTACAATCAATCACGATACAACCTACTCTAGAGGAAAATTAAGTGTTTTTATTTTCTATAATAATTTTTAAAGGCAGGTTTTCGAATTTATTTATCCGAGTAACATTTTATTCCCCTCATTAACCTTGGTTAATAATATATTTTGTCAGTTCTCTTAACTAGATAATAGCTTCTGGTACCGCAGTTAACGTTAACCCAAGTTAACCAAAATTGTTGACTTAATACTTCCTTACTTTACAACCATTTTTACTTAAGATTCTCTGTAGTTACCTAGTACAAACTAAGCCTAGATAAAGTATAGGTAAGAACCTATACTTTTAGGAACCTAACTTTTACACCCTTACGTGATCCGTGATGTAAGTTTTCACGATTTTGGATAAAGTGAGCATTCCGCTTCTGTATACACAAATACTGTTTATTGGTAATTAGAATCTCATCTATTGTAAAAAATTACATTCGTTGCGAGTCTTCTCGAGTCGGGTCAAAATGTAAGAGATGATGGTTTACGCGATGTTCAAGGTGACGTGACGCGCTATTCTTTCGACGATATGACCAACAATTTTAGATAACTGATAGTCTCAACCGAGTATATTATAACTTCAAAACATTAGGCATTGACCTCGTGCCGATTTAAGATAAATACATAATTCTAAACAATAATATGAAGGTACATCAAGATTCGTACCTGTATTATGTAGTATTATCTAAATTTACGTATTATACTCCACTGTCATAGATAATATACGTATACCTACCAATATAATGACATTGGTCACTCTATTTTATAAAGTACGATACCACTCGACTTCATCAATTCATCATCGAATCATGTTTCCGATCGATCCGCGATGCTTAATCATGAGCCATCGCGATGGCGGTTTTCATTAAACTACATGCGCGCTCAATATCTAGAGATATCTACTTCACAAGTGCAAAATGCGAAAGCGGGAAGGCACAGGCTAAATCTACATTCAGCCGAGCGTGTTTAGCGAGTATTTACAATTTATTTATAGGTAAAATTGTATTCGCGACACCACCTCATCGATCACTGGACAACATCATCGTCGTGTGATCGACGAGGTGGCGCCGCGAATGCTCATCGATTAAGAATCGTGGATCGATTCGAAACATGTCAACCGATAGTCGACATTATAAACGTGAGTAACCCGTTTCATTGTATCAATTCTATTACATACATATGTACAATATATATTGTTTGACCCTAACTCAAGTTTTGTTATTTTTCTTTCGTGTACGATAATCACTTTGCCTAAGCGTACTATGAATTAGGAAGAAAGAAGGTAAGAAGTTTAATTTATTTGTAGTCTGGGTAAGCAATGAATGGATATATGGTAATCCGAGAATTTCTAGCAGATGACACTTCTTTAGGTCATTTAAAATAAAGGTAATAATGAAAAATAAAATTTCTTTAGAAACAACACATAATCGGCATATCTAAATCTAAATTGATTGAAAAAATAATTGATTCGAGCAACGGTTTCGATCTCTTAAGATCAATTGAGATTGATCGATTGGTTAAGAGCGATATTGGCCTCTTCTACCGAAGTCGCTGGTTCGAATTCAGCTCGATGCGATGATTTCTTCAATAATCTCCTGTAATTTTAATTTATGATCTCGTTAGCACACGATTTAGCTTTATATCAAAATGCCTAAATATTTCTTATAGAGCTCATCATTGTAAATTAGAACAGCAGGATGTCCGAAGTATTTGCAATGTGACTAACTTTGTGTTATAAGTTACAAACGTTATAAAGAATGAATGCTAAGTAAGACATCATGAACGAGATTGTATCAGTCTTTAATGACATTTGCATGGCCTTGTCTCAGGCTCGCTATTGTTGTTCCACAATTGCAAAGCATTTGATCATACTCTTTCATACATGTGGATGCATTAAACTACTTAATTGTATGGTCACATCATATACCTCGGGTAGGTACCAAAATGTGGTAGTTATTGTACTAGGTACTCGATGACTGCTACACATACTTTATGAATAATCTAAATGGGGCATTGAGGGTTTGTTTTTAAGAATCACGATAATATGTGATAATCCATATTGAAAGGGACCTTATGGCGGCCGGCACTTACGCCTTTATAGCCGCTGTTCCAATACAATAGTGAATAGGTGTAACGTAAGCGCCTGCCGCCATAAGGCCCCTTTCGATGTGGATTATCACATATGTATACATTATTCCTGAATTATTAGGGGTCGGGATGGGTAACACGATCTGTGTTCGAAACCCTCGGTACGCGAGTCAGACTCGCACTTGACCGGTTTTTTTGTAACTACATAACAATTTTTACTTCGGTACATATGATACAAACATACAATTACATAATACCTATTGTTGATGTAGGTATTAATAAATTGATTTCCATTAGTACCTACTTCATTACACCGCACAATGCTTGCATATTGTCACATTTCATTAATCATGTTTTATAATGGCACACTTGCTCTTATGAGTTATAGATAATAAATAATGAATGCACTAATAAGGACTATCTCTATTATTTTCCTACTCTTAACTAATTAGCTAACATGCTATTATTATATAACTCCCAACTGAGTGTCTTTTATTATACATGAAATCAATTTAAAAATCAAGTTAATTAACGTCGGTAAGGTACCTATTAAAAACGCCGCCAAATGGCGATTGAAGAAAGAAGGGGTAGAGGTAGGCCCAGATTCATATACTTCAAGCAAGTGAAGAAAAAAATGTGCCGCGTCGTATCAGGAGGTCAAAAAACTACCAGAGAACCGGGAAGACTGGCGATTACTCCACCGACAAGAGCGTAACTTTAATGATGATGATGATGTGAATGACAAGTGAGGGAGTGAGTGAGTATAGTGAGTGAGAAGTGGGATTCCTCGTTCCTGTGACTACCCGGCGCAAAGGTCCCTAGTATACTGGTGGAACTGTGTCGTTCTATGGCCAGGTATATTCTTTGCGCCAGTTACTCACCGAGATGGGGGATTGCATCTTCGATCTCATAAGCGCCGAGCCAGGCGCGCTACAAACACTTTGGGCTCGGCCCGCCAGTCTCCACGGCTATCGGGACGACATCATATATACTGGCTTCAAGTCGCTATACTTGACGTGGTTGAGTGTGGCGGCGGTTTCAACGGCGCCGCCGCTTCATGCGTCGTGATAGCTAGGTGAGAGGGAGCAAAGGTGCTGACGCAACTTGCGTTCCAGGGTAAGCTGCGACCTCTAACCCATGGAACCAGTGAAGTGCGTCCGACCTCTTGCCGTCAGTACCAGCAGTTCAGGTCCTGACGCTCCAAGATTAAATTTAATAATTAAAAAGCAAAAATGTATTCGTAAGTACAATTCTGATTGCAAGAAATAACACGAAATTTAAAATAAATGTAGATTCAATAAAAATTTGCAATGTTTTTATAGTTGTGTGTGCGTCTTCAATGTAGCACACGTATGATACCTCATATTAATATTTAGTTTACATGTAAGTTATTTACTTGCACAGAAGGAAATATACCGCGCCTGTAATGACCTAACATAGACCTAGTTAGAATAGTATACAAAATGCCTTTGAAACGGTACTTAAAAGGCATTACATTAATAGGGTAGGTATTACATGAATAACCTAGATAGGAATATAGGTAAATTATCTCAACATCTCAACCACTATAACTTGCATACTTTAAATTCATAGTTGTTAAGTATAATCAAAAGACACATTAGGTATTACAAGATCGGCAGGCGAATCACGTAACTTTATGTACTAACGGTAGATAGATTTTACTTTCAATTTTGAAGTATAAATGTATGAGCATAATTAAAATTTGACATTAAAATTTACGTAACGGTAGTACAGAAGTGCGAACTAATAGGGAACATGCATTATTTCATTGATTTAGTCTATCTTAAACATTTAAGTGTGTAAAAAACGCGAACGCGCGTACTTTTTTTACATTTTCGTGTTTGGTTTACACACGAAAATGTAAAAAAAAGTTCGCGCGTAAATGCTCATTGCCTTGACGTGACGTCACTGCTGCAGATGTCAAACTTATCGTGGCGCATTAATATTATTTGTATCACAAAAATATTTTTATATATATTACTGGCTAGAGTAAGAACTACTGATATAATTTCACCATATTAATCTTAATGCATGTTCCCCATTTGATGTCGGTTACAAAAACGATAAAAAAGTAATGGAACTAAAATATAATAGAGATCGTTAATTTCCTGTGCAAACATTCAGCCGAGCCATGAAAACATATACGAATGAAATAAAAATAAACCCATAGATAATGCGATTAAGTTCCGTTATCAAAAAATAATGTGTTAGTGTTATGTAATCGCAAAGAAGCCCTATTATAGCCCACTGGTAAGTGACTCTGCCTACAAAGCTGACGGTCCTAGGTTGAACTCCCGGTCAGGACAAAGATTTGTGTGATGAGTGTGAATATTTGTTTCACAGTCTTAGATGTTTTCTATATATTTACGTATCTATAGATATTAAATATATCATCGTATAGTACCCATAACATAGTCCTTATTGAGCTCACAATAGTAGATTATTTAGTGTCGTAATTATAGTTTGGGACGTGGGGGATTTTCAACAAAGGACGCCACTTGGCATAGGTGTACCTAATACGGAAAGGTTGAAGAAAAATCGCTATATAACAATAAATAAGCAATACGTACAGTTAGTTACGTTAATATCAGTGTTAGTTAACGGCGTGTCAATTATAGAGGTCTAGGATGCCTTGTGTGTCTATTAAAGTTATTTAAAGAAATCTTCTTCGTATGTTAATCAAAGTCTAAAATCTGCATGTCAATTAAAGAAGTCCCGAAATACAGAGGTCTATCATTGCCAAGGGACCGGGACGGGGCCTTTGGTTGCAATTATAGAGGTTTCTCAATTATCCAGGTTTCACTGTATATATTTATTAATAAGTTCGAGGAAAATAGACCACAAAAGCGTTTTTCGTATGGACCACGTTCATATGACAAACGGACGGATAGACAGCGGTGTCTTAATAATTGCGTCCAGAAAAACCTGGAGAACCCTACGGGTACGGAATCTCTTTCTCTGGTCGGTCCCTCATGTCTGAGGATCGTGGTCAGCATCAGGGTTGCATCTGGAACGGATGATATTACGCCACCGGTTCCTGTCCAACGCGTCTCGTACATCCGTGTAAAATTTGGCGACGACGAGTCTTTCACTTGATCGGTCCATCGTGTTGGTGAACGACCGCACGATCTTTTGCCTGCGGTGTTCCAAACCACAATCATTTTTTTCAACATTTCGCCGCCTCTGCGCACTGTGTGGCCGAAATACGCAAGAATCCGTTTTTGGCACATGCTAGATAAGCGAGTATTTATTCGCAGCTGGTTGAGGATCGATGCATTAGTGCGCTTCGCAGTCCAAGATATCCTCAGCATTCGTCTTCAGTACCACATCTCGAAAGCATCAATCCTTTGTCTCTCGCGGGCCAGGATTGTCCACGTTTCCACTCCATACAAGAAGATAGGGTATATATCTTGGTTTTGATACCGATTCCTCTTTTCTTCCAGATGTTGTTTAAACGGGTCATAGCATCCTTTGCCATTGAAATTCGCCTTTTTATCTCGGGGACACAGCTTCCGTCATTGCAGATTTGAGAGCCCAAGTACATGTAGCGGTCGACGATATTAATGCCAGGAATGTTGCGGGTGATATTAGTTAGCTTTCCGGCTCGATCCACTATCATCACCTTTGTCTTCGCTCTGTTTATCATAAGACCGATATTGCCACATTCTGTCTCGAGTCTTTGGAGTACTACGGGTACGGAATGGAACTCTAAAAAAGTACTTAATTGCTACTAAACAAATGAGAATAAACAAACTTAATAATTAACATGGAAGACATAATTATAAAAACCCTGTTTTTTTCGGTGTTTTTTACACGTTTGTCTCACTTGGCCGATTTTGAGTTAGGTGCAATTTTGAATATAGGAATTCCCCCAAAGCTTGATTTATATGATTATGGACTCAAATTCACACATTTACTGCCAAAACTACAAAGAGTACCTACGTGTCTAATAATGTGAATGCTATATTACAATCTTGGGGAAACCTGACACAAGACAATGGTGCTATTATTGTAGAATATGTAATAGTCATTAACAATACAATACAAATATTCTTTATTGCACACCTCAGAAAAAAGCGACGACACGATTATTTACGATTTACGAACACGAATAATATTTAAGAAAACCCTCGCAAAGTAAGTAAGTGAGTAAGCTCTGTTTTTTGAGTTGGGAATTTAATTTCAGAACATGTATCATACAACAGTCTATATTGCATTATGCAAGAATACAAAAATGTAGAGCTGGTTATACTTGTTTGGAAGAATATAGTCATGGAGGATTTTTAATTAGACTACCGCTCCGAGACATAAAGTAAAAATACCAAAACCGTTCATGGAAATAATCCGTTCTCATGTACAATTGTTTTTTTTTTATTAATCAAATATAAATTAAATCAAATATAATAAAAATATTGAAATATGAACGCCGCCACTCGATGGGGTACGTCAAAAATTTTTTTTGCGCCGCCCAACAAGCAAAATACTATTTTATAATTATCCCAAGACCATTGTTTTATTAGGACTATTAGGGATTTATAAGCACTTACAAGTCCGGAAAAGGGCCCACATAAGTCTATTTCAACTTTTAACATATTTATAATGGCCCGTTGAAATGCCAATTACGCCAATAGTACTCCTATAATAGAATTATATTAATCCAAATACTCCTGTAAATCCTACTATAAGTATCTTACAGTAAAAAGTGAACTTAATACGCTCTCAGCAATGCTTTTATAAGTAATTTCATCTGTGAACAGTCTTGGAACTCAGTCGAAGTTTTTGAGTATAGTGAATTTGTATCGTGGTTAAATGTAATGAATGGGATTTCTGTTAATGTGTTTAAATGTAGTTGAATTATAAATCATTGTGTTGTGGAATTACTATTTTTAGCCTACTGTATTCGTAGGGGAACATGAATTCTCTGTGAATTCTATCACTTTTATTGTAAAATTTTTAAAGCGCCTCTTTAATTTTGAATATTTATAACATCTCGCACATGTTCTCCTGTAAGCGCTTATAAGTCTAAGTAACTGGAGTGATTACTCCTCAGTGTATATACTTCTGGTATTGGCTCTTATAGGAGTCATAAGATTGTAACGGCACGCAGGTGTTCTCCTATAAGCGCTTATAAGTCTAAGTAACCGAAGTGATTAATTACTCTTCAGTGCATATACTCCTGGTGTTGGCTCTTATAGGGGTCATAAGATTGTAACAGAACGCAGATGTTCTCTTATAAGCGCTTATAAGTCTAAATAATCGGAGTGATTACTCCTCAGTCAAAACAGCATTTAATTATGCTGTTAAAAGCGCAGTAGCAAATATTGATGCTATAATCGGAGCGTTATAAGCCCAAATAGCCTTATTAAGTACGCGTTCCAGGATAATTTTGCTAGTGGCCGTTTTCTCTGTAGGGGGGCCTCTCTAAAAAACATTTTAAAAAGTTTGGACGATTTCTATGGCTTCGGATCAATAAGACACTGTATATATAGGTACTGTAATGAAATCTGTAGCTCCACCCATTTGGCTGTAAAACCTATGTGACACGGACGGACGCATGAGTGACGGCAATAGGGTTCCGTTTGGACCATTCGGGTACGGAACCCTAGAAACGGAATTTCTGGAGTTTGCCAAGTTTTTTAAGTTACAAGAAAAATGAATATTGCCTAACCCAGTTAATCCAAACTACTGTGTCTTAAGATACGTGAGTTTGGCTTAACACGGCACAACGCATGTTCCCCATTGTGCCGCTCCATCCCTCACCCCCCCCCCCCCCCCCATTTTCCAAATAAATATGTCTTGTTAATATATGCACATTAAGCATGTTGTGTTTTTATCCAAACGTTTAACTATTTACTACTCCTGGAGGTCTATGATATGATGGTCACGTTTATTGACGTCAAACGACAAGATAAAGCATCTGTCACTTTCTGATACCACTCGATAGAAAGTTATAAATGCATTATCTTTTCGTTTGTGGTCGATAAACGGGACCATAAGATGGGGCCTGGTAGACGTAACTGGTGACCGAAAAGCTGGCGACTGCCTCGCAGAATGTATCAGCATTCAGCATTGCGATACAGCGAGGAAATGCCGCCAGCATCCTCGCTACCCCAAGGGCCTGTTTTGAATTGAAGTTTAAAATTATTTAAGTTAATGTAGATTTGACTACTCCTTTTTTGTCTTACTTTTTTCTCACAAAATGCAATAGGATGTTGTACGATACACATGTGTGCGAAAACGTAATTCCTCATCTAGTGTGGGACAAAAAATCTCACTCGTGTTTTTGTTCATTGCCACTCGTTTGGCATTGGCAAAGTAGGTACTTTCCGAACTCGTATCGTATGTGTAAATAACATTTTTAACCCCCGGGCCCCGATGGGCAACGCAAATGTGTTTTGTGTCTGTCTGAAGCATCGTAGCTCTTAAACGGATAAACCAATTTGAATGCGTTTTATATTATTTAAATGCAGGTTTTCTAGCGATGGTTCCTAGACACGTTTTACCAATATTGGTTTATCCGTTTTTGAGATATTGAACTTTAAAATAAATAAACAAGTTGTAGTCATTAGATGCTGGATGTGGTGGGCTGGTGGGTGAATAAAGCAATTATATCTCGAAGATTATGTAATATTGTTTTGTGGTGAAAAAGCAAGGTTGTGGGTAAAAAAATCAGACAAATGCGACTCGAACTCGCCCACCGAGGGTTCCGTACAAGTTTGTAGGTATTGATTACGTTCTTTACATTTACCCTATATTTTTTATGATTTAATTACAAATGTATAGTTTTCTTTCAGATTTTTCCCTATACTAGTGGTATAAGGCGATATTACTTGCCAAATTTCATAGTTCTAAGTCGACGGAAAGTATCCTACAGATTTCGATTCCCTTGAGTGTCGAACTTATACGTTTTATGCGGCATAAACGGCCAGATCTTTTTTTACGTTAACTTAGAAATTTGATTTAACACAGCTTCAAGAAACTGAGGAGTATATGGTTTATATTTCAACTCGATACCTTCACGCGTTCCCGAGCTACAGGATCTTGAGTCTTGACAGACAGAAGTACAACAAAGTGGTTCCTCTAGGGGTTCCGTTTTTTTCCATTTGAAGTACGGTGCCCTAAAACGGGTCGTTTTTTCACTTTATGTCATTCTCTACTCGTAAATGTGACTTTGCCTTGTTGATTTATATCCATCTAATCAATACCTACCTACTTATATTATTATTAATTAAGATTGGGCGTAGCATTAAATAGATTTGCAATAATATTAATACCCATTTTAGACATTAATACAAATTAAATACTACCTATACCGTATTGAACCTAATACATACAGCGTTCTAGATATAAATAAACAGTGTCATTTCGTTTCCTGGTAAGGCTTCTATTACACGCACACTATTACATACCTATTATATAAATCTAAACTTTTAAAACTAAAAACGAGTTAGTTTTGCGCCAATGGTATAATTTTGATGCCACGCCCGTATTGTGTAAATGTATGAAATTGCGAAAAAAAATATGTTTAATATTTCAGAATTGTCGGTTTTGGTAAGCCTTCAAAATACCATCGCGAACAGGGATTGTTGAGCCACTCGCCAATCTTCGCAACTTGGATGTGTAACGCAAATCGGGACTGACTCGTCATCGGGGAACATCGGTCATTCATTACGGCACTTGCCATGGTCGACTGTACTTACTAGGTATTAGGTATCTAAAATAGTGTGAGTAGATTGCTGTTCTCTTGGAATGCTATAACGATTACTTAAGTTATTTATAAGGTCAGGTGGATATGGATATGAATTGAGCTGGAAATACAACATGTATTTAGCCAAATCATTCCGCCAACTTTGGCATTCATTCTTAATCATGAACGCGGAATCAGCCGAACAAGGTCGATTTGATGACATCGCGTTGTCGACTTTTTGTCGCGGCGGTGTATTGTGCGCGCGACCTCACAAAAGGTGTCGTCACATAAACGCATGTCCGACAATCCGCGATCATAGGCCGGAATCACACAAGCAATTTCACGGGTGTAATAGTGCTGTCATTGTACGCTTGGATTCATAACACAAAACATACACAAACTCACGCCTGTATTCTGAAAAGGAGCAATTAGAGCTTATTAAATTTCTTTTTCAACGCTACTATACAGGATTCGATAGTTACAAGGAGAGAAAACCAAACAAAGCAGCTGTTCGTGCAAAAATACATAGGTATAATGACAGCTAAAAAACAACTCAACTGAACATAAATTAGAACCGACAAAAAGGAAGGATAAAATAGACAAAAGAGTTGCTGAAAAAATATAAATTATCAAACTAAATAGGTTGAAACCTCAACAGCTACTTATAGCAATTGTGAGTTTGAAGATGGTGAAAATGTGATATTGATATTCCAGTGATAAGTTGCTATCCCATCGAGCACAACATACTCTTTTTCTTTTTTTTCTTTTCTTTGCACCTTTTATAAAATATCTGTTTAGCCCAATGGTTGGCTGGTAGAGAATGCCATTTGGCATTAAGCCCGCCATTTGTACAATTTGTGTATTTTGTGCAATGAAGTTTAAATAAATAAATAAATACTTCGAACTACACTTAACTGTTCCCATTGGCGACTTTTATGACACCCACGAGACTAATACACCAAAATATTGTATTCAAGATATATATTACATGCCGGTGTTATTTATGCATGTCCTTGTGTCTTACTACTCCAATCGGGTCCTCATTACTGGAGACCTAGGAGATGTGCTTAATTTCATGATATCCTTGAGATATCACCAAATACCTAGGTAACAGAACCCCTCCAGACAAAAGTCCTGTATTGCATGTAGGTACCAGCATTTTGTAACCTTTAGCAACTCGAATTTCATTAGTATGGTTTTTAGGGTTCCATACCTCAAGAGGAAAAAAAAACGGAACGGAAAAAATGGACTCTTCAACGCACAGCCTAAATTGCTAATGCTAGAGATTTGATTTTTACATTTAGTCGTCGATTACATTTATAACGTAGGCTAGGGATAAGATTTTTTTTTAATCATTCCCTAAGGAGATAAAACAAGGGATGAAAGTTTGTATTGAAAACACGTATTTATTGAAGTGAGAGATTTGAACTTTGTATATAAACTCTGTGTTTAAATTTATTAATGGCGTATTTGAGCGTTTTTTGTAATTGCTTCCCTAAAGGGGTGAAAAGGGGGCTCCAAGTTTGTACGGGAAGCAAATTTTTTTTGAAGTGAGTGATTTAAAACTTCATATATAATCTCTGTTTAAATACAACAAAACGTATTTCAGTGTTTTTTTTAAATTGCTCCCCTAAAGGGGTGAAAAGGGGGTTCCAAGTTTGCACGGGGAGCAAATCTTTTTTGAAGTGAGAGATTTAAAATTTCGTATATTGAAACAACTGGAGGAGGTATTTGGCTGCAAAGGGCAAGGGATCGTGACAAATGGAAAGCTCTGGAAGAGGCCTTTGTCAAGGGACAAGTTGAGGTTGTCGATGGAGAACTAGAACATTAGATTAGATAAAAGAAATAAAAGTATAAAATATAATAAAAGTAAAACAATGATGTAAGAACAAAAAACTTCAACAATAAAGGCTATTTTTTTTTTATTATATTGACTCTCTGTTTCAATACAACAAAACACATTTCAGCGTTTTTCGAAATTGCTCCCGTAAAGGGGTGAAGAGGGGGCTCCAAGTTTGTGCGGGAAGCAAATCTTTATTTTTCTCTAAAATCTTTACGGGTGTCATCTTCGAGGTTCCTCGGGGTGCCGTTTACGAAAATGACATCCAGTTTTAAATTCAAGATGGCAAACATTTATTTTTCTTAAAAATCGATACGGGTGTCATCGTCGAAGTTCCTCGGGGTGCCGATTGCGAAAATAACATCCATTCTCAAATCCAAGATGGAGGACATTATTTTTCTTTAACATAAATATGGGTGTCATCGTCGAGGTTCCTCGGGGTGCTGATTACGAAAATAACATCCGTTTTCAAATCCAAGATGGCGGGCATTTATTTTTCTTTAAAATCGATATGGGTGTTATCTTCGAGGTTACTCGGGGAGCCGATTACGAAAATGACATCCATACGCGAACTCGACTATACATATGTGTTTGTGTGTGTGTGTGTATGTAATATAATGTATAAATATGTAATATAATGTATAAATATGTAATATAATGGTGGTGCATACATACATTACATACATATATATATATATATATAATGGTGGTGACACTGATGCCTCCTCCGCTTATATATCGATATAGCAACTAAAGTGAAGGAGGGATGATGGAATTGAACTGTTATTGACCGAGTGAGCGAAGCGATGGAAGGCCTCCGTTTCAGCTTTGGAAAAAAGCTGTCGTGTGGCCGACGGGCGGATATTGTAGACTAATCAGTTTTTGTTTTTTTTTTCAAAATGGCGGTGTTATGAGGATAAACGAAAAAATGCTGCGAAGGTCTACAGCTCACAGAGTCACGAGTTTAGTATAGGCGCTGACACAATCCCCATAGAAAAAAAGTTTCGAATGGCGGAAGAAGCGGTATATTATAAAAATCTCTCGTACAAGGTTTTCGTCAAAAAATATTTCTCTTTGGATTAGAAGCATTAAATTTATAGTAGGTAAGGTTGTTCTAAAATTAATATTTACACATGTTGAAACAAGTCAGATTCATCGGAAAAAATATTCGGACAAAAATTCATTAATAAAAGAAATATGTTTGAACGAAAACTTTACTCAGAAATACTTATCATTCATTCATTTATTTCAAATAGGTATGATATGAGTTCCTATTCTCAAAGATCATAAATATTATGTTACGTATTTTACTCGACTGAACTATGCCAGAAATTATATGTTTATATTTAGGAAAAACTCATAGCGGTAGATTAGCTTAAATTTATTTCATAACATAAATTGCAGTACAAGTCTGCTTTAGTCAAAATTACATCACAGTCTCAATCAATATCATCATTCTCCTAGCGTTATCCCAGTACAGTTGAATCCTGAAGGATGCCCGGCGTCCGCTACCTTCATTTTCTTACCAAGTAATTTGTCATTTTATATTTATTTTTAAAATAAGGTTTCTAAATGTAATGTTTATTGTTGACGTGAAATAAATTGACATGAGCACTAAATACACTTATTACAAAAATAATAAATTCATTTCGAGGAAAAATAAAAACACAAAAAGATGACGGTTACCAAGGATCGAAAGCGAGTATGATGTGAGTGTGTGTGTGTGTATGCGTTACTCGGAGATTTAAGCAAAATGATATTCCACAGGACCACCGTATGTCATCAACAAGGTGATGAATATTTTCTATTTATTTACGCCTTATTTACGTATGCTACGTACGATTCGTACAAGAAGCTACTTCCTTGATTTATTACTGCGCTATATTTATTTTTGCGTAATGTTTGTCAATAACTGACTTTCTCAATGAGATTTGGTACGCATGTGCATTTCGCATTTGATCGGAGAATACGTTAAAAATAAACATTGTTTAGTGCAGTTAGATTGCAATTTCTACATAGGATTTTTTGCTGCTTCAGTAGTTTGAAAATCGTCATATATAGCGGTTAGCGGTTTCTCTCTGTAGCGGTTTCTCAGGAAAAAATGAAAAACTACCAAATAATCTCAGTACCGCCATCTATTAGCAGAACCTCGGCAGGAACCCGTAACGTTTCACCTTAACTTAGTTTTGAATATGTTGAAGCGCGTTAATCCCACACTTGAAACCCACCCAATTTTGAAATTGGAATCGTTTTGCTAAAATAAAAGACACGCATTTCAATGGTGAGCTCTTGTGGCTTGGATCGTTTGTGCGTAACTAATATAACTATGTCAAAATTACTTAACCAGCTTATTTGACTAATTTGATAACGTATTACGAAAAAAATAAAAAAATTGTCTATTTGAATTAAGTATTGATATTAAATGAGTCAAAAATATTTCTACTAAGTACGCTTGTTTGCCACGTTTGGGTGTGAAGTAAAGTACTGAAGCATTTTTATGATGAACAATAATAACATTACTCACCTTTAGAGTATTTTCTAGTCTATCACATGTTCAGAAATAGGTATTATTAACAAACCTTAATCATTGTTAGGTTGGTACTTTAGTCTTTACCTAATACCTGTAGACACATTGTTATTTTATTTGTCATTTCCATCCACATAGTAGGTAATAAACATAAACATGAATATTACTTAAATGTTCTCGGGTAAAAATGGTTCTGATACCAGCACCGAGATCACTGGTTACAATGTGTTTAATGGACTTTGAACCATGGTTTAGGAAAAACTGTAAACCAATCTCCGGAAAGCAATCAATGAACGGAACCAGAACCAATAAACTCCATTGTGATGGCTTTGAGGCTTCGCAATACATCCGTGTCGTATCTCCTGTCTGTAAAAATGTGTATGCACGTGCACATACAATACAAATAGCCATACCATCCGTGACTCGCGTGGAAACAACGATGCCCCAGCAGATAAAACCATTGTACCTAGGTAAAGTTAATTCTGTCCTACTTGGTAGCGACGATTACGCTAAGTACTGAGCCAATAATGAAATGATTACTGCGTCCGGTATTAGATGTATTAGCGCATTTAGTAATCAGAAGCATAAAGTGTACGAAAGGAGTGCAAATAGGTACTGTCTAAGGGGTGGTCTAAGGTTTAAAGAAGTTTGGTAAAATATAGTGGCTCTGGTAGAAATAATATAACATATTACTAAATTTTATGTAAACATAAGTAGTATAGGTACCTGCTTAGAAATAAGGGATATCGAGATATTCAATTATTATTATGACTTATTATTTTTTTTGCAGATAATGGCGGCCGAAACAAAAGGCAACGATAAAAATCTTAATATTAACGGCAGTGACTTAAATGGAACACTTGTAATAAGAAATAGCTTAAACAAATGTAAAACAAACAAACATAGCAATGAGAAGACAGAAAAGATCGACGATGCCTGGAAAGACATGGACATTGTACAAAAAGCGAGGAGGATGATTTCTCTCATAACGGTAGAACCGATACTTGCTTGTTACGTGATGCCTTCAGTACTTTCAGCTCTAGCTACACAAAATTTGTATCTAGAAAAAGCTTGTAGAGTGAATCTTGGTTTTGATGAACATGTATGCGACGCATTGACTCGCAGAGAAACAGCGAACTATACGTTTGAAGAAGAGGCTGTCCAAACGCTTGTGGCTTCTGTTGCCGGTTGGAAAACGGTACTACAATCATTCTTGCCCTGCGGGATCCTAATATTCCTGGGGGCCTACAGTGACAGAGTAGGGCAAAGAAAGTTTTGTATGCTTTTGCCTATAATCGGTGAGTTTTTAACTAGTGTCGGACTAATTGTGAACACATTCTTCTTCTACCAGCTTCCCGTGGAAGTAGCAGCTGTGACAGAGGCTATATTTCCTGCTCTGACGGGAGGTTGGGTGACGATGTTCATGGGAGTGTTCAGTTATATAGCAGATGTGACGACAGAGGACCAAAGGACGTTGCGAATAGGAGTTGTGAATCTGTTCTATTCCGTGGGAGTGCCAGTGGGTGCGGCTTTAAGTGGGATCCTAGTGCGGAAAATAGGGCTGTACGGAGTGTTCTCCTTGAGTGCGACGCTGTACGTCCTTAGTTTCATGTACGGATTCTTCAGGATCAAGGAAGTAAAGCGGCCCGACTTAAACGTGGTGAGTTAAATATGCATCATAGATTCATTTTCACAGTCGTTAATTGGAAATAGAATCCTAAATTATTGCCAATTAAAAAAGTCGGAGTCGGCCTTTAACATAAGACTCCGCGTTTTTGAAATTAATAAGAGAAGAGATGAACTTTGTGACTTTTTATAGTCTTGTTATTTATGCTTGTTGTTAGTTTATTTATGTACGTAGCATTTATTCCTCGGGCGTCTGAATGTTTAATTGATGGCCTTATCATAGGCGTTTGAACCTGGCACCTTCGAGGTGAGCGGGAATAGGGGTCTTGTTGAATGCAGTTCTTTAATGCATTAATAACAGCTTCTAAATATAATACAATTACCTATAATTATGTCAATTAGCGTTTGTACTGCGCGGCTAGCTAATTAAATTACTTTTATTAATATGAGGCTTCTACAAGGGACCTTTTATAAATAGCTAATAAGATTAAATTAGGTCGTATTTACGTAATAATAATGACCTAACCCGCTATATAATAGTAGTTTATACATCTGCTACCCAATGAGACTGCTACATAATAACCCGACGACGACGACGAGATAGCCCGGCGCGCAGCTGAGAGTTAAGATCTCATAACCGTTCAATTCACGACGCGGTTATGGCTATCTCCACCACTGTGTGATGCGAATATACGGAATGCGCGCGCGGGGCGTACATATCGTAAAGCTGGTCCTAACTACTGTTATTGATCAAATTAAGGTGGAGCTACTATATAGGTGTAGATAATAGTTATTTGTTATACAAGGGTGCAGTTTTATTTCAACCGCGAGTGTGGAAGTGAAATACGAGCTAGCAAATGGTTTAGGCATGAGCTAGCGAATGGATTCTGTAGTTGAGCCATGAATGAAGCAAGAAGTTCGAAAATAGAATTCTGAGCGAAGGGAGTGTTTGAAAAATAGAATTCTGAACGTAGCGAGTGTTGAAACACATGAGACGTAAAATAACTTTGCAGCCGTGTGTAATACACATTTTTCACCTCACTAAAGCGAGGAAAATACTACATAAACAAATGAAATAATCAAAATCAGTATTTTTAAATTCATGATTATTTTTATTTATTTACTCTCGGAATATGTTGTTAAATACAATTGAATATAAAACTATTTTTGCTTCCACACCACCTAATTTGATCAGACAATTTAATCAGATGGGCGAAAATTGTGTCCTGTCTGGACTGGCCTTTACATGTTATATTATATTTAAAAAAAGTAACTACTTATATAATAAATAACACGCTCGGATTTCAAAATTCTTTGCGCTCTTGTGGATAAAATGCAGTTTTGCTATCTGTTTTTAAAGAATAAAAAAGGGCCAAGTGCGTGTCGGGTCACGCGTAATGTAGGCTTCTGTTGTTGCCCACCCGTTACATTATGCGGACTTAAAAAGATCGCAATCTTATATCTTCTATGTTTTTGACACAACTACATGGTGGACATGTCCACAATAAAAATATCTAAATGAACAAAATGGTTTTAGAAACTCCTTAATATTTTTGATCGATCTATCCAACGATACCCCACACGATGGAATTTGGAAGAAAAAAGTTGCACATCTTACGTGTAGGGGAGGTGCCATAAAAAAAATGTTTTTCAAGATCTACCGTTTTGTAGGCGTATTTGATATGTATATTCATGCAAAATTACAGCTTTCTAGTACTAATAGTTACTGCTAAGCTAAAGCGAGGACGGACGGACATGGTGAATAAGGGCTTTCCGAGCTAGTGAGGTGAAAATACAATTAATTTATTTCAATTATAAAACATTCTTTCACATCAATTGACGCAATCATACCTTCATAATTAATTTATAAAGGCCTTGTAAATATTGTAAATGAAAGTAAGCTCATAGTAACATTTATCATATTATGCTAAATATAGTATTATTTCCATTAAAACACTGGCTTGTGTGCGGCGGCGGTGCGTCAGTTTATGCACATATATGCACTCAAAGTTGCATAACATGTCTATAAATCGGCATAACATTAAGTAATACTTGCCGTACGGTGTTGGGCTGTGCGATAAATATTGATTTGTCACTACAACTTTCGCTTTCTCGTGTGCAAGAAAATAATGAAAAACACTAAGAGTAGGTAAACTGTAAGTAAATATTAGGAGACAATCGTACACAAATCGATCTAGTCCGACTAATACGCTCAATAACGCTTCTGTGTTAGGTATAGCTACTAGACGTCGGTTATATGTAGTTGTAAGTACATATTATAGCAGTCGTCGTTCGTTACATTTTTGGGCCATTGTAATGATGAACATACCTTGTTGGAATTACAATGTTATGTACTACCTATTAGGATTGAAATAATTGCAATGAAGATCGGTAGATCGGAACCTATCTTTAAGGAAGAACTTGCATAATTAATTTGTTTTTTGTAAAATGATGCTCGATTATTCGATAGACCATGGCTGTCCACAAATTATATAACAGGTTCCAAGTTCAATGACTACAGGCAGCGGAGCATGACCACACAAAAAGTCCGTCAACTTGACCTAATTTAAAAACTCTGGAAGGACCTTCAACATCGCCAGTTCAAATGAGCCGTGGAAAAACAAACATCGATTGGATTGAATGTAGCCTTTCGTGTGCCATGCCCATTTTAACTTGTGTATATGTTTTATTTATTTGGCTCCTCTTCGGTAGGCAAGGATATATTTTTACAAATGTTCTACCTGTCGACCAAGTCTCAAAATGACTGCTCATTTATGTACACTTTATCTCACGAACGCGGGTGAGCCATGGTTGTGTGTTGAGATACACCTACATGCGAATTGTGTATTCAGCGAAGGAGCTATGAGTTCACATTGTCTATGTGTTCGTATGTGTCATAACTACAATTATGGCTAATCCCGTGCTCGTGAGATAAAAGTATTACTGTAGCCTAACTATCAGGTGTATTAGGCGATGATATACAGTACGTGTATAGATAAATATACTGACATGTAGGTAAAAAATAGGTACATACAAAACGTCTAAGGCTCAGAAATCAGGAACATATTTATTATATTCGGGTTTATCACTCAAATAATGTCCTTATCGAATTTAAGGCGATACGGAGTCTTTAAACCACGGCCCCGTGTAAAAACTTATAGACGCACTAATACTCGTAATATCTTCAGCGAGAGAAAATAAGATGAATAGATGCAATATCTTCGGGAATGGCTTAATTTTGTTTTAAACTACATTGTACTTAAAGTAAGCACCTGATCGAAATATCATCTTAACCAAACCTAAAGTTAAACTATAAAATATTCAAAATATAGCATCTTATCATGCGTCATTACGGCGTTTTGCACTGACATTCGAGTACAGAACGTTAAATGTTATATATGGCGCCTATTAAAGAAAATTGACAATCAGATTTTAATGCACACAGCTTACGATTACCAATGGTTTGCTGCAACTCGCACTAAAATACCTATAATTATCAATTCTGTCAAAGTAGACCTGATTTTAAAAACTAAACCATCGTGTTTTCATCTCATCAATAACCCTTCGATGATGGAAGATTCAGTAATTCATATCAAACTCGCATGTTAAGTATGTTACGGCCAAGTGCGAGTCGGATCACGCACAATGAGGGTTTCCGGACCAACACCTACTTGTCCACATTAAAAATCACAATCCAATACATTGAATCTAAAAAGGTCGTATCTATAGGGAACTCTTAACAAGGGTTAACTTAAATGGAATAGGTTTTTAGAAACCTTCATCCTCATTTTTCCCCAAACTCCTTATTTATAAAGGCCTATCCATGGATACTCCACGCGGCTATGTGCGATTTGGATAGACATGACGAAACTACAATGTATCCGTTTTCGCCATTTTGGCGATGGAACCCAAAAAAATAGGGAAAGTGTCGCCTTAAAACCAGGACGGGGACTCTAAATAGTTTTCTCATGGGTACTACAAATGGGTCCATTTCGTGACACGACTGTTTTTGTATTCTGTCCCATTATTATGTACTTGTCTGTCATGAATAAATGTTGAATCTGAATCTGAAATAATTAGGAACAGAGAAAGACTGCTTTCCAAGAGCAAATGCATAAGTTACTATAGAAAAAACCCACCACTATAGGTAGGTATTTCAACTTCTTTGTGAAGTTCCTACGAAAATCAAGCGTTCCATTTGTAATCAATGTAGTCATCAGCATTGATTCCATTTCGTGGTTTTCGGCTGAATCACTTAAATACCCAGACCTATAGGAAACACCTCTTAATTTCGCTCAATGCGGTATAACATAGGGATTAAATATTAATAGTTGCTTAATTTCATTTGCGTTTGACGCTACCGATTATTTTGCAATTAACAGACATGGCAGCTGCACGATGCAGCTGATGATGAAGACATCATAAATATGTCAATGTAGGCGGTTATAGACTATCCAACCTCCTTAGCGATGCGTTAGGTAAGCGCGACTTACAATGTAACCACAGATTTAGTTTCCTATTTTGTACAGTCAATTTAAATCTATTTTTATCCTGGCTCGGCTATAAACTGTATAATTTGGAATATTTCAGAAGCCGTCCAAAAATTGTTGTGACTGGCTGCACTCGTTCTTCGACATCAGCCTGGTGAAAGAGACTCTTCTCGTGGCCTTCAAGCGCGGGCCCAACAACCGCCGGCTGCGCGTGATCATGCTCGTCGTCGTGCTGTGTGTTGTCATCGGCCCTATTTACGGTAAGTTGTCCAAGAATTGCTGCGCTGGATTTACTTGTTCTTCAACATAGGCCAGAGGGGGCCTACCGCGAATCGAAAACGAAGTATCTCCCCTTCTGTTGGTCGAATTTTCAAGTGCCACAGACCTCGTGCCATGTCATCGGCATTATCTACCGTAAGAACGCGACCCGACCCATTCATGAATTATCGAGGTTGCACTTTGTTCGCCAACGTCAGCCTTTTTTCGAGGAGAAAACCGGCGAACAAGGTGCCCAAGACAAGCCATCGGAGGATATGGTATTTAAGTAACAAAAAAAATTGTCCTTTCCCAATCCGCAGGATGTGCGTGATCAGCGGGTTTTAACCATGGTAAGCCCTTTAGGGCCCTATTCGGCTTAACGTACCCATTTTTTTATTGTAACTCTATGCGATTTAATTTAAGGCCAAAGCTCTATCTACTTTGTTTTGTATATACAAATCGGTTACATGCTCATGAATTCTATGACGAACTCGATTACCAGCGGCACCTACCTAAATCCCATCAATCTCTACTCTATCGACAAAACATATTGACAGGTAGGTAATCTAAATGTAATCACCAGTACCAGTCTTAAGTAATCAGTTAAACATTTACTTTATCTTGCATACCTAATGCGACACCTTTGGTATAAGGTAAGTAACGCACCAGAAACTATACTATATTTGGCAACAGAAACGTCATAATATTCTACGTCAACTTTGGCACTGTCGCAGACCAATGTTAAATACGGATTAGTTACGCCATCGCTTTCTACCATTCACTTTCTAAGGTGTATCGTTCCGTATATATTTCTGGTTTTTACGGACGGTATCTATAGGCGCGACAACATGCAACACTGGATATACTTGTTTAGAGCTCTGTGCTGACGGAATATTCTACCTATTTACCATGAACTGCAAAACATCTGCAAAAAGTTGCGTTTCTTCCAATCAAATTCTTTTTCGATAAGTGAAAATGTTATTCTTTTCAGCACATTTAAGTAAAGCTTGTTTTAAAAAAAAAATACTTTTAATTTATCCCGTAGAAATTCCATTAGCGACCTGTAAATTCGCGACGTCCGGAACTTCTACTTTTACAAGCAAGTTTGAAGAAACGAATTCATTACATTTAGCTAGTTAAGTTTATGATTCATTGGCGTGTCGCGTACCCTAAGTATAAATATAAACCAATCGAAATCAGAATATAGCTTACTGGACAAGGTTTTTATTGCTTGCAAAATTAAACCCAAATTGCTTCCTATTTTAAAAGCAAGTTATGAGTTTGAGTGCCTACCTATTAATAACAAATGTGTCACTGAACGCTATTTTATGATATGGCATGGGGTCAATTTGAAGAATACAATTCGTATTCCAATTTCATTGTTATGTCTTCCGTTTGTTAATTCTTACACGCGGTAGCACGCCTAACATCAAATTATATGCCATGAGAATTATCTCCATAACTGCAAATCGCACACTTATAATACTTGAGCACTATTATAAGTAACCACTAAGATTATATTTTTTAGATTACGGTGCAGTGCGGTGCATTACACAGCCATTAAAACCAAAAACAATGGACAAATCATGAGACAAGCTGTTGTTCTCCACAACCAACTACGATTACCTACCCAGTAATTTAGATGCTTGGTCCGAGTAAAATAAAAGGTTTTTCACTTCTCATGCTCGAAAAGTGTGTCATATTAGACTTGTCAAGCGGGGCTAAAGTAGTACATTTAACCCCTAGGGAAAATATGAATACATATTTATGATTTACAAAATATTTGAATTTGACCAATCAAAATACTTCACCTATTAAATCCACCAATCACAGAACACTAATTTAACTCTTAAAAAAATATTTGGTATTGGGTATTAACCAACCAGAATACAGCTTTACTAAAATCGACCAATCAGGAAATATAATTATTTTTTCCATAGAGTCTAAAGATTAAGTTTGTAGTAGTCCCTATTTCACAATAATTAAAAAAGTGGTTAAATCGTTCGAGCAACACTTTGAAGCACTCAATAGAAGGTCAGTTAGCTTTTTTCGCGCGTGAATGTTGCGCGCGAACCGCAGTGTCTAAGTTTTGTGTCAAAGGAGTATAGAAAAAAAAATCATCTGTCAAATAGAAAAAAAAATCAATCTGCAAAAGTATATATCTTCGCCGTGGAATTTATTGTTAATTTTGGGTGGGTTAACCTTTGTTTATTTATTTTCTCGCAATCGAAGTGAAAAGTAGAGTGTATAACTCTGGTCTAAAAGCCATATTACCCCTCGAACTATTTTCCCTCACTTCGTTCGGGAAAATAACTATCTCGTGGTAATATGGCTCATTTTAGACCCTTGTCATACAATCTACTATTGTTTTAGAATATAACAAAGTCTTGCAGTGATCATATTGTGAATAATTCCAATTGGGAGAAACGTTTCGTATGATATTCTCGTTTAATATAGCGTTACCTAATGCTTCACCATCCAAAATATAAAATGCTCATAATATTTGTACTGCATGCACTTCGGAAAATATTAAATGCGTGTACAAGGACTTCACCGCTTCAACTTTTGAAAAGATGAAGTGGTACCTACTGACAGTCCATGAGCTCTTAATGACATTCGGCGGGGTAATCACGTAACTTGTTTACTACCATTAGGCAGATTTTAATGTCAAATTTTAATTGTCAACTCATACATTTATACTTCAAAATTGACAGTAATATCTATCTACCGTTAGTACATAAAGTTACGTGATTCGCCTGCGGTTTCGGATAAAATTGGGCGTAATGGTATAATAGAAAATAACAACGACTTTTTTCTTGTCATCTCTATACTATATATAATTTCTTGTAAATTTTTCCTGTTATATTTTTCCTGTAAAATATACATTGGTATCAATGTTATGATATTGGTAAATTACACATTGTATAAGTCTCTGGGTCCATTAGGGTAAATATCGACCAGAGATGTGCGAAAATGTGTGCAAGCTTGACAGCTTGGTGTCGTCAAATGTACGTAAACACAGCTTTGTTATCTACATAACAAGTAATGTTAGCACAGTGGTAATAAATGAAAATGAAAGGTCTAATTTACTTGTCGAACTAAGCGGAGGCGTTAAATAGAATTAGCGTGTTCGGTTATTTTGGTACCTAATACTTACTTAAACCTTACCTCAAAATAAAGTATATATTATAATGGTAACAAGTATTGTTCTGGATTGCAGGAGAAATGTCGGTGATGTACCTCTTCACGAGATACCGCTTCAACTGGAACGAGGTAGACTTTAGCGTGTTCTCAACGTATGCGATGTGCACTTCATTAATTGGTAAGAAATACTAAATGAAACCATTCGTTTGTTTTTTTAATTTTATCTATTCTATAATATATGCAAGTCGTAGGTAGTGGTCAAACACCATAATTCGCTGTGATATGATAGCACAGAACTTCGAAACTAACAACGTTTTTGCAGGTGTTAGAATGGATGAACACGAAAAACAATGATAGGTATTCAGTGTAGATGATCCAACAATTACTTGCAACTTGTTTAATTTTCGACTTAGTTAAAGAAGCTTAAAAACGCAAGCTAAGCCACTTTATAAGTCTTTAATTTTATAAATTTATACCTATTTAAGCGCGAAAGTAACTACTTACCTACCTCCGTCTGTCTGTAACATTTTCACACTAATAGCTAAACTGGATCTAGTTTTTTGCTGAATATAATTGAATTTCTACATAGGAAAAGTTTCGGGAAAAATGTGGTTAAGAGTAAGGAACATAATTACCTACTTGTGATATGACTTTAGTCAGTTTAATGTTTGACATTTCAGGGACTCTATTTTCTGTGGGTGTATTCAGTCACCTACTCAAATTTGATGACGCCATCATTGGAGTGATATCGTGTACTAGCAAAATATTATCCGGCTTCATGTACGCGTTTGCGACTAAAACGTGGCATATTTATATTGGTAAGTGGAGTATTTTATTTTCGACTTTGGATGCATGATAAAAGTAGTAGATTGTGTCTCAAGGGAGCAAAATGATATATTTACGGCGAGGGTGGTATATTGAATTCTGAGTGAAGCGAAAGATTCTACAATAGAATCCTGAGCGTAGCGAGGGATTCTAAAGTAGAATCTTGAGCGTAGGGAGGGATTCAAGTGTTTACGCCCAAGACGAAAATAATTTTGCTACCGTGTGACACATACTGCTTTTCACACCGTCTATGAGGCCCGCTGCTACAAATATAAAATATCTTACAAATGATTTTACTACAATATCACATACGGCTTTTCACACCTTCTTTGAGGAAAAGAGTCATTGTTGCCCTCAAATGAGGGAAGAAAAGTACAACTTTGATCCCTCAGTCGAAGGCAACAATAACTCTTTTCTGAATAGCAGGTGTGAAAAGTGTAATTTCGGATTAGTAGACTAGCTAGACGGACTGTGACTCTTGGCCTTGACAAATCTTACTGTTAAGAGATCTATACGACTAATGATTTAGATCAGTAGCTTAGATGATGCGCTGCACAATGCCATTTTGCGGTGACTGGATTATCAAAGTACAGTCAGTTGCAGAGAAATTGTAATCCTGCATAAATGTTGGTATCGACGGGTTTCTCAGTACTACACATTTATAGCCTGCCTTCACTTGTATGGCGACGTGCAACGCCACCTATATGCGCGATACGTAATTAATTAAACTAAAAACCCAACCCACGAAAATTGCGAATGGCAAGATCTATATACTGCAGTAATATCTGTCTTATAACTACCATTTCATATTTTTTCAGCACCCTTGATTGAAATCTTCAGTGGAACGTCATTTATAGCCATGCGATCTATGGTTTCAAAATTAGTCGAAAAAGATGAATTAGGTAAGTAATGTCAGTGACATTTTTTTAAGTAAGTACCGTTAAACGTATCTAATTATATAGCCTACCCAACGATGGAAAAATAGCTGAAAAAACCCGTGTAAAAGCTAATTTTGGTATTCTTGACTCGAGACGCGTGAAAATGACAATTCCGCATATATCAAACGACATTTTTAATACAGTTGCGAAAAAAGTTCAAAGAAACAACAATAAAACAGTATAATCAAAAGAGATAAAACAAAATGAGGTTACTTGCCATTGTGGGCTTTGCACGTAGTACCTGGTGTAGTTTAGGTACGTATACATTTTATTTAACTATCGTATGAATATCACATATACAAAAATATAAAACAATACAAGTCATTACAACATTAAATCGTGAAATTATACGAGAGGCGGGAATTAAAAAGTCGATTTAACTTTGATAGACTTTTTTCAACATGCCATATATAGGTAGTTCAACCAAATCAAACATTGTTGGAAAAGCTTTTGTCACAAGTTTAATTACAATTTTATAATTAATTTACATTTGATTTATTTGTAAATAGTATTATATTTGGCGAAAAACAAAACAAGCGTTAAATTCGGCGCGGCGGTCTTGCATACCTACTTGCTCTATTAATAGGAGGTCTCGCATAATACTCGTTTCCGGTCATTGGTCTGCTCAAACTGTTAACTTTTTCAATGATTTCGTATTATTCTGCGGGCGGATTTCGGTTTCTCCTCTACAGGTCGTATTTCTCAACCGATTCTCGTGAAATTTTGTGAGCAGGTTCGATAATTATATAGATATTTTTTTATGCGGTTTAAATAAAATAAAAATAAAATAACATTCGCGAGGTCTACAGCTGACAGAGCCACTATTTTAGGTACACTGTGGTTTTATACTGCTTAAGATTTAGCCGCCTGGCACGGTTACTTACTTCTTTTGGGCCGTCAATGCGCATGTGACACCCCTGGAATTGCAAGCGTCCATAGGCTACGGTGACCGCTTACCATCCGGCGGGCCGCACGCTAGTTTGCTACCGACGTGGTAAAAAAAAAAACAAAGTTACATATATATCTTATTTTTGTTGCTAATATTAATTGAAAGAAAATTAATCGTAATTAATTAAGTAGGTTAGTCTTAATCGTTAGTCGATTACATGTTGCCCATCTCTGCTTATACTTACTATGAAAATTTGAAGACGTAGGTAGCTCTCCGTTTGGCTGTAAAACCTGTGCGAGTCTGACGGACAGACGGACACGTGAGTAACAGCAATAAAGCTCCGTTTGGCCCCATCGGGTACTGAACCCTAAAGAGGGACCTTTACACATATACACCTACCCGTTAGCTTCACCCCGATTTATCAGTATTTTGATATGTTGCTTAAGACCCCTTTACCTACAACTGTGCCGAAATTCGCTTTTACACGAATTATTTCTCCTATTTGGCAGCTTTTGGTTTTGGTTGGATGAGCTAATGCTAAAAACAGTGTATATTTTTGTACAGGCAAGGTGAATTCGTTCTTCGGCGTTGCAGAAGCCATGATGCCTCTCGTGTATGCGCCCATGTACACCAGCACTTATACGGCTACCATCAAGACTTTCCCGGGAGCCTTCTTTGTGCTGGGGGGAGCGCTGACCGTCCCCGCCGTAGTTATATTCTTGTAAGTTTTCAATTTGGTCTTGTCATTTTGACGTGTATATTGGATGCGTTTATTGCATAATAAAAAAAGAGCAACTGATCGATCACCCGATTATCCGGGCGTTTGAAAAGCTCGTTTCTCTAAACTCATTGTCGACTCACGGTTATCTGCGCAAAGTTAGGACAGCAGGCGAGAACATTGAACAAATAAGACCTAAAACCCATATTTGTTTACGCTTCTTACGAAAGTTGACTCTCAGCATGGTCTCCTTTGCCAATATTTAATGAGACGACAGTGACGAAAAAAAAATCCGACAGTAACGAAAACGCCCGTAATAACTAGTTTCTTATATTTATAACTTTTATAAGGACCAACTTTATTCTCATTGTGTGTCACAGCCAGGACGAGCGAATGGATTATAGACAAACGTAAGAAAGACAGAGTAAAGTGGAGCTTTAGTTAAAAGAATAACTTAATGGGCTAGGCTATTACCCTAAAACGAAGATAAATAAACACTTACCTAAGTATTATAGATTAGAAACATATCTGTCTTTGTTCAGATACGCGCTGCAAATTGCAATAGTCGCAGATAGATAATATTTTTTTGTGTGCGTCAGAATGACTGACCAAAATGGCAGATCAATGTTAGACTACCATCAGCATTTACTACCTATTTGCTACTATTTACTACCTATGTTGACATATTTGCTACCTAAGTTTTAAAATATATATTTTTTTTTTCTAACATTGATCTGCCATTTTGGTCAGTCATTCTGACGCACACTATTTTTTTTACTTAGAAGTCTTAGAATCAGTTGATTCGCCTAGTAAAAACTGGTCCACTATGTTCGGTCGACGAACCTGTCGAGTATTGAATGCCTGCGCTAGCCCGCTACTTAGATTTTTAGAATTAATTGAATTCTCTTCTATTTTAGGTGGTTATATTTAGCTAGCAAGAAATATGGTAGCAAAACTACAGACGATCCAAGTGTTGAGAAGGAAAAAGAGTCAAAAATTGAAGAAGTTCTTAAATCTGGCATCGACAACAAAGCGTTTGAAGGCGACAAGGACGGCGCAAACAGGACAAAGAGGATAGACAATATGATCAACTCCAACAATGTAGCAGAGAAAGAAAACGTATGTCAGTCGCAGATTGAAATAGGTTTCACAGAAAGCATGCACACTACAAGTAAACTTTAGTTTCTATATAATAATCATTCTAGAAAAATACCATCTCGGGCAGTTTAAACAGCATAATTAAGAGTTTCAGTTTTATTTTTATGTATTAGATCTGACATTTCTTGATAACTGATTTTTATTAATATACCAAACCTACCACACCTCAGCAGGCAAATATTGAAAATGAATTCTGCTGTTGTATTAAATTTTTAATTTGATATGCATATTTAGGAGATTTTATATAACTAAATTTCTTTGAACATGTGATTCCTGTACTGTGATAATTACCTATGACAATGTTATGCAGGACAGACATTTGTTATATTTTTAAAAATAGTACACTTAACTAGCAAAAAGTGTCTTATGTGATTGTGTGTGTATACGATAAATATAAAATAGTAAATATTGTGTTAGTACTTAAGCAAGACTAGGTTAAATTCCTAATATTTGAGACTTCAGAAATAATACTGAAATTTAAAATGAGGACATAGTGCATAATATCAAAAGTATGCATAAAGTGCATTATATCAAAACTATGCAGTGATAGCTTTCTTAAAGTAACAGGACAACTCGTTATTTTATATTTTACAAATTCATAAATTATCTGTATGAGGCTAAACACTTTCCTGACCATTAATTCAGGAAAGCTGAACGTTTTTCAATCTTCTTTAGTAGTGACAATGCAATCAAAGTAGTGAAAATTATTTATATGTACTGTAATATGTATGGTCAAATAATACCTAACCAATGGTTATTTGTTGACCATACATATTACAGTACATAAATTGGTTTAAATTCTACATAGTTCTCATAAAATAACGAGTTGCTCAGTTACTTTAAGAAAGCTTTTGTTACAACCCTAGCAACATTTTTTTTTTACTTTTTAAATCTTCAATGTGATTATATGTAATAAATATGAAATGTTAAACGATGTCCGGAATAAACCTAACCAGAAAAAGACCTAAGATCCATTGATCAAATATAAAGCATAACGAAAATCTCTACACAATGAATTTCACTGTAGATAATGCATAAGGCATATTGCTATGGAACTAAAACATAACAGAGATCATTTGTTTCAGTAAATTAGCTTCAATATACATTCCGGTTATTACTGACATCTGATTAATTTTATTTGTGTGTGTACTTATATTCCATAGGAAATAATAAAATAAAGTATTTTGACAAAAAACATTCTTGTCATTGATTGCCCTATTGAAGCATCAGTGAAAGACAAATGTAAAATTAAAATTTAAAATGTATTTTCATTAACCCAGTATTTTTTATAACAAATAGTTGCACTTAAATATCTATTTATATATAAAGACAATATTAATATCAAAAATAAACAATTTCTTAAATTCTATATACCCGAATTACCAAAACAGTGGAATTATTACCTATATCCTATATAATAAGTAGGTAGGTATGCTTATGTTGGCAACAGTAGACAATCTCTACACTGAGATACAAAAAATAATAAATTGCCTTATAAAAGTTATAAAATAACATAAACACATAAAAGCGTCCTACATTCAAATAGTACACAAAACCTCATATGTGTTATGAGGGATTTCTTTACCTCCATAGGAAATATACATATTCTTGTGTGATGGATGTATCTGAAAAATATAGAAATATGTAATTAAATATATTATTCTCAGTCATAATTGAAATTCGAATTCTGTATGACGGTACAGTCGAGAGCAAAAATATGGGTGCATGCAAGCTACTCAAAAATATGTCCCATGGATCTTATGTCGGCGCAGTTCGATACATATTTTTACATTTGACTGTAAAGGGCGCGGGCGTGGGCGATGGCCGAAGTTCAGTGTGACGTCATGCGATGCTGTTCTAACAGAATAAATAAACTAGTTCTAGCGCATTGATGCGCCCGTGGAACTTGCCAGCACGAACACGACGGAACAGGCGGGGGAATGATAGCGGGCTTCGTGCAGGTAGCCTGACGATGTTACTTCATTGCTAGTATTGCTACTGACAAGGTCGGCTAGTCATTGTTATCTTGAAATATGTTTGAACGAGACGAAAGGTTGTGAGAAGCTATTCCTCACATGGTACCATTGGGTTATTGCTAGCCATAATGCTACGCCGCACACGCATCGCGATAACGAGAAGATTCGTGTTGGTGTCTTTCTCTTTTGTATGGCAAAGATGTGTGTGGCCGTGACATAACAAAAACCTGAGACACCCGGAATTTTAACGGCCTGTTTAAATTGGGTCGTCCGGCTAAGTCTAGGCATTGTAGACTGCTGATTCAGGGGTACATAATTTTGAACTGTACCTCCTGACGCGATCAAGTCTTGTTTAGTAACATGTAAAAATCGTGTAATTAAATCATACATTGTAAAATAATGCCTGAAGATTCGATATAAATAAGCCTCATAGTCAGTTTCATCTTTCGAGGCAACATGGAGGTAACCAGCCACCAGAGGCAGATTGTCTTTACCACCCTAGGCCGTAAGTACCCGTCCGTTTCTCTCCCGACACTAACCTCGAAATCATAAATGTCCATCAAACCTATTTAGGGTCGATTCTTCAATCGTCACTTAAAATTAGCGCTGTCACTTTCCAATGAAAGAAAAACGACACATCTGACATTTATCTGACAGATACTTTTATCTGAGGATTGAAAAATAACACATTTGTGAGAAAGACACATTGAGTTAGCAGAGGTTTGTTAAGTTTTATGAATAAAGGTGGTTTTCTGCTGGCCCATGCCAGACGGTCGAAATCGAGCCCCAAAACCGGGCGACCTTGGTCCGCACGGACCGTGTCCTGTCTACACCTTATTTCCAGGAAGATTTCCTTTGAAAACAAGTCTTTGCGGACCAAGGTCTCTCGGCGCCCGGTTTGATCGTGCTTTAAGTATGTGAATGTACCTTGCCCGGAGTGAGCGAACCATCTTGCTTAGCGCGGCCGATGTACAGCGGCTCGCCGGCCGCCGTATGTCCTCCGATCACCGCGTTGGGCGGCACGGCGCCCCCGCGGCTCTCTAGCCAGCGGATCCTCTCGGGACGGGCGCAGCACACCTGAAAATGGTAAAAAAAAGTTAAAGTGCAAGTTTGACTCACGCGATTGCCATATATATTACAATTAAGTACCACAAAGAGGAAATTCATCCAAGTTCGTAAAGTTAGCCTACATTCCATATCCTACCTCTGAAATATCATTATGTAGCCTAGAGCCCAATTTGATCAAACAGAAATAAGAACTGAATCATACGTCAACATCACATGTAGCATGTTATTATATAGGTTTATCTTCAAATAAACTCTATCTTAGTTTGGTAAAACAAACACACTTGCATTAAAAACCTTCAATGTTATGTTCAAGTACTCTATTCTAGTTTGGTACAACAAACACAATTGTATTCGAAACCTTCACTGTTATGTAAATTGCTAATTGCTTATATATATGACTGCAATGCAAACACAGGCCATTTGTTTAATGCAAAAAACAAAGGCATTTTCAAATTTTCAACTGCCCCTAACCCAAGCAGGATACTCACCTCAAAATTATTGACCGAGTTTTCGTTGCCTCCCCACGGTACATACGCCGAGCGGTGCTTAGCGGCCAGCTTGCCCGGGATCAGGTCGCCCCTAAAGTGCGACCTGATCACCCACAGGGGGCTTCCGTCGTGGCCCTCGTACCCAGCTACTACAGCCCGGTCACTGAGAGACGCTGCATCTCCGGGAGTTGATGGAATCCATTCCACAGCCGCTGAAAATTAAAACTATTTGTTTGTACTTGAATAATTACATTAAAAAATGTAATACGGATGTGCTCAATTATTATGAATTGGTGCTCATTGTTCAATGTCAAAGAATTTTAAAACAATCTGCGAACCAGGCGCAGGATCGGTCAATGTGGCACTTTTGCACGAAAGCCAATGTCCAGCAGTGAATGTCTTACACAATGTGTTAGGCATATCTCTAAATGATTAGTTGTACTTACCTATCAGTCGCAAGGCATCACGAAAACCCAACATAACATTTGGCATAATTTTGCATTGAACTTTAACTTTTGTGAGTCATGTTATAACTATATTTTACTCAGAGTGACAATTAACACATGGGTTTTAACCATTTGTTAGATAACAAAATAATATTTTTCATGCCATTCGAACCACTTTAGAGACAATCAAATGTTTATTGTGATAATTTGATGGTTTTCTATCCATAAGCCACACTATGTTAGAAATTGTAACATGAGTCATCATCCCTATTTGGCATGTTTACCTTACAGAAAGAATTTGTTCCGACTTTACATCTTAATGTAATAACCTGTGTCTGTATGTAATAACCTTAGTTATTTGAGGGCTTGGAGCTAGGTAATTTTTGTTTTATAAATGTTCGCAAAACTTACGTCCATATCCCTGTTGTGGTGTTACATTTGGATAGCCTGCATATGAGAAAGCTGGTGCCGGGGCTGGCGCTGTTCCCATTTGCCCAGGGTATGGTGCTGTTGGGGCTGCGCCAGGGCCAGACTGAACCATTCCAGCTTGTGTGGGGTATGCATAAGCAAACCCGGGTTGATACGGGTATGGTTGAGCCGGTTGTGTGGGTGGCTGCCCTGGCAGTGGTGCACTTGTAGGATTGTACAGCTGCGGGTATATTGGGTTCTGAGGGGGAGGGTACTGGGGAGGGTTGCCATAGGGATCTGAAAATTAAAAATGTATTGTTATTAACATTTTATTTCTAAACATTATGTTCATTAACAGAAAACAAAAACTACCTAGTTTGGAATCACATATAATTCCTTGTTTCATAACCCATTTTGAGGATTTGCCAACCTAAACGTGGGTTTAGGCCATATGCAAACTTGAAGCACTCTTGAACCTTTTTTGTTTGCTGTCTTAATTCACACCACTGTCATTAGACCATTGACCATTGCCATTAGCTCCAAAGTAATGAAAACAAATGAAAATGCAAATCGTACAGTACTGTTATTATGAGATGAGACAAACCAAATAACAGAAAAAGACACGTCACTATTTAATTCTAGTTGTATAACAGTTCAGTTTGGTAATTATTGTTAGACTCGCATTACCTACATTGAATTGGGAGGCATATAGGTATACCAAGAAAAAAGTTAAATGCGCAGTATTAAATCACATTCGCCGTATGTAAACTAATAAAAAAATACTTACTAAATCCAGACATGATGACAAACTGGTAAAACCACACAAATTCAACACAATGATGTTTAGCTAGAAAGCCGATATCTATTCGCTAGTGGATGACAATGACAGAGAAACTAACTAACGAAACGGATGTAACGATTAATCAAAAAAATAGACCGCGAATTTGTTTAGCTTCGCGAATCGCGCTGGTAGCTACCGGTGTCGAGCGATGAGCGAGTGCCGGCCAGGCCGGGCGGGGGGACGCATGGGGGACGGGCTTCCGGCTTTGTTTGGATGGTTTGATGTTTCATGTTTATAAAGCCGATAGCCGACCAAACGAAGTATAAAGCACTGGCGCGTAAGAAGTCTGGAGTGCTACCGCGAACCACAAACGAAGTTTTCTCTCTCCGTCGCACGTATTTGTAAACTTCCAAGTGCGACAGAGAGGGAAAACTTCGTTTGTGGTTCGCGGTAGCACTCTGTACTGTCCACGCGGACTACTTGATTCGGTCAGCTAATACAAAACAAAGTCGAATCGTTCGAAAACTAATAGGTATATAACTGTATCTATCCCAGCAACAAAGATTGAAATGTTTGTCATATCTTGTATAAAAAAGGCTAGAAATCAACTACAATTTTTTAAAGCACTAAATGATTGAATTCGTTATGTGTCTCTTCTAATTTTATGACATGTAATGTTGAATCAAATTAATTTGAAAGCAAATTCTGAAGACTATAGTTTCTGAACTCTGCGATGACCAAAAACCAATATACCCACCCACCCAAACCGTCACTCATAAAGTAAGGATGAGACTGGAGCCGGCAATACACAAATACAAAATGAAATGAGATGTAAGCATAGACAATACCACATATGGGAACGAGATACAATGTTACATCTCCTGGATTGTTACCGCGACCACAAACGAAATTTTCCCTCTCTGTCGCACTTGCAAGTTTGCATATAAGTGAGAGAGGAAAAACTTCGTTTGTGGTTCGCGGTAGCCCCTCAGAGGGGCTACCGGGAAACGAAAACGAACGAAGTTCGAATATCTCCTTCTCTGTCGCACTTGCTAATTCGTGCGGCAGAGAGGGAGATATTCGAACTTCGTTCGTTTTCAGTCGCGGTAGCCCCTCAGGCTTTTATTATTTGTCACCGGCCTGAGGGCCTATTCCGAACTTCATATCGTGCCGTCCCTTTCACTCATAAGAGAGTGAAAGGGGCGGCATGATACGAAGTTCGGTGTAGAGGCCCTCTAGGCTGCTACCGCGAACGGCATTCGAAATTTTTTCTCTCTGTCGCACTTGCAAGTTTGCACATAGTGCGGCAGAGAGAGAAAACTACGTTTGTGGTTCGCGGTAGCACTCCTGTGTCACCGTAACGTCATCGATGAATATAGCCATACTTGTTGTGGCGATTTTTTTGGCCGAATGCTGCACTTTGTGATGAACGCAAGCCGCTTTGCGCAGTGATAGAAGGGACGAAACTGAGTGATTTGACCCGCAGCAGCGGAAGTTTCACTAATTAGGAACTGAGATGGCGCCACTTCTTTAAAAAATATTTTAAAAAATTCTATAAGCTAAACGAATGTACGTAAGTACCGAATTCAATGTTTAACTCAAATGAAAGCACATTACATTAATTACTTATGAAAAAAACGGTCAAGTGCGAGTCCGACTCGCGCACCCAGGGTTCCGTACACAGATGTGTACCGGTTCCAACCCTATTCATTCAGGAAAATCTCAACAACATGGTGTAGAAATTGAACGCCATGGTCACAGCGCCATCTATCGGCTAATTTTGTTACAAATTTGAGCAACTGAATAACAGTATGTACGGTGGTTTTTCAAGGATAATTCTTTATCAAGGTGAACCGATTTCAATTTTTATTCTTTATTTGGAATTGAAAGAAGGTAGGTACTTTCAGCATAATCGCATAGGAATTTATAAAAATACAAGCGAAGGTGATTAAATTACTAAACTAGTATAATTTAAATGTTTTTTGATGGTTAAAAAAAGAAAAACTAGGTACAGCTATAGTAATATTTTTCCTGTAAAATATACATTGGTACCTATCAATGTTATGTAATAATTTCATTTTTTCCTTGGTAAACTTGGGATAAGGGAGCGCAACGGTATTGTATAACTGTTCCAAATTTCAAGTCGATAGCATTAGTAGTTCTTGAGATATTTAGCGAAGTGACAGACAAAGTGAAACCATAAGGGTTCCCTTTTAACATTTTTGTACATAACCCTAATAATAAATATTTATACATATGCCGAAAAATACTGCAAAAAAAATTGTATTTTAAATTTATTTTTTGTGCCTGACTAGTAGTTTTTACTCGATTTTATTATAAATGTGCATGCAATAAGTATGTTTATAATAAGTTACTTTATCACTCGGTTAAATAACAAGTTATAAAACAACTGGACACTAATGCCTTCAACGGTGCAAGAAATATAACTTGCATGAGAGTGTACAGCCGGTGTAAACGTGGTGATTCACAAGTTTCACAAATTCATATGATTCAGTACTATTTCACAATTCACAACAATATAATTTACTTACCTATGATTTGTTAAAGTGTTCTTGAGATTAGTTTAGGTATCTTACAAATTGTTTTTTCTACTGGTTGACTTCAATGTTAGAATTAAAATATTGTAGACGAAACTAAAATCACATGCTTTTCTCTATGGAGATCCCTTCAAGTGAACTCTTATGAAATAGACCAATCACGTGTCGCCGTTGCTGTACCTACTCTTATGAAATTGGCCAATCACGTGTCGCCGTTACTGTACTCTTATGAAATTGACCAATCACTTGACGCCGCGGACATAGCACACAACGTGCCTAATCTTAATTTCCGCAGGAACCGAAACAAACTATTGTTTAATTTAGTGTCCGACCGAAATTTCGGTTTCGGTTTCGGTTTCGGCCAGTTTCGGCCAAAAAATCAAGTTTCGGCCCGAGCTTCGGTTTCGGCCAAAAACGGCCGAACCCTTCGGCCGCGCCGAAACTTACAACATCGTACCTTCGGGTCGCGCTCGGCTAACGTCGGGCGCGCTCGGCACGGCTGGCAATATGGCGTCGCTCGCCTGACTCCGCCGGCAACTACCTAAATCAGTGCGCTTTGCTCGTGTAGTGTATGTTATGCACCTTACATAATAAAAAAAAAGGTTCGCTAAAATGATTACCAAAGGTGATCAATTTAATTATTTTGATTATCTAATTATATTTGAATTAGCCATTCGAGGCTAACTGATTGTGATATTTGTGAGTATAATTAAAATGTAAGTAACTGAAAATAAATAAACATAATATATGAGCATCATATTTTAATAATAAATTTGTTTTATTTTATACCACCATTAAAAAATCGCTAACTTTGTGTTAGAAATAATGTATTTTTTTCACTTTATTTATAGGGTAGTTACATTTTCAAACAGAACCTCTGTAACTGTGCTGAAATTTCATTGTGATAAATCTTTGAAAGTAGAAACCTGTAATTATAGGTCGGCGAGATATTAATTTTAGAAAAAAACTTACTAACATTTTTTCGACTTTTTAAGGACTTTTTTATTTATAAAAGGTTCGGTTTCGGTTTCGGTTTCGGCCGAAACTACAATGAAACCGAACCTTCGGTTTCGGCAAAATAACATGTTTCGGTCGGTCACTAGTTTAATTATTTCGGTTTGTTTAAGTGTTTCGGGTTGTTTAATTAATTTCAGTTGACTCGTAGATAAAGTGTGTATCCAATAATTAGCTTCTTAAGTCTCGAACGCAGTTCTCGATTAAAAAAGCATACATTGTATAACGATTGTATAATAGTATATTATGCAACTGGTGTATATTAAGAAGGGTATAAAAAGGCGAGTGGTGTGAGTTGCGATGTGAGCCTTGGCAAACATCGCAAGTAAAGACACCACGAGCCTTTTTATACCAGTTATACACCGTTGCATACACTACTTTTTCTACGACTCATTTCAAATAAAAAGTAAGTATTTATCATAATTTTCATGCGCCATTTTTTCCCTCAGTAATTGTGCAACTTACCTACGCAATTTCTTCAGTAATGCTATATAACTTCTTCGTGGATTTTTAAAATAATCAATAAACAAACAAACAACCTGCACATTTACTTCATGAACACAAAAAAATCGTTTGATTTAAGTAATATAATCATTTATCAGCTTGAATGTTTCACGTACGTGTACGGTTTCAATTAGAAGGTGGGAAATCAAAAATATGACACTTTGTTTATGGTTTGTTCTTTTTTTTAATTTGCTAGACTTGGCATCCGACCTAAACTGAATTCAAATCCGTATCGAATCTTAACTGTTTCGTTTTCATAAATATATCCGAAAATAGATTAAACTTGTTAAACAACACAAAAAAGATGATAAATGTATGTATTTATATTAGTAGATAATATATTATGCATTAATTAATTAAGTAATAAAAATTGTAGCAAAGTTACGTTAAGTGGGCAGCACCGATTTTAATCATAAAAGTTTCATTTCAACGCACCAAAGAATGACTACTAAACATTGTATTTGTAGTACTTAGTTTGTGGCACCCAAATCTGCTTTTATTTTTCATTAAAGTAGGGTAAGGAGTGTGTTTTTGGGCAATAGACTAGATAGATTTTTTACAGAATAAATAAAGTATGTATTTATATTAGAGTTCATGATTGCTTAAGTCGCGAAAAAAAGTATAGGAGTAGAAAAACTACTATTAGATTTTTCAAGGCCTACTGAGAACTATGGACCGAACTGACTACAATACAACAATGTCTAAATTTTACAGGTGAAATTGACGTTGTTGCTGGCGCGAGCGCTTCTATTTACACGAGCGAAGCGAGTAGTTCAATAGTAAAATCCTGAGCATAGCGAAGCTTACAAGGCACGCGAAGCGATACAAGTTTGCTGCCGAGCGAAACACACAACTTTTCACTTTACCACCGCGAGTACCATTCCGCACCCCGCTCACGCTTAGCTCAGGGCCTGTACTCCGAACTTCGAAATCCGAACTTCGTATCCTGCCGTCCCTTTCACTCTCGTGTTTATACACTATTACGCTATAAGAGTGAAAGGGACGGTACGATACAAAGTTCGGATTTCGAAGTTCGGAGTAAGCCCTTTAGCACCGACTGAAAAAACGGAACCCTCATAGGATCACTTTTGTTGTCCGTCTATCTGTCTGTCTGTCAAGGCCCTTTATCTCGGGAACGCGTGCAGGTACCGAGTTGAAATTACCAAACCATATTACTTAGGTCTGCAGTCCCTTAAAGCTGTGAAAAACTGACTTCTAAGTTAACGTAAAAAAATATGGCTATGGATATCGACACTCTCAAGGGAATCTAAAATGTATAGTGTACTTTCCGTTGACCTAGAACAGAACTATGAAATTTGGCAAGAACTACAAGAATCTATTAGGAAAAATCTGAAAACTATATGTTTATAATGAAATCATAAAACATATACGGTTGAAACTCACTTAGATGATGTTGATGAAGGACTCCAATTGTAATCTGAAACATGTCGCAAATACGACGACCTCTTTAGCCTAGTTGGTAGTGACCCTGCCTACGAAGCAGGAGGTCCCGGGTTCGAATCCCGGTCAGGTCATTTATTTGTGTGATGAATACGAATATTTGTTCCTGAGTCTTGGATGTTTTCTATGTATTTAAGTATATATTCATCTACTTATATAAGTATGTATATCGTCGCTTAGTACCCATAGTACAAGCTTTGCTGAGTTTGGGACTAGGTCGATTTGTGTAAGATTGTCCACAAATATTTATTAATAGTGACTCCAAGTGAGTTTCAACCTTTGTTATCTTATTAAGTATAAATATGTCTTACGATAGTGTAATTGAAATAATATTATAATATTAAGTAATAATTATAATAAGACCATGGTCTTTATTTCCCGTAAGTACGTAAACAATTATCGAGGTTAAGCGACGGTATGCGTATGTACCTCCAAATTTGTCGGTGGGCGAGTCTACTCGCACTTGTCCGGTTTTTTAACTATAAATTCCTTTTATGATAATCACATGATATTTAGAATTAAGTGCAATTATTTACACGAATTCAGTAGGTGTCATAGTTTGTTATTACGTACTGTAACAGAAAACTGGTTATGAATAGGTAAAATATACCTATTAGACTTCGAGTTTTTGATCCACCTTATATCGTCAGTCTTCTTCATGGAATTGTTATTATTGCTGTTGCAAGGCTGCAAACTTGTTGTTTAGAGTGCGAGTGATTCTATTGAGAGCCAAGCCAATAGCGGAGGATAGCATGATCCTGAGCGTAGCGAGGCTTTCATGTAACGAGACGCCGAACAACTTTGCTGCTGAGTGAAACACACAACTTTTCACATCACTTCATTTTCAATAAAGGGTTGTTTAAATTTCATCCATATCAATGCATTTCATGAATTATTTACATTAAAATTCATGAAATAGCTTTGCTATTCCTACATTGAACTAGTAATACGTATACATACAGGACTCAAGGGTAACGGCTCGAATAAATATTTTTCACTCTTTCCGGATTTAACAGGAGTTAAAATTCTATTATAAACATCTTCTGCACTGAAATCAATAAATAAAATCCATAATATGTAATTTATTCCACCTTTAAAACAAAACATAATTACATATTGCATTGAGTATTAATTCTTAAAAATAAATATTATTCATTTAATTCTAAATAAAACAATATTAAACTGCACTTTTAAATATTTCTAAACGCTTAAGTAATAACTTCTCATTGTACTTTATAGAAAAAAGTTGGAACTCATGAAAGTGCGTAAGGTACGAACGATCGAATTTCAAATTTGCTTTATCCGCTTGCGGATAAAGTGGACTTTTGGGCGCAGACTTTCAATGATAAAGTAAGACTTTCCTAGCTGGTGAGGTGAAAAAGGATTTTATTTTATATTAGTAATCTTTTGGTTTACAACACACTTCCAGGAGCCAGAATATATCAGTAACAAATGTCGTTTATTTTGAACCTTTATAAGTAGGGTAACGGCACCAGTTCAGGACACGTTGAGCTGACAAGTACCACTTCATTATTAATCGAAAGATCATACGGTTTTAAATTAATTGTTGTAGGTATAAGAAATGAATACCTAGGTAACCCTTAGGCATCTTTCTGACTTGGCGGAGTTGAATCGGTAAGTGACATTTTCTTCTTTGACGTAAGCTTACTGATTTCGCACAGATATCCTCACTTTCCGGGATACGTATTGTTAATTTGTCAGTAATTCATTCCCATTCATCAATTGTGTGTCATTTGTGGTAATATTATGCGAGGAAGCGTGACAGTAGGTACTTTCTTCTTATCATCCCGATTCCGCGCATCCCGACCCATTCAGAAAGCACTCATTTAAATGTAGGCGCTATGTAAAGAAGATGTACTGATTGATTGAAATTGACACCTGACAGATTTCTCATATCGTACCGCCCCCACACCGAAAGATCAGGTCGGAAGTCGCCTTAATGACTTTTATGAGTTAATGTACCTACAACATTGGCTCTATGTCCATTAAATATTGGTCCCGTTTGTTACTCCATATCGTCACACAGTGCTCACACTGGTGCAAGACATCAGAAGTGCACGACACAAACAACACACGTGTAATACAACTCTAATCTCGACTTATGTAAGACAATGTTGCATTTTATTTCTTGCAGAAAATTCCACTTCATACTTTGACCCGGGATTTCATTTTTCCCAGAGGAAATAAAGCTATAACCGCGACAGTCGTGAACTTAAATGTGTTTTTATGAAGGGGCCACCTACAAAAATGTTGGTTGGTAAAAACTTATTTAGAAAACACGTGCATGTAAAAGTACTGTATCATAAGAACGGTGTACGAGACTACTCGTCCGAAAAAATCCAGGACTGTCTCCAAATTTGCAGTGAATACATATGCACTTAATTCCATTTTACGTGTCTCGACTAGATTAACCATGGTTTGTATTTGATAGCTGTATTCGTCATCTGAAAACAGTTTCCATATCAGCTTAATAATATTTCAACATAACAATTTTAAAGCACAATTCACAGACAGAGAAATGCGTATTGAATGCTTTAAGTTCTTGTTTTGCCACATTTTTTCTTTATTTATACCATTTACTGCATCTGGTCATTATTGTGAAAGTTTGTGTGGCTTAAGAACATTTGCGTAGTGTTTCCAATCAAATTGCAAAATTGAAATTTTATTCGCACGGATTTCAAACCACTACGTCATTTCGGGCTTTCTTAACGTTTGTCTCGATTTTACGAAAAAAAAACCGGCCAAGTGCGTGTCGGACCACGCACAATGAAGGGTTCCGTACCAACACCTACTAGTCCACATTTAAAATCACTATCCAATACATTGAATCAAATAACTTAACCAAAATTACAGTTAAATCAACCTATCTCAAAAACTATAAGAGATACTTTGATCAAACCAAAAATCGTTGAAAGAGTTAATTAGCATGCATCACCTCTATTTTTTTTAGAATTTTATACCCCGTAGTTATAAAAATAGAGGGGGGGGGACATACTTTTTACGACTTTGAGAGCTGATATCTCAAAAACCGTTCACTTTAAGAAAAATGTTTTTTAGAAAACTTTATATCATTTTAAAAGACCTTTCCATTGATACCCCACACGGGTATGTACATCGAAAAAAAAATTTTCATCCCTCAGTTACATGTATGGGGGGCCCCACCCCCAATTCTTTTTTTTACTATTTAGTGTCATAATTTTGTAGCGGTTCATACAACACATATTCCCATCAAATTTCATCACTGTAGTACTTATAGTTTCCGAGTAAATCGGCTGTGACAGACGGACAGACGGACAGACGGACAGACGGACAGACGGACATGACGAAACTATAAGGGTTCCGTTTTTGCCATTTTGGCTACGGAACCCTAAAAATCAATTCAAAAGGTAGGTAGATAGATACCTAACAATTTATGTAGGTACTCCATTACACAGACACACGCCGTAGTATTTTTCTGAAAAATAAGCATTTCTTACCCAGTTCACCGTACACCAAAATATTCAATAGCATTAATAGAGTTTTATTCTTTTGTTTGACTAACATTTCACACATTTTCGCTACGTATATAGGACCGGCGTTTACGCACGTGTAAATGTACAGGTCGCTCAGACCCACGTTTGAATTCTACAAAGAGCAAAATAATCTGGTTACTAGATACTGCATACATTTTGATAGATTAAAAGCATTTAACGTTACCTTTAAAGTAGGCGACAGGTATCTGCATATTGACAGCATAGTGTTCAATAAACCAGACATGAACATGAAAAACACCTGTAAAACAATGTGTTGCATAGTTTAATTCCAAGCCAGCATTAATTTCATATTTACCGCACCGCAAGTCTCACCTGTCCGGCATAAATTCTATTAAACAGATGTACGCAGTCGGCAGTTTTATCATACATTTGCATAAGCTCGAACCAACTGTAGTGGCTGCGTAGTTTCTGCTCCAGAACTCGTGAATCAGAAAATATTTTCTAAAAAAGTCAACTTAATTAGTTTGGCTTTTTAATACTTAATATAAATGCGGTAGATTGAAGTTAGTAACATGATGGCTAGATTTTGACTTACTGATTTTCAATTCATTTAACTTACAGTTCATTGCAAATATTATATGTCATGTCATCTCATATTAGTGAAGCAATATTGTCCTCGAAACTAAGAGCCAAGTCAAATACTCCTACCACCAGCCCACAATGGTGATGATTTCTGGGCTTACAAAAGTGTATTAAAAAATATGCATGTAGACAGTCAGGTTAATTACCATTATATTGAAAATATAGAGAAAAAAACAATCTTACCATGTTGAATCCGTCTCTTAAAGATTTTTTGTAAATGGTGTCCTTGTTCCGAGGTAAATTGTTTGAAATTTTATTAATTAGCAATTCATTGAAAACTAAATGCCTTGAGTATATATTTTCAAGGACAAAGATTATGATAGCTCCTTGTAAAATTATGGAATATAACATAAAATATGGCCCCGAGTTATGTAAATGAAACGGTCGCACCCAAAAAATAAATAACATCTGTAATATGGTCAATGAAATCAAAATTATGGTTACTGCTCTTCTTTTAATGAAAAGCATTTTCGATGTCATAAAGTGTTGGTCAAAATCATCTAACTTTTTTAACAATTTGTAGTACTGTTTACCATTACTCAAAGTGGAAATAAAAATTAGGTGAGCGACCTCCGCAATGATCAGAAATCCGAAACTTTTTGTCAACGCGTTTAATGGAATATCTGATTTGGTATCTTTCCAGCTCACAGGGCTGACAAAAATGTGAGCCAAAAGTAAAGCTGCTATTAAACACAAACTGTAGATTTTATTCCGCAGTTTGGAGTCATGAATTTCATTGTTTTTGTATCGTACGATTTGATTGCCGAATATGGAACTAAAATACGCAAGTGGTTTAATAGAATTGATGATAGAATACATCCCGTATCCATGTTCATTTTTAACTGTATTGTCTAGGATCACCGTGAATACTGTATTAGATATTTTTTTTATTTTATTTTCAATACCCCCATAATGTTTAGGGTAAAATTCTTTTAAGTATGACATGGTGTTAACCAGTCCAGGCCGCGTTCCTTTTGAAACTAACACACCTACGCTTATTAATTTTTGAAAGTCATGGTAGTACAATCAGATTACCGCTCAGAACATGAAAACGCAATATCAATCATTATTCATTTACTTAGTGGAAAAAATGTAGTACGGAAAGGTGGTGACTTTGTTAAAAATCGTGCCCTAGTCCCTTAGTTGAAATCTTAATGAATTGTTCTTTGGTTAGGGGAGAGTAACTTGCCTCAAACTTACTCACATGTACTGGCCGCCATATAAACCCATCCTATGTGCAGTCATTACTCTTTTCGCTGAATAAACAATCATCCTAAATAGGGGGAGGTTGGGGAGGGGGGGGGGGGGTAGCATAATATATTATGCTACTCATTTACTTGAATATTATTTACATGTAATTATAGACCATACATTAATGCTGATGTAGTAATAGGTAGACTAGCTTTAATCTCCGAAAATGCATCGCACGAATTCCTAACTTCTACATTCATTATAAGTTCACCGAAACCACAGCCAATTTCTGCAAACGTTTCTCGTGACTTTGTGAGGTCCACGTTTACTTTATTTGAAAAACAAAATTGTGGAATCAGTCCGATATTTCAGACCGCAGCTTTGAAACAATTTTAAAGCAGGTTTGGCTAGCGTTCAGTGAACAGTATTTAAAGTTTGTACCTACGCCAATTGATAAGAAAAAAACATGAACTTTAAATGTTTGTTTAATAATAATAAACTTCAAAACTACTATTTAATTAAAGAATTAGACATAATTCAAAATTGGTCCAACTACATAAATACATTGTGTTATATTTGTCTATAAATACAGTAAAAGTGAAAAAAAAAATATTTAAAATCCTCCACACAAAAGTGGGTGAGTGAGTGAGACCGAACACATTTAGGGACTACCTATAGGGGAGATTTTTGGTCTCAATTTTTTGTGTGAAGCCGTAGCGGGCAACTTGTTTTAAAATAAAAGTATGGATAATATTACCGACATAATATATTTATTGAAAAAATATATAGAAGTATCAATAATATGACTGACATTTTATATTAAGGTAATATAAAAAGTTATTTATATTATTCAGAGATAACAAAACAATATAACAAATTCACCCAAAGAAAAACAATAAAACTATGGGTAGACAAGATAAATATGAAAATGTTGCATATTATGTCCGGAAAACAGAAGTTGATTTTTTCAGTAATATTTGTTTAATGTTTAAAATTATGTAAGTATTTGCATAAAGAGAGCAGAAAACAAAAAGATAGAAGCATCTGTATTGTATGAACAATTTTATACCTTAGACTAGCTTAGTCACAAAATACATCAATAATAACAGAAGTTTCAATCAGTACGAGAAGTCAAATAGAGAGCTTATATCTGGATAAGCTGACGGCTGACTCCCTATGCTACGAAAGAGTAGAAATGATACTAATAAATTAATAATTTTCTTAAACATTTAGTTATGTTAACGACGATCCGATCGCAGAGTATTTGTACTCGCCAGCACTCTTGAAGTGTTCATTGATGGATCTAGCAGCTGTAACAGAAAAAAAGCATATAATCTAAAGTAAACTCACTACGGGATAATTTGTATTAGTTTAAAACGAAAATTAGCACAAAATAGATCTAAAAATGAAGAATTTAAATAATTTGTTCCACTGTAGTATAACAGTTGTGTCACGTTTTCATAAACTAAATACCAATGTGATCAGATAATGCAAATGGGAATAAAAGTTGTATAGATACATTCGATTTTTGATAATCCTTTTGGGATTGGATTATAAACTAGTTATCTGTGGTCTGGGGTATTAAAATTAAAGCGTACAATAAATACAATGATAATCACTGATATCGTTGATGACAAGAATCTAGATTGGAACACGTATTTTATGAATATCGAATTTCTACAATAATAATTATACCTACATAAGTTGGTTACTATTACTGGTACAGGAATAAGTATTAGTATACAGGATGACTGCTAAGTTGTGAACAGAAATATAACAAAAATGCGATACAGAAAAAGATTGGTACTAAAACAGTACTTAACACAAATTTGATAATTCATTACAAACTTGAACTGTTTTAGATAATATAAGTATTCGGATTCATTCGCATAAAATAAAGGATTGATAGGCATAAAAGAAAATTAAAGCCGAATCAAGAATTCGCGAGGCTCTATTGTTTCTCAGTGCAGTCGGCAATCCTGTCTGAGGGGCTACTCCGAACTTATCGCGCCGTCCCTTTCACTCGCGTGTTATAACACTGTACGAGAGAAAGGGACGGTAAGATACGAAGTTCGGATTCAGAAGTTCGGAGTAGTCCCTCTGGGCCGAGGTGTTGCGTCACGGCACGGGACCTGAGCGGGGTGACGGCGGAGGTCGCGAGGAGTCCATCGGGTATTCGGATTCGGTGGCTAGGACGTGGTGGTAGCTAGTTACTAGTAGTGTATTTTGAGTAGTTACATTGTATCATTAGAATTACGATTTGAAACGGGATATTTACTATGTATATTTGTATTTTTGAGTTCCCGATATTTCGGCACTGTTTCAAGCGCCATTATCAAGGATTACTTAACTGGCGTGCTGCGAGTTTTAGTTGTGGTCTACCCACACACCATAGCGATCTACCCTCTTCCTGGTTCGCTTTTTTCGCACAGTGTCACCGTCACTACCACCGTCCGCCTTGTCACTTGACGAAATATCGGGAACTCAAAAATACAAATATACATGGTAAATATCCCGTTTCAAATCGTAATTCTAATGTAAATGACCACGTAAGCTTGAAATCTTATATTGTATCACTTTGTAATCCCAATCATACTTTGTATTAAATAACTATTTCGGAAATTGTCTTCATCTTTATTATATATTCGGGAAGGAATGAATATTCTACGGTGATTTAATAAAATATTGAGCAAAACAAATACAGATTTAATATTCTTTTACAAAACGATAAATGAACAATGGAAAATCTGTATGGCAAAAATGGTAGGCGTTATCTAGCGCACGTCTCTCGACCAAATAGACCGCGGTCTGAGGGCCTACTCCCAACTTCGAAATCCGAACTTCGTATCGTGCCGTCCCTTTCACTCTCGTGTTATACACTATATGAGTGAAAGGAACGGCACGATACGAAGTTGGGATTTCGAAGTAGGGAGTAGACCCTCTGGTCCTCGCTGTCCGACGAAGAGGGGAAGGAGTGCCATGGTGGGCGAGGTGTCAGCATTCTCAGCATTTTGCTGCTAACACGGCGTGTTCAACGGGATCGTTTAATACAATACCATTCAAGTGTAGATCTACACCTAATCTAATGACATAATAACATTCAAGTATACCGGGTGTACAATCCAAATGGGTCAGTATGGTGAAGTCGGAAACTATGAGAGATAGCGAGATCTGTTCTTAGGAACCATGACGTCGATTTTAGATTTAATAATAATTACATTCAAACTTTTTTATTAACTCTCATCCATAACCGGGAATCGAACCTGGTCAATATTTTTGTAACCGCGTTAAGTGAAAAGGACCAAATTTGGCTATGAAATCTTGTGTAAACACAACTGACAGTAAATTAGACTAAAATACCCACAGTTTTATTAATTTGCAAAAAGTCGTGAATAATATGAATCGATCATCAATTATCTGAAGAGACCACTTATGCATATCTTATCTGCATCATTCCATTAGTGTTGTGCTTCTTGCGACTTGCAGAATTTATACACATTGATTTTGACCAGGTTCGATTCCCGGTTATGTATGAGAGTTAATAAAAAAGTTTGAATGTAATTATTATTAAATCTAAAATCGACGTCATGGTTCCTAAGAACAGATCTCGCTATCTCTCATAGTTTCCGACTTCTCCATACTGACCCATTTGGATTGTACACCCGGTATACCTGTATATACTTATATAAAAAAATAAATGAATGTCTTCCATAAAGTAAAATGTTAAATAAAATAAAACACTTTTCGTGCATGTCATTAGTCGGACATACTCTGTATAGGTACACGAGCGTTTTGATTAGAATACAGACTACGCCTACACACCCAATAATTATTCAAATCAACGTGTTTACTACCTCAAAAGGCCGGCCAAGTGCGAGTCAGACTTGCGCTTGAAGGGTTCCGTGCCGTCAGTCCGTCATGCGAGAACGTATCGATAAAATCACCTTTTTTGCATGGAGTTTTTAATTAAAGCCTTATTATATATTTGCCTTCACGGTATATAGGGTTCCGCATGCACCCTTTGGGTACGAAACCCCAGACCATCTCAAGATACTATTCCATATTATCATAACTTAAGCCGACATTTTTATTAAAAACATGGTGAACAATTTTCGAATCGTGTTTTCTTGTTTTGAAAATCCAGTACTTTACAAAATTTTTCATTAAAATATACGAGTATGAAACAATTATCTACGATGCTATAACAGTTTCATTGTTGCTAGAGAGGTCTTCGAGAGACCTAATAGAGTATTTAACATGAGTAAAATTAGATTTAAATTACCAATAAACTAAACAGCGTTAGTTTATTTTAATATTTTAATGAGAGGCTTTAAAACACGAGAGTGGTTTTATAATAAGATCACAAGAGAGATGTAAGGCCTAATTATGCATACACTAGTTTATCAATATCCATATATTAAATCCTCTTTCATGTGTTTCATGTGGGCGCGTGCGCATATTTCACCAGATAGCCGAGCTCTGTACCGTAAAGCTGTGATGCGTGCGGCCGGGGGGCGCCGAGCACGGCATATTGTAAAGCTAGTCCTTACCTACGACTTTTTGAACACATTAAAGAGGATTTACTACACTCGAGGTCAAAAATTTCGGGTCACCCGAAATTAAATAACCGCAATAGGGTTTTCTAAATATTTTATACTACTTTTATTTACATGGTATATTATTCTTCGTAATACCCAACATTATTAGCAATTCCCGGGATCCTATCATAAAAATATCAATCTCCAAAACTGACGATTTTTGCGATGTCTCGCTACGTTCACATGTTTTTTTCATGGGTTTTTAGGAGTCCGATTTAAACCTGGAAACGTTATTTTTTAACTGTTATAAAACTAACAGGTTAGATATAAAAATAACAGGGTAGATGTAAAATTAAATAAAGGTCGTGACAGGATTAAAAACTGTTCAAGTTTGCACTATTTTAGGAAATATGACGGTATTTTACCCACCCCTATTCTTTGTCCGTGAGTGTATATGGGTGTAGATAAACGTATTTTAATTTAGTAATGCTTGATACGTTACTTACAATCATTATCATTACCGAACAGCACGCCAGTCAGCCATAGTATGAGTAGTACAAGCAGCACTACACTCAGGATGGAAACGATGAGACTGATGATCTTGGACAATAGGCTACACACACAACTGAAAAAAATAAACAATCAAATTATTTTTCTCGTCACCAGCTCTTAAAGTCTTACTTTATTGTTCGTATCCGCGCCCACCACGCGAACGTGACGCACTTTCACGTGTTCCAACTTTTTTTCTATAAGGTAGAGGTCATTACTAAGCGTTTTTCAAAACTACGCTTAGTGCAAATTCAGATCGCACTGTTGAAAAAGTTAGTTTAAGAAAAATTAAGATATATTTTTTTTTTATGTCTGTCAAGTAAGTCGAAAGAGTGAAATAATATTTCGAGCCTTATGTTATGCGTGGGTGCCTACTCAAAAATAATATGACACATTTATGCCGTAAAACGTGTAAGAATAGCGATTATTTATTTAATGTTAAGAATTAATGACATGCTTTGATATGGATGAAATTTAAACAACCCTTTATTGAAAATTCTACCTACAAATGACATACTGCTTGCATTATTCATTAACTTTTTTCTTCGCGGTGGCGAGGTGAAAAGTTATGTGTCTCGTTCGGCAGTATAATTGTTCAGTGTCTCGTGCCTTGAAAGCGTCGCTACGCTCAGGATTGTATTTTTGAACTATTCGCTTCGCTCGTGGTTCAATATTACATACTTCGCTAGCTCGGTTCTCAATACTAAGCACTCGCGCCAAACAACAATTTTGTAGCCTTGCATAACAAATAACTATTTCATCATAGGGCCGGAAATTACAATTACATACGTAAAAATTTGAAAGGCCGACGAGAATAGGGAGTTTTTCAAATATTTTGCAGATGTCAAAAAATATATAAAAAGGCTGTCCCACACATTCAAATATATATTTTTTACTTTCCACTTGCTATTTGGGAATTTGAGTGATATAGTGTCATACCATAATTGTTGGGTGTTTAGACTTATTAATAAAAACACTAATATATTCTTATTAAATAAATTATAAAACAAAAAAATAGAAAAGTGGAACATTCTACACTCGAGGTCTAAAATTTCGGGTCACCCTTAATTAGATAACCGCAATAGGTTTTTCTAAATAATTTACACTACTTTTATTTACATGATATAATTATACATCTTAATATCCAACAGTATTAGCAATTCCCGGGTTCTTATAATAAAAATATCAATCTCCAAAACTGTCGATGTGATATCTCGTTCCTTAACACTGTTTTTCATGGGGTTTTAGGAGTCCGGTTTACATCTGGAAACGTTAATTTTTTTAACTGTTATTTTTGCAGGTTAGATGTCAAATGAAATAAAGATCATGACAGTATTAAAAAACTGTATAAGTTTGCACCTGCTTTAGGAAATGTGACGGTATAAGTGTTCCAGTAATGTCACAGGTTTTTCTGTAGTTGTAGAACTTTAGTATAATCCAATTAAGCATTCATAAACTAGTATAGTATCCGAAACTGGAAAGATTCCACAGTGTACGGGTATTGTACAAATTAATATTCTGTTTTTAATTGTTCTGGTCAAATTATCAAAGCAGATCAAAATAGTATTTAAATAAATACAAGCAGCTATGTGTAATAATATATTTACATATTAAATCACTGGACATATTTTAATCAATGTCCAACCTAGGTGATCCTGATGCATTACGTTTTCCAGATGATGAGATTCCCCATAGTCACTGTGCCACTATTTTGATTGTTAAAACCAATTCTGTTTTGCTGGTATTTAGTACAATTCAGTATTTTTTTAGCATTAATTATTCTAAATAGATCCGAAATGTATTTTTTAATATTGATACCTAGCTTGTAACTGTTTTATATCAAAAAATAATAATTTGTAGCAGTCAGAAGAAAGCTATTGTGATAAACTGGATATAAATTTTAGCCTCAACGATTATTTATTCCAGTAATTCTATTAAGCTAAGCCTGTTTTAAAAAGTGAAATAACCAAATTTTAAAATTGGAGTCTACTCCAATAAAACATATAATAAAAAAATATTTCTAAATGTTTTTATTTCTCCGTTTCGTCACATGTACAAATTAGTTTTTTTTAACCTGATTATGGATTTATAGGCCGGGCCCAATAAAGCGATAGTGCGTGATTGGACAGTAGCCTGGGGAATATCGAGGAGAAAACCACCGACACAAACACGTGTGTGGTTTGGAACACTGGAATACTCTAAGAGTTAGCGCTCCAGTGAAATAATAGTTGAGCGTAAAACTCTAATAGTTGAGCGGTTTGAACCGAATCTGAGGTGTGAGTGGAATCGAGCTACTGGGAGTTCTGTCGATGGTTCACTAAACCGAGCCTAGGTGAGAAGAGTCCAGGAAGTAACTCAGCTAGGCCTAACCTGGGTCGGACTGACTTTACCCGGTGTGCGGCGATACCGGGACGAATAGGGACTATATTCAATTCAATTCAATTTTTTTTTCGGCGGGAATGCCTAAGTGTACGCGTCGTGTCTGAGTTGCATGCCGTAAGCGCAGCGTTCCATCTTTCGATGGACGCTGTGATTACGTCGTCCGTGTCCGTGAGTGTGTGCCTAGGACGCCGGACCCTAATCAGTGACCGCCGAGTTAAGTACGACAGAGTGGGAGGGATTGGAACGTAGTCGACAGCCTTCCTAACCAACGGATTCCTATGGTGGGGAGCGTTGTCAAAATAACATCTGGCAGTCTGCTGAAAGAAACCATGCATGGTGCTAATCCCCATGTCGTGATGCAGACTGAGGTTCGACTGGTACCACGGGGCACCACGGCACCAGTCGCCTTACGAGAAAACGACTCTGAATGACCTGAAGCGGCTTGAGCGATGTTATAGGCACGTGAGCAAAAGCTACACTTGCATAATGATTGGACGAACGCAAGTTTTGTAGAGTATCAGCTTATTTCTAAGTAACATTTTACTAAACTTGTTAATCATCGGCCCAAGCCTTCCTAGCACGAACAACGCACGGTTTTTCAGTTTTCTGTCGAGGGTCACTCTTCGTTGGCCCAGTGGATGGGCCGGTAAATTTTTCTTTCTTTCCTAACGCGGTTAGACGCCTTTCCGTTCTAAGGCGGTTAGACGGATGGAAGACTATCGCAGTGTTTGTTTCAGGATTGACTCCGATACGCCAAAGATTAAATCTACGACCTAGGTCATTGATTGGAAGTAACGCCGGATAAAAGCGTACTTACAATGAGTCGTAAAGAGCGTGGTATTGTCCACGAACAACCCCAGTTGCCGTGCCTGGGAATATCGTTCGTGAATAACGATTAAAGTGTGGGAGAGAGCACAGAGCCTTGCGGGACTTCGGCCCGGGTGGGTCCGAGTACGTTCCCTCTTGTCTGTATCGAAAGCTTTGATCCCTGAGAAAATCTCGTATGGTGACTACGAGTCTGTCAGGCATACCGAGATGATATAACTTGTATATCAGCCTGTTATGCCAGACTTTATCGAAGGCTTTCGCCATATCGAAAAAGATCGCACCGGTTTTAAGGCCGTGGAATCGAGAGAAACCGTCCAGCACGTGCTCTGTGACGCGGTGCACCTGTTGGACGCACGAGTGCGCGGATCTAAAGCTGAACTGCTCAATATCAAAGTGTCAGAAAAACAAACAAATGTTAACGGCCTCTTTGAAAATGTTTAAAAGCACCGAAACAATGCCATGGGTTACTCGTACATTATATGGCTTTGTCTATGTCTTTTAGTAGAGAACGTGTACCAACACATTTTCCGATATTATCGTTGAGAAATGTTATCAGCACATGCCTATTCGAGTCATTAATTAACTCACTTTGTTCATAATAAATCGAAATGTTTTTCTAATGACATCGTATCTTATCTTTTATTGTCAAGGCTAACAACATTTATTATATGACCATCTTTATTGCTTAACGCTTTGTCTAATTGCAATTCCTAGTTAGGTATTGTCACATTTTGATCACTCCTACAAAAAACGCCGATGACGTTATTATTCGCCGGAGGCTTTACAGCAGTCGCATGACCCAGCCAATAAATACACTAGACACAAAACTTTACAAGTCTACAAATCGACAAATATGTAAAGTGCAACGGGGCAATCTAGATTGCGGGAAATTAAAACTAACCGAAAATATATTCCGTGTTTTACATCATTTACTAGAGTGCTATCTATGCCCGAATAGCGTAAAAGCGCATTCACATTTTCACCAAGATGGCACTCGATTGCCCCACTGCACCTAGTTTACAATTTTCCATAGAAAAAGTTGTCAATTTTACAAATTGTATATGATCGTATCGTTGTTTTGTGGTATAGGCTCCAGAGGACCATTTCTCAAAATGTGTTAGTTTAATAACATCAATGTTTTTTTCTCGCAAATAAAACAAAAAAACTTAGACAAAACATTAATATAATTAGATACTACTCGTAATGGTTCAGTAATAAATTAACGCTTGGTCTGAATTTGAAACCAGGAACGATGTTTATTTGCGGCTCTCTTTATTAATACGCAACTATGAGGTACCATAGGTAATAAACATAATGTTATAAAATTGAAATATTTTGTATTGAAATAGTAGATTATGTCTCAAGGGAAAAAATGAGAAGCGAAAGATAACACAATACAATACAATCCTGAGCGAGGGATTCTAAAGTAGAATATTAAGCGTAGCGAGGGATTCCAATGTTTACGCTCAAGGCGGAAATAATTTTGCTACCGTGTGACACATACTGATTTTCATACCGCCAATGAGGTCCGCTACTAAAAACATGAAATGTCTTAAAAATCATTTGGCTACCGAGTGGCACATACTGCTTTTGACACCTTTTATGAGGAAAAGAGTCTTTGTTGCCCTAAGAGGAATAGGGAAGAAAAATACGCCTTGATCCCTCATTCTACGGCAACGATGAGTTTTTTCTGAATAGCAGGTATGAAAATGTATTTGTCCTGCACAATACATACAAAATTCCATTTGAATAAGAATGAAGAATACCAATTAGGTCCTGTTTTAAATGTGCTAAATAAACAAAACTGTAATAGCACCATTTATTTAGCACTAAAGAGCCCATATTAATATAATTAGCCGACTAAATGAACGGGATATCTTACCACATTTTAGTATTCTTATTTGAAAGCTATTACAAATAAATACACATGTAGCCACCACAATTCACTTTGCAGCACTGAGTCAACGTGATAATATAGATTCTTTTAGCTCAATACTAATCAGTTGCTATCGCATCTTATCTCTGATAGTGTTAGGGCCATGAAAATATTGTTTTAGTGCGGAAGTCAATTACGTCGCGAAGGCTCGCATTGTGTACAGCAGTCATTATTTGACTTTCCGAATGTGACATGTCCCGTGCATGTTATAAGGATATATCCCACCTTTATATCTTATCAATATGAGAATAAATATTATGGCAAAATAAAACTTTATATAAGGCCGTTTTCAACTTAAAATTACTACTACGTACTTCTCGAGGTTTCCCCGAGGGATTACAGTATGGGGTTATTCCAGAAAGCAGTGTATATATACATATTTAAAGGGTCGGTTATACACTTGTGACACCCCTCGTATTAATTAAACGTATTTAAAAATATGTAATACTCTGCCTGAAATTGCCTTATAGAGGTTTTTAAAAAACTTTTCCATTTAAGACAAAACCGGTGATGAGATATTAGGTGTCAAAGTCGTAAATAGTGTGTCATACCCCTCTCTAATTTCCAATCTATGAAGCGTATGCTGAAAATTAGGGTACGCGTAGGGGCGTACTTTAATAAACGTTCAACGATTTTTGATTTGAACAAGATAGGTCTAACGGTTTTTGACTTATCGCTGAAAAACTGTCTTACCCAAATAAAAGGGCGTAGTGCCGTGAGTTGGAGATACGACCTTTTTTGATTCAATGTATTGGATAGCGGTTTTAAATGTGGATTAGGTGTCGGAATCCTTCATTATGCGTGATCCGACACTCACTTGGCCGATTTTTTCGGTCTAAATACCGTGTTGTATAGAAGATGCATTGCAGTAAAACAAACTGGCAAACAATAAACATGGACATAAAAATATGTTTCCTAGCCATAAAAGATTAGATAGGGTACTCGCGAGTACGAAATATTTAGCAAAATATTACCATTTGCTGTGACTAAAAAAAGATAATTATTGATGTATTGTATGTGCAAATAATAACGTATTTTCAATGACTCATCAGTATCATTCATGAAGTACTCAGAATAAATGTAAACTATGTTTGTTATTTATTTTAAATTACAAGTGTTACGGGAAAAAGGGGGTTTGTCAGTCTGTGTGGTTAAATTGGGGCACAATACCTCCTGCTGAAGATGATGTTGTAACTGCCGAAGAATTCTCGGGGTTAGGTATACGTCGCGGCCGCGCGTGCAAAGCCGAACAGTCCAGGGTTCACTCCAGGAGTCCAGATCACTTGGGAACACTTGTTACACGCATTTAGGTTTCAAACACATAAAATATAGATTATCTCAATTTGATAACGGCGTATGTCGCGGTCATGTGCATCGCGCCACACGTAGGTCAGTACTGAGGTCATATGGATTAGGCGGCCGTTTTAAATGCAGAGGGGATAGGATTAACTACATGAACATCGCCCCCGCCCTAAACATAAGAGAAATGTTTAGAAAACTAGTGAAGTAAGTAGTAAAATAAAATTAATTAATTGATAGGTAACCTTACAAGTTTATTTAAAGGTCGTTTGAGTACTGTAGTGGGAGTCTGAATATCGACCACACGGATTACCCCGTCTTGTCCAGGATAAAGTTGAATGATACGGCCCCGTCGCCATTCTAGAGGAGAAACGTTATCATCCTTCAACAAAACTAGTTCCCCTACTGACGGTGGCTCCATAGGGGTAGTCCACTTGTTACGGGCTTGCAACGTGGCCAGGTATTCTGAATGCCATCGGGACCAGAAATGTTGAGTTATCTGTTGTAGCAATTGAAACCGGGTTAACCGATATATTTTCGTGTCTTTAAAGGGATACTCAGGTACGGCTGTTAATGGCTGACCTATTAAGAAATGTCCGGGAGTCAAGGTTTGAAAATCGTTTGGATCTTTAGAGATAGGGCAAAGAGGTCGGGAGTTCAGAACCGCTTCGATTTTAGTGAACACAGTAGTTAATTCTTCAAAAGTAAGGGGGGTTTCCCCAATAACTCGTTTTAAGTGCGTTTTAGCCGATTTCACTGCCGCCTCGAACAAACCACCCCAGTGAGGACACGATGGAGGACTAAATAACCAGTTAATATGGCGTTTCGAAAGTTCGTGACCAATTTCATCCTGCTTTTCAGACATAAATTTTTGCAAGTCTTTAAGGTGGTTATTTGCGCCAATATAATTTCTCCCGTTATCAGAACGTACTAAACTTGGGTAGCCACGACGAGACACGAATCGTGTAAATGTAGCAATGAAGGCCTCCGTAGTTAAATCAGAGACTATCTCAAGGTGTACGGCCTTTGTGGATAAGCAGACAAATACACAAAGGTAAGATTTTGTTAGGGTTCGGTTTCGATGACGTTGTATTTTGGTAATAAAAGGCCCGGCAAAGTCCGTTCCTACGCCGCTGAAGGGTCGGGAAGCAGTTACTCTGTCTTGAGGTAGATCTCCCATTGGTGGTTGGGTGGTAACAGCCTTAAGGCGATAACAGGGAAGGCATTGAAAAATTATGTTTTTAATAGCACGAGGTGCGGATATAATCCAAAATTGACGATTTAATATACCCAGTAACGTGCCAGCGGTGGCATGGGAATTTTCACGATGGTAGTGAGATATAATCAAATTAACCAAAGGGCCATTTTTAGGTAATAATAATGGATGCCTAGATTCAAATGGTAAGTCTGAATTGCGTAATCGCCCTCCAACTCGAATAAGCCCTGCTTCGTCCAGAAACAGATTAAGGCGTCTAAGAGAACCTGGAATTTGTTTTCTTTGTTGGAGTCGTTCTAATTCATCTGCAAAGGATAAGGACTGCGTTATTTTGACCAGATAATTAAGCGACTCGGCACGCTCTTGAGTGGTTAGAAAGGGAGAACATACTCGCGCTTTCGGGTTCTGGGTATTATTTATAAAACGTCTTATGAAGCCCGTTACTCCAACCAACTTATTAAGGGAGCTGTAACGCTCCAATAGGAAAAATGGCTCTAACGGGGAGTCAGGATAACCGGTTATCAGTAAACATCTAAGTCCAGGCAAATTCGTTTGTGAATGATTTTCATGGGGAGGCCAAGAATTTGGGTTTAGTACAAGCCAGGGTGGCGACCACCATAAGAGTTTATCGATAAGAGCTGTTGCATTTAGCCCACGCGAAGCACAATCGGCTGGGTTAAGCTCTCCAGGAATGTGCCGCCAGATGGTGGGCGTTGGCGAATCATTAATTTGAGAAACCCTATTGGCTTCGAAAGTTTGCAGGCAATGAGGCGGAGTACGGATCCAAGCCAATACAATTTTGCTGTCCGTCCAGGTATATATGGCATGCAACACTAATGCTCTCTGGAGACAGGGAGCAACGTGCTGCACTAATTTTGAGAGGAGCACTGCTCCTTGCAATTCCAACTTGGGAATTGTGAGTCGCGTCCGAACAGGGGCAACTTTACTTTTAGACATCAATAAGTGGACGGAGCAAAGGTCTGATGAATGTTCAATTCTAAGATAAATAACAGCCGCGTATCCTGCCTCTGAAGCGTCGCAAAATCCATGTAAAGAGTAAGATAGAGGGTCTGGGGGAATAATCTGCCGTGGTATCGATACCTTACTAATATTTGAAAGATCCTGAGTAAACATATCCCACTTAGTGGAGAGTTCAGTTGAGAGTTCATCGTCCCAATTAAGCCCAGAGAGCCAAAGACTCTGGATAAAGATCTTGGCCTTAAAAATTACAGGTGCTATCCACCCACAGGGATCATACATACGCGCAATCAAGGAGAGCACTTTGCGTTTCGTCACAGGGTGGTCCGAATCAAAGTCGTAACGGTATGTAAATGAATCGTTAGAAGGGTCATATTGCACCCCTAGCACTGCTACAGTTTGAGGATTTTCAGGATCGTTAAAGTAATGGGGCTGCTGTAAGTTTTCGGGGGGTAAATCTTCTAGGATTTCTGGTTTATTACTGATCCACTTCTTTAGCTCATATCCGCCAGAGGCCATGAGCTGTATTAATTGTTGCTTCAACAAACAAGCCTGTTCAACTGATTCCGCCCCAGTCAAACAATCATCAACATATATATCATTTTCGACGACCTCTGCAGCTTCGGGAAAATTGGCCTTTTCTTGCACCGACAACTCTAAAAGCGCGCGCAGGGCAACATAGGGACTTGAACGTAGACCGTACGTGACAGTATTAAGTTCATAAGTAAGAAGGGGGTCTGATGGGGATTCCCGCCAAAGAATCAACTGGAATTGGCGATCCTCGGGTGCAACCCAAGTCATACGGAACATCATACAAATATCGGCAATAAATACTACTGGATGTCGTCTAAAGTTAAGTAGAATAAGGCTAATGTCTTTCTGTAATTTTGGCCCAGTATGTAAACATTGGTTAAGAGATGTACCCGAGGAAGTAACAGAACTACCGTCAAATACGACCCTCAATTTGGAATTATCCCCATATTTTTTAAACACTCCAAAATGAGGAATAAAATAATGTTCAGCGGTGAAAGGATCAAAGGATGACAAGGTCATATGATTCATAGCCATATACTCTCGCATAAAGTTGATATATTTTTCTCGAAATTCAGAATTGTATTGCATGCGTTTTTCCAGATTGAGGAATCGCTTTAAGGCCACGGTTCGGGATTCCCCAAGAGTAGGTCGATCTAGCAAGAAAGGTAGTTTTACTTGAAATTTACCGTCAGGCTGACGTATTGTTGTGCTTCTGAAGTAGTCCTCACATTCAATATCTAGAGGATCTGGGAGGGGTAGTTCAGGTGCCTCCTCAATTTTCCAAAAACGCTCAACAATGTGAGACAGAGACACCCCTGTCATAGGTGGACGATGTACATCAACTTCACAATTTATAACACCTGAAAGGATGAATCCAAAAATGGTTGAAAAGGCAGTTAATTGACAGGAAGGTAATAAGTACTTTTCCGCATTGAAAATCGCTCCAAACACGTCTGCTCCAAGGAGAACATTTATTGATCCCGGGAGGTGAAAAGTAGGGTCAGCTAGGCAAAGGTGTGACGTACTGTTTACCACAGTTGTAGGCAGGCAAAGTTCCGGGTGATGACCAGTAATTACGTCCACTACCATGGCTTGGGTCGTGATAAGGGGGTGGGATTTCCCAATAGGCTTAAAGGTCATCAGGACATTACCGTGGGAGGTCATTGTTTGCACATCGCCAATACCTCGTACAGGTGCACACGAAGGGTGCATGGGAAGGTTCAAACTATGTACAGCCAGTTCAGACGTGAGTAGGCAGCCCTGGGCACCGGTATCACACAAAGCTCGAGCTTCAACAAAGTACCCACTGCGTGTTCTAACGTGTATAAGGGCAGTAGGGAGCAGAATTAAAGAATTAAGGGGTTTAGACGCAGGGAGATAGGGCTTGGAAGTCATGTGGGGTACGTCTAGTTATTGGGAAGTGGTACGTTCTTGGGATTTCGGCCTAGCGATATCACGATAACTGGGCTTACTTCCACGTTCTATCTGAGATGGCGCAGGGGAGTAATCTCGGCGTACTGGAGGTGGAGAACGATAACGACGACTTTCACGCGTGGGGGTTGGAGACCGCCTGTTAGAGTAATACGTTGAGCGGGGTAGGGGCTGTGGAGACTTGCGGGATGCATTAGAGCGATAGAAAACGCCCCCGCCCTTGCGAGGTGAAGGCGATCGCGAGTTACGGAACGCTGTGTCATGGAATGAGACGGATGGCTGGTTGCGAGACTCAGGGTATACCGGAGATCGGGGATCATTAAAACACAACAAAGTGTGATGGGTCGTACGATGGCATGTACTACAGCGATAGTCGCGTTGACAATAGGCAATAGAATGTTTGTCTAGGCATCTGTAGCATAGCTTTGTATCTTTAACAAATGACGCACGGTCGCGTGGGGACATGTGGCGAAAATCAGAACATTCCCGCAAGTAATGTGAATCACTTGAGCAGAGATAGCACAAACGACTGGGCTGGGTAGGTGCAGTAGTGAGAGCAGTGGTCGTGTAAGTATGTCTGGTAATTATAGGGGAACGCTGTCGCGGTCTAGCCGAGGATGACGGCAATGCGTCAACTAGAGAGGCGTTGCCAACATTGTCATGATGACGACACTCATCTTCCAAAAAAGTCAAAAGTTGACTGAACTCGGGAAGACCATCGCGGTCTCCATACCGGCGTTCAAACCGCGATCTCAGGTCACTAGGTAGTTTAGTGAGGCAAATATGCACTAACATGTAGGACCACTGGGTCACTGGCAGCTTAAGTCTCTCAAGGCCTCTATATGCAGTGAACAGTGGGTTAAGAAAGGTAGCACGAAGACCCGTGAGTTTAGAGTTAAGTTCAGGCAAGGTCAGGATTTGGACAATATAATTGTCTGCCAAAATGCGTGTGTTGTGATAACGCCGCTTTAAAAGGTCACGCGCAGTGTCATAGTTGTCCGATTCTATGCGCAAGTGTTGTAATAATCGGCGCGGCTCATCGGTTAACGACCCCAGCAAGTACTGGAGTTTTACTATGGGAGTTAGCAGGGGCTGCGAATCTACCACACTATCAAACTGGTCCAAAAAACTAATCCACGACTCTGGACGCCCATCAAACTTAGGTATAGGTAGGTCGGGCAACCTGCTTTGCATCGGTTCCAACATGGTTTGTCTGGCCGGCCCCGTGGGTCGCAGGGGGGTACTACTAGCGCAAGGTTCGCCACCCGCAGGTTTAGGGAAAACCTCGTTATATTTAATTTTGAGATCATCCGCCATGTCTCTTACTAATCGGGTTTGGCCACGGATATATTCGTATTCGGTTGTGTCTATATTCTGGTCTAAACTACCCAAAAGCTCCGAGCATGCGTGGGTAAACCGTTCATAATGCATATCTAATTCGCTCAACCTCACGCGCAATCTTGGAAGCGGTAAGGAATCTAGTACCGTATGAGTATCCTTAACCCAGTCACTAACAAATCGAACAATACCTATATGACTTTTATACTCTGCAGAATCGGTATAAAGTTCTGGGCCGCGGGCCAGAGTACGATCATTACCTGATTCGGACATTTCTAATAACAATCGCTACACGTATCGAGTAACGCGTATTTATTAAAAAAAAAATAACAATTTAATTAATTTCGTGGTCACAGATGGTATACCAACAGATAACTCAATAAGTAACTTACTGGTCGAACGAATTTCACTAATTACGATAAGCAAATGAGGCAGCCGTCGTAGGCTATGGAACAATATAGGCTCGAGTGTGTTGTTGCTAACCGGCGCGGCGCATCCAACCTTCTCGTAAACAAGTGACGTCACAGGCGGTTTGATTTAGTATTTTAAGTATAAGTGAGTAGCTATTAATATACGATTTCAGACTCGAAACACAGTTTTAGTATATACCAGTAGAAGGCTGGGGTATAAGAAATTTAACTTAAGGGAAAAGTAAAATTACGTAACGGCACCGCCACAAAGAGGGGACGAAACCACGCTCTGCTACCAAAAATGTTACGGGAAAAAGGGGGTTTGTCAGTCTGTGTGGTTAAATTGGGGCACAATACCTCCTGCTGAAGATGATGTTGTAACTGCCGAAGAATTCTCGGGGTTAGGTATACGTCGCGGCCGCGCGTGCAAAGCCGAACAGTCCAGGGTTCACTCCAGGAGTCCAGATCACTTGGGAACACTTGTTACACGCATTTAGGTTTCAAACACATAAAATATAGATTATCTCAATTTGATAACGGCGTATGTCGCGGTCATGTGCATCGCGCCACACGTAGGTCAGTACTGAGGTCATATGGATTAGGCGGCCGTTTTAAATGCAGAGGGGATAGGATTAACTACATGAACAACAAGTATTGTCAATTCAATCAACGAAAAAGGCATCAAGGTTAACCAGCAAAATTATACAGTACAACAAATATGCCTAAGCAAATATTATTTGCGTATCAATAAATGCGGGAAGACACCCTTAACATTCCTGTTTATACCTCTAAAAACCATGTGCATGTCGGACCCCTTACATAACAAATCATTAAAAGCAATTGAAAGAACGTTATGCATGACAGAAGCTGTGATGTAAGGAGCTTTGATTGAAAGAATTGGTTTCCAGACAGATCTTACTTCTTTTATTAGCGAAACCGTTTACAATACCGTTTTTGAATATTATAATATTTTTAAGGAAAGTTGGTTGAGTGAGTGTGGATTACACCCCAGAGGGGTTTACGAAAGTCCACACTCAGTTTATTAGTATATTATGCAACTGGTGTATAAGAAGGGTATAAAAAGGCGAGTGGTGTGGGTTGCGATGTGAGCCTTGGCGAACATCGCAAGTAAAGACACTACGAGCCTTTTTATACCAGTTCTACACCGTCACATACAATACTTTTTCGATGACTCATTTCAAATAAAAAGTAAGTATTTTTCAGACTTCATGCGCCATATTTTCCCTTAGTAATTGTGCAACTTACCTACGCAATTTCTCAACTAAAAGAATCAACGTACCTACACATTTTCTTCATGAACACAAAAATATCGTTTTATTTAAGTAATATAATCATATATCAGCTTGAATGTTTTCGTTTTCAATTAGGAATATGGTGGAAAATCAAAAGTACGACACTTTGTTTATGGCTTTTTTTTAATTTGCTAGACTTGGCATCCGACCTAAACTGAATTCAAATCCGAATCGAATCTTAACTGTTTCGTTTTCATAAATGTATCCGAAACTAGATAAAACTTGTTAAATAACACAAAAAAAGATAAATGTATGTATTTATACTAGTAAATAATATATTATACATTAATCAATACATAAAAGTTATAGCAGTTACAGTTGCGTTAAGTTGGCAGCACTGATTTTAATCATAAAAGTTTCACTTGAACGCACCAAAGAATGACTACTAAACATAGTATTTGTAGTAGTCTGTGGCACCCAAGTCTGCTTTAATTTTTCATTAAAGTAGGGTAGGAGTGTGTTTTTGGGCAATAGACTAGATATACTTTTTACAGAGTAAATAAAGTATGTATTTATATTATAATTCATGATTGCGTAAGTCGCGAAAAAAAGTACAGGAGTAGAAAAAGACTATTATAAATAAACACTGTAGCAACTAAAATGCACGTAACAGTATCGAGTGGCTTTATTGATCGTGATGCTAATATTATACAAAACACTAGCTTAAAACTGATTAGTTGATATATCATATTTTTATCGCTAGAGGAGGACTTTAGTATAGAAGGGACTCGATTTGATATTCAAATTGTGACATATCCCTTGTATATCATAAAGAGATCTTAACCAGGTCATACGTAGAGATAATTCTTCTGATTATCGTCAACTTTCTATTCTGCCTGCGTTTAGTAAAATATTCGAACGCAATTGATTTCTCACTTTAATTAAAACAATATTTTGCACGCACAGCAGTTCATCTTCACGAAATACCTTTCGTCTCTATCTATCTACCGATAGACTACTAATGCTGGTGCAAGTTTGATAATATTAATTTTGCAGTGTTAGGCAGAGTCACACGACGTCATTGGAGTCTTCTGTTACCTTTCCAAGGCTTTTGATTGTGTAGACGATGGTATTTTAATTTGTAAGATGAAATTTTATGGCATTACAGGACATGCATTAGATCTCATTAAGTCATATGTAACACAAAGAAATCAAAGGGTAGCGATAAATGTAAAGTACCTCAGGGGTATTTTCTAGGCCCATTCCTATTCCTTGTTTATGTAAATGATTTACCATATATGTTAAGCCAAAGATCAGGCATTGTCATATTCACAGACGATACTGATTACTGTTCAAGGTTAATAAGAAAGATACTGAACTCGTTGAACTCGTTGAGCTTTTAGTCAGGAGAATAAGATAGCTTACCAATGTGGCAATGCCACGGTTAGTTTAGTTCGCTTACTTTAATAATATAATTAGTTATGGTCTTATCTTGTGTTTTTATATTTCAAATAAGGGCAATACAAGGAGTTTATAAATAGAAGTCGCGTGAGTCATTGAGAGAATTCTTTAAAGAAATAGATATTCTAACCCTGCCGTCGCTGTACGTGTTGAAAATATTTATGTATGTTAGGAGGAATTTATACAATTTCCCAACGAACACTGATATATTAATAACTACCACAAACACTGGAAAACTCAAAGTAACATTTTGCAAAGGTGAAAATGTTGTTCTTGGGAAATTGTATAAAGTTCCACAATAAAATTCCAAGACACGTTAGTGAACTTACGGATATTTATTTCAAAAGCATATTATAAGGTAAAGGATTACATCATGGATAGGGATGTTTGGCAGTGATAGCTTCTTGCACAAGTAAGCTAAAACAGAAATATTTTGCACTAAATACTTGGGTTGGTTAGACAATGATTACAAAATTTATAGGTAGTATTGTTGGTCCTCAATCGAAATGACGCATAGACCAAGTTATTCCCGATATAATTTGTTTGTTGACTCAATAGGATCTAGCAGACATATTGGTATAAAATTTAAATTAACTAACATAATTATCTGTGTATGAAACATCTGTTGACTAAACCGTTGACATACGACTTATACCTACGACAAAAAACGTAGCTGTTTTTGACGTGCGAAATGATGATTTATAATTTCCTACATGAGTAGATATTATTTGTCGGTTTGGCTCAAGAAAGGTACAGGAAAAAAATACACGTGAGGTCAACGTTGTACCCCCCTGCCTCAACGTCGTGAGGTTTCCATGAATCATAGTGTTCTTACCACGACAATATCAACTACTAGAACATGTGAACGTAATTGTGTACACAATTTTTAAAACTTATTTGATTATTTCCATTACCATTATTTGTACTATTTATTCACGAAGGTGAATTCACGCGCTTAAAACAACATTTAATACTAACAAATTCCAATTGTATTAAATGTTGGTCTAAGAAGTGAAATTTTTTTAAAATATTTGAGATGCATTTTAACAAATAGGCAGGTACAGTCAAAAATTTAAGCTTCTAAATATAGAGTTTTTAGCCTGGATTAACATAAAGGATACTTTTTATCGCTTAAATCATCCCTCAAATGGATGTATTCGGGGGTAGGAGATGAATCTATGAATAAGACCAGAGTCATATAGATATTTACAATGACTGCCAGTATAAGCCTGACCTCCGAATATGCAAATATTTGCCATGAATCTCAGGGTCAAGGGTTTGCCATGAATATAATAAGGACGTATAGTGAGGTTTATAGACAGCTGTCAATATCACGATATTTGACAACGTCATTGCCAATGCCAATTGCCAGAGTAATTTTATACCTACCGAGACCGATGACATTCGGTAAAATTGAAGCTTATGAAGATATTTTTACACAACTTACTTTGAGTCTTATCGTGGATTATAAATTTTTGTGTTGTGGTTTAATGTAATTGTAATTACATTAAACTACATTATACGAGTATTACTGTAATTTGTGTATTTTAACGATGGTAGTTACAAATTGAGTGATTTCGCTTCTACTTGATTATGATGAGCTAGTAAATACTAGCCACACCAACCAGAGTTACAAATACTTGAACTAAAACTGTCAAAATTGACAGTTTTAGTTCAAGTATTTGTAACTCTGGTATTACAAGCGCTAAATGATCTCAAAACCAAAATCAAAGCATTCCAGCCCCTAACATTCAAGCAATTACATGCATAATCTCAAGAAAAACAACAGATTAGAGTAGAGATGAGTGATAAATAACTTCGCGATAAAAAAAATACGGTGATCTGATCTGCCGATAAAAAATAATACTGTGACTTATCACCAAGTAACAACGTTACAAAATAACATATATATATCTTAGCGTTCCGTTATAACTGGAACAGTGGAACCGGTGCAATCGCATGTGGTCGCGCACCGCCTGTGACCGCTGCTACTGTGACTGTGACTAGTTGTCACGAAGTAACAACGTTACAAAATAACATAGATATTTCTTAGCGTTCTGTTATCACTGGAACAGTGGAACCGGTGCAATCGCACGGCGTCGCGCACCGCCCGTGACCGCTGTTACTATGATTAGTTGTACGAAGTAACAACGTTACAAAATAACATAGATATTTCTTAGCGTTGCGTTATCACTGGAACGGTCAAACCGCGTTGTATGAAAATGACACTAAGTGCGAGCAAGAGTGAAGCTGATGATTTAAATATTAAATATTCCAGCGAAATGTGATTAAATAGAGAAATGAAGTTTTGGATATTTTATGATTTAGGTGAATTATTATTGTTTTACGCAAATTATTATTATAGGTATTAGAAAACTATTATTATTCTTTATTTGAAAATTATGACTTACGCAGCGAGAAAACAATGATATCATAGTTTAATAATTCATATTCTACTTTTATTGTTATTAGTGTATGTACGAGCATTTGAAAATTAATTTAATACTAAGTGTTGTGGCCTGTTTGTTACTGTTTGCACTATGTAGACCAAGTAATAAACTCCGATCAAACACTGATCGATGTGTAAACATGCCCTAAGGCGTGACACATTGACATGCTATGAAACTGAAAAGCATTAGAATATGTCTTTCTAAATAAGTTAAATGAGTATTGTGATAAAAAGTTTCGTGTATTTTTTTAACTTTTTCCATTAAAGCGGATTCCCCGGAGCGAGGCGGCGCCGTTCGCGTGAGAATGAGCAATTTCCTCCGACCGCCACGATTTCGATCTGACTTCCTGTCTGGCCAGCGATTTTAAAATTTATAGAAGCGCTTTACATGAAATTGAAAACAAGAACAAGACTGATTGTGAGAGAAGTTTGAAATACTGCGCTGTGAAAAATGGTCGTGAAGGGCCGAGTATACGCTTCGGTTTGCATGAGCCCAGTTAAGATCATGTTCATGACGTATTTTTTCTTGAGGTTCTTATAATGATAAAGGAACAATTGTGGCTGTGATTTTAGGCGTCACGCTGTGATAGTCGGCGCTGATCTGAGCGACAGCGACGTCGTGTAGCTCTTAGAGTAGGCTCGTCACCGCTGCACGATCGGTGTTTTTTTTGCTTTATAGCTCTGGAGCAGTCCTGCATTGGTTAATAAAATGACTCCGGGGTCCATCGGCGTTTCTCGCACGCATCGCATTATTAAACGACACAATTAAGTTAATAAGATGGTATTTGACCTTATCTAAACTCTGTCAAGAGGAAAAATAAAACTTCACACAATCAGATACTTAGCGAAAATTATCTAAAAAACCATTCTCGAAGAGTGTTGCATCCCGCTTTGTCATGGACGAAAGACATAATAAGTGTGTGTCTCTTTCACAGGGGGCGCGGCTGAAAGGATCGAGGAATTCCCTTAATGAACTTTATTTTGCAACTAGACCGCACTGGCATTTTTAAAGTATCACGTTGACGCGGCGTTCGTATGGTACGCTGAGTTATAAGCGTTTTTCAGAAACTCATTATGAACAGTAAAATCATATTGACCTGTCGAGGCCGATGGTCACCGTGACATTAAGTAAGACCAATCGCAAACACATCTAGGAAAATAAGTTTACGCTGCGGAATGAAAGCTTAGTCAGTCAGTCAAACAAAATACTGTCTTTGTCAGATATTATTATTATTATTGGTAGACCATTTAGACCAACTATAGTTCTCTATTTAGATGCATGAGATGTATCGGGAGCATTCTAAAGTCTATATTTCAAGTATGATTGCAAATCGACGCAGTCCATTGCCTGAACATTGTCATCGGAATAACGAACTCAATTGTGCTTTCCTTCGCCAAGGACCCTCCAAAGCCATTGTCAAGCATGTATAAACGATTTTAATCTCGACAAATAACTTCGGGCTACATAAATTGAAAATAAAACGGAAATTATTACGTGTTTGGCATACTAAAAACGTTTTTATAAATTTATAACGGTATTTATACCGTTAATATATTATATGTTCGTATTGGTAATTCTTATTAATGCGGCAATAAGACGAGTTTTTAATTCACTTACCTGTAGAATAAAGTTTACATTATTTCCTTATTTTATAAGTCAAATGTTGTAGGTATAGGTATTTTGTTGATGCGCATTAGGTCTTATCAACTGTCATTTTACTGACGTGGAAATGACACGCGTGAGTTACTTTAGGAATCTGTTTTCACTAAGAAGTTTACTCTTGTTTTTGTGATACAAAATGTTGACTATTGGTGTGGTAGGTTTTAGTAAGATAGTCTGTCAAATATGGATATCATGTATTATAATAACCCTAATTACTTTTAAAACGATAATAAGCTAATTCAATTTTTTTCAGCCTGATAGAGTGTCCCACTGCCGGGCAAAGGCCTCCCCCTGGACACATCTCTATCTCTATGTCATCCTTCCATCTCCGTCTGGGCCTGCCTCACTGCCTGTGCCCTAAGTTGCTTAGTAAAATTATATCTATGTGTAGATCAATTTATCTAATGGCTACAATGACTAAGTACTGACTCTAGACGTTCTATAATGATTTCTTAAAAAAAACGCATATTGCAGCTAAAAGAAATTAATATCAATTTAAGTATTTCGGATCCTTACCTATATATGAGTTCACCGAAACAATAGGTAAAATGATACAAGTAATATACGTTGATCATTATCCTACAGGTAGGATTTACTCGCACGAGCGGTAGGTATGGCTAGCGAGATAAGGGAACCGAGACTGTAGTTTGATCAGTCTTACGAGTTTCATACGGCGTTTTTCATCACCTTACCGAGGAAAAAATCTAATCTTTAAAAAAAATAACCAACCAAATGCGTGGCGAATCACGCACACTGAAGGGTGCCGTGCCGACACCTACTAGGCCACATTGAAAACCACTAGAGAATACTTTGAACAAAAAAAAAGGTCCTACATTCAAACACTTTTTCAGCGATAATGCAAAAACCGTTAGACCTATTTTGTACAAACTTAAAATCGTTAAGTTATTATTAATGTACACCACCTCAGTTCTTATCAGAATTTTAAACTTCGTAGGTCGGAAAGAGAGTAGTGGGACACTTTTTACGAATTTGACAGCGAATATCTCAACAACGGTTGACTTAAATGGAAAAGTTTTTAGAAACATCTATATTATTTTTAAAGGCCTATCCATAGACCTACACGCCTATGTGCATTGACAATTTTTTTCGACCGCCTGTTACATGTATGGAGTGGTCCCCTATTTATTTTTGATTCCACATCATTTTTATGTAGCGGTTCATAAACTTACACCTTCCAAATTTAATAATTTTAGTAGTTAGTCTCCGAGTAAATCGGCTGCGACATATGGACGGACGGACAAACAGACATGATCAAATTATAAGGGTTCCGTTTTCGCCATTCAGTATTTATGTTCATAAAGTAAATAATGCATCAGAGGCTAGTTGAGACGCGGTGCATATTTCGGGGCTCAACTACTCTCGGTGTGGGTGAACAGTATTGTGTATTTTTGTGTATCGTTAATGCCATCCCTTTATTGAGTAATTAACATAGCGTTACAATAATTATAATACAAAGAAAAATTAAATAAAAATTTCCGACTTGGTAAAATGTGATTACTACTTATCCTAATACATTTAAACTTAATCTAGGCTATCTGCGATAGTACTGTCAACGTTTTATCAGCTTACCTTAAGGAAAAGTTTTATCACACCAACAATGAATCTGGTTGAGTTGGGTGAATAATTAGAATCACCATAGATGTGTGGTCCTCACTTTATTATTCTATTTGAAAATGATTTTATCCCACAACTTTACGAATTTCATCAAAGTTTCAAAAAGGGAAAGAAAGCTCTCCATGGGTCATAAGTTGGAGTCGCAGACAGAAAACTTGGAATTTGCAGCGATCGAACAGTTCTTGATTGCACTCTGTTGGGGAAGTTTCAGCGAAAGCTTATACTATAGGTATCTACGCTCGTAGCTAAACTTGCGATTTTTAAGCGAATTCAATAGCACAAATAACTTTTCATATAAAAATATAATTAAAGAACCCCAGATTTCAAGTGAAACAAAACAACTAACTCTTAACTGTAGATTTTAGCAACGAGTATCATGAAACATTTTGAGTGGATGTTTATATATTGTACATAATATATATCTTACCGTAAAATTGTAAATACCGTTAGATTTTTCGGTTCACAATTTTTTGACAGTTTACAATCTCGCTAGTACTTGCTCAAATCCAGCGTTATATTTTGATTATTATGAATCTGATTGGGTAATAAGTAAATTTGAAAAAAAAAAGTGTTTTTAAGATCATGTTGTAGTATCATCGTTTCGTTTATCAATCGTTTTAGTAGGTATCTATATTGTAAAAGCAAAAAAAAAAATGATAAATCTACACGATCCCTCTACCTACATTGTTTGGTGATAAAGTGAATAATGTTGCAACATGTTTTTAGGAATTGAAATATGCCCGTTTAGAGGTGTTACTATTTATTTTTTCCATGCTAATAGCCTATTTTTAAAAACCTTCGTTTGGGCGTTATTAAAAATACTGTTTTATACCGCCCATTATATATATATATATATATATATATTATATATATATATATATATATATATTATGTGTTTCATTATCACACATACCTACTTCAACTAATTAGGAAGTAACTTAATTCATAATTGAAAGTATAGAAGTTTAAACTATACTTATGTACTACTTATATATAAAATACTCCACCCAGTTCGCCCCCTTGTGGCATGGTGCCTAGGACGCTGGCGGCATTCCCTCTTTGCACCGCAAGACTTATACGCTGTGCAAAGAAGGCTCCAGCCCTGTAGTCCCCTGAGACGCCTATTAAACGTCCAGACACCTCCTTAATGATTTTTTTTTGTGTCGGACGACCAAGGGCCCAAGGTCTCCACCGCGAGTGCCACGAACTCGTATTCATTCGAGAGGAACGCGTACTTGCGGCTTTTGTGCATTTGAGCTTGTTCTGCGGCGGTTCCAGGCTTCCGAGCCGACCCTGTAACGTGGGATGGAGCCAGCGTGTCGACACAGGTTGCGTCCCACGCTAAAGGGCGGCCTAAGCACCAGGGGACGAGAGTGCAGCCATCGGGTCTCTTCCCGTCAGCTGCGGACAGCCCTGAAGGCTCCAGAGTTGCAGGAAGAGCTGCAGTGCTAAGTGACCGGCGAATAAGGTCATTAAGAGTAGCATGCCTGTATAGTCGGCCGGCGCTCAATTGGCAATGTAAGCCGTGGTGACCCAGAGAGTCGACAGGTTGGGCACAGCGGCTACAGGCATGTGGTTCACAGATTTTAAGACCCAGGCGAAGGCACACCGCGATTTTTAAGGCAGAGGGATCTAGAACGGAGCCAAGGTTTCGTGACGGGAGGGCATGCAACCAATGACCCGATTCCTTCTCCGAGACTGCCATTAGCCTGGCCCGTTCTTGAATATTATCCTGGACATTTTCTAGTAGGGACTGGTGGATTTTTTTAATTTTTAAGTCATCCCATGCGGCTTGGCTATGTTGTTCGTCTGGCATTCGCTCGTTGGGATTCTCTGTTCTCCAGGCACGTTCTGCCTCTGCGAGACACGATACCGGGACATTGACGGTCGAAGTTACGTTGAGAATACCGCCAATGAGGGTGAGCGTGCTGTTGACAGAAGCGAGAAATGCCGGGAGACCCAGACTACCCGTGGAGCGGATGCCGAGGCCGCCATATTTTATAGGAAGAATTGCTTGCGACCAACTATGAGCTGAAAGTGTTATATTAAGAATTTTGCTGATAGAGTCTTTTAGAATTTGGTCTATGTTGGCCGTCAGTAAAGGAAATTTCCAGACTGGGGAACAACGGAGAATGTACATAAATTTAGGTGAAAACAAACAGAGTCGCAGAATATACAAGGCCATGTGTGGGTTAATTTGGAAGAGAAGTTCTGAACAGCTATGAAAATGTTCGATTTTTGATTTTATAGATATTGGAATAGATTCGTCGAATATGGGGGCTCCTAATATAGTGAGAGTGTCTTGAGAAAGAATTGAGATATTTGGTGTGAGAAAGTTGATATCGTTGATGATTGATGCGCGAAAGTTGGGTGAAATGGTTTCTGATATGAAAAGTTCACATTTGTTGAAATTGATTGACAGGCCAATTTCAGCAAATCTATTTATGATAGTTTGGAGGTCTGCCAGAACTGACGATGATTTGCCTCCGATGGTGCCATCATCTAAATACCAGATATTTAATTTGGATTTGAGCTGAGTGATGATGGGGTGAATAACTAAATTGAATATAACAGGGCCAAGAGGGTCTCCTTGCTGGCAACCTACACACGAAGGTATTTCGTTATTCATGTACAACAGTTTAGAGGGAGCACCGTAACATTGCAAAAGATATGCATATATTTCTGGGAGGTCGTGTTCAATTTGGTTTAGCAAGGCACCCCTATCTACAGAGTTGAATGCGTTTTTAACGTCAATTTTAACTAGGATTTCAAAATCTTCGCTATTGAGGAAAGTTCGGGTGGCATGGACTGCTCCCTCACAACCACCTTTGAGGCCAAAACCGAGCTGTATTGGTTTAAATTTTTCCGTTAAGCGAGAGTGGAACTCCCGGCAACATATCTTTGAGGTAAGGCGTCGTAATGTACTGCCAACAGCAATTGGGCGGATGCCACCATCCTTTTTTTTTAAGGCTATAAGATTGGCTCCGTATAGTACGGGGACAATATCGGGACAAACCTTTCCGGAAAGCATTAAGTTAGTTAGTTCGGTGAGCTCCTTCAGTAAGGTCTCGCCGGCGTCACCCGTGAGGGGACTGGTCAGGTCTTTTAAGTGTTGAGGAGTTATCCCGTCCAGCCCTCCCGCAGAACCGGCGGGGAAGGAGAGCACTGCCTGCAATACGGCGGTTTTGGTCACTTGTAGCGGCTGCTGTGAAGTAGATGGTGGGTTAGGTGGTTGTGAAGAAGCTAACGCGGTAGGGTGTTTGTCTTGAAGAGCACTGAGTACAGCAGGAGAGTAACTCGCTATGGTGTCACTAGAAAAAAGTAATCTAGTGGCACCTTTTAAATCCCCGTCGGATAATTTACTTTCAATTAATTTGCATTTATGTTTTGTATCATTTAAAGGCAGAATCGAAGTTTGGGTTGAAGTGTTTGCGTTATCGGGAGGTGAGGCAGGAAATCCTGGGTGGGACACATTGTGTTTTATTATTGTCGTTAAACTACGGTTTGATTTCGAGTGAGGAATATAGAAATTTTGGTAAGCGAAAGTCAAGAGATATTCCCATGACGAAAAACTATTGTCTGATACTACTCTAGCTATGCACTCCGCCAGACTTCTCGCCGCCGAGGCACGGGCTCCTTTAGGGATTCTTTTACTCAGCTTGCAGCTGGCTTTAAGAGTAGATAAGAATTGGGCAAGTGAAACTTGGGTTGGCCTAGCATTGGGGATTCTATTGACTATCAAATTCTGTGCCGCTGATGGGAGCGATGGCTGGTCCGTGCGGGGGCTATGAACGCGAACACAGTGGATATTGAGGCCACGTTTCTAGTGTTTCATTTATTATTTCATTAAATATAATTGTAGTACAATACAGACTATTTTCTTAATAAATAGATTCATAAAAAAATACACCTATTTGTATTTGAGTACACACACTAATATCTTTGTGACTCACCCAAAACTGACGTCCGTGAGATAAGATATAAATTATATAATTGTGGTAATCATAATGGACTAAACTATTCCTAAAATACCTATTATGCCAATAAACTACACGATGATTAATACCTAATATGAAACTCACATATCACGACGACGTGATAAAATAGTGCGATCGACATGAATCATTGGTAGGTACGATCAACCAATTCGTACCTTGTCACAGTGTCATTAATATGAAATCTCTAGCCGCTCTTTCATACGAAGTGGCCGAAATCAACTTGGTTGACTGTACAGTCGCCATCATATATAGTTGAGAACTTTTGTGCTGGCCGATATTAAACTGTAATGACTGGATTTTGTTAACATTTCTAACATGAAAAATTTTATAGTTTTTTGAACCTATTTCTTTGACACAACTTGGCCAACTTATTTTTAAAGTTAACCAATGTTCAAAAATACTTAAACATGCACTTTAACGTCTTGGCGTTGTCGTGTCCAGATATTTACGGGCACCTTGTTCGCTCCAATGTATGTGAAGGCCGTACCTAGAAACTTGGCGGTCGGGTTTTGCTTTTCAATAAGATCGTACCTTTGCTTTCTATAATTCCATTCCTGATATAAACCTTCCCCAAGCTCTAAATCTCTGCTTCTCGAATCACTAAGTAGTTGGCGCAGCTGTGTACAAACTATCGTCGCTAGTTTGGTACAGGTTCTTCCTCGTTCCAACTACAAGTCATCCCCTAAGTATTTGTCTTTGAACAAGTTTGTGCACACACTACGAGCGACTCGCCGATTCATAAGGTTGGGTATATGTGTAATATGTATATGCTATCTATATTTACTCGTATATTTATACTACACATACCATTCGCGAGGGGACGATTGTCTCTTGCGGTTCGGTCTTTTTAAGCACACTGTATAAGGGTAAGGCACTTGGGCACACTGACGCGGAAACCGTGTGGAAACCGCATCAGTGTGCTAAGCACCTCACGTCAAAGAGCACTTACATACGAATACAAATAGTTTATTTCACCAATAACATATTTATATATTACACTAGTACTGACCTCCACACTAGGCACTGCCGTGAGAAAGAAAAGAAATCCAAAAACTGACAACCGAAAAAATCTATATAATTATCGAAGCTGCTCACAAAATTTCATGAGATCGGTTGAAAAAAACGGAACGAAGAATAAACCGAAATTCGCCCGCAGAAAATTCCAAAATGATTGAAAAAAAAATCTTTTTAAGAATTTTTAAAAACAGATACGTAAAATTTTTTTTATACAATTATTGAATCTGCTCAAAAAATTTCATAAGAATCTGTTAGGACATGCGACCTGTAGTCAGCGTCTCATTTTACTTAAGTATCAGCTGTTAGGCTGTTTGATGAGTTGTAGAATCAATATAATATGGTACATTTAAATTACTGACAAATTTTACAAGCATCAAGTGATGGTGTTTTATATATAGGATGAAAATTGCGTCTCTAAAAATGATAGATGGTAAGGAAGAAAGTAAATACTTCGTTTCGTTCGTACAAAAACGTTATTTTCATGGTCCGGTTCTTAACTTTTTTCTTTTCCAATATGTAACTTATGTCAACCTTTTGTCGTATGCAGAAAAATGAAAAGGTTGTCTTATGTGCCTTTGTGTAGACTAACTTTGATATGTAAAAGTAAAATAATGATTTATTTAATTTTGATGTAATTACTGTCATCTGTGTTTCTATGAGACAAATATGAATTTTAAACATTATCGCAATTGTAAAACGTCTTAGGCAAACTAATATAATGGCGTGGACCTAAGTCTACCCGCTGCATCGCTTTGAGACCACAGTACCTAGCTATGTACGTTACTACAGCATGGCTAAAGTGTAGCCTAGGTTAGGGCGCCGGCGCAATCCGCTTACCTCCCCTTCGAGGCCCTCGTCCGGCATCCTGCGGAAACGGACTCGCGGCGACGGAAACGTCTGTTTAAGCTGGATCTGATAGCAGACTGGGACCAGCCGGTCAATCTAACACTTACTATTTACATTCTATATTGTTATCAAATTGTTATGCGCACGCGTTATGATGCGTTAGCTCGGTGCTCGTGAAAGCGAGCGATTGAAAAACCATAAAAGTGAAATTAGAATGCCAAATGTAAGTTTCAAATTATCCCCAGTTAACTGTTAGTCTTTATAGTTTTGTGCTTATCGCCATTATGAAATACTATTTCGTTATAGATTTAACCCCAGTAGAGTAGATTATTTATTAGTAGAGACTTTTCGAAAGGATCTTAAAAGTTTTGTTCCATGACGTGGAAAGAGCTGATTATGAATTGAAATTAGGAAAAGGCGATTATATAATGAATTGTAAAGCGGTCAAAACAAACAACAAACGATTTACCAAATCAGATCAAGCTCCAGTTCAAATGATATGGTTCAAAGGAAAGACACAAATCCTTGATTCCATTCGTCCTTTTGTAAAAATTTAGTACACGTCGTATTTGTATCATGTATCACAATAAATATCAGGCATACATTGTCAACCGCCGGCCGGCACAGGCTATATAAATGGTGAATCATAAATTGTTCTTTGCTCCGCCGGCATCGACCGCAAATATGACGGTTGCCGGGGCGCCGTTTGTCGTCTTGTCTTGTGTGAACAGCCTGTAGGTAAATCGGTTTCCATGCGACATGGTTTGTTGTGGTTTATATTTTAGCCAAAAAAGACTTCAAAAAAAAAAACTTTGCCGAGTTTGAAAGCATTTAGTATAGAATAAAATTCTGAATACTCACTAATTAAAACAAGTTAGTGAGTCTATCGAAAAGCTATAAAAGAGTAAAATTCACAAGAGTTGCAAATAGAAATGGCAAAATAGATATCTGATATTTTGTTATAAGTTCGTTAATTGTGCTGCTTGGAAACTTTCTGATTACTTTTAATATAATCAAATGATGCCCTACAACCTAAAATATGAAACTAGTCCACAATGTAGAGGCTACTGGTGATATAGGGCTGGCCTGTATTATTTCACTCAGAATGCAGCGGGCATACGAAAGCGATTCCATACAGATTTTTTAATTTTATACAACGTCGGTGGCAAACAAGCTTACGGTCCACCTGATGGTAAGCTGCCACCGCAGCCTATAGACGCCTGCAACTCCCAAGGAGTCACGTACGCGTTGCAGACCTTTTATAAAATTAAATTTTAATTTTCAATCTACAAGTATTTTTTTAATATTGTTACTTTGTCCAGCGTAAGTTGTATATTGACTTTTTATTGCTGACGCATATTAATGACCTCTGTCATCATGAAGATTGAAAGTGCCATGTATTGAGTCCAGTGTCCAGCACAGGGACGTATACCTAACCATTTATCTTATTAATTAAACCCATATAAAAGGTGCCTGTGTTTGTAATAGAAATTGCAGCTTGATTTAGAATTTTGTTCATCGGAACTAATTTGGTACACATCCAGAATAAAAATATTTGTTTACGATAGAAAGGTACAATAAATAGCAACAATTAACACTTCTGTGCCAATAACAAGATTGGTAATTTTTCTATGAAATTTTGGCTAAAGGATAGGTACTATTACTATACTATTTTGTGTTATTGGTTTTGCTTAATAAGATATCTTGCATATCTGTTCAGACGTTGCACTCAGATTTCCTTCATCCGCATTCAAAGGCTCTCTGCAATTAAAGTATAAATTGCGTTGAGGGCAAATAGAAGTTGTAACAAATTCGTCACTAAACTTTCAAGCCGCAGCCTTAATTAAGATAACGTTCTTGGTGGGCCCAGAAACCACCAGGAGGCATCGGGAACTTGAGACGCTTACAGTTTACTGTTTGTCTTAGACAAGTTGGACAGTGGAGTAACTAGTCAAACAAACCGGGCCTCAAAATGGCGGCGTTCTCAGACATAAAGCCTGGCTTAGTAGCCAAATTAAATGCTCCGGCATGTTCCGTTTCATGCCGACATGCATTAGTAGCAGCAAAAAGTATTTTACATGATGCAACTGCATTTCTATATGGGCTCTTATATGAAACGAAATTTTCATTAACGTCAAGGCGGTTGCAACTTAAACGCAGCCGTGAACACTAACTTCCACGACTTCTATGTTTAATTAAAGGTCTTTGGAGGAAAACACCTGTGCCTAAACATTCACGTAAGGGAATTGTTCATTAATTTACAATGTATGTGCGTGGTATCAAGTTATAGACGCCATAGTGGAAAGTTTCGCGCTAACCGTGAAACTTAAACATCAAAGCAGCGCTCCAACTTGCGCCCCTTCTGTATACCTGCTGACAATTTCAATAACTAACTATGTACGAGTAAGATCATGGCAGTCAAATATCTATCTCGCGCTGTTAATGTACACACTTCTACTTCAACGTTTCCGTAGCTTCATTATCTAGTTATCAATTAGGCAAGCATGTAGCTAATATTGTGGTTTAACCCTTTAATCAGCTTCTCGTTTAGAATCGTGCTTGTGGTTCTTCTGGAGTTACAAATGGCCATAGGCGTGCATATAAAAAAAAAAAAAAAATTAAAAATTTAAGCTGTTTATTCCAGTGAAATTTTAACATAATTTTATAATCACTTACTTAATTATTAATCTTAAATTACAAAAGATTTTTTAAGTTAAGGAGTTGCGGATATACAATTTTATTAATCAGTATACATTGTTGCTGTTAAAATACCCTACCTAAGTCATAAGTAACTAAGAATATTTTAACAGCTTGATTTTTTTAACAAATATAACTTAATGGCATTTCTGAATCTTTTGTCTTTTTTATTATTCAGATCTAGTAACAACTTTTTAGGGAATTTATTACATGTGCGTGGGAGAACACATGACCAGGCTCTCTGATATGTGTTCGTTCGTATATACGGTGTCCGGTTATCATCAGTCCTTGCAATTATTTGCCAAAATCGTTCTACAAAATAAATATGATTTTAAATATAAACTGCTACTTAAGATGTATAATGTAGTGGAAATTTATTGATAATAGCTTCGGGCGATACTACAGCCGTTTTAACGCTGCGTAACCTTTGATAGGTGTCCGTAATTTAATCGTAACGAACGGCTGGGGTAGTACCGCTATATGCCGACATCACCCATTGCATAAAATTTGGGGAGATTAAGTAATGAACCTTTTCCCTCTTTGTTACTTACACGTTCATTAACTTCCAGAACTTTGAGGCCCCTGTCTAGCTTCCTCATCGTCGACGACGATACAATTATAATTGTGCGTACAGATAATGAATTACAGTAAATGAAATAAATTAACTTTATTCTGCAAGTAGGCCGCTATGGCAATTTTACAAGTCAAAAAGTAGCGTTTCTCAAGAGACCACTGCCGAGAAGCAACACCGAAAAAACTCGGCAGTCAGTCAATCATGTTCTCCAAAGATATGCTTATTACAATGATACTAGTACTACTACTATTTAAAAACTTTAGTCAGTCTTACCTCCTTATTCATAATCGTTACTCAAACTTATTTTAGTTAAATTGCCGCTAAAATTCATTTTGTCCTTATAGAAAGAAGAAAGAAAGAAAATTTATTCACAGACACCGAAGACACACATAAACGATTTAAAAAAATACATACAAACCACGCAACATTTGTGTCCCCGCGGCAGTGAAACGCACACTGGTTCAGCATATGTGCTGAGGTGTCATTGACACCTACAGCGCTGATTTTCAGCCAGTACCGTCGGTGACTCACGTAACGCTATATATTTGCAAAAAAAACAAATAAATAAAATTAACTGCAATAGTGAAAACAGTTCGTAGGTATATAGATATACCTAAACAATAAAAAAAAACAATTACCTTACTATTTAAATACAGCAGTACGAAAGAAAAGAAAGTTAAATATTTGAAATAGATTAATACAGTTGGTATAATTTTTGCTACCTAGAGTGCTGGATTAGGATTGGGATAACCTTTAAGCTTACGATTAAAGGTTTACTCGCTAGGCGTCCCCTGGATAGGAGGCGGGAGGTCATTCCAGCACTTAGAATCCGCAAACCCGAAACTGTCTCGAAAAGCCGCGGTCCGGTGCATAGGCACGATAGAAAATGCCTTTTTAAACCAACGCGCGCTCTTTGAACATTGTATTTTTTTTAAATCTGTCAGTTTAACATTTATGGTCGTGAGAAAAGGACGAAACATATTTTATTTAGTAGGGGTTCGTTAAGTTTTATAAATAAGGGGCGTATTTTGCTGAATATTAATTTTACTAGACAGGAACGTAATTTATATTAGTATATGCACCATATAGCTACAGTAAAATCAAATAAGAAAATAATAGGGGGCGCCACTATTGCTAATATAGCAACACGAATATATGATCATGAGATTATGATACTTCATTTTGTACTAAAATATTTTTTTATTAAGAATAAATAGAATTCTTAATAAGAAATATTTATTAAGAATTCACCATTTTAAGTAGGCGTAGGTTCGTAACTAGGTACATAAAGTAAGAGAGGTAGGGTATCTTGCTCGAATTTGGAGCAGCCCAACTGGGGAAGTACCTCCGCCTTGCAGAAGACCACAGCCATAATAACATTATCTACTATACAAGTATGTAGTGTTGTGTTCCTGGAGGTGAGCAAGGTTGCCAGAGCTTCCGAGGATGCACTGTGTTGAGATCGAGGGACTAAATTTGTCCCTTCTGTTGTTTTCTTTCTGTTAAAGGGTCGGCAACGCGTACGTGATTCCTTTGGAGTTGCGGGCGTCTATAGGCTGCGGTGGCTGTTTACCATTAGGTGGACCGTAAGCTTGTTTGCCACCAGCGTTGTATAAAAAAAATGTTAAAAATACTTTTCATAGGCCAGGTGAAATTTAAAGTTAATGACTTAAAAGCTTGTGAAAACTATGTTTGTGTAAGTACGTGTCCAGTTCCGACAAAATGATTCTCGTCTATTCAACAAGACATCGTTTATCTATACATATAAAAGAAGAAGTCCTGAATGAATGAATGACTGGCTGATTTACTGACCGACCGACCGACCGACCGACCGACCGACCGACCGACTGACTGACTCATCAACTCACAGCTGAGACTGCTAATGCTAGAGAGTTGATTTTTGTATAGTCGATTACATTTATAACGTAGGCTAGGGTTAAGAAAGGATTTTCGAAATTCATTCTCTAAGGGGGTAAAATAAGGGATGAAGGTTTGTATGAAAACACGTATTTATTGAAGTAAGAGATGTTAAACTTTGTATATAAACTCTCTGTTTAAATATGTTAATGGCGTTTTTCTAAATTGCTCCCCTAAAGGGAGAAAAGGGGGTTAAACTTTTGTGGAGGAACAAATCTTTTTTGGAGTGAGACATTTGAAACTTCGTAAATAGACTCTCTATTTAAATACAACAAAACTTATTTTCAGCGTTTTTCGTAATTGCTCCCCTAAAGGGGTGAAAAGGAGTTCCAACTTCGTACGAGGCTGCGAATCTTTTTTGAAGTGAGAGATTCAAAACTTCGTATATATACTATCTATAGAGTAAAACATATTTCGGCGTTTTTCGAAATTGCTCCCCTAAAGGGGTGAAAAAGGGGTTCTAAGTTTGTTAGGGGAGAAAATCTTCATTTTTCTTAAAAATCGATATGGGTGTTATCTCCGAGGTTACTCGGGGTGCCGATAACGAAAATGACCTGCATTTTCAAATCCAAGAAGGCGGACATTTATTTTTGGATTTGAAAATGATATGCATTTTCAAATCCAAGATAGCGAACATTTATTTTTCTTAAAAATCGATATGGGTGTTATCTCCGAGGTTACTCGGGGTGCCGATTACGAAAATGACCTGCATTTTCAAATCCAAGAAGGCGGACATTTATTTTTCTTAAAAGTTTATATTGTCATGTCATCTTGGATTTGAAAATGATATGCATATTCAAATCCAAGATAGCGAACATTTATTTTTCTTAAAAATCGATATGAGTGTCATATTCGAGGTTCCTCGGAGAACCAATTACGAAAATGACATCGTGCGGGTCAAACTGAGAACCTCCTTTTTTTGTGGACGTTTAAAAATTACGCTTGGTACGCGGGCGAAGCAGCGGGAAAAAGCTGGTTCATAAATAAGTGTTAGCGCGTGAATATGGCTGTGGTTCGGCGTGCAGCTTCGTTGGAGTTGGGATTCAGCAGCAGTAAAGTAGAAGACAGCGTTTCTTACATAAGTTTAATGATTGTACATACATAGGTACATAGTAATGAATATTTGAAGAAATATTGTGAGGCACATCTGCGTACATGGAGGATACGAATAGCAAATGCCCGGAGTGGTCTCTTGCTCGCTCCGTGGCAAAATCATCGACCAATCACGAAGCCCGTACATGTCGTGATATCGGCGCTGATTGGTCCCCGATGACGCAATACGTGTACGGTGGGCTGCATATGTGCTGCTAGGTACAGTCTCCCACGTAAGTTGCGTCGACAATAAGTTTACGGGCTTGAACTACGTATTGATTTATCGTTTTTACATATTTGTTATCTGGCATTATTATTGTATTACACATCTAATTATTGCTCGAAATTGAATAAAATAAGAATAAATAAGCAACACCGGGACAGTACAAACAACAATGTGAAAAATTAATCAATATTGCCAGGGACAATAAAGATTTGATCCGTTACTACACGTTTTTGAATATCCTGAATTGGGAAAAAAATGGAAAACGCTGAAAATTTATTTTTGAAAGTCATAGTATGGGTTTAAACAGGTTTTGGTACTATACCTATGGACTAGGTTGTGGTGTGGCGATACATGCCAACCGGTCTTTTGCTACACACTATGACTCATTTCATAAAGTAATCATGAAAATAGACATTAAAATGTTTTTAATGTTGTAGAAAAGGATACTATTCTCAATAAAGTCTTTGAACAGACACTATCTCTTTACCCTTTCATCTACCAATACTACAACTCTTCAAGTAACATATACAATATACATGCAGTGTAGTCAGACCATGAAATTCTCTTATTTCCAATTTGGATTCGTATGCGGATAAAGTTATGCCAAAAGTTGCACGGATAGTGTGGATAGTGTGATAACATGAAATGTTAATTTACGTTACCCTAGACCGAACAGACCTAATTATAAAACCAAAAACTTCAATTAAATTATACCTCATATGAGGGTAGCATGTTCTAATAATTTAAAACTTTAACATCTATGCGTGAAGATGTTTAGTTGGCTTCCTGTTTTGCCCTATGTAGCAATAGCATAGTATGTACTGTATGCGGGTACTTTTATAATTTACATTAAGATAGCGATACTAATTTCAACTAACCGGTCACCTAGTTATGATGATGACAAAAAAAAATCATGCCATTCGAACCACTTTTTAGTGACGGTCAAATGTTTGTATAGGACCAACTGCCATTAGAGCAACACAAAACACGAAAATCTGAGGCAAAGGACAGTCTAGCTAAAGAGCACTGAAAACGCTCCATCCTGATTCACCCGCAAGCGTGGCGTCACTACAGTTGTTTGGAACGTGACGTCACTACAGCGTATTACAGTTGTATGGAAAAAAGGGAAACTTGCCATTTCTGTCGTGAAATATTGCGTTTATGTACATAGTTTCTAAACAATGTCTTTTTTATTAAGATATGAGAATTCTATTGGTAACATTCAATTTATATTTGGCCAATAAACAAAAAACTACTTTTTTGTCTATTTTATAGTCCTAAGTATATCTTTTTAAGATTTTAATTAATTTGTCTAATTTATTATTTATTGTGATAATTTGATGGTTTTCTGTCCGTATAGCCATGATATGTTATAAATTGTAACAGTCATGAGTCATCAACCCTATTGATTACATAAAATTTTATTTTATTTAATACCTTCACTGAAATACCTAAACAAAATAAAAGTGAAGGGAATATCGCAGTCACTCCAAAATCTTTATAGACTACTAAAGTCAAATTAAGGAATAATACATATGAATTCTCGACGCGTACCCAATCCCTAATATTTCTCAGGAAGGCATTAAATTCATTACGCGTCTGCGATATTATATATAAGCCCACCTATAACTCCTACATAAGCAGAATCTCGAGGAAACGTAGCAACGTTTCCAAAGAAGCAATTCTGATGGATATTCGATTTCTTCGTTTTGTCAGCAATATTCAAATGGGGTCTGTGGCGGAAATATTGCTCCGTAGCCTATATGCAAATTCCATTTGAAATGCGGAAAGTTTTCGCAAAAGCGTGGAACCTTCAATCGCGGAGGCAAACAGTTTCTATAAGATTAGTCGCGGGATGCTCCACTTCGAGTCAATATTGACGGAGTCGTCGCGGACGCGGATCGTCTCGCCTCAGTCCCACTACTCTTTTTAAAATGTGTGCGTTCTGCTGGCTTACTGACTTATTGTCTAGTTGACTTTGAAATATTTACCGTGAAGATATTGCGTTTACACTGAGCCGGGAGTCCAGAGTGTTATTCCTGCAATACTTACTTGCTGACGACTAAATCGTGTAATATACGAATAATCTTAGTGAAGGAATACCAAGTTTCTGATCATCTTGAGATTTACTTATACTTAGTATCATTATGTATTTTGGTCTTGTTGTATAATGATAGTACGTATCCTTTATCTCTTGATGTGGTGTCGATGCCTGTGTTGGTGTCCGTACTAGGTACCTGTATGGTTCAGACGTATAATGCGCATGTTCTCAATGAAATTGTATACAAAAATTAGTGTCCGACCGAAACACGTTTTTTTGCCGAAACCGAAACTTTTATAGACGTGTGAAAATCGTCAAATAAAGTGTCAGTGGCCCATTTTTTCTAGACTCATAAACAATGTAATTAGGGATTGCAATCCGGTATGATTCTCAATCCAGCTGGATTTCACTATATCCTGGTGGCTCAAGCCGGTTCAGCCAAATTGGAGTTGAACGATTGCCTGTATTAAACAATGTTAACTTTGGTGGAATAAAAGGGTTTTTCCGGTCGCATTCGAGTCTTATCACCAGGTCTGTTGGGCCAAGGTCAGTACCCTGGCCTAAGAGATATGACTCACTGGAGTATGCTGATAAGCTGAAGTACAAGTATGATAAGTTCCCTGCCTTGGAACCAAAGTACGAATTTGTCCCTGTTGTGGTAGACTGCAGGATCCTGGGGTTTGGAAGCCAAGGACTTTGTTATGGATTTGGGTAGATGACTGAAAGATAGACGGGATCGTATATAGGGCAGCAGATTTTGCTGACTATCGTGATGACTGCAGGTGTCATAGAGACATTTGAGCTAGCCGCGATCCAAGATGGGCCATTTAACTAGGTAATCATAATTAGTGTTTATTTATGGTTAACGAATTCGACTACTACTATGGAAGCGAAAACCACTCATAGCCATGCCATTAATTTTTTGAATGACTGATTGAAGCGTCTTATTGATTTGCATTAGTGCCCACCTGACGAAGAATTGCAGGTTGTGATTGGCGGTTTTGTGAATTGAATTTTAGTTATATATTCATTTAATATTAACAATGCCTCGTTGTAACGATCGCTCGTCAGCGCACGAACTCTGAAAATACGCGAGAACGTTTATTTACATTTTTTTAAAAGCAAATGGATTTTCGTAATACAACTCATACTCATTTATTAGCAATGGATCATATAATCGGAATATTGCCGGATCCGGTGCCTATCGAGATACTGGATCCAGCCGTATTACCGTACCTTTCGAGATACTGGATCCAGCCGGATTACCGTACCTATCTTATGGACCAGATTGCAATCCCTAAATGTGACACAGGGTATTTCGTGTAGTGTGGTAAAACAATTTTAGTACTTAACAAAATATAAAATAACTAAAATAAAATGTATTCTGCTGGCGGAGTCGGGCCAAGTTATCTAAAGGCACCAGAAATTAGACGAACGCGATCCGAAAGTACGATGTAATAAAAGGTTCGGCTCAGCCGAAAGGTTCGGCAGTTTTTTGGCCGAAACCGAACCTTCGGCCGAAACCAGCCGAAACCGAAACCGAAACTTCGGTCGGACACTAACAAAAACATATCATGTACTTACCCCTTGTATATGTTCGCACATATGCAGACGTTCAATTTTACCTTTACGTTTACCTTAAATTATGCTTATATACAACTTTGCTCGCTGTGAGAAAGTACACTGATAGCAACTCAACTATATTATTATAATTTCAATATATATTTTACAGAATATTTCATATCAGAGTACCACATCGTTTACTAGGGAAAACTTCATAAAAAAAAATGTTAGAGAGCCCTTTTATTGAAACATATTACATTGCCCAGTAATATTTTTATATGAGAAGGTCCCGGGATCAAGATTTGATTTGACACAAAAAATAATGCTGAGTTACTAAAATGAATACCACTTAATACCACATCAATTCGGCAGTATCACAAATTTGAATCACATTTCAGCGTCCAACTTTTCATAATATTAATAAGGGTTCTTAGGTCGATGAGTACACAATTAGCTTTGGTCCTGCTAGAGTCGTATAACGAAGCGCGACTCCACTTATTATATGCAACTTGACTTTGAGTACCGTTGGGTATTGAAAACAAGACTCTGCCATGCAAAACTGACATGTGAAATTGAACCGTATATTAATCGCATTAGGGTACTGTCTGGTGTGGTACCAATATTTATAATAGCGACTTTGGCTTGAGGTTTATTTGATGATGCACTTCCTGCACGGCGATAGCGGATACAGTCGAGGGCTGCACTTGAGTTTTGTTAGGAAGAAAGATTTTCTGCCTACACCTATTTTGTTAACATATTTTTATTAACAGCGCGCTTCTTTTTTACCTTTCTTGAATTGTAATAAGTAGGTATTCTGATATTCTGTGCATAAGGTAAATAAATTAATAAAACCTTGTACTTGTAGTCTTATGACTTTTTGGTTATTCTTTTAAAATATTGAAGTTGTTCAAAAATACACTGACTTCTTATGCTTTTCAATTAAACATAATTATTCTCCATAAACGTTATCTTTTTCCACAATTTACTTTGCAATATTTCATGTGTTCACGATTACTGAGGTGCTATAATGTCACTATGTCCTTTTATAGGTATGCCAAAATTCAATTCGATCGGGACGCAAATTAGTCCATGTGTTGCTTTACCGATAGGGCTAACTAATATTAGGTACCTAATATTAATATTCTACGGCCGGATTTTTATTAATTTTGTATTAAGCAGTACCGCTGCTAACGTAAACTACAGATTTAGAAATAAATACAAAATTAATTAGTATGGGATGGCGCATCGTAACTGACGATTTTCAACATGATTTGAGAAGTTAGTGCCGTTAATGAAGCCTGAGTCTTCTGGTAGATGTCGCTATACGCCTCCCCTAAGGCGTTTGTATAAATGAAGGAATGATTGAGGAATTTCGGGCCGAGTGGCCGTTGCACCTATAGCTCAATTGGCTATAGCGACTGGCCGCAAGTGCCGGGAGGTCGCAGGTTCAAATCCTGCTCGGTGCCTAAATTTTTCAATTTTTCCTTTTTTTCTAAATTTGCGGATTTTTATTGCCGAATATTAATGGGTCTTTAAGTTTTGTTCCACTGATGTTGATTGACAGCTGCCATACAAATCAGGAAACTGCATCCTTATGACAATGTCAGTTCTTATTATTGGCAGGTTTTACATTAGGTTACACTTCAGTAACCATAGTTGGCCACCAATCAATTTAAGCTGTAGACTTGTGTTCGAGGTTTTCCGTATCAAAGTTACGCCTAACCTTTATGTCTGCGATCTTTGAGTCCTGAAACCAGCATAAACAGCGTTATTTAGCGCAAGCGTTACTACGAGTAATACAATATTTACAGACCGGTACGAGCTAACGTTTGTTTCTCATTACGCTGGCTACGGTTGAATTTACCTCGATGTCGATGATTTAACGAGGTACACAACGCGTTTTTAGGGTACCCCGTATACAGTAACTTATTTTGCTTATTTTGCGTTAATATTAGCTGGCTTTCAAGTATTGTTTGCTAAATTAGAGACCATGATAATACCTATGAAGGTAGACGCACTTAACTATTTATAGGGTAGATTACTAATAGCCACCCTTCGCAGGGCGTGATAGGTTACGTAGACCTATTTAAGGCGAATTTTAGAATCGGCGGCCGGAGGCAGTATAATATTATTATGCAATTTCAAGTGTCATTCGAGACAGTACTGCGCCTCTACATTAAAAAAAAACTGCTGCCTGGCTGGCGGGGGATTCGAGGTAGCGAGGTGATTGATACAAATACCTACAATAGGTACTGGCCCGTTTCCGGGCATGATATTGCTACTGCGAAATCTATTCCGTCAAGTTTATGTTAATGATTGAATGAACTCAACTGTGTATGACTAATAAAGGGTCAAAGGAACGAGGCAAATGAAATTATAAACGACAGTGAAAAACTGTTGAGCTTTCAGAGAGCATACGAGTATTGAAGGCGGTCCTTTAAAATGACGCGTGTAAGCTGTTAATCACAAGGGGTACATGTTGCTAGTAACGCGATATTTTCCAAATGTAATTGCCAAAGTAACCTGGTCATAAAATGCCGAGTGATTCCGGTTACGGCCTGCAAATATCTGTAAAAAGAGTTTTCATCAACTTATTGATTTTAGGGTTCCGCACCAAAATGCTAATTATCTCAAGAACTAATTATGCTATCGATTTGAAATTTAGAATAGTTATAAAGGGTAACCCAGATACATAGAACATTTTTCATTTAAATATTTTTTTATTTTCAGTGAAAAATGATAGATAATTCGTGGTTCAAAATTTGAAAGTCTAGTGAATATGTCAAGTGTCATATGAAAGGGCTTGAGTTGCAAATTCTGAGTTTTTATTTTTATTTTTTAAACGTCGAGTCATTTTCGACTTATGAGGGAAAATGCAAAAAAATACCTCCCCCCCCCTTATCTCCGAGGTTTACCAATGACAAAATGTGAAATTATTGCATAACATTGATATCAATGTACATTTTACAAGAAAAATATAACTATAGCCCTATCTAGTTTTTCTTTTTTAGGGTACCGTACCAAAATGATAAAAAAGGAACCCTTATGGTTTCACTTTGTCTGTCTGTCTGTCATATCGTTATATAACTCAAGAACTACTTATGCTATCGATTTGAAATTTGGAACAGTTATAAAAAGGGTAGCCTCGATGCATGGAACATAGTTTTATTTTTTGTTTCGTTTTATTTTCTGTGAAAAATGATAGATAAAAGGTGATCCAAATTTTCAACGTCTAGCGAATATGTCAGGTGGGGTATCATATGAAAGGGCTTGAGTTACACATTCTAAAACAATTTTTTTTTACGTCAAGTCGTAAAAAAATACCGTGCCCCCTTATCTACGAAGTTTACCAAGGAAAAAATATGATATTATTACATAATATTTACATCAATGTATATTTTACAAGAAAAATATAACTATAGATCTATCTTGTTTTTCTTTTTTTTATAAAAAACTTTTCTATACTAAGTTGGTAATTGATTGGTTGGTTGGTTGGTTGGTTGGTGGTTGGTTGGTGGTACCTTCGCATGTATTTTCGTTTTGTAAATGTCTACACGATTATGCTGTAATTTCGCCTATAGATCGGCGCTGTACCCATGGCGTTCAATTTCTACACCATTTTGTTGAGATTTTCCTGAATTCATAGGTTTCTGTGTACGGAACCCTCGGTGCACGAGTCGGACTCGCACTTGACCGGTTTTTGTTATCATTAAACACATATCTATACTCAATTTGTAATTTAATTACCTTGCATGTATTTTTGATTTATAAATTTCTACACAATTATGCTGAAAGTACCTTCTTTCAAATAAAGAAAAAATTAAATCGGTTCACGTGATAAAGAATTATCCTTGAAAAACCACCATATATACTAAGTTATTCAGTCGCTCAAATTTGTAACAACTTTCGCCGATAGATGGCGCTGTACCCATGGCGTTCAGTTTCTACACCATGATGTTGAGATTTTCCTGAATTAATAGGGTTGGAACCGGTACACATCTGTGTATGAAACCCTCGGTGCGCGAGTCGGACTCGCACTTGACTGGTTTTTAATAATGAATAAATTTTTAACGTGTTAACTAACAGTTGTCTAACTTACATTATTTTACACTTACAGTTGTATAATTTCATTGTTTTTTTACATTTTATTGTAAGGTAACTTGTTCGTAGAAAGGGGCTTAAATCGATTTTTAACTCAATCTCTCCGAGCTTCGTTTGTGTTTCATGGCAAAGGCGGTGCATCATTTGACGCATTCTAATGCAAATTTCATTGAAATGCCCTGCCATTGTTATCGCTTTCCATCCTAAGAGAAATCTTCCTTTACTATGTGAATAAAACTATCTACCTATGTATGTTTCATTTGATATATATACGTACTTCTTTTATTTTATTTGCCTGTGTAGTATTACGGTAAAATTGTGGGCACTGCAGCTAGCTGGGAAAAATTGTGTTACGGTCTAACTTGATTATCGGTGGTCGAAGTGCCGGGGTGACGGCTTTTGCTAATTAGTGACAACGTTTTTCCCTTTTCCGCTACATTAAAAAAAGGTTTAGCTTTGGAAAGTGATCCCCAGTTTAAACCAGTTTTATTATCCGCTCATCTACCTAGCCAGGAGATTCCCAAGGACATACCTACTTATTCATCAAAAACGACGGTTTAACCATGAACTGATAAACGTTACTCGGAAAAATCCAATTATTGTCTCAAGACAATCACTTTGCATATTGTATGTGACGCTGACGTGTAGTTGACACTCAAAGACCTTATACATCTCTGAAGATATTTATTTATTAGATTTATTGGTTTCATGTTGACGCTTAGAGATATATCTCACAATGGTTTATTATGATTACACTACCTTATTACTTTTTATCTTAAAGCTTAGAGATCTTATACATCTCTAACAAATCTAGATTGTTTTTAGTTCTTAATCTTATTTTTGACATGTAACACTACATCTAGTTAATGATATTTTGAGTATTGTATTATTTATAATTGATTGATATAGATAGATATTCACTCGTAAAAGTGCCCTTGAGGCCTATTTCCAGAATAAATGTTTTGATTTGAATTGTAGGAAAGTAGCAATTGTAAACCACTTTATTTTAATTCACTAAAATCGTTTAACAATATAATTTCATGTTTTGTTACTTCTGTAAGTAAGTAAGAGTTGTAAAGCATATTTAGTCTTCACTATATTAAGTTGCCTTAAAACTAGTTTCAGTTAAGTACTTAGGTACACGATTTCGCGTTTTCATTCGTAGAACAACATTCACTTTAAATTAATCGCTGTGAATGAAATTCATGAATTTAAACTTTAAATTGTGCTCGTTTAAGTTTCCCTCAAAGTTAGTACAAGTTAGGTATGTGTGTAACTTCGACTATAACTCGTGTACAGAGGGGAAAACAAATAAACTGCGAGCCAAGTTCGTTTGGAGGCACACTCGTAATTTCGTCTTTCCCACTTTTATCTTGTATTGTTGAACAAACGTAATTCGGTTAACTGTATGAAATTGATTGTAGGTGCTTCGTCTAATGAAGTAGTTGTTTTTGTGTTTTACCATTACTTTTTTTTAACACGGCGCAGTTTCCTAGCTACGGAGGTTTCTTAAAAAAATTTCCAAGGGAATTAAAAAACAAAATTAACATAAAAAAAGTTGCTTCACTTTGCCATCGCCTTTGGGTTTCCTTTATAAAGTAGGGAATAAATTGCCATAAAAGAAGATTTAGGAGTTAAGAAATGTTAAGCATGTCTTATGACAAGCGACGCATTTTATTATCGCATTAAAATGACAAAACACCGACCAAGGGTGATTATTTTGTCAATAATGCCGCTAATAAACGTAATTTACTAATGTCGGCATTTTTACAAAGCGGGAAATCTTTGAGGTGAGATTTAATATTTTGTTTAGTGGGTACGGAGTTAACGTAAACATTTTGTATTCAATTTTAATACCTTTTTTTCAAGATATTATAATTAACTTTATTTCGTAACAGCGGGGTAATCACGTAACTTTTGTACTACAGTTAGGTAGATTTTAATGTCAAATTTTAATTGTCAGCTCATACATTGATACTTCTAAATTGACAGTAAAATTTATTTAGCGTTAGTACATAAAGTTCGAAACCACTATCCAATACATTACAAATTAAAATTAAACTAAAATGAACCTAAATATACCTATCAAAAATCCTAATAATAATACCCAAATGTTTCAGTATCGTAACATTATCGTTCTAATTATAAATATTTTTTTGTTGCTAGTATCCTATAATTATCGCACTCTATTCTTGTTACAATGGGGAAAACTCCCGTCCGTCACAATGTCGCCAGGCCGCGGTAGGGTCTCCCACGCAGCACCTCAGCGGAAGTGAACCGAGGATATCGCGTAGTCGCTGAAATCATTGTCGATGTTGTGCACCAGGCCCAGGCCGTGGTCGACGAGCCAGGTCTCTTGTAACAGAACGATGTCAGCACTTTGACAAAGATGACGAATGTGTTCGTGGACATCAACACACCCAAAACCAAAACAATCCCGTTCAATTGAATAAACTTGATTTTTTAAACTATCCATGATATTATACTTCGCTTTCTTGGCAGCGCGCTCTAGGCGGTTAACAAATATTTTGGTTTTTACAAGTGTAGGCCAAAACTCACATGACAGGAACGTCGATATTTTACTTTTCGGTATTTTCAATTTAAATGAATTAATAGTGGTTTCCCATTTAGGTGCTAACAACTGCACATAAACTTGTATCTTCTAATGTTATTTTAGTATAATCATGGCATTAAAATCAAAATAGGTATTAAGCGTAAAGAACTTAAAAACTCATCTTGACGAATGATGATTACACATACACTATTAAGTCTTACTACTAACGAATTGACTTTACACGCTGTAGGTATGTATTGTCATCACAGACGAGTGGTGAGTTTGCGGTGCTTTATTACGGATAACGAGATGTAATCGCGCCTGTGGGGATATAGACAAATGTCGTATTGGTTGCAGATTTACAACGCGGCACGCGACATCTGGCGGGCCAATTTATGAGTTTAATCAAATCCAGCGCCCGATGCCACTGTACACCCGGTACCTTCATTTGCAAACAAACGTAGTCCTTATGGCAAAGTCTTTAGGGAACATAGACGCAAAACACTTGCTTCTTAGTACAGTCAGTAGCTAGTGACGATAAGTATAGAACTTATTATCGTCTGCGAATGCCAATGATATTCATTTCCTTAATTTGTTTTCACTATAAGCTTCCTTAGAGCTGTTAAAGCTTGGTATTAAAAATGTTTGCTTCTAGTACTTAGAGTCAGCCAAAAAGTGATATACCAATTTTTATCTCAATTTACAAATAATCGGGTCGAAAGTACCTATATACGTAGTTTAACCCGTTCATACCGTAGATACGGGATTAGGTATTTTATACATTAAATCTGATGGTTTTTCCATGGATCTCAACAGGATCAGCTTTTATGTGTAATCTTAAATGTGAATTTGAAACGAAGGTACCCTACCTAGTATCTTCGCATTATGGCTCGTACGTACGAGATACTTCCGGAACTTATGCATGGAATAACTTAGATATTTACTATCAGCTCATGCAGCTATGGAAAACGACATGGTGAAGCGTGAATAAACCTACATCGATCTGCATAAAGCTGTATGTAAAGTTCCAAACCTGTACTGTGTTAGTGTCGGCATATCTACCTACCCTCTATGACAACTGCAACGTATACCTACACATAGACATGCTGATGAGGAAAAAATACAATGTTATTAGATATTGTACACCAGCTTTTGCCTGCGACTTCGTTCGCATGGATATCCATATCAACTTATACTCCGTATTTCGTACCGCTGGGAGATACTTTCTGGAATAATAAATGTATTCCAGCATGTTTAAATTCAATAATATTGTGAATTCATACGGGCACCAGCACCTGGTACATATTTTACGGCTCATCATGCGTCATCGTACGTCACTTAAACCTGCTAGGCGTTGCATCTCGTAGCAGTTACACGCGTTCTTGATGATTTTGGTTAATCCCTATTTCCCGGTATTTAACTCTATCGACGTATGTAACTACTTCAATTTTTCTCGAATTAAAACGCGTGAAAAGTCCAAAATTAAATGATGATTCGATACACTTTGCCGAGCTCAGGCAATATCGGTACTGATACTGGAACAAATAATCTGAGTACACAAAGTGTTTGCGTCGCCCGTTAGTAATTGACACTGACTCCTACCTACGCGATTTTGATGGGTGTTAACTTTTTGCTGGCAGGCCCACTGAAGTAGTTCGGCCTTCTCTGGAAAGGGTATGAAAATGGACATGGACTTTACGCGGTGTACTGCATGTCATCTTAATTCTTACTTTTGTAATGGACAAAATTACTTAACCTGGTTAGGTACAGTCAGTCAAGAAAGTGGTCTAACACTTTTGAACCTCATTTTACATAAGTATAGAAGACTCAAAAGTGGAATTATTAGGTACTCTCTTGAACGAATGTAGTTAGTGTTACAATTTCTACTGATAGCAGTGGTAGACCGGAAAGAGACAACCACCGGATTTTAGAATTTCGACGAATAAAAGAGGTGTTGATACATTCTTAAAAGTTTATACCTTTTTCAAAATGCAATTTTTTTATCATAAGCATTGTCGTACTTAGAAGGTATAGTTTGTACCTAAAAGCATTTTTTTGTAAACCGAAAGACGTAGTGCTCACGTACTCTTACTTTCCTCACCCCAAGCATTCACCTACGTACCTATACATAGACGTAGAAATTATATGAAACCAGAGGTCAAACTCAAAGAGATTTCTTCTGGAAGGGCGAACTCAATGCAGCACAGTTCAAGACTAAATTCCGGTGGAAGATTCAAAAATGCGTCCTGACGAAAAGCTGAAGACTGAGCCCTGCGGAGGGCTGAAAATCGAGCGCGCTTCTCTCGCGCGATCTTTCAGTCTGAAGGTCTAACACCTGTTCATAGCGTAACTCTATCAGTGATTTGACATGATTTCAAATTTGAACTTAGAGATATAATATACGACAGCTTGCTTTTAAATACTTTCACGTATCACTAATAACTAATCAGTTTTCACTGAAGTACTTTGTCCATTTTAAGTGTTCCCTAACATAATGATAACTATTTGTAGAAAGAGATCAACGTACTGATCTGTCAGTACAGAAAAACTACTAAAGATGTTCAACTTATTTAAATAATTATTACGGGTTTAGGGGTCAACATTTATTGCAAACAATACAAAAAAATATGTCATTTTTTAACCTGACTGGTTTTATTCGCCGGGCCCAATAAAGCGAGGACTGCGCGGTTGGAGAGTAACCTGGGGAAAATCCAGAACCTTCAACACGACCACGGGGGTGGCTTAAACACTGCAATACTCTAAAAGTTTGCGCTCCAGTGAAATTGGTTGAGCAGCATCAACCGAATCTGAGGTGTCAGTGGAATCGAGCTACTGGGAGTTTTGTCACTGGTTCACTTTCACGCTGCTCAGCTCAGAAGAGTTCAGCAGGAAGCTTAGGCTCGACCTAGCTCGGACTGACTATAGCCGGTATGCGGCGGTACTGAGACGAATAGGTACTATATGTGTCTGTGTTGTCGCCATCGCGCGGTCTCCGCCGGCGGAAAGGCGTAAGTGTACGTGTCTTTTCCGAGTTGGACGCAGCGATTACGTTGGCTTTGGTATACGAAAACGTCAACATATCTTCAATACCTATGTCAAACTTTATAAACCCTCCTCAGATAACACCGTTATCGAACTCGACCGTTTTAAAAACCTTCTAGATGACCCCTAATGACATATCAATTATAGATAGACGGAGTTCAAGGCGTTGGTTTGTCAATGTAGACAGCGACTGACTAACATAATTAAATTTCTCATTTCAAACAGTTACCTACCTACCTACCTACCCCCTAAGCATTTTTTTGCCCCCCATTTTTTACATATTATCTAATCATAGCACAATTTTTGAATGGGGTTCTTTTTACTTTGCTTTCAAGTATATGCGTACCAATTTTCAAGCCATTAAATCACGAATTGAAGGACTTCTCATACAAAGTTCAACCCCTCTTTACACTTCTTTCATCCTCAATTTGTATGATTTTTATAGGCCGAAGATCCAATAAACTTATTAGTTAAGGTTGTACTGCAATCTATTTGCTAGTTTTCACGTGATGCCTAGACAAATAAACAGAATACAAACAGACAAACAGACACAAATTCTAAATCTGTTCTGTTATCGATTCTAAGACCCTTCAAACGATTTTTTTGCTAATATCTTCAATGTACAGATTTTCGACCCTCTACAGCTTTATTATATGTATAGATATAGATAATGCAGCGGACAAACACTTCTGCGCTGTCTCGTATGTGTGATGTGGTATCCATTAATTGCGGTCGCCAAACGCATTATACCACGCTGCACCGACCGCAGCTGCTCTAAATTCAATACCGACTGAAAACTATCAAAGTTAGGGTGAGCGGCAATAAAGTTGTTGTTTTGTAAGTCCTATATAGAAATTCGAATGATTATCATTTCGGAAGCATATTTTCTAAATCTACCGTTTGTAAGATATTGTTGTCAAAGTCATAAAAAGTGCCCCCCCCCCCTCTAATTTCCAAACTATGAAGTATAAAATTCTGAAAAAATTGAGATTGTGTGCATTAATAAATAATTTCAACGATTTTTAGTTTGAATAAGATAGGTTATACGGTTTTTGAGTTTTCGCTGAAAAACTGTCTTGCCCAAACAAAAGGTCATAAGTGCCGTGAGTTCCCTATAAAAATAAGACCTTTTTAGATTCAATTTATTGGATAGTGGTTTAAATGTGGACTAGTAGGTGTTGGTACGAAACCCTTCATTCTGCGTGATCCGACACGCACTTGGCTGGTTTTTCAAGGTATAAATTAAATAGCGTTCATGTTATTATGCTGTCATCATCATCCTCCTAGCGTTATCTCAGTACAGTTGCATCCTGAATGATGGCCGGGGTCAGCTACCTATTTCCAAGATTTGTCGTAGGCACTAGCAGGGCTCGGAACCGGTTTTTACTATTTTGGAAATATCTCCTAAAGTACTTCTCATATCTTCATTTTTATTTTAAGATTTGCTTTTGTTAGCCTTCATCTATGGAATAAATGATTTGAAGTGCGAAAAAATATGGTAAAACGCAATTAATTATTCTTCTTTATAGTATTCTTTTTAACCCCGCTACTCCTTGCTATCTAAAAGAGCGTTTCAGTTTTTTTAAATCACTTAGATCATCTCATAACTTGCTCCTAACAGTACCATCATCCTCGTCAAAATTTTATAATTTTTCATTTACATTCCGGGCTGTCCGTCTCTGGAACTCCCTTCCAGTTCAATTAAGACGTGCTAAATCGATTGCTATTTTTAATTCCCATCTTAAAGAATATTATTTGTCTCTCCCATAAAATTTTTAATTAATTATTATGGCTGACACTATTTTATTCTTACTATTCTATATCAGTGATACATATAATTATATATTATATGTATGTATATTTTTATGTATGTATATTTGTATATTATTTAAGTATGTGTATTTATATTGAATAGTTGTTTTGGAATCTTTTTTTCTCATTGTAACAGTTTATGCACCACCTACTTTTCAGCTTTATATTTCATTTCTCCACTACCCAAAGGTTGTCTGGAAGAGATCGCTCTTTAGCGATAAGACCGCCTGTTGTTCTGCCTCTGTCTCCCTGTATCTATGTTTTTTGTTTTTTATGTGCTATTTTATTATGTGAGGTGTGCAATACAGAGTATTTGTATTGTATTAACCGAATTTTTTAAACGGTTAATTGTATGACGACGAAACCGGTTTCCGAGCCCTAGGGGAAACCGGACCTTATTGGAATTAGGCTTGTCAAGTGAGTGGACAACTTGTCCGTTAGAAGTTCTCATAGCCGCCCGAAAGCCTTTAACTTGGCTTAACGACTGCTATCATAGACAGCAGCCGAGATCAACGGCTTAAAGTGCCTTCTAAAATACGGGAGTGCTCAGTTAATAGACATTCAAAGCGCCCACCCATCCAAGAACTGGCCTGGGCCGACGTTGCTTAACCTCGCATATCGCACGCGGTACGCGGGCGCAGCTGTGCCACGAGCGCTCCAATACGTTATTACGCTGTATTATGTGTTATAGTAATTTTATTCGGAACTTCGTTCCAAATGACATGTATCCGTATTCAATGCTCATGAGTGTATATGTTTCCAATTATATTTTTGAATTGTGTTTCATAATTGATTGCAAAAACAGCTTATTTTTTACACAAAAAAATATGCTGTTACTGGAGGAAAAATCCTAGCTTCGTTTTATAGGGTTCCGTGCCCGAAGGGTGCAAACGGAACCCTATTGCTGTCACTCATGCATCCGTCCGTCATCTGTCACACAGGTTTTACAGCGGTTGGAGCTAGAATCTTCAAATTTTCACCATATAAGCATCTTGTTGACCCAAAACCATACATACAAATTGCCAAAACTTATTTTTAAATGTTTTTGTAGATAAAGGGGGATGCGAAAAAATTTTTTTGAACGTCTCCATCGTGTGGGGTATCGTTGTTTAGAGCTCGTTGGATAGACAAATACTGTATTTTCTGTTTCGAACAAAGGAATGAAAGCCGCCAAAGTCAGTTTTTTTTACAAAATTTTGTTCTGAAGTATTACTTGATCTCATTGACCTATGAACTTAAAATTTGGTGATAATATTAGTAAAAATTAAAGGAAAAAATCTGACCCATTTGTTGGGAAAATATACGTATTAGTAAATACGTATATTTTACCAACAAATGAGTCAGATTTTTTCCTTGAAATTCCCTTGGTTTTCCTATTAAAACCAACTTAATTTTGCGTTTACGAGTCAGCACTGATTCTTTAACAATTTATCCTTCTACGTACGATCGAACCTCGTGTTTTACCGCCGTTACCTAAACAAAATGTAGTACGTGTATTATAATTGGTATCGAATCCCCTTCAAGTTTTGTGGAAAGTAAACGATAACTTTTTCGTAGTGCCTGCTTTTCACGTGTTTGTTAATTTGTTTGTTGGAACAAAATGCCTGTACTAAACCTAAGAAACTTTGTGAATATTATACTCCAACTTGGTTGAAGTCGGTACTTCTTAAAGCTACAATATTAGGTAAGAGTTATTTAGCTGTTCATGTCTAATAAAACTTGGCTTTACATTTCATCACTTTCAACTGCAGACTACTATTAAGTTACTTAGTTCATTTTGTAAAATTACATTACCTACACTTTATGAACTCATTTCCTTAATATACACATAGCTATACGTACATATTCGTCGCCAAATCCTTTCCTTCACATTAAGTTGAATGCTAAGATTACCTTGATGTATGTATAGCCAAAGCAAAGGCCTACGAGCGTAAATGTATATTACCCACGAAAATTCTTTTCAATTTGCGTTATCGAGCACGCGTTTCATACACAATAGCAGTCAGATATTTATAACTTGAGTTATCGCTAGAAAGAAACATGGAAGGGGCAAACGTATCGCACTCTTGACAGTTATTGCTATTATTATGCGTAAACTCTGAAAGAAATTTCATTTAACGCCAACGTTTTAGTGACAAGCAGATAAAAGTATGAAAATGAAAGTGAAAGCGACTACAATAGCTTGTGCTCTGCTTGAGGCGTCGGGCTTAATTAAATTAATTGGCATTGTGAAGGGTTGACTGTCATTTATTTTGTTTCTTGCTCCACTTTAAAAAGTCAACGAGTCAGGCGAGCTAACAAACTCGTGCATGAATTCAGTTTTTAATATTTGAAATGAGGTTGCTGTTCCTACATTTTTATTTATAAAATTATTTTTTATGGGCTTAGTGTTCATTTAATTCATTAACAGATCATCAAATAGAAATCAGGAGAAAATTAATAATCCTAATCTTAAAATTACATTGTTTGTCTGCTGCAAAGCTGCCAGTTCTTACCAAATAATAAATACTTCTAAGCTTTAAATATACTTACGACGGTAAGAAACTCAACATTCTAGAATTAGGCTGCTGAATAATATAATTTTATTTCCGACGTTATAATATACTTATATGCTGCTGTCTATTCTATCTGTAGGTACCTAAGCCACACACGCAAAAGTCAACCGATGTCAATGTAATGGCACAGCGATAACAAATAGGGTAAATTAACAGGCTTGAGTGTGATGTGAGCCCCGCGCGTGTTTATCCGAGCTCAGGCATTAGCCCGTCGCACCGAAATACCCTTCTCATTGTGTCAATTGAGTTTATTAGCAGATACGTTCCAAATTATAGAAAAATTACGATGATAGTGCCCATTTGACCGAACAAGAATAAATATTGATGCAAGTTTAGTGCGAACAATTTAATCGAAAAATTTTGTACAAAGTTCTTATAGATTATCACATTTTAGAAATTAATAACATAAAAACATATTTCATTGAAACGGTGGCCGTGGGTTCAAATCTCAATTCCATTGTACCAATGAGTTTTTCGGAATTTGTATACGGAATATCTTATCTTACTTATCGGTGAAGGAAAACATCGTGACCTGCAAACATTCGTGAAGAAATTAAAAGGTGTATATGTGGCCCCTACCCGCACAGGGTAGTGGGGGGACTGCTACCCATAATTTTTCTTTTTTTTGAACCTGACTGTGGCTTTATAGGCCGGGCCCAATAACGGGCGATAGGAGTACGCGTTTGGAGAGTAGCCTGGGGAAAATCCAGGGGAAACCCCCGACACGACCACGCTTGTGGTTTGGAACACTGGAATACTCTAAGAGTTTGCGCTCCAGTCAGATTGTTTGAGCGGTTTCAACCGAATCTGAGGTGTGAGTGGAATCGAGCTACTGGGAGTTTTGTCGCTTGTCTACTAAACTTAGCCTAGCTGAGAAGAGTCCAGCAAGAAACTCAGCTAGGCCCGACCTGAGTCGGACTGACTCTATCCGGTGTGCGGCGGTACCGGGACGAAAAGGGACTATATATGTGTCAGTGTTGTCGCGCTCGCGCGGTGGACGTCCCTATCGGGACCCATACCTACCCTCTCTATGATGGGAGAGGCCAGTGCGCAGCAGTAGGACGTATTAGCAGGATGATGTTTAAAGCTAATAATAAGTACCTATATGACGGACGGACTTCAACTGTCAAGTAACAAAGGTGAAACAAGCTACTAATACAGTTAATTTCAACGGTTTTTGCTCAAATCAGAGATACAATTTATACGATAAATACAAACCAGCATCGACAATTGAGTTCCGAACAACGAAATGGGTTTAAACTGCCCCAAATTTTTATTTGATATAGGATTTGCACAACGTTTATAATGAAGTTCGCTATTGTCCCGTAATCGCATTAACGAATGAATGGTTAATTCATTAACTCGCATCATTCACTGCAAATTTATTTAAAAACTGCCGGTACTTATTTCATATAATATGAAATAAAATGTATTTCATTGGGTAGCGATGGGTGCTTTCAGCGCCCCTTGCCTTAAATCCTCATTTGGCGCATTTTAAAGATGAACTTCAAAATTCTATTCGCTTCAGTGGCGTCACTAATCGCCTGCCCAGTTAGCGCGATATGCTGTGCCGTCATGTTTTGTGTTACGTTTTAGTACATTTCGGCAATGAAAAATTGACTGTATGTTTCTTACATTATAACATACTAGCTCGCCCGCGACTTCGTCCGTATAAATTTTCCCTCCCTACTTTATCTCTTCCATGAATGATTTTCGGGATAAAAAGTATTATATATGTTAATCCAGGCTATAATCTCATTGTATACCAAATTTCATTACTAGCCGTTCAGCCGTTTTTGCGTGATTGAGTAACAAACATCTAAGCATCCAAATATATAAACTTAGGACAGTGGGATTAAAACACGAGAACATCACGCTTCGTGAATTTACCCATCTAATTCTAATGTCGTTGCTGCATAAGATTATTACCCTCCCAATAGGTTGTGATTTTGTTGTTTAATCCAATCCAATTATCAGCTAGTCATCTGATATTCAAATCAGCCAGATGTATATGTAAAGGTCATCGATTTCCGCCGACTGCCCCACTGTTTCCTGCCGAAGTAACAGGACATATACGCTAGATGGTATCAAGCCGGACATCTTCGTATTTGATGTATAATATATGCGGATTTCTGGGCTGTTTACCAGCATATGATTAATTTCATTTTAGAGTAAAGCCAATTTTTAAACAAACGCCCCTCTCGCAGTACACATTATTCCAACGTGTGCATGAGTTTCTGTGTATTGCATCTATGTGCCTACGTCACATGTGAGCGGAACATTCAGTTTAAGATTGGCTTTACATAGCTTCTCTTATTAGTCAGAATATACCTTTCTTCGCACACCTTTTTTTCTCTGGATCTGTAGTTTTATCGCATCATTGTTTATTGTATATAAATGTATTGAAAGTTTCTGAGATATCGAGCTAGTAACGACTTTCGAAAGGCGACCATGTAATTATTATAAAGGGCCTGGGTAACAGCGCTTGGTCCGCCTCAATTCTCAGTTCCCTCACTGACAGTTCGTCAGGCAGGGACCGGGCGAGGCTTCTTGCCATGTCCAGACATGAGTCCGGGCACTGCTGGTTGTACGCGTATCCCTCGCCCAGTACTGGAACATTAATTAACCCAGCCACACTTCGCATAGCCGTCGGTCTCCGGGTTGGGGCTGATGTGTGTGCAGGCGACAGCTGCGTCTCTTGTGGGGCTCATGTAGTTTGCCTCGATTAACTTACCACGGGCTCGCCTACTCCTTGGGCGCCGGCTATGCTATCCCGATCCTATCATGTCACGCTCAATGACATCCTACGAAGGGCACTTGTCAACGCCAACGTTCCCGCAGTTCTGGAGCCCCAGATCGTGCGGAGCGATGCCAAGTGCCCTGACGGGATGTCATTGATCCCGTGGAGATCAGGCCGTGCGCTGGTGATCCACTTGCACCGACACATTGGCGGCGTCCTACCTCCCAGCCACAAGCAGACGCGCCGGGTTGGCGGCGGACGCCAGGGAGAATTTCAAAGCGGGCAAATACTACTGTCTCAGCGCCCAATACGATTTGTTTGCATTCGCGCAAGCAGCTTTCTCGCGCAGAGAATTGGGAACCTTACATTTTTTGGAGTGGTCCATATTCATAGATGTAACGACGACATTTGACATCGGTCAGCTGGCAAGTTGATGTTTTTTTTTGTTTCGCGGCAGACCAAGGCACGATCCTATTAATCCCTCCAAACGTGTGGTATGTCGAAGATAAGATATAAAACCATACCTACGACTACTTAATTTTATGTCTTGTATTTTAAATATTTATTTTTAGTTTACGTAAGTATTAGTTAATATTACTTTTATACTCAATCTTTGTTCGTATTATTATATATTAATTCAAGAATTATATCGATATAAAATGTAGGATTGAGTGAAAAAAACGTATGAATGACGTACCTATTATAACATTTTAGATATTATCACGGTGCATGGTGGTTTACTATTGGAGAATCTTGATCGTAGCTATAATTGAAAAACGTGATGTTACATTTTTCAAAGTGGTTTCTAGTATTGCCTCATTCAACATAAATATATACCATATAATTATTTATTGTTTACCTAACTCACCTATTACTACATAGGTTCATAAATTTATGCCTGGATTTCCAAAAGGGGCGGGCAGAACTAGTATTTTTTCCCGCAGTCGACACCCCCATGATTACATATATCATGATAGTTACGTGTCTTATACGTTACGAGGATAAGATTATAGACAAAATATGAACACTGTAAAGATAACCCTGGACTATATTGGCTGATTCACTTCGATTTAGCTTCCACATAAAAGAATGTAGGTAGTTATGACTGAAATCCAATTTAAGGAAATCAACGATAGAATTCAAGACACTGAACGACTCTACGAGTAATGGCAAATTTGTCGAATCCAATTTTCTGATTTATCTCTTAGCGGATGTTTTATTCAAACGTAAAGCGTACGTTTCAAAAGGATCTAAATAATATAAAAGGGAATGTAATCCTGAGTGGTGGGTGCTTAGTCAACAATTTCATAGGACGAGTATTTAATGATTTTATTTTACCGTTTTGTCGGCGTCATTGATATGTATACTCATACCAAATTACAGCTTTCTAGTACAAACGTTTACTGAAAAAAGCGGGAGACGGACGGACGGACATGACGAAACTATAAGGGTTCCTTGTTTACTACGGAACCCTAAAAAGAGCTATTTCAAAATAACAATGCAATTGTAGCCCTAAAACAATTCCCTCGTCGCCCATTCAATTGGAAGCGGAATATTCTTAGTGCAATTTGCGGTAGCCGTTTCAATTAATGTGCCACTATTTTAGACCGACCTAAAGCTAAATCAGGGAAATAGTTTTTCTCTGGCTTAGTTTAAATTTACAGCCAAAATGTTGTTTTTGTTAAATTTATAATCAAAACGATTTAAGTTTCAAGAAATCTATGCTCGTTTGAAATATTAATTGTTTTTTTAATAGTCTTTTAAGATGTCTATAAAATATAGATCATGTTAATCAATGTTTGTTCAATGTTAATTACTATGACTACTACAATTTTATTATAAGAAGAAGGAATATCTTGTCTTATAAAAAAATAATGCAGTTCACCCATGTATACCATACTACGTACCTACACGTAAATTAATATGCATGCGTAATTTCTTTAGTTACAAAGTCATTCTTATCATGCACAAGATTGTTATACTCTCTGGAATTCTGGAACCTTTGCTTTTCTGCTAATTAGAAATGAAATCATCTGAAGGGAGAGTGGACATATTAACTGCAGGTAAAATATGCGAGCTTAGTACTACTTTTCAGTGTTGTTGCTCTGAAAACAAGGTTTTAGTAAAATGCGAAATTAGTAATTTAATAAATAAAAGTTACATGAAAATATTTGTTTATTGCACAAACAATGTTTTCAACAAGCGGCGCCAAACAGAAACTTGCAAACTGTAAAATATTTGGTTAATACATATACCTAAAACTTGATACTTTCAAACTAGAAAAGGTCTGAAGTTTATTTGAATAGAGTTTTCACTCCTTTTTGAACAGCCCTCGAGCAATATCAGTAAAAACCTGGCGTGTTTCTGCCGGAAGAAAAAGTTGCGGTTTCTATTTCTCCGATTATTCTGGTGCATTCATTTTCGCTTTTCTTTATTAAAGCAAGATGCTCGTTACCGGCGTTTGGATGGAATGAAAGAACCGGTTGTTTCAGTTAAATGAAATTCATAAATCACGTAGATTGCAGACTGTGCCGCTTAGTTTATTCCATATTTGGATCCTTATGAAGACATCTGTTACAGAAAATATTGTTTAAAAGCATGTTGAATTTTCCAACATGAAAAAATACCGGAGATACATTTTTAAGATCTAATTTCAGGTAGTTCAGCCTCATCATAATATTTGCTTACTAATGACCGCTTTTACTAAATGAAATAATATATAATCGCATAGCAAAAAATAATAACTGCGCATCAAAAAAATAATACTATTACGTGTGCTAATCAGCAGTTTTAGGTTGTAAGGTTAGGTTACTAAATTCCCAGGTGCCGCTGCAGTTTTTGTACCTACGAATGAACTGCAATGGTATACTTATCAGTTCTTTGAAAAATTACATTTAACAGGAAACTAGTTTTTGTGACAGCAGTTTCGTTTTAGTGTACTTTCGTTTATTAAGGTCATTGTCTTCTAATTGGTTAGCTTAGGAAGACTTGACGAAGATATAATACTTATAGGTACCTATGTAGCGGATTTCATGTTTCAGTAATTAACATGACATCAATTTACCAAAATTCTTTACCTATATAAGAACTTATTTCATAAATAGATTAGAACTTAAGCTTAAACAAACCAGAATAAACGTTGGAATAATCGTTGTATGACCATTTTTCATGGAACGTAATTCACACAACGGGGATCTCAGGGCTCGCGGATACCTTTGCCAGCGGATTGCCCTCGCGATCCAAAGGGGTAGTGCCGCTAGGGTCCCCTTTATAATTAAAAAAAAAAATAGCGTCTAAATAAATATTAATTTACTAATATATTAATTTCATTAATTTTATTTATTTTTAAGTTAGTTGAATTAGTTTTAAAGATTACATTCAGTACAATGTTAAGAATTCATATTGTCATCAAATATATTAAAAAACCAGGTGGTGGAGGAGCTTTGCTTCAGCTTCGAAACAAAAGCCAATTGTGATTGGCGTGTCTACCTAAAGCATAACAGATTTTGGCGAAATTTGATCTCATTCCGCCTAAATTTGACAGGGGATAGACAGACAACTGACCTGGCACATTGGATATTACTGTATTTTTTTAAAAACCGGTCATGTGCGAGTCGGACTTTCGGACGAATGGTTCCTTATCATCTATAAAAAACCAGCCAAGTGCGTGTCGGGCCACGCACAGTGTAGGGTTCCGTAGTTGCCCGTCCATCACGTCACCGGTCATATGCGGAATTACGGACCCGTAGAAGGGTTTTTACTGATCTTAGTACTTATGATGTACTTTTTTGAGATTTTATATACATATTTTTGCCCTTTACGGTAATGTCTACTTAGATGTGATAGTTTTCTTTTTAAATTCATCGTATATACTACTACCATGACTTTTTTCACATGCCTAGTAGCCACCGTTTAGCTGGCGGGGGGCGGACACATGACCATAGCAAAAATTATCACTTCTAAGCTTAATATCACGCCAACCGATTCTAGAATCAAAATGAATGATTTTAGAAACCTTACAATATTTTTGAAATAGCTATCCAACGACACCCCACACGATGGGGTTTGGAAGAAAAAAAATTGCACCACCACTTTACATGTAGGGGAGGTACTCTAAAAAAAGTTTTTTTTATGATTTTATTTTACCATTTTGTCGGCGTCATTGATATGTATACTCATGCCAAATACAACCAATACAGCTTTCTAGTACTAACGGTTACTGAGAAAAGCGAGGGATCGACGGACCCAGGTATAGTGTAAACTGGAATTATCAATATGTTTAAATTGCACTCTGATTTACTTAACTTTCACTTTCGGTTCGGACCGGTAAGGATATCAATTAACTTTAACGATGGGAATTACCCAGGCCTCTAGATATGCTTACAAATATGTTGTGCAGTGAAAATATTTCAATAAAACAAAATTAACATGTTGTTTATTTTAACACATTAATTTCAGTAAAAAAATATGCAAGGATTGAATTTAGTTATGTAGGGTAGGTAACTTACATCTTACAAATTGTTTAAAAACCTGATTACGTTTCTTGTGATTTTATCATTTACGTGTACGTGTCTTGTTTTGTACCTTGACTACTTATAATATTAAATCTAATTAATATCTAAGTACCATAATTAGAAGTGGATTATTTTGGAAATTTTATTTATTCGACTGGAATAGGAATCAGTGAAATAACAAATACTTAACTACTGCAAATATAGACCTCGATAGCTTAGCGATGATTTAGTGTCCCTTCATCCATGTTCATATCCATCTGATAATGGAACAATGTTTCATCGTAAGCAGAGTTTTGTGGTCTAATATCGCAAATTGTCAGCACCGTACCACAGGGCTTGGACGCGTCATAACTGTGTGCCAGTAATGAGGCAGCGTGCACGCGGACACACACAATAGGTATACCATGATTTATAGCTTGTCTGTTCTATTGTTAGCTTAATGAGATCGACCTGCCTACCCTTTTGACTCTAAATAGCACCTTGTTACTTTGTAATAAGGGTGAAGCGTTCGCCATTACAACCTATTAATCATTATGTTGCCCATCATATTATTGAAGATTTGAGTTTGTGTACTGTATTTGTTGTTGCTTTTGGCAGACAACATTTAAGGGTAAATTCTACATAATTTGGTAACGGCTGGTAACATAGCGATAAAGTGTAAGAAAGTTACTCTAAAAATGATAATCAAGGTTGCATATAGTGTACCTCCCAAAACCGAAAAAAACTTGTTGAATACAATGGAGAAGGCGCTTGATTAAATGTCTCAATCTTTATCACGAGATAAAAACTTGTCTAAAAGATAAACCCTAACAATACAAAATAAACACAACAAATAATTTATTAAAAGAAAATACATTTTTATTAACGAAAAGAAAGTTTTATTTTTGTTTAGTAAATTATGACATGACAAACCAGAGGTGCTGAGAACACCTGCTTTGTAAACTGGAAAGTTGTTCAAAGAGTATAATTCTAAGTCTCCTCGGGGGCGCATTGTTGTAGAAGGTTTATCAAAGCGGTTCCGAGATATATGTGCTCAGGTCCCGCCCTTTAACTGTGCAATGAACTTTAAATCTCCTTTACACCTGGGCCCGCCCACCAAATACAGTTGTTGTGGAATAAACGCGATAAAATCGCGTTTATACGACATGCGATGCTACAAGCTAACTTTCTTGAACGTAAATTATCGTTTGAGCTAACATGAAAGTACGGTGCCCTTTTTATGCGGTTTGCGAGGGTCTTTGTTCTCGAACGTTCTTTAGGAGCTGTCAGCAACAGCTTAAGCGTATCTAGCTTTTTGTTAGCGTGTAATAATGAAGTGTGTGATACGTTAGTAAATTCTGTAGAGGAAACTGTTACGTGTTCCATTTTAGCCACTTAGGGGAGAGGAAGTCTATTAGCATTGCGGTCGGATAGTGTCGACACGGTGCACGGTGCAAGAGTCGGTTACGGACCGCTTCCTGGGCCCAGTCCGCCGGAACCCGCTTCCGCAACACAAATCATTCTGTCACTCTTATACTTTTGAACTATAAAACTGTAAAGAGAAAAAGAAAGCCCTTATATATTACGTAAGTGGCTGGAGCATCGCTAACTTTGCCTGGAAAAGAAATAAGAGAAACGGCAATTAAACACGAACCACTTGCTTTGTGAGAGAGATTATGCGAAATTATTTCTTTTTAAATACGGCAAGTTAAATGCTAGTTAACTAAGCTGCTAAAGGCAAACTTCCTCGAGCATTAAATTCTCCAGGGCAGAGTTCTTGGTTGGCAGGATGTTAAAGCCGCAAGTCAAACAACCGATAAAATGAAGCGATGTCCTGAACCAGCGGAACTCACAGAGATTGTGTTCAGTACCGACTCGAGCTTGAATAAGGCGCTACAGTTACTAACTTGGCTTTCACGGCAATGGTTTATACCTACAAGAGCTCAGACTGTGGCGAATCAATAATTTAGTTCATTTTAGCCGGATTCCGATAGTTATTAGTAAGCTGATTGATGACTTAGAAATTCCATTGATAATTGATGAATATCTAACTTGATGGATAATTTGGATAGATTTATCGTCTATTTTAGTGCTACTTGAACTACAAATAAATAAGTAAGTCAATGAAATTGTAGTACAATATTAACTTCTTTGCAGCAACCGTGTAACTTAAAAATGATTTGAGTTGACCATCTTCATAATGACTAAAAGTTTAGTTACCTATTTACGTGTGAGAAAAGGAGTTCAAAAAATTAATAATTCGCGTAGTAAAATGAAAAATAGGTGATTTCTTTTATCAAATTTCAGTCTTTCCATTAGGCTTCGTAGTTGCACCACGTCCGTAGGGCGTTCCCACCGTTACCCTACACGTGACCCCAGGGTCGTGCTAAACGGTGCAACAAAACTGCTAACAAAATTGCCGTATGATAAATTCTTTCGATTGTGGATGAAGACAAAGTTTTCCAGTCATGCTGAAAAAAGTATAAGTAATGTAAACAACAATAAAGTAAGTAGGTATAGCCAAAGTCTATATTATGTTAGGGCGCTTGTTTAAACCGGCTGTGTTAAGGGTTATTATAAATAGAACGCTGCTGGTTACAGAGTAACATACGAGGGTAAGTCCCTTAACGATCACCTGAGCACTGCAGTGTCTCATAAATAATACGAGTGGGGCTAGCACACCGTAACGTAGATTACAAAAATATTATTTTTATGCCATTCAAACCAATTTTTAACCAGTTTTTTAGAAACGATCTTATATACAAACCTAAGATCCCATGTGAATGGGACCAATCACCATTAGAGCAACACAAAAGAGGAAAATGAGATGCAAAGTATAGCACAACTAACGAGCACTAAAAATTCTCCATACTGATTGACACGCAGGCGTGACGTCACGCCTGCGTTGCCTCGTACTACCGTTGTATGGAAAAAAGGGAAGTTTGCCGTTTTTGTCATGAAATATTGCGTTTATGTACATAGTTGCTAAACAATTTCTTTTTTATTAAAATATTAGAATTCTATTGGTATATAACTTTCAATTTACATTTGGCCAATGAACAAAAAACAACTTTTTTGCGAATCTTTCCAGTCCCATATCTTTTTATGCTTTTAATTAATTAATTTGTCTAATTTACTATTTATTGTGATAATTTGATGGTATTCTATTCATATAACCACACTATGTTGTAAATTGTAACATGAGTCATCATCGCTATTGTAATAATTAGGACATAACATGGATTATTTTAACAAAATGTGACATACTTACAGTGTAATTACTCCCTTTTTGTTTTTTTTGATATTTTTTCGCAACTGTATTGACTCACTCTTGCAGACTACCAAATTTAAACTTGTAAAATTAATTTTTAATTGGGTGGGTTTTGTTATAGTACGACATGTGTTGTTTGTTTACCCGATCAGACTTTTAGATACATAAAATATATATTTTTTCGTTTTCGTTAGTTACCTCACCAAGGGCAGTCATGCTAGCATCGCCGTACACAATGTTCTCTGATTAATCTCATATAGTATGCCAAGCCTACGTACCTATCATGTAGGTATCTTGTACGTGTTTGCGAGAAACAAGGGAATTCATACCAGCCGGTTAATTATACTCGTGTTCTTTGGTGCTATGTCGCGGGTCGGCATTATCTCGCGAAGTGACAGGAGCATTACTGAAGTACTCGCAGGCATGAGCACAGGTGTAATTGGGTACTTAGATTTACACATCTTTGTTAATTGCAGATAAGGTGGTACGAGAGTAAGGGCCAGGGTTAATGTTGTGTGGCGTGAATGTGTAAAAAGGATTTCGGCGTGAATTATTTTAGGGATTAAATTACAGTCTACGCAGTTTTAGAATTATATAAAGGAGTAAGGATTTGCATATTAGCAAGATCTCTTGTCACATATTAAAGCAAGTGGAGAAAAATTTAACGGTGATATGTTATATCTAAAAATACTTGAGAGCAAATCATCACTTCTAGTCAGGTTATAATGGATCATTCATAGATATAAATATTAAAAAAAATCTTTCACTACATAGATCTAGAAATATCCCGAAAATTAAATTTCAAATTATTTCTTGCCTTATTTATGGTACGTTGAGTAAATTATAGGTCACAAAAATATACAGATACCTTAATGAAATAAGGCAATACCCTTGTTTTAATATAATTTTGTCGCTAATCCCAGATCAGTGAGACAAGGGATACCGGATTCTAGTCCCATCGGTCCGCAGTAATAAGGTTTCACCACCGTTCGATTAAGCCACTAAATCAGCAGGCGTATTCTGGCGAGTCTGTTGTACTATATTGAATGGGTATTGTTCTGGTGTTACGTAATGGGGATAAGTGCGTTACAAGATCTAAATCAAACTTGGCTCATTATTTATTCTGGATACAAAGCGTCCTCAAACACGTCTGAATTTGATTCAACTTGTTGGCTCACAAGTAGTTTTTGCCAGCGCTCGCCTAGAAACAAAGACCATTGGAGCGCTACAGACACCATATGCCACGATTCCACCGCGGTGCCTATTTATCACAGACGGAATATCCCTCCCAGCGCCGTCTCCCATAGATATAGGTTGACTTCTGATTTCACGTGTCCCTGACTTCTATCTGAACCCGTCGGAAATTGCTAAGAAAATGCTGCTTCGTTCATATTTATTTGTATTCCCCAGACCGATGCTGGCATGCGGACCCAACCGTCGATGTTTTGTAAATAAAATGTTAGTTTAGGGAGCTTTCATTTAATTAATCGTTTCATTATGCAATTAGTTTAATCAAAAATTCAGAATATACCATTTATTTCTTATAAAGTAATAAAATTTTACGTATAAGATTTTATACCGGGTGTACATTTACAATCCAAATGGGTCAGTATGGAGAAGTCGGAAACTATGAGAGATAGCGAGATCTGTTCTTAGGAACCATGACGTCAATTTTAGATTTAATAATAATTACATTCAAACTTTTTTATTAACTCTCATACATAACCGGGAATCGAACCTGGTCAAAATCAATGTGTATAAATTCTGCAAGTCGCAAGAAGCACAACACTAATGGAATCTTGTTTGTATGTATGAGAGTTAATAAAAAAGTTTGAATGTAATTATTATTAAATCTAAAATCGACGTCATGGTTCCTAAGAACAGATCTCGCTATCTCTCATAGTTTCCGACTTCTCCATACTGACCCATTTGGATTGTACACCCGGTATAATAGCGAAGAGTTGATTGAAAATATCTTAGTAATAGTACCTAGATTAAATATTTACCGTAGGTATTTTTAATATTGATACAAAACAATATTAACAAAAGTTACTGTTCCGTTCTTAACGTCTTGTTTTCATATATTACTTTAAACTTTTGCGCGCCTTACGAATCTAAACAATGCAATGTCAAAACGCCTCTTCAAGCAGTGCAACATTGAAAATCTAGCCAATGGGAACGCGCGGGACGTCCGTCGCGCATGCGTGGTACAAACCGGCGTTGGAGCGGCGCCTCTCGCGCCAGAGAGAGAAGTAAGAACGCTTGCGCACCGCGAACAACTCTCACCGTATTAAAAACAAAATATAGTGTTCAAAGACTCATTGCTTACTTGTTTTCAACATTATCGTGTGTGTTACATTATTGAAGAACTGTGTACGTATTACTAGCCGGCCGGCACGTATCTAAAGGAACATAATAAGAACCGTTCGTGTGGGAGCCATAGCCCGCGTTGCTGCCTATTCCTGGTGAGTACCTGTGCATGGTTTTCTCATTGACTACTGATAGTCCTTGTTGTACCGTCTTTTACCGGCGAATATATCTCATATTCGATCCAGAGTGGTGAATTGACATTGCATCGTCCGAAACCGCGTTAATTTACTACATCTTTATGGTGCCGAAACCCGGGACCTTTAGATACCTACCTACAGCCGGCCTACCAAATACCGATTTTGTTTAGTAATTGTAACACATTTATAACGCAAATAACCTTATTTTATCGTTTACCGTACGTAATTATAGCTAAATCTAATATTTACGTAAACATATCGCGTAATTACTAAGCAGAAATTCAAGTCTTTGTTCCATTTTGTCCCGCTACCGATTAAAATAGGGTACTTATACCAAATCTCTTTATAAAAAATAATAATAACAATAATATATTCGAGTTATACTTGTTGGCACAATATTGTATACCGTTTTACCGTTTGCAAAATATATCACATCGCAATATTTGTGTACTAATTTACGTATAACTCGACAAGTTTACTTCCATCGCTCAACATACCTAACTTAATTTATATTGAAAATTTCGTTTCGCTTTAAATCTCGAAATCTAATATATCATAGCGATAAATCGTGAATCTCATTTGACTTCATTAGGATTTCGGTGTATTCCCATTTCCCTCATTAACTTATAGGTTATAATTCAAACTTTAGTACTGAAACCAAACCGAATTTTTTGGAATTGTGTTTTTATATGTAAATATCATTATCGCAAACTATTTTGGTAGTTTTGAAAGTTCATTTTGTACAAATCGCTTAATTCGATTTTTATTACGAAACTTCACTCATACTCGAGGTGACGGAATATTTATATGGTGTCGTGTAATAAAAACATCGATGTTTAGTTGTGAACGCGCAATCACTCATAACGTAATTATACTTTTCAAATACGATTCCTTTTGTTATTGGTGTGTCTTAGTGAACTATTAAGCATTTGTAAACATAGTTAAATAGTAATTATGTCTTATCTAACAAGGCGTAAATCTTCACAAAAAAGGTGTACCGAACAGACTTATTCTGTTACCAATTTGCCAAGTTTGCGACGTAAACGAACGATTGCTTATAATCGTATTACGAAGGCTTTGGAAGTAGGGACATTAGCGAACACCGATGAATCGAAAATCGAGCTATTTCTTTCGTATTGTCAAGAGCTAAAAAGTATTGCTGACAGTTTTCAAGATGCTCATTTTATCATTTTGGACCTGCTTAAGGACGATACCGATGAAAGCGAGAACGACATTCAGGAACGCTTCGACGAAGCATATTTTCAAGTTATTGCAATTCAACGCAAATTTGAACAGTGTTCGTCTCAACATACAGATAGTTCGAGGCGAAATTCGTTGACAGGTTCGCACGGCGGCAACATGCGTTTACCGAAGATTTCGTTGCCGACGTTTGCAGGTGCTATTAAGGAGTGGCCTGAATTTATCGCTACTTATAATGCGTTGATTCACGAATCTACCATCTTGAGTGAAATTGAGAAATTTCATTATCTAGTGTCGGTGTTACGTGGTGATGCTTTATCGTTGATTAGAACCTTCCCTGTTGCAAGTGAACATTATATAAGTGCTTACGACGCCCTCAAGTCCCGTTATGAGGACAAACGCGAATTAGCGTTTACCTGCTGGCGGGACATTTTAGATGTCAATTTCAAAACTACAAACGCTCAAGATTTTCGTCGCGCGTTAGACACGATCGACGAGAACTTAACCGTTTTGAAAAAGTTAAAACTACCTACCGAGCACTGGGACTTTGTTCTCTGTTATAACATTCTGGCGAAACTTGATACTAAATTACGACGCGAGTTTGAGGAAAAACATACCGATGTCGAGCTTCCACAGTATAAGCAGTTAAGGGCATTCTTACACTCTAAAAGCGAAGCATTAATGCGCGACACGCACTTTACCGCCACCACCACTAACAAAAACGCGAACGTTTGGAAGGACGCAACCGGAACTTCACAGAAATCGAAGCGACTCAACGTAACGCATTCACTTGTCGCTCCCAACGTAAACAATCAGAAGAAGGCTGTTGACAAACCAGAGGCGAAGCCTACTATTAGCTCGAGCACTCCGAAGGTTATTCGTAAATGTTCGTACTGTGGTGACGAACACCACATATCGGCCTGTAAGGATTTTCTAGCTAAATCAGTGGACGACCGTATGGCCGTAGCCGGTGAAAGGAGATGGTGCTACAACTGTCTTAACTCATCTCACGCAATACGGAATTGCACATCGATATTTTCGTGTCAAAAATGTAAACGTAAGCACCATACTCTGTTGCACCGGGAGCAGGCGGCAAGTAAAACCGACCTCAGATGATCCGCCAAGTTCAGTAGCATTACTAGCGAAGGAATCTTTACCTCAGTCTAATTCATCCTTGAATACAACTGTGTTACTGGCAACAGCCCTCGTCCAAATCCGTGACGTATCTGGCGAATTTCACACATTCCGTGCATTATTTGATACTGGGAGTCAGAATAACTTTTTGACGGCCCACGCAGCTCAACGACTGAAACTAAAGCCTAAAGCAGCCTGCGCTAACGTTCACGGTCTAGGGGGCAGCCCCGCATCGGTCAGTGGCATTGTCACATGCGATGTTGGTGCCAATCGTAACGTCAAATTTCGTCTGGAAATGCTTGTCATACCAAGCATTTGCGGAGACCAACCTATAGCAAGACTAAATACGAATGGATGGGATGAAGTCAAGACATTACCGCTAGCAGATCCAGGTTTTGACATCCCTGGCTCGATCGATGTCTTGTTAGGTGCTGACGTCTTTGCCGAGTCGCTTCTCGAACAACGTCTGAAGGGCAATGCCTCTCAACCACGAGCCTTCAACTCAGTTTTCGGATGGCTTCTTCTCGGGAAGTCTCGACTCGCATCGTCATGTTTGTTAGGAGTATCATCTCCCAGTGTGGATGATAGCTTAAATAAAATCGTTCAACGTTTCTGGGAAATCGATAACGTTCCCCAATCCTTCCAATTGACCCCAGAAGAGCAACTCTGTGAAAATAGTTTCATTAACGGTCACTACCGCGACGAGACAGGGAGATATGTCGTTTGCCTTCCTTTCAAGGACAACGAGGAGCCAGTGTTTGAGGGCTCTCGAGCGATAGCCTTACGGCGCTTTCATGCCATTGAAAGGCGCCTGTCTCGTGACCATAACTTGAAGCAACAATACGTCGACTTCATGACTGACTACAACCAATGTGGTCATATGACGGTGGTTCCTGCTAAGCAAATGGGTCAAGGCAAATACTATATCCCACATCATTGTGTCCTACGTCCCGACAGCGCCACAACCAAGCTAAGAGTGGTCTTCGACGCGTCGGCCAAGGACGCGAACTCCAAATCGTTAAACGACACGCTCCTGACGGGAACGAAGTTACAATCAAACATCGTGGAGATCCTTCTTCATTTTCGTGAGCATGAAGTTGTTTTCATGGCAGACGTGCGCCAAATGTACCGTCAAATCAACGTAGCCCCTCATCATCGTGATTATCAATGCATTCTCTGGCGAGCTCATCCAGACGAGCCTCTTCAAGAGTATGTTTTGAATACCGTAACGTATGGGGTGTCTTCAGCTCCCTACCTAGCGTGTCGATCAATCCAACAACTGGCCAACGACGAGGGTCATAAATATCCAAGGGCCAAAACCGTTTTAACTTCCGACATTTATATCGACGATATCGTAACCGGAAGCTCATCGCTGGAGGATGCCCGTGAAATCAAAACGCAAGTCATCGCTCTTTTTGCTCTTGGCTGCTTCGAACTGCGGAAATGGGTGAGCAACCGACCCGAGCTTCTCAGCGATTTACCCACAGAGGTGTGCCTTTCAGAAGCCATCACTTTCACCGAAGCTGAAGACACAACCATCAAGGTTCTAGGCCTTAAGTGGGAGCCTGCTTCAGATTCCTTCGTTTTTAACGTCAACCCGTCAAACCAATCGTGCACCAAACGAAGGATTCTGAGTGAGGTAGCCAGAATCTTTGATCCTTTGGGCTTCCTGTCTCCTCTGACAATTCAGGCCAAATGCTTGATTCAAAAGCTTTGGATCCTTGGCGTTTCGTGGGATGAAACCCCGCCAGCAGAAATTGTATCCCTATGGAGCAACTTTTCTGAACAACTTCCACAACTCAGGGATCTTAAGGTTCCACGCAAATTCGCTATCGCGGGCGCTCAATCATGCCAACTGCATGGTTTCTGCGACAGCTCCGAGGCAGCGTATGGCGCCGTCGTCTATCTTCGCGTCACCGATTCCGACGGTTCCGTTTGCGTCTTTCTCGTCTGTGCCAAGGCGCGTGTCGCTCCGTTAAAACGGCAATCGCTCCCTCGTCTCGAACTTTGTGGTGCGGTTTTGCTCGCAGATCTCATCAAGTTCGTCAAGGACACGCTACGGATTCCGGTCCATGACACTTATCTGTGGTGTGATTCGACCGTAACTCTGGCCTGGCTGCGGGCCCCTTCTTCTCGCTGGGTGACATTCGTTGCAAACCGTGTCAGCCATATTCAAGACATCGTACCGACTGAGTGCTGGAGGCACGTTTCGTCTGTATCTAATCCTGCAGATATTTGCTCGCGCGGGCAATTGCCACAGGACTTACTGAGGAACGCGTTATGGTGGGCGGGCCCAGAGTGGTTGTCTCAATCCCAATCGGAATGGCCAGTGGACACGTCAAAGAATTGCCCTAAAGACAATGCAGTACTTTCTGAACAACGTCGCTCCATTGCCCTCGTTACAGACCAAATCGACACAGCCAGCCAATCGTCAATAATTGATCAGTTATTCGAAAAGCATTCGTCTTTGAATAAAATCTGCCGCATACTCGCTTACATTCGTAGGTTTTGTAACAACGTCCGAGACACCGTTTCGCGACCAGAAAGTCTTTCCATAACGGAAGCCGAACGCCATCGGGCGTTGCTCACTATCGTCAAGCATTTCCAAAAGCGTTACTTTTCAGACATCATATCCAAGTTAAGCTTGCGGAAACAGCTGCCACGTAGTATTCGTAAACTCAATCCCTTCTTGGACGAGCAGGGTATACTCAGGGTGGGCGGACGGCTCGCTCGCTCTGGTCTTGAATTTGAGCACAAGCATCCCGCATTGTTGCCAAGGAAAAGTGTTCTTACGAAAGCCGTAATCGAATCTATTCATAAAAACAATCTTCATCCCGGTCTGAATACCACACACTATCTGGTCTTGCAGCAATTTTGGATACTTGCGGCAAAGCGTGCCATACGGCATTACCTCTCGAAATGCATAAGATGCTATCGTCTTCACCCACAACCTTTGCAACCTTTCATGAGCGATCTTCCTGCCTTCCGCGTCAACCAGGCTAAGGCCTTTTCTGAAGTAGGCGTAGATTTCGGAGGGCCTTTCCGAATCAAGCTTGGCCATCATCGTGGTGTGAAAATTGACAAGGCGTATCTGTGCCTATTCGTATGCCTAAGTACAAAGGCAGTGCATCTTGAGGTAGTGTCAACTTTATCGACTGACGGCTTCATCGCGGCATTACGTCGTTTCGTTTCGCGTCGCGGTCGCTGCAATATAATCCATTCGGATTGCGGCACCAATTTCGTTGGTGCAAGTTCACAATTAGCATCATGTATCGAACAAGCCGCGGAAACTGAACGAATTACCTTTAAACGTAATCCTCCATCCGCTCCACACTTCGGAGGGATATGGGAGATCCAAATAAAAGCCGCGAAAAGTCACCTGTACCGCATTGTGGGCGATCAGACTCTGACGTTCGAAGAGCTTGCCACACTCTTCTCCCAGATCGAATCAATTTTAAACTCGAGGCCTTTGTGTCCATTGAGCTCCGATCCTAACGATTTAAATGTTCTCACGCCCGGTCATTTCCTAACGCTGGAGCCTCTGACAGCGGTTCCTGATTCTGATTACACGGACGTGAAAATTAACCGACTAAATCGATGGCAACTTATCCAATCTTTTCAACAGCAGTTTTGGAGACGCTGGAAAAATGAGTACTTACACGCGTTGACTCAGAGGGCGAAATGGACTAAAGACTCAGAATCGTTAAACGTCAATTCAGTCGTGCTTATCAAAGACGACAATCGACCTCCTCTTCAATGGGCGCTAGGGCGAGTTGTTTCGTTACATCCTGGGCCTGACGGAGTGGTTCGGGTCGCGACCGTAAAAATGGCCAAGGACCTCTTAGTCAAGAGATCTTTGGTCAAACTGTGCCCTCTACCCTCCGAATAATCGTCTTATTAGATTAACGTTCTTTAGTGTTTAAGATTAGTATCGTAGCTTATAACATATTCAATTTCAATTAATGTTTCTCAATCTAAGTTTGGGAAAATCCCATTGGTATTTTGGTGGGCGGAATGTTCCGTTCTTAACGTCTTGTTTTCATATATTACTTTAAACTTTTGCGCGCCTTACGAATCTAAACAATGCAATGTCAAAACGCCTCTTCAAGCAGTGCAACATTGAAAATCTAGCCAATGGGAACGCGCGGGACGTCCGTCGCGCATGCGTGGTACAAACCGGCGTTGGAGCGGCGCCTCTCGCGCCAGAGAGAGAAGTAAGAACGCTTGCGCACCGCGAACAACTCTCACCGTATTAAAAACAAAATATAGTGTTCAAAGACTCATTGCTTACTTGTTTTCAACATTATCGTGTGTGTTACATTATTGAAGAACTGTGTACGTATTACTAGCCGGCCGGCACGTATCTAAAGGAACATAATAAGAACCGTTCGTGTGGGAGCCATAGCCCGCGTTGCTGCCTATTCCTGGTGAGTACCTGTGCATGGTTTTCTCATTGACTACTGATAGTCCTTGTTGTACCGTCTTTTACCGGCGAATATATCTCATATTCGATCCAGAGTGGTGAATTGACATTGCATCGTCCGAAACCGCGTTAATTTACTACAGTTACAATACAATACAAATACATTTAAATGCACACCTCAAAAAAGAACAAAATACGGAACATAAAGCTTAAAGAGGTAAACAATAGGCGTAAAGTAGAGGTAAATGATATTATACTGTTTTGTTTTTAATGATAAGTTTGGAACTTTAGGTCAAGCAAACGAGATACTTAGGCGTATCTAGCACGGGTGGGCCGCTTCTAATAAGCTAGACTGGTTTTTAGGGCTCAGCTTCCCCAATAACTTAAAACTAAAGTCTTTGACCAATGTGTGTTGTCTGTCCTAACATATGGATTGGATTTGGACGCTCACAAAAGCAAATATGCACCAAATAAAAGTAGCACAAAGAGCCATATGCAGCCCGCCATCTTAGGTATCACTCTCATCGATCACGCACGGAAAGTGGAAATAAGATACAAGACCAAGGTTTCCGACGTTAGTATAAGGATAACCCAAGATAAGTGGAGATGGGTGAGACACTTGGCAAGACGAGACAGTCTCGTCTTGCCAAGTGTCCCACCCACGAGACGACGGCATATGGTCAAAAGCAGTCACCAAGGGTAGTGGCCAAGGTTAGGTCACAAATCCGTGGGAAGACCACCAGCGCGTTGGTGCGATGATATTCAATTTAATTCATTTATTTCAACTTGGAACTCGTTTATTTCTACTTGGAACTGTTATAGCAGTTTAGTCAAAACTATTAAGTCATGAGTTTATGTATGGTTTTTAAGATCTTTAAGGCTATTAATGACAGTAATGACAATACAATAAGCAGTTAGTAAATATGCCAAGTATTACAACATAACATAATATCCAACAAAATAATCGAATGATTTTTTTTTATACAACGCCGGTGGCAAACAAGTTTACGGTCCACCTGATGGTAAGCAGCTACCGTAGCCTATAGATGCCCGCAACTCCAAAGGAGTCACGTACGCGTTGCCAGCCCTTTATAAAATTTGAGGATGCACTGTGTTGACAACAGAAGGAACAAATTTAGGTCCCTCGCTCTCAATACAGTGCATCCTCGGGAGCTCTGGCAACCTTGCTCACCTCCAGGAACACAACTTACACAACACTACATACTTGTATAGTAGATAATGTTATTATGGCTGTGGTCTTCGGCAAGACGGAGGTACTTCCCCAATTGGGCTGCTCCAAATTCGAGCAAGATGACATTTTGCTGTGCCCTACCTCTCATGTTATTTACAATGATCGATAAAATACTTCCAAATGGCGTTTACGCGCGTAATTAACTAACATTACGCATGGCGCACTCGCTGGCCGACTAAACAACTCCCATACAACCACGACCGCTATAGCTTTTTTTTTGAACCTGACTGTGGCTTATTGGCTAGGCCCAATAAAGCGATAGGAGTGCGCGGTTGGAGAGTAGCCTGGGAAAAATCCAGGGGAAAACCTCTGCATGACCACGTTTGTGGTTTGGAACACTGGAATACTCTAAGCGTTTGCGCTCCAGTGATATTGGTTGAGCGGTTACAACCGAATCTGAGGGTGTGAGTGGAATCGAGCTACTGAGAGTTTTATCGCTGGTTCACTAAACCTAGCCTAGCTAAGAAGAGGCCAGCAAGAAACTCAGCTAGGCCCGACCTGGGTCGGACTGACTCTACCCGGTGTGCGGAGGTAACGGAACGAATAGGGGCTATATGTGAACCGCTATAGCATCTGTGTGCTAAAAGGGGGGACAGTATAGGCGACCTCACATGATTGTTTGTTAGTGTGCATGGACCATGTAATGTAACCCATGTAAAATGACAGTAAACGTTCCCTGATTGCAAAGAGTGTGACAGTGAATACAGGGCCACAAGTATTGACTATGGTAAAGCGTGGTCATTAGCATTCTCGCCAAGCAAGGAATGGTTATGCACTATTAAGAGCAGCTTGCATCTAAGCTCCAGAGAGTCTAGATCTACAATTCCCAAGACAAAGCAAGACAAGAAGGGTAGAGCTATGGGCTATGTACACACATCATTTTATATACAAATCATGCAATTTGCATTAGACCATCTCGACTATTAGCAAATACCGTGCGTGTCCTACATGATAGTTCTGAAAAAAAATCCGTTCTCAGTACACCCCTAGACCTTATAAGGAACCTATGTGCTAAATTTGGAATCTCTAGAACCACCGGTTTGGGCTGTGCGTTGATATGTCAGTCAGTCAATCAGTCAGTCAGTTTCTTCTTTTATATATTTATAAGATAAAATAAGGCAACCATCCTACTCCTCTCTAAATTACCATTTACATTGGAATTTCTGTTTTATGTTTATTATTCTCGTGAAATAAATACAAGGATCAGAATATAAAGAATCAATTAAGTGATGGAGATGAATACGAGGAATTCCTCTAGATGCAAACGACGGCTTCATTATACAGGGTTATAAAACCGAACGCCCAAGGACTCTTAACTCTGATGCTGAAACTAACTGTGTCGTTTCTAGAATACGTTTTATTCAGTTATCTGTCACAAATATTATAAAATGACAAAATGAAAAAAGGTAATGTATTCTAGACTTTTTTCAAACGTTGTCAAGTATAAGATTTTCTGGTGGGTTACATAGTTATTGAAATATTAAGTACCTAACACAAAGACGAAATAGTGGGACATTTTGACTATCAAATTGAAATCAGGTTTATAATTAATTTGCGAGTCAATCTTAAACTCAACTGCTTCACAAACTTCATGTTTACAAACATGAAGATGCCACGGGTTTAATTCAAGCATTCCTCCAAGTAACCATTATCCTTAGCGAAAATCAAGACAATCGAAAAATCAATAATTCCTGTTTGTTTATTTTTAGTCTACACCACAAGCACAATCTACTCAGAGATTGTATTACAATCGTGACAATATAAAACTGAATCTAATTTAACCTTCTGTTAGAGTTCTTTTTTGTATCTTGGTAGTGTCGATAGTAGTACGATGTACAAGTTGGTAGTGAAACATAAAGCGGTGACCCGCTCATCACCCATTTTTGTCCGCGGCCTAGGGCTCTATTATTCAGCGGGCGAAGGGCGCTCGAGACAGACCGCCGGCGCACTTCACTTCCTCCCACTTGCGGCAATTGAAACTTGCCGAGGAAACAACTACGACAGAATAAAGAATTCTCCGCCTTTATGGTTTAAGGTGGAAAAAATAATGCAGGGCGGTGGTTCCATCTGCCTAAATTGATAGGAGAGGGCGTAGCACTTTTGAAAGACGGAGACAAAATTTGAATCTCGAATTGGCCGGAAAGTAGAATTATAACAATGTATTCTCAGGTATCGACCTCTCCGCAATGTACTTGTTAGTCACACTTTCATACAAAGTGCCACTCTCTACCCGTAAAAGGATGATACCCAAATACAATAAACTACGTATTTGTATTATACGCTTACTGAGATCGGTACTTATATTAAATATTTACATAAGTCTGTTGTTCTGATACCACGATTTTTATGTTTTGTTCCGTTAATGCGAAGTTCATTACCCTTAATAACTACAGAAAGTTGGTAACTAAATCGCTGAAAGAAACATAAAATTGAAGATTTAACTTTATGAGGATTAAATAAGCTTGGTTTTGAATCGTATGAACTGCAGAAAAAGCGCCCGTATTACACGATACTGGGATATTAAACTCTCTTTTTGTGCACCAATCCAGCTTTATTGTCACGAACATAACGTATTTTCTGCTTTCAATTCAGAGAATATTAATGCCTTTTATGATATAGCTGCTTATTGTGCTAACTGAAGTCTATTATTTTATGGTAACAACACTATTGTTTCACTTTGTACGGTTAGTGGGTTAAAATTACATATTTACCTACTGTACTTCAATCGGTTTTTAAACGTGTTTCACGCAAACTAACAAACTGTTCTCATTTTTTTTTCAATATATAAACGCCTAACCAAAACCCTTTTTCAGTGTAAAATGTGCCGAAGTGATAGTACCGAATGCACGTGCAACTCACGGGGCAGTTTAGAGATATTTCCGAATTATTTAAGCAAAACGCTTCTCGGTCGTTTATTACGATACGATGAAACTTTACGTTTCTCCGAATCATATAGATCTCACGTAAGTATACGCGTAAATGCGTAGAAAATACCGAGTTCGTGAACCTATCGAGTGAAAAGTATTGTGATATATCTGCCATAGATCTTATTGACTATGGTATATCTATCATGTGCATATATGTATAGAACGAACCGCATTAGTGCTAATGAGTTTCTCTTATTGTTTGAACGGGTTCTTGCCAAGATAAATGACTTAGAGTTACAATGTATCATTGTAGGTGATTTTAATATAAACTGTCTAGATGACGTAAGTCCACATTTGAAAAAATGGTATACTATACTTTGTACACAGGGGTTCAAGAACGAAGTAGACTTCCCAATACGTGTGACTAGAACCACAGCGAGCTACCTTGACCATGTGTACTCAAACTTGTCAATAGACTCGGTAGTCACCATGCCAGTAAATAGTAATCTAAGCGGCCATCTTGCGATCAAAGCTGAAGTCCGGGTGCGAGATCTTCGCAAAGTAATCAACTCCCAGTCGTCGCGCTGTAGGTACTTCAGTGCGAATAACCAAAATAACTTTGCGGAAGCTATTCATAGTATTGATTGGAGTGAAATTATTAAAAAAAACTTAAATGCTATGAATCTTGCTATGTCCATTATAAATATTATAGCTAACAAGTTTGAAATTTGCTTTCCACTAAGAAAAAGATATATTAGAGAAAAAAAATGAGCCGTCTTGGATTACTGCAGACGTTAAAGTTTATAAATCTTTACTATTTGACATTATAGAATTTAAAAATAATCACCCAAATTATTTATTAGTTAATGACATTATATCTGATATAAAAACTCGCTATGACAACTTAGTTAAGAATACAAAATCAAGTCACTACAATAATTGGATAAATACAGTAATAATGTATCGAGAACAATGTGGTCCGTTATTAATAAGGAACGTGGAAAAAAGAACACCCCACTGCTAACAGTGGGGTGTATGGGGATATCGCAGATGTGCTCGTGAATTATGACAGGTCAAGGTTCGCGAACAAAAAATGTGCCCTAAATGCGTTCAATTCTAGATTTCTGAGTGCCGCGATGACCTGCGGAGCGCCCCGGGCCGACGTCGCCTGCGCAATGCGCATACTGCGCCATGCCCGGTCGGCGTCGGCACATTCCCTCACTCTCCAGCAGTTTACTGCAGATGAAGTGTATCGGTTTGTAACATACCAAATCCCACCAAAGGCGTCAAATGAGGTGTATGGCATCAGTATGAGGCTGCTAAGACTGGCACCTTATTCCCTTAGCCTTCGCTATGGCAGAGTTATTCAACCGCTGCATGAAAGAGGGTTCCCTTCCTGTTCCACTCAAGACAAGTAAGGTGACCCCGATATTTAAAGGAAAAGGAAAAAGGGGGGATATAGATGGATACAGGCCAGTAGTGTCAATTATACCAGCGATAGCGAAGGTATTTGAGAGTGGGCTCAGTAGCCGCCTCACAAATTATTTAACAGAATCGATAATGCTGTCGGACCAGCAATATGCTTACCGCGTGGGCCGGTCTACGACTGCATTAACCCGCGAACTGATTCGCCGTATTATGGCAGCCAGAGAGAGTCAACAGCAAGTAGCGATCTTGTGCTGTGACCTCTCAAAAGCGTTTGATGTTGCCGATCATGCTGTACTCGCCTGTAAGCTACTACACTATGGTATACATGGCGCATCACTGTCTCTGCTCAAAAGCCTTCTCCACAATAGATCCCAAATCGTAGTAGGTGGCGGTGGGAATGTAAGATCTGATTCCCTGGAGGCAGCGATGGGCGTAGCTCAAGGATCATCCGTATCGAATATTCTATTTTCGTTATTACTAAACGATCTCCCAGAGTCAATTCAGGCCGGTGAAGTATTAATGTATGCTGACGATGTCGCTGCTATTATTGCGGCGCCTTCCAGGAAAGGCGTCGAAAAAGCATTAAGTGATACAGCATCGCAGCTGGCCCAGTGGTTCGGGTATAACGGTCTCGCCTTAAATATAAATAAGACTCATTACGTGCACTTCAATCTGTCGGGCCGTAATATGGTGCCACTGATGGTACAGCTGGGCGGCACACTACTTTCCTGGGTTTTGAGATGGATAATGGTGAAACGGTATTGGGCGGCGCCACTAGAGTGTGCCTAGCTCACTTACCAGACTGGATGAATAGATTAATAACTGGAATGTAATTAACTGATTGAAATAAAAGGTCTGAGCTATTAGGAAGGGTGTGTAAAGTAAACAAATAGTTAGTTTAAGTCAAAGTAAATTTATTGATTGATATTATTTGGAATTTAATCGAATCTCTTGATTATTTAACCGAATATGACTAGTGGTAGCCTTATTTGGTGTCTACTTTGCTTGACCTAGGCCAAATTTAGAGGGAAAAGCTAGTAGACACAATGAAAAACCCTCCTGCCTGTATCCTAAATACACAAAATAGTTAACTACATGAGTAAATGAACAATAAGTTATAACCTTAGGCTCACTAACGTAACTATTGGTACACAAAACGTTTGAACTACAAAACACAATGTATTTCTGATACACAAGACATAAATACACCCAAGGAAATATGTCCATTAATCTACCTGAATCAATTATACCAAACTGGATAAGGGTTTACAATGCTGAACGGAATCAAACTCACAAGACATTATACGCACTAAAAGGGTAATTAGTGAATAAGACGCACTAAAGGGGAAATTAGTGAATAAAGTATAAGTTTACACACAATAAGACAAGTATGGTATTTACAAGTAGCTTCCTTATAAGTACTTGCACAAATTAATTCCGACCAAGGGTTCGAACCTTGATATAAATTACCAGACCACACAATTTATGGTCTCAACTTCTACTGACACGAGGTTCGAACTCGTCAACCGCTATTGTATACAACCAGCATGACAATTTCAATGTATTTAGTAAATCAAATACGAATCAAATATGATACACAATCTGCATCCCATAATATTAAATGAACAATATTTGTATATTTCAAGTTATTGGCACAGTTGACGTTTAGTTAATGGAATCGTCTAATCGAATAATATGAGTCAAGGATGAAGCATCATCGCTAAAACCATGAGATCAGATCCCTTGTTCTGTCTTCAACAAATATTCGCTTGGTTATATACTGCGCAATGTGACCACATAGGTAACAGTATGGCTACTTGTTATTTATTAGGTAGCCTACTCATTTTAACTTGTGACGATCTCTTGCCAATAAATTCCACAGAAAACTAAAATGGGATGGAAATTGATTCCATGGTATAACAAAAACATTTATAAAATATGAAAATCCATAATCACAATTAAAGAAAAGTTGATGACTCAGCTTAATCATTCGGTTCAATATTTGTTTGAAGTTAATGAAATTACCATTTAGCTTCTTCAACCTTTAGGAGGGAAAATAATATTTTGAATTAGAAGAAAGAATACACCTGTTCCGAATGAGAAAGTCTAGGGTCTTAATATAGTAATTACTTAACTTGGTTCAACCGGCAGGCTCCCAACTGCTCTCCTGCGCTGACTTATCTCGTACTACAGAATATGTATCTCTAATAAACTGTACGATCTTCCAACCTCCGCGCTCCGTTCCAATCTTCTCACCTCCAAGGTCTAAGATCAAGTGCCTTCCGTCTTTAATTTCTTTATTACCTAAACTTAACTAACATAACAACTTTATTTGTAACCTCTCTTATAATTATTTTCTTCTTAATTACAATACAATAAAGACTTCTCGTCGGCAATTCTTCCATGGTCGTCCCCTCCGCTCGGTCAACTTGCGCAAACGCCTCCTTTTCAGGTCCTGCTCCTTCCTGCAGGGTGTGTAGCGCCGTCTCGCTCTCTCAGCGTGATAGTGGGAACCTTTCACGATACAAGCGCCTGATGACCACATGTTTGTGTCACTCTGCAATTAAGACAAAAGCTTTGCGTATCATCCGCATAGTAAAATATGCTCTATGCCAATTATGGCGAAAGCCGGAGATCCTTTGATTGGTTGTTCAATATAACAGATTTTTATAGAAGTGTTCTTCGAAATGCGATACTTAAGGTTGTTTAAATGTCCAAACCTTTTCTAAGCGCCTTTTGTTTCCACTTCACCGTATTGTCTAATCAATAACGGCAATTTAAGTCACAGACATAAGTTATAGTTGTTTATTTAGGGCCAATTCGCCTTTCCCTTTGCCACTTCTAAGTAGGTACTAAAAGTAATTCTTAAAGTTTATTACTTCCTTGTCAAAGGACTTTATTTGTAATGGTCGAGCTTTTGCTATTCTTAATATATAATAATGCCTATGATCACGCATACCTATAGCATGTCTATGTTGCCATCACAATGGTCTTAAATAGGATAAGCATGTCGATAAACTTTGCAGAAGAATTGGTAGTGCTTGCTTTGCTCTCGGTCGGGTGGCAAAAAAGGTGTCGCCGGATGTTGCTCGCGCCTGATACTTTGCCACCGTACACTCGCTGATGCAGTATGGCGCGGAACTTTGGGGTCTCTGTGCACAGTGGGAGAGAGTGTTTCGCCTTCAGAAACGTACAGTTCGGACTATCGCTCGAGTTCCGCCTGATACTCCCGCAAAGGAACTATTCAAGAGCTTAGGTATCCCCACATTCCCTGCAGTAGTTATCATGCAAGTTGCTGTCTTTGTCAGAACGAACATAGCGGACTATAAAACAAATGGGATGATCCATAACTTTAACACTCGCAACGCCGGAAAATTTGCAGTCATTGGTTGCAAGCTCGTCAAATCGAACACTCACGCATGTATTGGGACCCGCGGTATATAATAAATTGCCGCAAAATATAATAGATGCTCCCAGTCTGACCAGCTTTAAACGCCGTTTAAAAATGTGGCTGGTCAGCCATTCGTTCTACACGTTCAACGAATTTATGCGATACAAAGAATGTAATTCTACTGTGTAAATTTAATATAAATGTAATGCTAATTAGGCTAAATGTAATGTGTGTAATGTGTTATATAATTATTATTTATTGTATTTGATTACCTATTAGCTAATGTTTTAATGAAATTGTATTAATTTGGATTAAACTCTGACATCATTCGTAATGTATAATTATTATTGTAATATTTCATTTAAATACTTGACATATAAATTGGTTTTATGAATAAATTGAATATGAAAATGAATATACATTTCAAAAAATCTGAACGATTTGCCCGACAATATAATATTCGACTTTTAAGTTCTTTGGTCCTAAAACTCCTCTCATTAAGAAATTTTGTTTGGTAATCAAAATATATTTGTGAAATGAAATTATATATAGAAATTATAAGATCACTGTGAAAACTTACTATCTTTAACAATACCAGTAACTATATATTTGCTCTTGACTGTACATAAAAACCAAGTGCGGGTAGTTCGCAGATAATGGAACAGCATTTAGAAATTGTTCCTACCCGCTTATTTAATTGAATTGCCTGCAGTTAACAAGGAACTTGTTAGCTTCTTATAGAGAATGTCATGTGACGAAAGAATAAATTATGTATATTTACATATGTTTTTGTCAAAATGAATGACAGATATTGGTCGTCTGGGTACTACACTTTAGGGTGTGATTTACTTATTTCGAGCAGTCGATATATTAAAATTTGAGACAGAAGATATCCGATATTGATAAAATAAATTATGAATGCGCTCGAATTGTTGACGAATTGAGACAGATGATATCGCTTCTCTCAATTTATAAAACAATTGAAACATAGTTCGAGCTAATTTAAAAAGAGCAAAAAAGTGAGAATGCACAGCGGTTGGGAAGAGTACCTAGGAGACTGCTGCTCCTCCGGATCCACCTATAAACATAACTAAAGCCGGAAAAATACTGTCTGTCAAGAATACAGCAACAAATGAATAGAATTAAGAAATCGATGAATTATTAATTGGTATCCAGTACAAAGAAATTTAAAAAATCATTAAAATAAAAAAGTAGGTACAGTGGTTGTGCCATTGACTATTCTAGAAAATGTGTAATTTTCTCTGGAAGTTTGAATATAATTTTCATAATAAGCTAATCGACTTCTGCCATGAACGGTAGGATCGTCTAATTTTGAGATAATTTCGCATGCCTAAGTGCTCCAAAAGTTATAACTTCTCTCTTAACGGAAAGATTACAAATTAAATCAGCTATATCTAAGCGAATTATGCTACTAAATTTACGCTAATCTTGAGTTGCATCCTTAAAATATTTCGAAATAATCTCAGGTTATATAATCTTAAGTCAACTTATGATAAAAACTGTAATAGTTTCAGTTTGAACATTTCATTACATAATTTGTAGCAAAATTATGAGATGCTTAACGTGAACCTTCAAACCTTGATAATTTAACAAACTAAGCGGCAATAACAAGAATTTAGAATGTCACGACGTTACTTTATTTACAAAAACCGTATTCTCTCTAGTCCTGCTTAGCAGTTTTTGCTTCGACCGCGTATTGGAATATGCAAATGGCACTATCAATATTCATGGTCGCCGCGTTACTGATAATTGAGTCTTACCTGACTACCGAGACTTCAAATTTCATATTCGCTACTTCCGTTTCTAGCTGATCGAATCCAAACGTAACGATATTCCATTATACGACGGTTTATCAACTCCATCCATTAGTTTGTTCTCCATTAGTTTTGACAAGATTTTGACTCAATTCCAAAAAAATAATAACTAAATAATACGTTCTCAACTCAATTTGTTATCAAAATGTACTGTTAAAATGGATAGAATAAAATTTTCTTTTCCATTTCATTTCATGTATATCACTTTCCTACCTGTATGGCAACGCAATCTTCATAAATCTCAACCAAGGCGACCTTTTGTCTTTGTCTTGGTCCCTTCCAAGGGTTTAGGCAAATTCAGATTTGCCACAAATTGTCCCAAGCGCGGGACCGCAGGAGACACGTTATTCCTCAACTCTCCTTCAAGTCCCTTTTATATAAACAAGGGCAAACTTGGATATGTATGCAATCAAGTTATGTTGGGCGTGAATAAGTGAAGCGGAATAAAAGAAAGTTGCAACAAATTCAGCATGATTTGAAACTGCTATTAATTTTGCCTAAAAATATCGAAAGAATTTTTGTGGCCTTTCACCTGGTGGACAGAATTCATACTTATTACAGGTTTGCTTATATTCCACTACGTGGTTTTATGATAAATAGTGGAGTGAAAATTTAACAATGGCAGAAAGTAGTTTTTTGAGTCCCATCAGAACAGTAAGATAATGTATGATTTTTATTATAAAAACTCATTTTCTAGGCCTGCTGATGTATGCGACAGTTAATTTGAGAAAACGGTTAGTTTGCCAACTCTCTTCGAATTATGAAAGACGTTCAAGGCACTTACGTAACCACTCCAAGTTATTACCAAGTATTAAATCTTGGCAAGCTGATTAATTATGCAGGTTCGCGGCCGTATCATCCATAAAGGAGTTCTTTAAATGTCGCCATTACATTAAATTGTTATCCACTACGAGGCCCTCGGGGCACGGTTTTTTAATTAGAATGGGCAATTTGGCACTGGCTTACCCAAAGTTATACATTGTATATACGCTATTAAGTTTGAAATTCTTTGACATCTTTTATGAAGAAGCCTTTCTTATTATAGGTAAAAAAGCACCCCATTAATCATGTAACATACTCAAATGCAAAAATATAATATTGAGTTCTGTTAAGATACCCTTTGTTTTTGAACCATTTTCAATGTTTGCTGAAATTACAGAAATGTCTGACACAAAAATGGCTTTCGAATGCCGACCGGACAATTTATCGGGTCGCATTCGAGGCTAGTGTGTTCTCCAGTCGCGTCCGACATAACTGGGAAATGGAAAAGTTGTCTCGGAGTAACCCGGGGCCGTCAGAGAACCCACTTTGTTACTACAAATTTAGTGCCGGCAGCGTTCGAAAACTTTCCGCGTGTTGTTGCCCAATAAATAATAATATTTCATATCGATCGACGTACATTTTAAAGTTTCCTCTTTTCAGATATGTTATATATAAGAAATATTAAGGAAATATAAAATGTGTAATGTAAATGACTAGTGAATATTTCATAACCGTAATAAGGGCATAATCGACTACCTAAGAGCTGTCAGCCCAGTTTACACGATAGATTAAATGGTTGTATAACCGTATTTAACCTATCGTGCTAGCTGGGCTAGGTGTGTATGTGAAGCTAATGTGTTATTTATGAAAATTCGTCTCATTAAAAATATAAGGTGATACGCGAGTTGTAATTTTGCCGCTGCCATCGGTTAATGATAATTTAGATGATCGCTATAATTTATGAAGTGGTTTATAAGGCACATCCGCTTTAGTTTTAAGCAGCGGACAAAATATATTATGCTGGCAATGACATGACGAAGTAAAGCTAATTGTTTAGACTGAGTATAAGGACGTTTAAAGATATTTTCTTCGCAGCAATTCCTTTGCTTCAGTCCAACATATTCCATCATTGTCAATTTGTCATGTACAGGAAATACGGCGTGTAATCAATCCACTGAATATTCAAGATTGCAAGTTCGTATTCATAGATTGCAAGCGGGTTCCCCGCTTGGAACTTCTTGATAAGAAATTATGGTAATAATTTTAAATTGACCTAATCCATATTGCGGGCCTACGGTTCCAAGCAACAAAACTTGTAACCGAGGTCTGCTGTCTAAACTTAAACTCGATTTCCTAATTAATTTAAACCCACAAAACTTTGTTCAAAAGGTTCGCTCCGATTTTATAGCTCTGTTTCATGATTTAAAGGATCTAATCTAATAACGTTACAAGATGGTATTGTAAAGAAAATTAGTTTATGTTTATTTAGAAGGAAAATGGCGATGGTAAAATATTGTAGCCCAAATATTAATTTAAAGTTTTCAAGAAATACTAACGTTTTCAGTTTAAGGTCTTACATATAAAAGTAAATTATTTACTTCTAAAATAAACTGTTTTTCTTAAAACTGTAAAGGATTTTTGTACCTACGTTCTCCAGGTCAATCTAGTTGTGAAATTGATATTGAGATGAGATGCGAGCAGCGGGTGTAAAAGCTGCCCCGTCATGTATTTTGACGCGCCAATGTTTCACCGCGACTACAATCCATTCCTTTTATTCTCAAATAAACCTTTTGTTCTACAACCCTTTTACTCTTGAGATTGGATTTGTATATTTCCTTACGGTGCGGTTTTATCGGATTTATTTAAGAGCATCGACGTGTAAAGAAATAAACTAGGTAGGTACAGATAAGATCGCCTGTCGCCCGCTGACTTAGCGGACAAGCTAACAATGGTTACCCAAGGATATTTTTATGTGTAATTCACTTTCCTTTCAGAAAAAGTACTAAGTAGGATCGAAGAATAATGTACTAAGAAGTACCTAAACTAAACGCATTACGGAATTCCAAGCATCATATTATACACGTATTAATTTATCTATTCATAGTCCAATAGCACCAATTATTAAGCATCGGGCCGACTATCTCAAGGAGGTATTAATCAAACTTGATGCATATTGAGTGGTAATTGTAGTTCTGCCCATTGCGGATTTGTGTTGGCATTGTGTGAATAATTGCCGACGTTTGTAAACAGATTAACTTGTTTCTGCTTTGCACGGTGGCTATTAGGTGCGGTCAGGTCAGTCTTTTGAACGTTAATGTAAAAATAATAAAATAGAAAATTGGTAGAATAATCTCTTGAGTTATTGTTACTTCTTGCGGCAAGCTGTACAAAGTAAATTAATGCGTAACATGGATCAATAGTAATATATACATGTTTAAAAACTTTTCGACCATTGCTAATCAGATAGAATGTCGAAAGAAAGCTCTTTTTGTGTCTGTAAATTGATACTATATTAGTACTGTGGTGGTAACGTAAGAGCAGGTAGAGGAATAACATACATTACAGTACTCAAATTTGATTTATTGAAGGAAAGGTACAACTGTACTCTAGGGCTACTGTTTGATGTCTTCGGATGTTCTTCTATTTATAATCTTCGAGAGAGTTTAATTCGAAAAAGGAACAATGCTGTACAGCCAGCATTGTACAGGTTGAACATATGACCTCTACAGGTACCTATCCAATAGACTAGAAAGTAATTTTGTATAAAAACAAAGACTAAAAAACTTTTTAAAAATTTTTAGAATGCTAATGATGCATTATTATTATTATTATTCCTCGTTATTTCAACAAAATGATAATATTATTGAAATAAAAAATATTATACATTGGAAGTGAAAAGTGCGTGTATCTCTATTGCGTACTCGCATTCATACTTAATTAGGATAAGACTCTTGAAACGCAACGATCTCTTAATTGGAGAGTCCTGTCTATGTTCACAATGAAGTCATATTTTCTGCTTCTAATTAGCGAAATGAATCACTCGCAGGCGAGCTCGTTCACGTCATTGTTTTTGCACAAGCCGAATCTCCAGGGCTGAACGGCTGTCGAGTAGGAAATGAATTATGGTTGGTTATTTACCGGAAGATGACATTTCTCGAATCGGCCCATTAATTCCTAATGGAGCGGCAGGGCAACATTTCATCTGTTTGGCTGAACACCAGGCCTTTGCCGCAGAGCTATTTTCGGTAGCGTATCCGAAAATTTATAACTACGAGTTAGTTCTAAATCGTTGGATGACGCAAAGTAAGTGGAATTTATGGAATATCCTTTTACACTTTATTTATTTGTGTGTAATTAGGATTAGTCATTCCGTGTAAGCGTGACAAACGCCGATACCATCTTCAATATTTAAAATCACACACTAGAATGCTTATATTCAATGAAAATTCGGTCATGAGAATGGACGATATTAAAATTTTACAAGTAGAACCTACCTAAGTAGAGAATTTTCAATGAAACTCAATCATGAAGCAAATACCGTATTCTTCAGTTCCGTCGTTATTAAATCAAAACATTTGCATCACCTTACTAGCTTGAAAATTTTGCTTTATTTGGTTTGAAATTCCTGAAAATGAAGTTCTTTATCATAAGTTCATTAAGACCGTGTCTCGACGACGTCCCGCTTTCGAGAAATACTGAACTTTTCAACTTAACAACGTGCAACATAGAAAATGTTTTATACTTTTTGCTAGAAAAGTATCTCATGACGAAACGAAAATAGAATACTTAAAGACTTAGTAGTGCTTTGCAACCTAGTGCTACTCCCGGACAATTTTTAGATTGAGTTGTAAATTAGAACTACCTGTGCGCAAAGTCACAATATTTCATGATGCAAATGAAAATTAATGGTGCGCCATGTTTCAGTTGGTGGAAAAGTTATTACTTGTGCAAACTATTTTCATTAATGCTAATAGCAGATCAGTATGCAAGTGGAATACTAGCTGTGTTAAAAAAAGTGATGTAGGAAATGATTGATTGAATGAACGGCTGAATTATTAAATAGACATCTAATATATTTTTAATACAACAAAACCGAAAATAAATGAAGAAAGTTTCTCGCTCCAAATGTGGTGCGAAATTACTGAGATTAATGTCATTCGAAAAGTTTCAGAAAAATCTTAAGAGCTGCTACTCTAAACTTTAAAAATTTTTCTGCAAGGTGCAATGAATATAAGGAGAAAAGCTTTATTATTAGAGACTTTTCGAAGAAGGTTATTCGAGTTAAAGATGTTATGACTCACGGTAATTTCAATACAAGTATTCGTCATGCTTTTCTCGTAACTGCGGCGATTTTATCAGATGGCTTTCAAACACCACGACACATCGGAGAGAGATCTACAGTCGGCTCGTGATGTAAGCAGGTGGGTACCAAAATCTCTAGACTCTTAGGCCTCCACAATAATCACAAGCGCAACGCCGATGAAATCTAAATGATAAACCACGTCTAAAAATCCCGTAGGTACAGTCAGAGTGAATCTCAAGTTGATATGAAAAGTTAAACGACTCTTGTTTTGCAGCTGTCAAAAACTCGGCTTATTCACGAGCACTTGTTTCTTGAATTTTAAGAGTTTGTCATCTCTAGGGGCATATAATCACGACAGAAGTTTATGTCAAAACGAACATTTTTATTTCCATAATAAAACATAACAAAAGTCTACGTCCATTGCATCTAAAATGTAACTCAATTTCAGAGGATATTTGCTGCGACTTTGTTAAAATCACAAAAGAGCGTACCTACTACCTTTATAACGGAGATAATATGTCAATGTAATTAACTTAAAGCAGGTTACAATCTAATTTTCTGCTTAAACCGATACCAGGCTCGACGATGTAAAATTGTATTATTTTGTGCTGGAAATCGAATTGTACGTTCGGCGAGAACGTGATCGAAATACGCGACACGTTTATGTTTTTGTATCGACTATTTATTATTCCGAGAAACATATCGGACCGGACCAAACTCTGCACCTAAATAAAATTATTGAACTGTAGATATATAACTTTATTTGAGCCAAAGTTCATACGAGTCAAAGGAAGGTACTGACATCACCTAAAGTACCATATATTTAACTGTACTTAAATATAACTAACGTTTTTCGCATCGTTTTGCCTTAATGGCTAGGTGACTAGCAGGGTCGAGTTTTAATTAAACTTCGTTATTATCAGTACACAGATAAGGAAAACAGTGCTGCTCAAACTGGTTAATTTATGCTCATTAATCGACCGTCGCGGCACCCTATTGTACTGATAAAACTTTTGCAATTGACTTCGCAATTTCTCGGAAAGTTGCATTTTGCCGGAGAAGTGTAGTGCCATTTAGAATTAAAGTTAGTACCTACTCTAGAACTGCGAATATGTCATCATATCAACCCTATATACTTAGAATATATATCTTTATACTTGAATATGAATTTGTAGTTTCGTTTTAACGTGCTTACGGATAGCGAACGATGGAATTTACGGATAGTGGGTACGAAACTATAGAAACAACTATAGAATTATCTACGGATCTTGATGAATCTCTTGTATCAATAACCCTACCTGGGGATTTATTTATAACGCTTTACTAACGTATTTCAGAATAAATTGGAACAGTATCGGCAGGTATACATACCTCTCAAGAAATTAGCCATTGTGTGGAAAACATTTTATAATATAAAAATAGGTACAAGTAGAGAGGTGTAAATACAATGGGGATCAGATGTACTGATGCCTTGTGACCAATTGACAGACACTGAGTGCATTAAATTATTACATTAGATGAGTGAGCGCTTAAGTAAATAATGCATTCACAAGAATGTATTAAATTATTGTATAATGCGTAATAAAACCGTCTGAAACTACAAAATAACAAACTATGAAAAACCATGCAGGGTGCTCGAAACATTTAGCAAAGTAACAAAGAGGTTATAAAAACGACCATAGAAGCTCGGGTTCAGCCAAGGATCTAATTACAGGGACGCTCGCCAAGACGGTCTCAGTGCTACGAAAATTATGACTGTAATTTTTCACTCAAAACTTCCATGGCGCGAGTTCGAGAGAAGCACGAGGGGAACTTTGAAGGAGATTCATTTCGAACAAACATTATTATAAACAACGCCCTATCACCGTTACTTTTCATTATTTTAAACGGATCCGTTCACATTTTATGAACGTGTTAACGTGGTTTACGGCCCTTTTTATTGTGGAGCTGGAAGTTCTAGCACCCCGTTTCTCATTTCGCTAGAAATTGCGTTAATGGATTACAGAGTAATAAGTTGCCATAATCATAATTCTTATGTAAATGGAAATTTATTTGTTTTCGCGTTTGAAGAATATTATTAAATGAGACTGATATGTTACAATTGAATAAGTAGTGAACTGTGCTCTACCTACTAGACGAAGTTTAAAATGAAATGAAAAATATCTTACGTTGTTCTCTGATCCACGAAGGTAACTGAGGCCTATCTTTATCCTGTCTGGGAGGTACTTTATGAAAAGACCTCAGTTAGTATTGTAGATAATAAATAATTGAGGACATTCCTAATTGCAAAGATAAGTCTTTCCCAAGTCTTACACTGTAAGATAGTACGGCATTAGTTGGGGCGAGTTGGAGCTCTCCGGGCGGCATCTATAATAGTCAAGAGGCCCATGTCAAGTAAGTACGGTCAAGGCATTTGAATGGTTGTCACTTTTGGACTCTAGTTCAAAAGGAATAGAGTCCAAAAGTGACAACCATTCAAATTCATCCACTGTACATAAAATAGAATATAATAATTGTTACACACCACATTAGAAATTAGACATTAAAAACTTAATATCAACAAGAGTATAATTATTATGACAAAAATATCCACAAATGTCTGTATAACATGCCAGCGCAAATTATAAACCTAGTCATAGGCAGCAAGCGACCGGGAGGACACTGGTAAAATAAGAAGAAAGCCGGGATAAAAATCAAATTTTCTACCCCGTCTTCTGGTAGACAGCTAAAAATATATATCGATAACATAAACAAAGGTATAGGGTCTACTTTAGAGTTAAATAATTTGTAGCTTTCAATATAATATGACTTTCAACCCCCAACTTCTAATAATATCGTATCAAAAGTTAGTAAACAGGATTGAAAAAAAATAAATGAAAAATTATGTTTCGTAATAAATTCAGTTAACAAAATAATTACGTCGATTGATATGAAATCAAAATAGCTTTGGTTATTATGTTGAAGCAAACAATTAATATTGCGTAATGAAAATATTGAACAAATATGTCTAGCACTTGAGCTTCGCGCACCGAGTAGCTTCAATATTGGTTAATAATAATAATTACGAGTATTAATCAAACATTAGCTTTACCTCGAGTAGATTAATAATCGTTAATTAGGTGATTAACTGGTAAATTTACGAATCAAAATTTCAGCTTCGTTATGTTTACACGGTGCTCAATTGCGCAGTATCTCAGGAAAACCCAGTTTTTCTAAAGTACCTACATATACAGGGAATTATTGAGTTAAATGTTGAAAATATTATAGTTCTACATGTTTTGGTAACTGTGTGTACGTTATGGTGCAATTTGTATTCGCCAATAGAGCTAACTGAACTTAAGATATGTAATTAGAAAAGCAAACTTTCGTACAATTTTCGTTGATTGCTTAGATAATGTTATTAGTGATGACAAAAACATAGTAAATATAAGTTTGCGAACTTTTAAGTCCGCATAATTTAACGAGTGGAACCCTACATTGCGCGTTGCAATTTTTTTATGGCCTGTGTTCACTTGCAAATACGTAAGGTAAAGAATTCAAACTAAGTCTGTTCCTAACTATTATTATAATTCATAATATTCATAGTATTCGTCGTTAAACAAACGGTTCTGTACCAACAACAAACTCAAGTGTACAGACGCCTTTCCTGCAGTAGCTCAGATCATCTAGAAAGAAACATAGGGTTAATCTTAAATGTGTTTCGCATTGCAGATTATAATGTGATTCATTTGAAGTACCTTATAGTTATGTCCATGCGAGCGCATCGAGAGCAAATATTAATTAAAGATTTATCGTGGCGTCAGCGTAGATAATATTTTGTAACCGTAGGGAGTCATTAATTAAATAATAACTGCAGTTTTACGAGTAATTAATTTAGATCAAAGATATCTATATTTTATTAATATTAATATGCTGTACATTTAATAAAAAATATGTTGAAAGAACACCACTTTTTTTTAGCTTTGGTACTTAGTTGGCTCTTTAATTTCTTTTATTTACATGTAAGTAGATAAGAGGTTTAAAGACACTCACATGTTGCTATATAAAAAAAATAGCATATTAACATCGGAAGTCGATAACAAAGTGGCAGACCGCAGTCGCCGAATACTGAACAGATCGAGTATCAGTGTCACAAGCCTCACAGTACTAAAGTTCTTAATTAATTATCGGTCTCGTCCAAACTTAGGTAATTAATCGTAACGTGGTCCCCTAAGCTTAGATAACCCTTTGTGAAGTTCACGTATTAATCCGGCTAGGACACAATGAAAAGTTTTGCTCGGTCAAAAGTTGGATGCTTGTCTATAGCCACACCTCTTACAAAGTTATTCGCAAGTATGGACGACAGAAAGCAGATGTAGCACTTTAATGTATTGCAAACAAATATACAACTTTATCGCTTCTCGGACATACCTACCTATACCAGTAGTTCATAATAACTAACGTGATTCTAGCCATTACTTTAAAAATCCTAGTGCATTTTTCCTGAATTTCAAACACAGATTTTGAGCTGGACTATAAATAAACATCTCCGAGCGACGACCGCTGTGTAAAATTCAACGATTTTCAAAACAGTCTTTGTTATTATTCATGTCTTTTTAACCAAATTCAAAAAAGAAGGAAGTTTCCAATTTGATTGTTTTCTTTAAAATGTTAACCAACATCTCAGAATCCAGACATTCATGAACCGATTTGGAAATTTTTTTTGAGAGCAGTTTAGACAACTACCACCCAATTGGAAATTGGGATTTTTTTTAATGCGTGGGGTATATATGGATAGGCCTTTGAAATTATATAGAGGTTTCTAAAAAACTTTTTAATTTAAGTCATTAACCGTTGCTGAGGTATTAGCTGTCAAAGTCGTAAAAAGTCCACCCCTATAATTTACAATTCACACTGAATAATAGGAATTTTCAATGTGGAATTGCAGGAGTAGTTATGGAACCCTCTATTTTTTTCAACAAAAACCACAATTACACTTAAAATGACACATTCACACATTTAGTTTGTTAAATGTTTATTAATTTCCCCTCTGCAGGGTAGCACAACTTTATTTTGATAGAACTCAGCAGATCCTCATTTCTAGTGCCAAGATGAAGTTATAAACTGATGATTTGCGTAGAGTGAATTGGGCAGCTATCGACGGCCTCACCGACATTGATGCGAGGGTGCGCGCGTTCAATGACTCACTACTTGCGGCCTTTGATCGGCATGCACCTTTGAGACCAACTCGTGTTAAATATTTTCCCGCGCTATGGTTGACGTCTGATATTAGAGCACTCATGGCGAAAAGGAACCGAGCCCGTATTAAATTCCGACATGATCCATCTGATCTCAACCATGAAGCTTATATATATGAAGCGTAACCGTTGTAATAAGGTGTGCAGAAATGCAAGGCGTCAATATATTTATCGGTCCATAGATGACTGTACAAAGCGCACAAAGCGTAGGGTCGAGGTAGACGGGCATATCATACACTACTTTGACGAGTATATATACTTGGGCCAGCTAGTCTCTTTCAGGAACAGGCAAGACAAGGAAGTCGAACGCCGTATCGAGAACGCCTGGAAGAGAGCTACTGGTCCATGAAGGAGCTAATGAAGGGCACCCCTTCCACTGTCACTGAAGCAAAAACTCGTCGACATGTGTATTTTGCCTGTCCTAACCTACAGTGCACAAACATGGTCGTTAACTGAGATCCAGAAATCCAAATTGAAGGTTTGTCAGCGCGCTATGGAGTGCAGCATTTTGGGTGTCAAAAGGACGGATCGTGTCCGAAACATTACACTGCGCTCTAAAACACGCATTGCTGACGTAAGTAAAAAACTGCCAGGCTCAAGTGGGACTGGGCCGACCACGTCTGTCGCATGCATCCAGATAGGTGGGCTAATGTAGCCACCAAGTGGGTGCCACATGATGGACGGCGCAGTCGGGGCAGACCCAGACGTAGATGGCGGGATAATCTGGATGCATTTGCCAGGATTTAGGAGGAAGAAGCGCTCAATAGGGAGATCTGGAAAACATGGGGAGAGGCCTTTGCCCAGTGGGACAGTCAATAGGCTATAAAGTAAGTAGTAGATGACTGTCCTCCCGCAAAATTATGGAGGTTCTTAAAATCACTTGGGGTGGGAAAAGCCCCGCACAACCCGTCTGGTGTCCTTGACTTTCATGCTGCTAACCTTCATTTCCGCACTTCGCCCGTTTGCCTAGACTCTGCAGTTAAGCAAAGGACTTTATCTCTTCTTGCCAGTACTACGCACCACAATTCGTCAACGTTCGATCTCGGAGTAATTTCACCGCCCGATATTCTCGCCATTCTCAAAACTATTCGCACGAAGGCTGTCGGTGAGGATGGCCTAAGCTTGGACATGATTATGCTCGTGGCGGATTACATTGCTCCCATCCTAGCAGAAATTAATAACTTCTCGTTTTCTTCTGGCACATTTCCTTCCGCTTGGAAGGATGCCCACGTAATCCGTTCCTAAAGTATCTAATCCATTTTCGTTTTCACAATATCGTCCTATATCTATTCTCCCGATCCTTTCCAAAATCATAGAGAACTTTGTGAATTAACGCCTTTCCTCCCACCTCAACAAGCATTGCCTATTTAATCCCTTAGTAGAGTCCGGTTTCCGCTCCGGGCATAGTACTGTGTCTGCTCTGGTTAAAGTCTTAGATAACATTCGTGTCAATATAGAATACCAACAATTGACAGTTTTAGTATTATTAGACTTTAGTAGTGCCTTTAACACCGTAGATTTTGATATACTCCTTGCCCTTCTGGATAGTCTTAACTTTTCTTCTACAGCTCTTTCATGGTTCCGTAACTACCTCTTTGGGAGACGCCAGCGGGTTAAGGTCGATGACAGTGTCTCAAATTGGACTGAAATATTTGCTGGTGTCTCTCAGGGAGGGGTACTTTCTCCTCTTCTCTTCTCTATTATTAATGGAATAACGGAAGGCTTGCTTTCGTCTTATCATCTGTATGCAGATGACCTGCAAATTTATGCGGCTGCGAAATTAGATAATTTTAATTTACTTATAAACCAAAATAACACGGATTTAGTTTCAATTCACAACTGGTCGGCTTCGTTTGGTTTAAAGATGAATGCAAAAAAGTCCCAGGCCATTGTCGTTGGCAGCCCTCACTTCATCGCTAAGCTGTCTGACCGAGTGATTCCTGATTTTTTTCTTGATGGAACTCATATTCCTTTCTCTTCTACCGTCAGAAATTTAGGTGTCATCATGGACCAGACACTTTCAGGGTCAGCGCATGTTACGGAGGTCAGTAGGAGACTTTTTGCCTCTATGCACTCCCTTAAACGCTTGCAAAATTTCCTCCCTTTTCAAACTAAGGTTATCCTTGCCCGTTCCTTATTACTTGCGCTTCTAGACTACGGGGACACTGTTTTCTTGGATCTCAATAAGGAACTGCTTAGCAAGCTTGAGCGCTTGCAGAACTTCTGCATTAGGTACATTTATGGTTTGCGTAAATTTAACCATGTATCATCTTTTCGCACTCAACTTAAATGGTTACCAATTCGCCGCCGCCGGGATTTGCACACTCTTTGATTTGTCGCTTCTCTTTAATGTTTTATTTTCTCCTTCTGCCCCACCCTACCTTTCAGAGAGGTTCAAATTTATGGCAGATGGCAGCGGTCATCGGCTGCGCTCTAGTGCTAATCTCACCTTAGCCTTACCGCCTCATAAATCCCGTTCGTACGACAAATCCTTCACGTCGCATGGCGTCAATCATTTTTGAAGGCAAGACAAAGCACGATACGATTGGCCTCTTCTTAGAGTTGTTGGTTTAAATGTCTTGACATAGTCGGTGGGAATGAGTTCTATGAACGCGTTGATATAGTCACACACCAACTAAACTACCTCTACGCGTTTCTGTAGTTAACTGACAGTTTTATCTGGTATTATTCTCAGCTACAGCAGCACCTGCATTATTAGTAGGTAGGTATGTAGGTAAAAAACGAGGTGAAGTGGTTTCAGTACAATTATGTCGCTATTCAATCTTATGTATTATATAATCGATTAATACATTAGGCACATGAAAAGTCTATACTTACCTACAGAAAAAAGGACCCAAAAATGCTGCTGTCCGATAGTGATAACATTACCTATGTGCTGGCAGAAAAAGGGATATGCAATGTAGAGAGACTGCAGGCCATCAATTGAGATCCAAATTGTAATCTTTTTGGAGGATAACCGCCGACCATATTACGGTTCCTTACTAATTATTCTTTATAAGGAATTATATTTTTAATTTTAAAAATTTCTACGGAGACAAAAGTAAAACGTGCAGCCTACCTAAAAGTCTACGTAAAATTATGCATATAATTTTAATTTTGTGTTGACATAAGCTGAGAGGTTAGAAACGCTTAACCTGGAAAACCAAATGAGTCGAGCACATCAAATGAAGTTAGAACAAATAAGGGTACCTACGAAACGACATTTCGAAAACAGCAGAAACGCCTTTAGTAATCACGTCAGGTACATTACGGTTCAACACGACCAGCGGAGTGGGCCCAATTAGTCATGCTTTGAAAATCGAGGTTATTTCAGAGTCGAACCTATAAATTACCTCGAGGCAGTCAACGAATCGACAGAACACCCTCTGTCCTTTACTATGACGTAGGATGTGAGTGCGAAAAAAGTTGTAGGATTGTGTCTTTATAGTAGCGGTGTGTTCGATCTTGGTGCCGTGAGGGGCGTGAAACCCGACAAGGCACACGCGAGTAAGCGCTCGGTTTGTGCCACTTTCCGTCCACGAAAATCGACGTAACTTTCTAATTAAGACATTATGCGCGGTTGCCGAGCTTGAATTTGTTTTATGTCACGTTACTGTCAGTAGCTATAAAATTATGCAAAATTTTACTTAATTATGATAAGTTAGGCAAAAATAATGATCTAGCAACAGGTATTCGTAAATCAATTAATATAAAAAATAAATAAATTTTTATTACACAGTTAACTTAAAATCGGATTTCAATATATGAAAGCCGATATCTAAGATTTAAAAAATCACTGCAGAGGCCGCGAAATAGGGGATTGCCGGCTGAGCAGTTATAGATGGCTGAGTGTTAACTAGACCATAGTCCATCTAGAGATACGAGGCCGACAATAGTAATAAAAACACGCACTTCAGCAGCCGGCAGCCGACGTCGTCTTTTGTTTCCGGGGTGCGGCGCCGGACCCGCGGCCGGGCGCACCCCGGAAACAAAAGACGATCACTTTGCCAGCCTAAGCCGGCAATGTTGTATGAAATTCCATTATGGGCCGCTCATTGCACCTCACCCGAAACGTGATACTTCGCAGCCTGTTATAACGAACATAACGTCAATATTTCATGTTTGAGAAAAAACAACAGTACATAAATTTCTAAGTCCGTAGTTTGTGATATTTATATTTATGTATGTATAATTAATTTATGAATAAGATACAAAACACGAAATCGACTTTAAACGTTTTTTTTTAATTTAAGTAAACACACTTTATGCAAAAACATATCACAATTCACGAACCAAACTTCCTCGCAATTAAAAAACAAAATTCGTGACTTGCGAAAAGTGTTCGGCACTTGATATTGCGGATGTCTGGGGTCGCCATGACAACTCGATCGATTGGTGACTTGCTTATTCACCATCCTTGGTCTTCGGTTGTTTTGCGTTCCCTTTAGTTATTGTTTTCATGTACGCAAATGGATGTTTTGTGCAGACATTCGATCAAAAGCGTTGGCAGTTTTTGTTTGATGTTCAAATGATGACTCTGCACTTATACGGTATGATTTTTGATATTTAGATAATTAGCGTTCCGTAGAAGAAGAAAATGGCAAAATCGGAAGCCTTAATAGTTTCATCACGTCCGTCTGTCACAGGCATTTTACTCAAAAACTATAGGAGAACACTACTAGAATAACATTTCAGATGCAGGCGTAATACGTAGGCCGCTACTAATAGTTATTTTATTTATTTCACACAAAGAAAACTTAACGTATAAAAGGCGGAGTTAATGCCATGAGGCATTCTCTACCAGGCAAAGCACAAAGATTGTAGGCGGTGCGACTAATACCAGAAAAACGACTTTGGTTTTACTATTACACACACGCACGCTTGTGTGATTTAACCTGAATGATTTGATATTTTTATACGTTAACTCTACGGCTTCCTCGGATAGTTCACCAATAGGAACTTACGCGTTTATTACAATGGCACTATGTCATAGCACTTTATGTACCGATGAAGGCTGGGGATACCAAGGATGTGCTGATACAAGTTACTTTGTCGTCTGTATGGCATATTTCTCGAATTTTGCCGTCATCTTATACCCGGACTAGATGCACTCTAAGAGAGCTCCACACCTTTCGATTAGGACTGAATCGAAGGGGCTGCTGAATACCGGTAATCTCATCAGATACCCACGGATTCCTTAAAATCTTATGCGCGGTATTGCCATCATTAGATGTGTCACTACCGCCGCTTCGTGGTTTGTTCACAATCAACCCCAACTTACTACTTGTTTCCTGACATCTTCTGATTTAGCCTGCTATCTTTGGGTTTCCAGTTTGTATGATATAATGAGGTAATGAGGCATAGCACAGCCTTAGGATCCACTTCAGTGCTATCGGATTTGAGGTTTTCCTCAAATTTTTAACGGCTGAGTCATCCAACTGAGATAACGCTGCAAATCTTCTACGTTTAGATCGCTTACTACAAGCCGTAAAATCCTTTTTATGTCGTCCAAAACAACTGCGGCCTCCAAAGATGATGGTTGAGCCAGAATAATATTCAACTAATTTTTTGGTAGATTAACTTTTTACTATGACACTCATCCAGGCGGAATGTTTAAAACAAAGTTTTTTTAACGATAACAACAGTCCTAATATTCCACTAGTCGTTTGCATGTATTCTTGATAATGTTCTCCAAACCGGTGTCTACGTTTTCGGATCCGGCAACATGCCTATTAGCTCTTGTAACACTTGTCGACATTTATCTGTGACTGAACTGCGTACAGATGACCACAGTTCAAATATAAAACCATTTGAAAAGGATCAGATGTACACCTGATCTGAAAAAATTAAAAAAGGTCAATTTGAAAAATAATCATTTAAATACTAATATTTAAAAAATTCATTATATTACTAATGAGCGGTCACGTAATGAGTCACCTATAAGGGCGCGCGTAAGAATAGAAGATGTTTTCACTTTCGACGATTGTCTGAAATTGAAAAAATCCACAACCTATTTATAGCAAAATAAAGTACATTTATCTGCAAATGACATGACACCATTAGTTAAATGAAAAACACGAAATGTACTTTTTTGAATTTTGACCTCACGGCGTCCCAAATCCGACCACAGTTATGTAGTCATATTACAAAAAAAATGTTTCTACTCGTCAACATCAATGTTTGAATTAAGGTATCGTAGATCTCTATGGGGCTCGCTTCAAGTGAACTCTTATGAAAGAGACCAATCACGTGTCGCCGTTACTGTACTCTTATGAAATTGACCAATCACATGACGCCGCGGACGTAGAACAAAATACATCAACGAGCGCCCGACCCATGTGCCTAATCTTCATTTTCGCAGGACTAGTTTGTTTAAGTATTTTGGTTTGTTTAATTAATTTACGTTGACTCGTAGAAATAATAGTGTATTCACTAGTTATATAATTAGATTTTTAAGTCTTGAACCTTACTTAGAGCACTCGGCAAGCTTCGTGGTCTAAATGCGGTTCTCGACTAATAAAGCATACATTATATTATAACGATTGCATAAACTACTATAGGAGGCCACTGCATACGTGTAATGAAAGTCAAATAGTATTTTATACAATCGTTACGCAATGACAGCTATTGAAATCGAGTAGTACGTTTAGACCATGAGGCTTGCTGAGTGGTCCCCTTAAGTTACGAGATTTCAATAGCCAATTACGCAACTATTGTCTACAATACTTTTTTATGAGTACAGTAAAATAACAAAATAACACACATTTGACACCGAAACAACCTCATTGGTGTAGGACGTAGGTTACACGAAGACCATTATCATGCGACAATCTCATAAAACAATACGTATAACGTGGGTATGGATGAATATTGAAACAGTCCATTTTTAATTCTATGGTTCGTGAGTTATTGCTGAAAAACTGCTGCTTAGACCAAAAGAAAGGATGTAGTGTCGTCGGGTTCCATCTGATATAACGACGTTTTTGTTAATTTACAGCATAGGATAGTGGTTTTAAATGTTGCCTAGTAGTAGTAGTAGGTACGGAATTCTCTTCATTGTGCGTAGTCCGACATGGACTTGGCCGGTTTTTATTTGTACAGCGCTTATGCGGTTAGCGCATCTTATGATTAATATTATATGTTATGTCTGGCGTATCCTACGAAGATGATGATGATGATGGCTATGATCTTGTGAGGACGTAAACCGTTGATTGCCACATTTATGAGTATTATGATTTTGCTTTTGCACGTAATCATCAGATGTTATGATTGTACTGTCACTGACATCCTTTCGTAAACTGAACTAAGCAGGCAGAAAATGTGGCCTTTAATGGGCTTATGGAGTAAAATTCAGGTAAGTCTTAAGGTAAATAGCCTGATATAAAAGCCTTGATGAAAATGAGATCTGAAAATCAAATTTTATTCTAAAAGTAAATCTCAAGGAGGCCACGCCACCTCGCACCGACGTCGTAGTTCAATAAAGAACGCGTCACTGTCCACCCGAGGCGACAGCCCGACACGTTAATAATATCGCGTCCAACCTAAATACAACATACAACTTGGCTCACTCCGATAGCACACTTACGGCTACACTAATATAAAGGCTATATTAACACTCATGATTACACAACAGCCGTGTTTACCTGCGTTGCAACTTAGACACTTTGACGGGTATCATAGCAAAAGTAGGCAACTAGCGGGATGTGATAGGGGTTACTATCTAACATCGTTCCCTATTTGCCTTGTGTGTGTACGTGGAATTATCCTTTTGACGTGTGTAAACGAGTTAGGTGGTAATTATGGCAGTGGAAATACATTTCATGTTAGCTTTAATATGTAGTAAACGAACCATATTTACTGAGTACGGATAGTGAGTAAGAGATATTTTCGCCTGAAATTAACTAAGGGTACCAATGACATAATAATATGTCTAAATAGGAACAATACTTTCAAGTATCTAACGGCGTGAAACTAGGTAACATTCGTATTATTAGCATTTCGTAATTCATTATTAATAATTATGATATATAAATACGTACTTACCTGAAATACTGAATAAATTATAGTAAGTACTTATGTACAGAAGGATTCCATTCTGTACATAAGTAGATAGATAAATTAAAATTCAAAATATTATATTTATGAAAATATTACTGTTGTACAATTTTATTTATACTTTCTAAAAATAAAATTGTAAATAACCACGAGAAGCTCGAAGAATCTTTTTAATTTAAGATTAGTTTGTTAAGAATGTAATGTAATTAAATATATTTTTACTGAAATAAAAGTTTTTTTTTTAAGATGAAAATTTACAGCAAGTAATAAGCCTTCCTAAATAAAGTCATGGGTACGGTTGTTGGACGTCTGTTACAATGATTTCACTTCATTAGCGGGGTCGGGTGTAAATGAGATATTAGATGACGTTGTCTATATACTTAATTATATAATTACCTACACATACCAAACAGTCCTGTGGTTTCTGTGAGGGCACTTTAGCTCGCTGCGGGATCTCACAGCATGTATTGAATTAAGAGCGAGATAATGTGACAAAACGTTTAAATCAATGTTTCTCACCCGCCTCTAAAGTGTGAGTAAAACAAATCAAATGGTGATTGGTGGGAATATTCGAATATTTTAAATAGATTGCCTATTAGAGTTATAGGTACTGCTTTTTTATTTTTACTGTACACTCTCATAACTCAACTCATTCGTTAGACTCCATGTAACTTCTTCGCATATTTCTAACATAACAGTGAGCTCCTAAAATACGACGCTAGAAAAAAGCTCCCTTAGAAGCTTTAAAAATCGTCCTTTTGTTTACGACGCAATGAATTTCAAATTTCAGACACCTGCCTGAAAAGGTGGGTGTCGCTTTTGTTCCCGGTAAATAATCCTCGGCGTGGAGCCGCTTTTATCGAAGTAATTCATTTAAAATGAAACAGGTTAGGTGAAATTGATAAACGCTGTTGAACCGACGGCCTTTCGGAAAATTTTAATAATAAAGTTCGAATGTGGATTATAATTCTATTAGTGCTTATAACAAAGGTGCCTATTTCTCTGTTTTAATATTGTCTTAGTATTTACTTATTACAACCACGTTTTTAATTAGACATCTGATGAAACCCACGACAAAACGAAAATGCTCTTCGGATTAACGAGGTCGCATATAGTTTATGACATTGGGATAACTTAAACTGCTAACTTACTTTCAGTCAAATGAATGGTTGAGTATATACTTATAAATCTTATTAGGTACCTAAAACATGAAAACGAAATCGAACGCCGAATACAGAACCAAAGAAATAATGAAACACTAACTATAAAACATAATATGATAACGTAGCTTGAGCACACTGACAGAAAATATTAATGACATCGTTACAGTGGCAAAACGCTCTCCAATTTAGTAGTTCGCTCGATAATCGAATACATAAATCACAATAAAACTCACAGCAGGGCGACGCCATTGCTTCTAATTTATGGTTCCAACGTATCCAGCGGACCTCCGTTCGAAACAAAGTGGGAAATAACAGGACCCACTGGGCATTCTCTGTAGACGAAGCGGTCAATGATCTCGATTTATTAAACTAGCTTCTTATACTACGACTTCGTTCACTCGGTATGCTTTAGACCACTTTAGCTATTAAGGTGGTGGTGACCCTGTCTACTAAGCTGTATTTCTGCATAAGAGAATTTTTCTATTATATTCATGTATTGTTTCATCGTCGACAAGTACCCATAGTATGAGCTTTGCTCAATTTCATACTAAATTGATATGTGTGAAATTATCCACAAAACAGTTTAATTTGTAATTATACGTTACATTCTCCATATTTGAGACGGAATCCGAATTCTATCATTATTATTCGAAGACCGTGTCTTTCAAACTTCATGTTCATGTCTTTGAAATCTCTCTCTCAATTTTTTGGATCAATAAATTAAGGAAGACAAAGTCGTTTTGCATTTTATAATTTATTGTTGATTTTCTTTCAAAAGGAGTTGTTTTAAATTTACCTAGTGCTTAATACAATAAGATTACTTTCTCCAACCCAACCCAACCAATTATTGAATACTATTCGTATTTAAATGTGCTAAGGTATGTATGGTTATGTATGTATGTAGGGATGTAGTAGTATTCAATAAATGTCTATCCCTATATAGAATAGGGATAGACATTTATTGAATACTATTTATTTTGCCATTATTTAGTGTGAAAATGAAAACGAGTTGATACGTAGGCAGTTATTTCAGAAAATACGGTCATTTGGTTTTTCCCCAAGTGTGCGATTTGTTTCAATTTATTCACAATCTTTTGTAAACAGAAATACGCCTTTATAATTCAAGTAAGCGGGAGATCGTTTACCTTGTTAAGATTAAACGTGAGATTTTACTTTAACCTTAATCTATTTAGTTTCTTTGAAAACAGGAGGCTCAGTGTATGTAGATACTTTCAAGGTTTGTTTAGAAAAACCAACAATAATGTGGTCGAATAATAATGTAGGCGAACCAACAAAAGTGCACGCAACCTTGCGTATTATTATTATTTTTGTTTTCCTTTCTTCAGGATTTTGTACTACATTTATGTTACCGTACACTACAAAAAGATAGGTACATATGTTTTTAGGTTTGTCTACTTAAACGGATTGTTCTAAATCTATTTATAAAATATTGAAAAATGTGAACTTGTTATCATAACAACTAAACTGGGCACATCTACTTATTAAAATCCTCAAGTTAGATTTTTTTGCAGACTTAAAAGAGATTTTCTCTAATTAAGTACAATAAGACTTTAAACCACTTGCCCGGTTTTTAAACGTCAAATAGGGTTCCGTTTGGACCCTTCGGGTTCGGAACCCTAAAAATATACTATTGTAACGTGTTTGTGGTACACTTGGTTAAACAAACCCGTTTATACTTGTGCAAAATCAATAAAGCCGTGTCAAACTCAGCTTCCATTGAATCCACTTAATTGGTTTTAAATAACGAGCGCTCTTTTTGAGCAAAGCAACATTTAATTGGAATTTTTCGAATTTTGTTTTATTGGTTCGTTATAATGGCCCAAATCAATTAAATATACGTTAGAGATCCCGATGCTAACCACAATTTCTAACACAGTACTGTCGTTTTAAGAATTACGAGTTGTACAGTTAAAGGCCTGGAGCAACTCAACTCATCAGCATTAAAAAGTTTTGCTTCATACGAAGAACGTCTTCAAATGTACAAATCTAACCTAACTAGAAGACCGAGCTTAATACTTCAAGTTGTATAAGAACTCTAATGAAAAAACTTGTAAAACTTCAATGAGAGGATCCGCTAATCTTTTGCGCACCGGTCAACCAGTTTGATTTATGGGCCACTTCGTACCTTGTCATAATTACATTTTAGCTGCTTTCATATTGATTTTTACTGGGACAAGGTACGAACTGGCCCAGAAATGAAATTGGTTGACTGTACCTACAGCACGGAAGTCAAAAAAATAATAAAATTATTAACGTCTAGTTTTTTACGCCCTATGAATACTGAAATACTTGATGAATCGTTAATGTCTACACCGTTAATTTACCGTAACGATGCTATAGATAAAAAAATCAAGGGCGAAAAATTTTAAAACTCATAGTCGGTACCTAGTGAGCTGGAATCTCCCTGGTTTTTTGGGGTGGTGCTTGGTTACCGATGATATCTCAACACAAATTGTTTAGGTTCATTATTGGTCAGGGCATTTATTTGTCAAAAAAAAAAAAAAAAAAACATTTATTTTAACGTGTACACAAAATAGTGTCGAATCCTCCTTTTAAGTATGACACTTGTGTTAGGAGGCATTCGCTTTCATACAAAGATGTAACGCGGTTAAAATAAATGTTAACTAATATAAGTTACAAAAAATATTAAAAAGAAACTAAGAACTAAACAATCTCATATGGTGAGGGAGAAGAATATCTAAACACGCGGTAGCGTGTCAAAACCAAGTTTCCCTTAAGAGGCCTTACAAGTTTAATAATGTTATTATTTCAAATTATGGCAAAAGTATTGATAATACCAATAAATTGATTAGAGGATAAAATGATTTAATTAAAGTTTTAGATAGTAACATAGCCATTTTGTTTTTGATAGTGTGTAATAGAATTGACATATTAAGAAAATGTCAAGGCACGCGTCAATTCAAACAGAAAATGGCCTAAACAGATGAGCGTTTTAAACTGGTAAGGACTCAGGTTTTATAAAGATCCGTTAGACCTTATGTCGGTTTGATATGTCAAAAAATGTACTGAGTTACTGAAATTTGATCTGACATTTGGTCCAACGGATCTTTATAAAACCCGGCCTTAATATATGGCGAAATTCGCCAGTTTGCATAGTATAAACATGTGATTGTATTTACTATTACTGTAGTATGTGTGTGATTTTACTGTTACTGTAGCTATGAGTAAAGAGGAAATATGTGTTAGTGTGCGTATAATTTAATAACGTGTTAGTGAAATTTTTACAAGCTATATCATTGGTGGTTAAGGCAAGATTGATTCGGTTTCCTCGTAATTTTTCCCTTTTAACCATATCGCAATTGGTTTTTTACATTTTTACATTCGCCGTAAGTTTTGTTGTAGATTTTCGTAGATCTGTTTACCTTATTATATAAGAAGACAGAGGTTGCCCTAAATTGTCTCTTCGCAAAAATAGTTCTGGAAGTGTTAGGTTGAGTGATAATCGATTGGGGATTACGTTTTTTCATTATATTTTTATTCAGTTTAATAGTTTTATGAACCCTAAGAATGCAATTTAAAATATATATCGGTCTGACCGTTACAACATTTGCATCTCTGTAGATATTTGAGATGCTGTAAGGTTTTTTTAGAATTAACCGCTGCGCCCGTTCAATAACCAAAAGTTTAGTTTTATAGGTACCTCCCCAAATAGGTAAACATTAAAGAACTATGGATTGCACTAGGGATTTGTAAACATAAACTAAAAGTTCCTTATCCGATATATGTCTTAAATATTTGAAAAGCCACGTTAATTTTCTTATTCCATTAGCAGTAACATCTATGTGTTGGTTCCAAGAGAGTAACTGATCTATGTATCCACATCCACCTAAGTATTTAATGGTCGGAACATGGTAAAGGTAGGGGCAGCAACAATTGATAAAGTTTTTAGCATGACAATTATGAGCAGTCAGAGTTAATTTAGATTTAGCAGGTTGAGTATACTTTAAAATTGAGAACGTTATATAATTAGTTTTCCTGATGATCAAAGTCAGTAAGTTTGTTTGCAACCATGTTATGACTTTCGACAAACCTGCCTTAGCATAAGAATAAACCTCCTCCCAACTGTCTCCGTGGAACAAAAGCGCAGTGTCGTCTGCGTAGGAGATTACTAGACCATTTGCGAGCTTGATATTGGTATCGTTAATGTATGCTAGAAGGAGGGTTGGACCTAGGACGCTTCCCTGAGGAATACCGTAATTCGAGCAAGATTGCTGATTGCGTACACGTTGCGTTCTATCGGGCAGGTAACTTGTGAACAGATTTAGGGCTTGCCCTCGAATGCCCATGGCTTCTAATTTACGTAAGAAAATGGGAAAAGAGGCGGTGTCGAATTTTTTTTTTTTAATCTAGGAGTCGATCGGTTACGGCGTAGACTCGAGCGTAGCACGTAGCACTGTATTGCGGTCGGGCGCAATCGGGCTAGGTCGGGGACGTCGGCGTGGTTCTGGTTACGCGTACGGTGCAAGTGAGAGGTAAATTATGGATATAGTCTCGTTTCCGCGTGGTGGGGTGCGGGGCCGCTAACAGCTGCCGGCACGATTACGACACAACACTGTGATGGGTCACTTGAGTTAAATAGTGCACGCTAATTTACAAATAATAGAAACACTAATACGGGCGAAGTTTCTATGTATCTCACATGATATTTACGGATTTTTTTGTGCTCACGTGTGGTGTAGGCGCTGGTTTGGACGAAAGAGAGACTTATGTGATGCACACGAATATTTGTTCCTGAGTCTTGGATGTTTTCTATGTTTTTAAGTATCTATTTATAAGTATGTATATCGTCACTTGGTACCCAAAGTACCAGCGTTGCTTAGTACAAATATTTATTATTATTATTTGTATGTCTTTCCCGTTCGCGGGACAATGGTATCCCGGACCTTTGGGAAGCGTGCGTGGAGCCGAAGTACCGAGGCACCGAAGTACCAAACGAGTACCACATAGCCAACACGTAGAGGCCCTTTTGACACTTTAATGAAATGCAAGCGGATGCTATCCCTGCCCGTGTCATGGGACGCATACAGAGACAGCACCCGCCAGGGTGTACAGGAACTATTTCTGGTTGATTGGAGTCTAAATTATCTGGGTTATTGGGTGAAAATGATGGATAAATGGCTGGGCTATTTCGTGAGACAATGGACGCCTGCCTAATAAAACTGTCTCAGATATTTATTTCCGGCAGGCGGTGACTCGCTCTCTGCTAGATGGACCCCCATAAAATAGCGACATTATAAAATGGCCTTAAGGGCAACACCAGCCAGAGAGCTGGGGTGGAGAGGTGGCACTGGACTTTAAACATATAGCCAACTCGCCACTTAGGTGACCACATCCACCCTCGAGCATCAGCTCTTGCGACTCCACTCTGGACGGCCGGTTAAGGCAAGCCAGAGGCGGGGGGGCCTGTCCCACCAACCACACAGGCCACCCCCAGGAGGACTCAGGTATGTAGGGCCGCTACTCCCTAACAGCTTGCCACAAGGCGCCTTACGTTGACTCATTGCACTGGAAAACCAGTGGGCGATGGGGTCGTCACATACCTACGCCTTTTTTTATTATTATTATTATTGGTACTATGAAGCCTGAGATACTACACGCTTCCCTAGGACACAAAGCTCAAACCTAGCGATCGAAACCTAGCAAGGTCACCTTGTCAGCCATGTGAGTGGTCCAATATTAAATATACAGTGTTGCGCATCAGCCAATTGATTAAGTAGCGAGTCTAACTTCCTAATATCCTAATAATATTATAATGTTCTGTTATCAGCCCTCTGACCTCTGATAGCTAGCTATTTATCTTATTAACCGACTTCAAAAAAAGGAGGAGGTTCTTAATTCGCCTGTATGTTTTTTTATTTTTTTTGTATGTTTGTTACGAGATTGCTCCGCCATTTATGAACAGACTTGGACAATTAATCCTTTCTTCGAAAGCATATGCTTCCAGATTGGTCCCATTGTTATTAAAGTTAACTTCTGATGGTGGCAACCATGAGAAATTGAGGGAACTCCTCAAAAATTCAAGGGAAACATATAGCGATTTTAGTACTTTCGGTAACAAATCGAGCATTTGCATTCAGAAAGCAGCATTTGGTGTACAGGAATTAATGAAGAAGACCACGGATGGTCATCCAAAACTCCTAGTGTTCCTAGTGGTTAAGATATTTATGTTAAGATACTGAAGCGACTATGACGAAGCCAATTTAAATAGTCCCGATGTAATGTTATTAACTGTAATGTATATATCAACTTGATCTCGTAATTGAAGCCGGAAAGTTGTAAAACTGAGTAGCTTACCGTGTTTGAGTTTATTGGAATTGTCATGAGATGCGCTCTATGGTAATGAGTAACTAAAAATAAAAAAAATGATAAAAAATAAAAACCGACTCCAAAAAATGGCTTATCGGTGGTTTTTGCTTCTGCAGCATCTTTTTTAAGTGAAATAGATTATTATTAAGAGGGAACTGGGCACTCAGCATGAGTCCGATGGCTCAGTTGATTGATAACTACAGCAGAAAGTTGCTAGTTCAAATCTAGCCAGGAGCAATTAATTTATCTTTTTCTTATCTTTAACTAGCTTTTGCCCGCGGCTTCGCCCGCGTACTAAAAGTAATTTTTAACCGTCTACAAAAAAGAAGGTTCTCAGTTTGACCTTCATGCAGATATGTATTGGATGTCATTTTCGTAATCGGCACCCAGAGGAACCTCGAAAATGACACCCATATTGATTTTTAAGAAAATAAATGTCGGCCTTCTTGGATTTGAAAATGGATGTCATTTTTGTAATTTGCACCCCGAGGAACCTCGAAGATGACACCCATATTGATTTTTAAGAAAAATAAATCTCAGCCATCTTTGATTTGAAAATGCATGCCATTTTCGTAATCGGCACTACGAGGAACTTCGAAGACGACACCCATATCGATTTTTAAGAAAAATAAATGTCCGCCATCTTGGATTTGAAAATGAATGTCATTTTTGTAATCTGCACCCCGAGAAACTTCGAAGATGACACCCATATTGATTTTTAAGAAAATAAATCTCCGCCATCTTTGATTTGAAAATGCATGCCATTTTCGTAATCGGCACCACGAGGAACCTCGAAGACGACACCCATATCGATTTTATAACAATAAATATCCGCCATCTTTGATTTGAAAATGAGTGTCATTTTCGTAATCGGCACCCAGAGGAACCTCGAAAATGACACCCATATTCATTTAAAAAAAAAAAAAATGCCCGCCATCTTGGATTTGAAAATGGATGTCATTCTTGTAATTTGCACCCCGAGGAACCTCGAATATGACACCCATATTGACTTTTAAGAAAAATAAATGTCTGCCATCTTTGATTTGAAACTGGATGTCATTTTCGTAATCGGCACCCAGAGCAACCTCGAAGATGACACTCAAATTGATAATTAAGAAAAATAAATCTCCGCCTTCTTTGATTTCAAAATGCATGCCATTTTCGTAATCGGCACCACGAGGAACCTCAAAGACGACACCCATATCGATTATTAAGAAAAATAAATGTCCGCCATCTTGGATTTGAAAATGGATGTCATTTTTGTAATCTGCACCCCGAGGAACCTCGAAGATGACACCCATATTGATTTTTAAGAAAAATAAATCTCCGCCATCTTTGATTTGAAAATGCATGCCATTTTCGTAATCGGCACCACGAGGAACCTCGAAGACGACACCCATATCGATTATTAAGAAAAATAAATGTCCGCCATCTTGGATTTGAAAATGGATGTCATTTTTGTAATCTACACCCCGAGGAACCTCGAAGATGACACCCATATTGATTTTTAAGAAAAATTAATCTCCGCCATCTTTGATTTGAAAATGCATGCCATTTTCGTAATCGGCACCACGAGGAACCTCGAAGACGACACCCATATCGATTATTAAGAAAAATAAATCTCCGCCATCTTTGATTTGAAAATGCATGCCATTTTCGTAATCGGCACCACGAGGAACCTCGAAGACGACACCCATATTGATTTTTATAAAAATAAATATCCGCCATCCTTGATCTGAAAATGAGTATCATTTTCGTAATCGGCACCCAGAGGAACCTCGAAAATGACACCCATATTGATTTTTAAGAAAATAAGTGTCGGCCTTCTTGGATTTGAAAATGGATGTCATTTTTGTAATTTGCACCCCGAGGAACCTCGAAGATGACACCCATATTGATTTTAAAGAAAAATAAATCTCAGCCATCTTTGATTTGAAAATGCATGCCATTTTCGTAATCGGCACCACGAGGAACCTCGAAGACGACACCCATATCGATTTTTAAGAAAAATAAATGTCCGCCATCTTGGATTTGAAAATGAATGTCATTTTTGTAATCTGCACCCCTAGAAACTTCGAAGATGACACCCATATTGATTTTTAAGAAAAATAAATCTCCGCCATCTTTGATTTGAAAATGCATGCCATTTTCGTAATCGGCACCACGAGGAACCTCGAAGACGACACCCATATCGATTTTATAAAAATAAATATCCGCCATCTTTGATTTGAAAATGAGTGTCATTTTCGTAATCGGCACCCAGAGGAACCTCGAAAATGACACCCATATTGATTTTTAAGAAAAATAAATGCCCGCCATCTTGGATTTGAAAATGGATGTCATTTTTGTAATTTGCACCCCGAGGAACCTCGAATATGACACCCATATAGATTTTTAAGAAAAATAAATGTCCGCCATGTTTAATTTGAAAATGAATGTCATTTTCGTAATCGGCACCCAGAAGAACCCCGAAAATGACACCCATATTGATTTTTAAGAAAAATAAATGTCCGCCATCTTGGATTTGAAAATGGATGTCATTTTTGTAATTTGCACCCCGAAGAACCTCGACGATGGCACCCATATTGATTTTTAAGAAAAATAAATGTCCGCCAATTTTAATTTGAAAATGAATGTCATTTTCGTAATCGGCACCCCGAGGAATCTCGAAAATGACACCCATATCAATTTTTAAGAAAAGGAAAAATTTGCTCCCCGCTCAAACTTGGAACCCTCTTTTCACCCCTTAAAGGGAGCAATTTCGAAAAACGCTGAAATATGTTTTGTTGTATTTAAACAAAGAGTCTATATACGAAGTTTTAAATCTCTCACTTCAAAAAAGATTTGCTCTCCGTACAAACTTGGAACCCCCTTTTGAACCCTTTAGGGGAGCAATTTCAAAAAACGCTTAAACATGTTTTGTTTTATTTGAACATAGAGTCTATGTACGAAGTTTTAAATGTCTCACTTCAAAAAAAATTTGCCCCCCGTACAAACTTGGAACCCCCTTTTGAACCCTTTAGGGGAGCAATTTCGAAAAACGCTTAAATATGTTTTGTTGTATTTAAACATTGAGTCTATGTACGAAGTTTTAAATGTCTCACTTCAAAAAAGATTTGCTCCCCGTACAAACTTGGAACCCCCTTTTGAACCCTTTAGGGGAGCAATTTCGAAAAACGCTTAAATATGTTTTGTTGTATTTAAACCTAGAGTCTATGTACGAAGTTTTAAATCTCTCACTTCAAAAAAGATTTTCTCCCCGTACATACTTGAAACCCCCTTTTCACCCTTTTAGGGGAGCAATTTCGAAAGACGCTTATATATGTTTTGTTGTATTTAAACAGAGAGTCTACATACGAAGTTTCAAATATCTCACTTTAAAAAAGATTTTCTCCCCGTACAAACTTTGAACCCCCTTTTCACCCCCTTAGTGGAGCAATTTAGAAAAACGCTGAAATACGCCATTAATATATTTTAACACAGACTCTATATATAAAATTTCATGTCTCTCACTTTAATAACTACGGTTTTTCATACAAACTTTGGACCCCCATTTCACCCCTTTAGGGGATGAATTTTGAAAAATCCTTTCTTAGTGCACCCCTAGACCTTATAAGGAACCTACGTGCCAAATTTGGAATCTCTAGAACCAGCGGTTTGGGCTGTGCGTTGATAGATCAGTCAGTCAGTCAATCAGTCAGTCAGTTTCTTCTTTTATATATTTAGAAGATTTGGCTTTTATCGTTTTCTACTAATGCTTAATAGAAAAACAAATACAAAAATAATAACAGGATTATAAATTAGCCATTTCAGTTGTATTTCAAACAATATTAAAGTCAATGTAAGCGCATGAACTGCGGCCTGCAATAATATTTCATTATTTCGTTTCAGCTCTAAACACAATATTTTCCGCTAACATTACTCATTCATATGACTTCCTTAATTTTATTTTCATTTTGCGGAAAACATAACAACGAATGGCGTAAAGTTTTTGGCATAAACCGATCGCGGATTTGCCTAAGGGCGAGTTTCCGAGCCGATGGTGCCAGCCAGGCTTTGTTGACAGAAGTCCACACATTTCATCACCAGTTTATTGCAGAGTTCTTTGCCCCCGCTGATTTCATTAATAATTCATAACAGTATTTCCCCATCCGCCATTATTAAGGAATCTAACTGGTACGGTTGTATATAGTATCGTATTTGCCACGTCTGTATTTAGCGTAATAGCTCTATTACTATAATGAGCGACGGAATGGTTCACGATTGCAACAACTTTATAATACGTTGCAGCATGCGGTGCAGAAGGGTTTATAGTGCAGTTGAATAATGAAGAATGACGTGGTACATAGGGTTGCCTTCACTTAAATAGGATACATAACTAAAGCTCAAAGAAAAAAATAGGTATCTGTTGTTACGCAAATCATTTAATAGGTACTGTTAAAATGAATTAATGGTTCAAATGTAATGAAAAATATTTTATGCAAATCATTGAAATACCTGAAAAAATATGTTGACTCTTCAGATCAAATGATAAATAAACTCTTTTTGGGGTTCCGTAGCCAAAATGGCAAAAACGGAACCCTTATAGTTTCTTCCTATCTGTCCGTCCGCCCGTATGTCACCGCCGATTTACTCGGAGACTATGCTGATCAATCTAGAGTGAAAATAACAGAAACTGTATCTTGTTAGTTTCCTTATGCTGCTCCGTTTCGTTCGGCTCATAGAAAAACTCATTGATCGATTGGCATTCAAAATACCAGTCATTGACATACTGCTGGATTTTTGACTTGGAATAACAAGAATCGGCTATAAGCGTAGCACGTAAGACTCGTCGGCGATGAATCTGATAAGACGATGGTGAACAGGTTATTTTTTTAATTAGATAGGATATAGTTATCAGATTAATAACTATGGCCTATCTAGTCTAATCCTCTTTAAAAAAAAGGATGTAAACTGATCCAAATTTCCTGTAAGACAAGCCCTAAAAGTGCTATCTACTGTCTTATGTCTATTCATATGTAATAATAAAACATATATCGGTGATGAGTCAATTGCCACGAAACAACAAGAAGTAATAATTATTGCTCGTCAACATACATTTTCTTAACTTTCGCTAACAGAAGTTCTTTTAATTGGAGTACATACACATTACAATTTCACCCTACAACGCTAAGTAGATAGGTGGTGTAAGAGTATTTCTGTCGCGCGATGCCGTAGATCAAAGAGTAAAGCACCTCGACCATTACTCTTCGACTGTCGCGAACACCGCTGGGATTCTTAGAGCGAAGGACGCATTTCGGCGGACAAATTATCGACTTATATTTTTTCAAGTAAGTATTTGCAATGGTTACCACGGGTATTAGGGGAAAATGAGATGCAGTAAATTCTCGTGCGTGCTCTGCTTTACAATATTTCTATCTGGTTTCGTTAAAAAACACGACTAATACAGTAAGTAAGATTCAGTTATTTTTTTGGACGTCATGATGACATAGATAGTACTGGAAATAATATTCATATTGAACGAGTTCATTGTTTCCATAAAAAATGCAAAAGAAAACGTACTGTTTCAATGCGGAAAAATAAAAAAGAGGCCAGGATAAACAGCCGAAACAACATACTAAAGTCAATAGAAAAACTGCCAAGTGCGTGTCGGGCCACGCAGTGTAGGGTTCCGCAGTTGCTCGTCCATCACGTCACCGGTCAAATGCGGAATTACGGCCCCGTAGAAGGGTTTTTACTGATCATAGTACTGATGATGTACTTTTTTGAGATGTTGGGTTGTATACATATTTTTGCCCTTTACGGTAATGTCTACTTAGCTGTGATAGTTTACATTTAAATTCATCGTATATACTACTACCATGATTTTTTTTCACATGCCTAGTAGCCACCCTTTAGCTGTCAGGGGGGGGACACTTGACCATAGCAAAAAATATCACTTCAAAGCTTCATATCACGCCAATCGATTCTTGAATCAGAAAATGCTTTTAGAAAACTTATACTATTTTTGAAAGAGCTATCCAACGATAGGGTTTGGAAGAAAAAAAAATTGCACCACCACTTTACATATAGGGGAAGTACCCAAAAAAATAATAATTATGATTTTATTCTACCGTTTTGTCGGCGTCATTGATATGTATACTCATGCCAATTACAGCTTTCTAGTACTAACTAACGGTTACTAAGAAAAGCGGGGGACGGACGGACGGACATGGCGAAACTATAAGGGTTCCTTGTTTACTACGGAACCCTAAAAAAGGGCCAGTAATATATTCATTTGGTGCAAAATGTAATCATGACTTGAATCCGTTTTTGATATTTTCTCATATTATCAATAAACATTGGAAGGAAGTTGTACTGCATGTGCCGGGGACTGGGTGATTAATAGAACTTTATTTAGAGCTCTTCTGAATCTATTTCCGTCGCCTATTCAGGCAGAAGTCACCTCTCACCGCTTTCCCTGCAGATAAGTTTAAGACGGTGAATAGGTTTAATGTTCACAACTTCAGGTTGAAAGCTTAAACGAAAACTGATTTCAATGACATTCATTTTACCTCCGATTTTGTAAATGTTGTACCAGGAAACTATATTATACATTATATATTGTGCGTTTGTTACAAACGCTTTCACCGGCATGCAGAACGTACCTTCCGTACGCATACAGAGGAGAGAGGAAGTATTTCTCTCGCGACCTTGCTTGCGTTTTTTTATAAAATTTGAGTGGAGCTGCATGTATCTAAAAATAAACCGCACAAGGAACGAGACCCTTACATTTTTCATGGGCAAGATTTATTTAATTTGTGAGAGAGTATGCAATCGACTAAATAATATCTGTGCAATACTGGGTTAAAGTTGCACTTGAACTTGAAAGTTGAAGTTGTTGGATATGGAATAACACTTAAGGCGGGTTGCACTAATTCCAGACCGATTAAAGTTAAATATGGCGGCGGCGGCTGTCATCCCATAGAAACTTGTAAAATTTTCTATACAATCAGATTTTAACTAACACCACTTACCATTACAGATGATTTTGTGCTCACTCTTAGGGTCGGTTGCACCAATATACGATCACAGGCCGGTCATCGTAAAATATGGCGCCGGCATCCTATAGAAACTTGTCAAACTTTCCATCCAATCAGATTTTAACGAACCGCTTACGATTACAGACGGTTTGATGCAACCCACTCTTAATGTAATAAGAATAAATGAAAATCGTTTAAACAAAACACTATAATATTGCGTAACGTAGAATTACACAAAGTCGGCGTCTTTAAGTTACTCGTTAAACTAAATAAGAGGGTAATCAGCATAAAACATAGCAGTCACACTTGTACAGGGTTCCACAAATTGATGATTAGTGTGGTACTAATTCGTAACACGAAGGTCGAAGTGAAAAAATATAAATTACGACAATAGTACAATAGGACCGACAAAACTCATAAAAAGTCGGCGCTGTGTGAACTTTCCCTTTGCATATTCATAGCGCAAACTCATTCGGAAGTTTTTGGTGAGAAATTATGGTAATAATTTTATACTAAGTTAATCCGTCTTGCTGAGATTTCATAAATTAGGAGTTGTACAGAGAAGGCTGGGCCGCGTGTGGCCTGACGTCTGAGCTCAGAATGTCTAAATTATTGTAGATACTTGGCGAGTCGAGGGGTAACTTGGCCCTCGTTTTACATTCTCTGTAAGGTTCGTTCACTGCTGGTAATACATGATGTGCCACAAAGTGCGCGTCAGTATGTTTCGCCCGCTTACCACTTAACTATTTACGCCTCGCTTGAGCAATTTGAGAAGTGATTTTCGAAATGTGAGGAAAGGTGTTTTTTTTATTAATGAGTCTGTACTTCATTGTTGAGTTTAGTGTCATGTACTTCTTTAAAAATTATTTATCCTTATTTTTAAGTAAGTAGGTACTTCAAGTTTAATGTTTTTTATTTATATTTTTAGACAATGCATTTGAAGTACAATTCTAAAAAGATATATCGATTATTGTTAAGAATGTTTGTACTTAGTGCTAGGACTTAGAGTCTGATGTTTAGCAAATAATGTTTGTAATTCCGGAGCAAAAAATGGACACATAAATTACATCACTGTGTTCAATTCCGTCCAATTGTAGAGAAGAGCCTGGGATTCGAATTTGCCTAAGCTTTGAGAGTATTCACGTGCCGCCGCCGGCTAAACAAAAGGCGGCATATAGGAAGATTTATGAACAATTCACGAGGCAATGATGTGGGGTATCTATTCAAATGCCCTTTGTATTTGGAGCAGGGTAGTGAACGCAAGATGATGTATGTCTGTGATACAATGGAATACATCTACTTGTCTCACCTTACCGCAGTTGCTCTGCTCTTAATATTTTCATCTGCGCCGACACCAACGGAGAACAAGATAAATAGCTAAACATGTAGCACGAGACTTCTAAAAATTGTATGGATATAAGCGAAATTGCTTAACTTTTCACACGTACTAGTAGTGTAAAAGCGAAGCTGAAAATGAAGTGTTAATTACCTATCCTGAGAAATTGATAAGATGAGATGTATTTAAAAGATACGCTTTCTATTTACATTTAGAACGATATATTGTGACTGGGCAAGGCAATTCTAGTGATAAGGGTCTCGTTAATTAATGTCCTCACTCTGAAAGACTTTCATTCTGAGACTTCAATGGACTACAGAAAACCTAATATCCTTTTACAGGGCACCTTTCAGCTTAGTATCACGCTGGCTCTGAAATTGTTATGGCTCCTTTGTGCGTCATTCTGTTAATACAAACATTACAAGACGGCATAACTGAGGTAACACAGCGTATCTTGTGTGTGAAAAGCTGTTTACCTTGAGCCATTCATTACATTTTCTCTTATATGGAAGGAAAAAAGGACACCTGGGACCCGAATAAATGATGTCGTCTTCCGTTCTATTATTCATCTTTGAATTCGTATTGTAGCAATAAGGCCACAGTGCCTTAAAACACGGTAACTAGTATATTTGCATAAGTTATTTGAGAACGCGCTCTCGGCATATTGCCGTGAATATTTAATGCCTTCCCACGAGTGCCTTTCTGCCCGAAAATATTTCTTTGAGGCATCCGAAACACTATTCAGTATGGCACGCCTCTGGAATAGAAATGTGCGCGATAGAAAATGCGTGTAGTATTTCCGTTCATAAGAGTATGCTTATGCTCGGATGCTTTTAGTGGAATCACGGTATCGCGTGCCGTGTGTAATAAAAATTACGATTAATAACTCCGCGGGTTTTCTTAACGGTAATGTGTTCTGTAATGGAAGCCGGCGGCTCATTATTCAAACTCAAACTTTTTCCAAACTCTTGATTAAAAGATTGATATCTCAAAACCCTGAAAAACTTGCCGAAACGAGTGGCATTTAACCAACATTTTTATTAACAATGGACGTTTAAAGAACAGAATTATAACAGTGCGAAGCAGATAAAAATCTTATAATTGTTGACTTTGCGAACTACTAGATTAGACTATGTTTAAATATTTACAATTTAGTAGAGGGTAAACGCACCGGTGCATGGTCAGAGTTTTGACCACTTTATGACAATAAGTAATGCAACATTTTCTATTCGCTATTGTGTAAAAAGTTCTTTATTTTATTCTTGGATATGTTATTTGTTAAAATTACGGAAAGCAACTCATTATTACATATGTATATATTAAATTAGAATTACAATAGAAAACATAATCAACCAGGTAAACACTGCATTCATTAACAACAATCAATTTGAATAGTTTGTCAACTCGAAACTGTTATTTCCTTTTATATATTAACATAACAATGAGGTCATCATCATCGTCATCATTTCAGCCGAAAGACGTCCACTGCTGAACATAGGCCTCCCCCAATTTATTTTTCCGTTGGGGGGGATTTGCCATAGTCGCCACGCTTGGCAAGCGGGTTGGCGACCGCAGTTTGATGGTGGTAATGATCGAAGGATGCTGCTGCCCACCCTCCGATTTTCCCTTATTCGCCTCCTACGAAACCCACGGGAAGAGATGGGGTGGCGCAATTCTTACCCGGCAACCACACGGGTACACAACAACAACAACAATGAGGGAACAATGAGGTACTAAATCATATCTAAATAAGTTCGAATTTCCACACGCCTTCTTGATTTAGTATCTCTTGTTACATGAACAACGAAATAAATATATGTATCATTTACATAACAAACTTAACTAATACACCTACTAACTATGTTAACATTCCTTAACTCCTAACAGTTCTCTAAGTTTCTGAAATTTAACGTTACATACAGACTTTGTAAGTATATCTGCAATCTGATCTTCATTAGGGACATTTTTTAAAGAAATTAATCCTTTTTATCATAATCATACACAAAATGATAACTTATATCAATTTGCTTAGAGTTTTTAGAAAACTTTCCGTTTTTAGCTAAACCTATCGCACCCATATTGTCTTCGTATATTTTTTCACAACGTCTTTTATTTGCACATCTAAATCACCTAAAATTCCTCTTATAGGTAGTATCTCTTCAACGCAATTAGCTAGCGTATAATACTCCGCATGTGTTGATGCTCTTGACACAATCTTTTGTTTTTGAGATCTCCATATAACAACATTTCCGAATAATCTGATAATTATAATACTCGTGTATTTTGTCTTGTGTACCCGCTGTCCAATCAGCATCCACAAATGCATCCATTGCGTCATTAAAACCTGTTCTTTATACTAATTTCAAGTGTCTGTATGATATAAGTATTTCAAGACTCGCAAAGCGTATTTGTAGTGGGTTTCGTCGTGGTTATTTTGAAATCTGCTTAAATAATTTACCGAATAAGCTACATCTGGACGTGTTCCATTTGCCATATTTGAAAGAGTTCCATTTACCATATTTGAAAGAGTTCCATTTAAATTTCGATATTTCAGTTTTTCATTATGTTTTTCTGCAGGTTCTAATATTAAAAAATATTTTCATAGATGTATCGTAGGTACATTCCTGGTAATCTTAGCTAGACTTTGGTGGAAAATATTACCCAAATCGACCTAGTCCCAAACTTAGCAAAACTTGTACTATGGGTACTAGTTGATTATACATACTTATAAATAGATAATTAAATACATAGAAAACATCCAAGACTCAAGAACACATGTGCTCATCACACAAATAAATGCCCTGACCGCGATTCTAACCTGAGACCTCCAGCTTCGTAGGCAGGATCACTACCAACTGCTAAAGTGGCCGTCATTATGTTATTTTACTGTTTAAGTTAAAAATTGTGTAAGTAATAAGTTTCACAATATCTTTTATAATATATTATACCTATTTCGTGCAATTAAACACCTATTTTACACTTTATATCTGACGCATACAGCACGTTTATCTCACGAGCGCGGATTACCCATAGTTGAAGACCTTAATTAATACTAGTCAATGGAAAAACACTGAACTAGAAGAACAAAAAAAAATGTAGTTATAGTTATACACATAAGAACACATATACAATGTCAACTCGTAGCTCCTACGCTGATGCACACATAGACAATGTGCATGTATATCTAAACACACAACCATGGCTCACCCGCGTTCGTGAGATAAAAGTACTGTATTAGCTTTAACCTGAAATAAAAAACAATAAACCCTTTATGCAATAAATCACCATTTTCAATACGGCTTTTATCCTAAAACCTAAACGAAACAAGATAAACCGGGCATCGCGGAAACCCACATAAAACCGCAAAACATTCGAAAATGATTTATAGTAGCCCCGTTCTGCTGGGGAGGCTTGGTGGGAGCAAAAACAGATTATCGAAATCCCAGTTATACCCAGCAATCGGTTTAGCGGCGCGATCTACGAAAAACAGAAATACGATGGTTCAACCAGTGGCTACAACTAAGCGCTATAAATATAGGTAATTAAATACTATTACTGGAGTAATACCAATCTTGAGGACCCTGATGGTAAGTGGACATGTGGAGTGTTGGAGGCCTTCCCATTGCGGCACAGTTTTCCGGTAAGTGGCGGCTACTCAACATACTTCTGCCCCAACGGCGGCCACCGATTCTACAAGAAAAAACTCGTCCCTGCGTTAATTTTTTTGGTTTAGGTTGCAAGCAAACTTTTATACCCCTCTGGATTTATTTATTTATTTTTGACTTTATATATAGGGGATAAAAATAGACGTAAAAACGATAGGAACAAACCACAAAAGTATATTAAAAAACTTAAACAAAACATTAAGTCAAAGCGGCATTGTTGTCGAGGAAGTATATTTAACTTATTCTATAGCATGCATATGTATATGCAAACTGTATGCGTATAAGAGGATTACTTTATTTAGTTGTTATTTTTTATAACATTTACTATACCTAAGAATTATCTTATTTATGTTTAAATAAACAATATACACGTAGTAACTTAAACATAATAAAAAGCTGAACCTCGGAATCAGATATAATAAGCTGGAATCTTGTATATTTACACGTTAATTTTGGCGTTAATCATCATCGAGAGCCGATAGAGGAAACTGTAGTTTTCAGTTTATTATCTCTCATTCCAAGGTTAGATTAAGAAATAAACGAGGTAATATGAATGTGATGCATATAGTAATGCCACCTCCATTAAACGCAGCTCCAGGGGCAGTCGCGGCTCAACACGCTCTTGTCGTAAAAAAATTGACTGTGAAAAAGTGTTTGGCGAAATTTACCACAATCAAAATATATAATTTTGAACTTACTTTGGTTTTAAGCTGTTATTAGGAAAGTTGAATCGGTATTGAATGTCGTTACTTGAAATGTATAATTCATTTTTTGTTCAATGTATAATTGTGACTTGATTTTAAATTTTTAACCGCTGACGCATAGGTACGAGGGGTGTTTTACTTAAGTGTCATAATTATGTTTATGGATACGTCTGTAAACGTCTGTGGCATCGTAACTCCCAAATGGATGAACTGATGTTCTTTTTTTCTCAGTATTGCACTGCGGTTTTTAGTCGAAGTCTTGTCTGTCGAGATGGTTCATAGCTATTTTTGTTTATTTTTTATTTAAGAGATCACCTCACCCAGTAAGCCTGTTGTGAAGTGACTTTTAAAAGCATGGTCGCAATTTAATATCTTAAATTAAAAAATATACACGGAAATGCATAATTTTATCAATCGATTAAATACACAAAAAATATAATTATCACTATTTTCTATCCCTCCATCCAGGTTCATTTGTCATTACCCTACTTCAAAATTCCTGATCCCTGGCAATAATAGCACTAGATACGAAATGTGTAATCATTCATTCAGTTTCAAATAATTTATTCCAAACAACCGTTAGTTTGTCTTAAAGATCATTTTTGCCAGCCCCAAAACCATCAGCAATGGCAAATCTAAGAAAACAATTATCAAATTTCAATATTAATGATGTTGGAAATACGATGAAAGGCACGGAAAACCGAATAACTTTACAACGTGTTCGGTTGTTTCCGCCGATTCCCGAACATAGCCGATTGTAGCTATTCGCTACAGCGTAGCGGGTTCCGTAGCACGGCAGTCGCTTTGCAGCGGTCGTAGCAGTGCCCCGTTGAATAACTCACAAGAGGATATTTACGTTCGAATCGTTCGAACTGCGATTTTCAGTGGACTTCGTACTACATCTCGAAGAACTAGACTAGTTTGGTTCATTGTTCCAGTGTTTCTCGCAAGCAGAGTGCTTGGATTAATTGTATCGCATCAGGTAAATGTTTAATTTTTATCAAACATTGTGTTTATTTAATTTATAGCTCTTTTTACTGTTTGATACAGTGGCACTCATGCAGATTGATATTACTTTTTTTTGTGTTTGTTTATGTACATTTGAAATATTTTTAGGACTGTACTCGTATTTTGTTGTTTTACTGTTACTTTGCTTATTAATTTTGATTGTGGATTCCAAGACGGTTAAATATTTCGAAAAGTAAACGAATGTTATTTAAGAATAAAGAATTCTGTCGTATGGTAAGCATACGACAGAAAAAGTAAAAGAATATCAGATTTTAAATACAGTTATAACTATTTAAAACTGAAACGGGTCCCTCTGTATGGGAATTCGGGATAAACTGTACCCGTTTTTAGTCGCCTGACTAAACAGTAGACATCATTTGGTGAGGTATTTGATATTAATAATCCCTCAAATTAGATAGGCACGCATAATGGCGATATCGGCATTAACTAAAATATGCATTTGCTCTCGGTTTTTTAAAGCTTGTTCTTAAGATTGGGTTCGTTTGGGGCAAGTTTCTTGTTTTAGTTACGTTTATCGACTCTGCCTTTGGGGCCATGTCGAGGACAAGAAGAAAAGAGAGGGAGCAGAAATATAGTTTTGTAGAGAGAAGGAAAAAGAGAAGACTAAATAATATAACAGAGAAGATTGCTTTCGGAACGTGATTTCCATAAATTATATATGATATTCCGCAATGATAAATAAATATTAGGGGGACAATCTTACACAAATCGAACCAGCCCCATAGTAAGCTCAATTAGGCTTATGTTATGGGTACTAGACGACGATATATTTAATACATTTATAAAGAAACATGTATTTTGTATTTAATTCAACGAGCGAGGTTCCGAGTTGAACGAACATTGTTTATCAATATGGTTCTATATTCTATACTTATGCGTTGTTGAACGTTGTGTGTGTTACTTACATGTTTTATTTTATAGCTATACGGGAGATCCTGTTGTAATTGGGAACATTTGAGTTTTTTGGAGTGGTCAATATTATATTTTTTATTGATAGTAGGCTTATTATAGAGTTCAAAACTGTTGCCGGTTTTTTTTAACAAGTATAGTTTTTATGAAATATTATATTGAATCTTATCTTTGACATGGACAGGGGTAGGGAATTAGAAGCTTGCCAGAATTTTAAATCTACTTAGATTTAGGGTGAGTCGCACCAAACCGTCTTGTAATCGTAAGGGGTGTTCGTTAAAATCTGATTGTATGGAAAGTTTGACAAGTGTCTATGGGATGACAGCTGCCGGCGCCATATTTGACGATGTCCGGCCTGTGATCGTATGTTGGTACAACCGACCCTTACATGATAGAATATGAGCTATGTTAGTATTAACATTTTACCAAACTGTGGTGAGACGAAAGCAAGGCCATCAATGAACATTCGTACCAAATTTCATCAAAGTTATCAACATTTGCAGGTTTTGCTTCTTCGACTGGGTTAGTACTTACTTCTTAGATTCCAATGAAATTTACGTATTTTGAAGTGAAGCTGATGATAATGAGGTACCGAAGGTAAGCACATTTTTAATAGTAAACGGGATTTAATACTAATATAAATTGAATTTACCAGAGACCACGGCCAAAGATATTGTGACGCATCCTAACATGGGGTAAACTTCAAAAATGTGAATATACAGTATATATATATATATATATTTTCAAATAATTTGACCCCAATTTCAATTAAAAATCAATCTAACAGAAATTATATAAAAAATTCTTCTTCTTACAATTACAAGTCAGTACACATTTTGTATTTCTCTTAGAAATAAATTTAAAAAAATGACCTTCTAAACCGCTATTGAACCGCCTGTTTTGGAACGTGTGTTTCTGGCGACGACGGGTTTCGCAGTCTATTATCACGAACACGTAAGTCGTCCTTTTCTGAGCTTGTATAAGAAAAAATAAACTGACGGTTTACAGATTATTACTTTTCCAAGCTTATCCGGTGCGAATGTCCTTACATTTCTCTATAATTTTTTTTTTTGTTATGAATTCACAAGACCTAGCGCCAAATGCAGTTAAAAGAGATGTCCGGGGTCCGCTTCCTAATTTGGCTCAGGCACTAATTTTAACGGAAGCGACTGCCATCTGACCTTCCCACCCAAGGGGAAACTGAGTGGGCAACTTGACTGTTATAAGTTCTCAAGCCACCCGAAGGCCTCTAACTTGGCTTAACGACTGCTGTTATAGACAGCACCCCGGATCAACGGTTTAACATACCTTCTAAAGCACGGGAGCGATCAGTTAATAACCACAAAGTGGTCACCCATCCAAGAGTTGACCTCGGCCGACGTAGCTTAATCTCGCATACCGCACGCGGTCTTTATTTTACAATAAAAAAACACGAACACCAATTTGTGTCGGACAACCGCAATCTGCAACTTCAGTTTTTATTATTCTTTAAAAAAAAAAAAAATTCTTTATTTAGGCAATAATCCCATCACAATTACAATTACAGAAACATAAATTATTAGAGAAATTACAGAAATAATTAAAAAATTAAATTGCTTAAGTCTACAAGTACACTACGTCGTCCGGTCCTTTATATATTTGGAATGGAGGATACAATATCCAAGTAACAGCTGGTGAATATGTTAGAGACAATTATGTTGCCTGAGTTACTCAGCCTATTCAGAAAGGACCACTGTCGCTTTCGCATCAAAGCGAAAAAATCGACTTATATTGTACTCTTAGTGCACTCAAGGAACGTTTTGCACAAAAAAAAAATCATTCATAATTGATCTTTTTTCGTTTTATAGTGTGGGGTCAGAATCTTTCCCCATAATTATTATTAAATTATTTAAATATAATTTAATTCATAATTTCATTAAAAATAATTCATTCCTGCATATAATTTTGTATAGTTATAAAATGAGTATAACTTATATTAAGATTATATAAAATATAAATAGATAAATAAAATATATTAAGATTGTATAAAATATAAATAACAATGTTACAATATAAATTCGAATAATATTTAATATTCGTTCGCGGACAGAGCGACCGAGTTTCATATTAGATATTTAGCGCGGAACCGGTCTGAGGGCCAGCCGCTGCTGCGGCGATGCACTCGATGCAGCGCCCGCGCGCCTAGTAACCAACTAGACTCGACGCGGAACGCATGCGCCTCTTAATGCTTGCTCGCTCGCTTGTTCGCATACCTAGTGCTTATGAATTGACTGTCTTTCCGCTTTCGCTTACACTCCTTCTTTCCTATATTGACTGCTTGTGTATTGTGCTAACTGTTTCTTCTGTGCGCCGTTATATACAATAAATAGTGTGTGTTATTGAACATTGGGATTGCTAATTTACGCCTGCATCTACTCCCGACTACTGGCCCGCTACAAACATCATTAAGGCAAGCATAAAGTGCACTTATACCTACAATAGAAATCTTTCAATGATTTCAACTAAAGTTACTGAAGTGACTGATGAAGTAATGTCACTGCGCGTTTTAAATTAAGTTCTAATTGACGTAACTTTTAATTAAAATATTTTGCAAAAAAATCCAAGTAAATCTTCCAGTTACTTGTAATGGCTATCATTATTGGATTGCTAATATAACTTCTCGATCTCATCTTTACACAAGTTCCCCATTGTCATAAGTCAGATGTTTTTTATTCACTGCAATAAACTGACAAGTCTTCCTCCGACAGAAATTGTAACCTAACGTTTTGTGATTTGGTTATATTTTCGGTTAGCAGTGTTTTAGGTAACCTGTCTTTGGAATTACAGAGTATATCACGCATGTACATAATCATACATAAATCGTGAGTTGAGATGGCTATTTATGACAAATATATTTATAATTCACAAATATAGATACAATAATACATATTAAGAAAGGAATTATAAATAACGTAACTAAAAATAACTATAAATAACTAAACACTAAAAAATTACATCAAAATTAGGCCCCCTAGGTATTGTACCCATTACGCAGGCAGCATCCCCGCGCTGAATTGCGATGGCAATTCTTTGCACGAGAAAGCTGCCCGCGCGTGGGTCGCCTGTCGACTCCCTAAGACGCTTGCTGAGCTCCCTATGGAGCCCCCGCGCACACTTACCCTATGGGCCAAGTGTCTCGACACCAAATGCGACAAAATCAAATTGGCGCCGAGACAGTTATATTTGGCTGCCTTCAAAGTCTCCTGGGAGTCCGTCGCCGCCCCGGCACGCTTGCTGGTCGATGGACGCAGCCAGGGTGTCAGCGCAAGTGGCATCCCATACCAGCGCGCGACCCCTCTTCCAAGGGATCAACGACATCCCATCAGGGCGCTTACCATCGCTCCGCACAAACTGGGGCTCCAGAGCGGCGGGAACGTTGGCACTGACGAGCGCCCTTCTGAGGATGTCATTGATCGCAGCATGACGGGAGTGGCGGCCGGCGCCCGAAGAGCAGACGAGTGATGGTCAAGACGATCCACGGTAGCTCCACAAGAGGCACAACAATGAATTGCATAGATCTCTGCCCCCAATCTGAGGCCAACTGCAATGCAGAGGGTGTTAGGGTCGACGAAAGTGCCGGTGTTGGGTGAGGGGTAGGCGTGAAGTCAGTTTCCAGCTTCTGACCTAGAGACAGCTAGGAGCCGTGCGCGATCTTTACCTGAGGCATCATTAATCAAAGACTTTACGATCGAGGCAGAGGTTATGGTATCCCAAGACCTTTGTAGTTTGGGTTTGGACAGTGGACTCGGTCCAGCTAGCCAGGCGTTCGAGGCTTCAATCAAGCACGCGATCTCGCAGTTCGTACCCGCTGGAGCCTTGAGGGTTTTACCTGCGAGAAGTGCTCTGGATTGAGGACAAGAAAGCCGTTAGAGCGACACTGGAAATTTTTCGGGTCCCCAGGTCACCATATCTTATTGGTAAAGAGGCTTGGGTCCATACCTGCTCACTGATTTTAATATTTATTATGTCTTCAATTTGGGATTTCAAGAGCGAGTCAATGGGTTTGATCAGGTTGGGGAATTTCCAGATGGGGCAGCAGCGGAGCAGGTAAGTAAATTTGGGAACGAGTAAACATAATTTTAAAATGAATAAAGCGGAATGACTACTAATTTTATGGCGTCATCAAAAATGGGTGAGCCGAGAAGGTACAGGCTATCCTTAGGCATGATTTTGATATTCGGGGCGATACTGTTGAAGCTTTGATAAATTTGTGGAGTCAAAGCAGCATTCACTGTATCTGATACATATAATTCACATTTGTTGAAATTAATTTGTAAACCTATTGCGTTAAACTTCGATTTGATGACCGAAAAATCTGTTAGGACAGTCTGCACGTCTCCGCCCAGAGTGCCATCGTTGAGATACCACACGTTTAATTTAGAATTTAAGTTATGAATTATCGAATTTATAGCCAAACTGAATATAGCTGGACCTAGGGGATCACCCTGCTGACCCACAGCTGAAAGAATTTCATTATTTTTATATATTAATTTGAAACAGCAGTGTTAACACTGAAGCAAAAAGTTATATATTTCCGGAACTTGTAATTAAACTTCGTTCAGCAAGGTGTCCTTGTTGACCGAATTGAAGGCGTTCTTGACATCCAGTTTAAGTAGAACCTCACACAGGTCGCCTTGAACAAAAGTGCGTACGGCGTGGACTGCCGCCTCGCAGCCTACATGGGTACCAAAGCCGACTTGTGTGGGTTCAAAATGGGACTGTAATTTAGTCCGTGTACACACTTTGGCTGTTAAACGTCGTAGTGTGGAACCCACGTCGATAAGGCGTACACTGCCATCCTTTTTTTGGGGGCTATTAGGTTGGCACCATCAAGATATTGTTTTTGATTTTTTGTGTCAGAGAGATATTTGCAGTATTATTTTCGGGGACGTGGAATATTTTATATGCAAAAGTCAACATTAACAGATCGTGCCATGACTCTGAGTTGTTGTGTCGAACTCATTCTGTGATAGCGTCAGACAGTGCCTCGGCTGCTGTGGGCCTGGCACCACGAGGTATGCGTTTTATTAGTGGCGTTTTCTGTTATATACATACTTAGCTAAAATAAAGTTATGCACATTAACATAAAGTTAGGCTAAAAGTGAAACTAGAAATAAATAACGTCTAAAAATGATAACATTTGTTGACACGTAGCCTGCGAGGTGTGGTGTGCGCATATGTTGCTTGGCTCGTTGCCGTGGGAGACGCCGTGGTCCACCAAGGGGGGCTTGTTGCCCCGTGAAACGCGTAGCGTGTGTCACTTTACAAATGTCGGCCTTTCCGTGGCCTATCTGTATGCGTTAGTATGCTTGCACAAAACAGCTGATTGCACCACGTTTTTCATGCGCTGCCTTCACTTGCACAGGCTCATTGTCGCCATAGGAAGATGTTGTGAAAGGTTTCATGGATAATCCTTTGGTCTGATCAATTTAATTAATTTTTCTGTGAAGGACGTTCTTGACACGTTGAGTAACTATGCCGCAAAAAGTCAATTATTACATGATAACCAAATTCTCAACAAATTGAAATATGTATAATTTTCATATTATCACAATATAATTACCACATGGCACATTATGAAATGAAATAAATATTTTTACAATATATAGGTAATGTTGTAGATCGAGATGGAATCGCACGAGCACTTTACGTAATTAATTAGTTGTTTGATCGCGAAGCGTTGACTACGTCAAACGATATTATGTATCCTGGTTTTAATAGCACGCTCCCTAATGAAGATTGAGGTTAACTAATTAGGTCAGTTATACACTAATAATTTTCACACCAGACATTTCAGACAGTTAAACACTAAATATTCTTCAGATTATAGGTAAACATTTCAGCCATATTGTTTCATCTAAAAAGCGTATTGCTGACGTCTGTGTAAATAGGTACTCGTAATCTATATTATTCAAAACTATGAAATGGTACAGGTGAAAACTAAACTAAATAATTTAATATTGCAGCATTACTACATTTAATTACCGCTGCAGAATCACGCAGTAGGCATTTAGCTGTTGAGTTTTCTTACACCATAATATTATGAATATGATACAAGTAGGTGCAAAAAATAGCACGCACGAGATTAATTAAAGTTACAAATAGCAGAGCATACAAACGACAATTATTTAGATATTATGTCACCCGGAATTATCTTATCTTATCTAGATGACGGCCCTTGCGGATGCACTTCGACCCAATGGGATCTTTTGTGCAATTGCTCCCTCCTTTATGCCTACTCCAAGCTGCTCTCCACTATTTCCATAAACCGGATGATAGAGCTCAGCTAGAGTACTCTGAATTCCTTTGGTTCGGGGTAGCCATTTCCAAAGTAATTCATTCTCTGGCAAGGGCGTGACATTCACACAATAAGTGTTCCATTGTCTCGTCATCCTCACCACACATTTTACATTCTGTGTTGTCCGATAGTCCAATCTTGGCCAAGAGTCCTTTGACCCCGAAGTGACCTGTGAACACCCCAGTTATGATCCTGAGTTGCTTCCTGCTTTACTTCCAAGTTTTTTTTGGTCCAGTCTGGGTCCACTCCTTCCATGAAGGCCTCAAGCCTCCACTCATCTTGGTGTTTGGTTTTGGCATAATTTGGCTTTTAAGGCAAATGTTATGGTTCTCTGGAAGGAAATAGTAATTGCACTTTCAATTAAAAATTACGATTCCGAAATATGATGATGAGTCCGACCGGTTTTGGCCATGGCGACCACTCCTAATCAGTGTCCCGGCCACCATGCGCCCGAAGATGGTTAATGATTGAATTAATAATTACACTATGTATTAATTAATTACTTCACTCAATGACCTATTACTTTTATTTATGTTTGACAATTTTTACTACCCAATTCAGCTTATAAAATACAAATGAGCTTTTGAAATTAAATCACTACATAGTATAAAACAAAGTCGCTTTCTCTGTCCCTATATCTTTAAAACTACGCAACGGATTTTGATTCGGTTTTTTTTAATAGATAGAGTGATTGAAGAGGAAGGTTTATATGTATAATAACATCCATTAAATAGTGCACCCGTGCGAAGCCGGGGCGGGTCGCTAGTTTTAATATAATATGTGAATTTATATTTTGTTTTGAAAACTTGATTATTCAATTTCGTTTGCCCTATACTAGTATGCTGCACATTTTTGCTTAGAATCACTGCAAGTCATTTGACTCCATTTAGACTCCGAAAAAGGTTAACATAAAGTAATTGAAAAATGGAATTACTAATTCATGTAATTTCAATTACAACTAAATGAATTAAATGTAATTCAATTACTAGTACAAATTGAATTAAATTAAATTACTAAATTATGCTCAACACTGATCACTGCTGCATTCATCATCTAGGTCATCGTGATCTGACGGCACTTTTTGTAACCACATTTGGATTTAGCAATCATATTTTACAAAAAAAGAAACATAAAACGTATCAAAGTGTAGTAAAGATTAATAGCTAACACCTACGTGCGGTCTCGGAGACCGTATAAAAATACTATACAAACACCTACGTGTGGTCTCGGAGACCGTCGAAAAATACTATGCAAACACCTACGTGCGGTCTCGGAGACCGTCGAAAAATACTATGCAAACACCTACGTGCGGTCTCGGAGACCGTCGAAAAATACTATGCAAACACCTACGTGCGGTCTCGGAGACCGTCGAAAAATACTATACAAACACCTACGGTCTCAGAGACCGCCAACGGAAGTTTTATGTTCACCAAATCCAAAGGAATACACATCCGATCGCGTCGAGGGCATGGTCGGCACTGAGAGGCCCTCAGGGAAAGGTCCTTATTTCACGGTCACGGCAATTTATAACATTTTGAAATTTTTGAAGGCCTGGGAGACCGGCACATAGGCATATAAGGGTTAAAAATTTTCCAAAACGCAAAATTGAGTAAAGTTTAAAAATAATACTCCACCTTTTGTAGAAAATGTGATTTAATTGGGTCATTCGACCAGGTTCTGGATCCGTACGATTTAAACTACGTAGAGGAAGGAACTATCGACAATATATGAAAATAATACTTATTCCTACATAAGATAAAAGTTTGATACGTCCCAAAGATTACACAATTACATTGTGATTTTTATTTCAAAAGGTATATACCTACTTACGTACTTTACGGTCATCAATGTAGATTTGTAGAATGGCCCAACTATTGACAGATACTAGTCATTTCTTATTCAGTAATAAATTGGTCAAGGCGTATGGTTGTTAGACAGCGTAATATCAGAAGTATAATAATCCTACATAATTAAAATAAATGTAAATGTAAAATATAAATAAGTATGTGTGGACAATCTTACACAAATTAACTTAGTCCCAAACTAAGCAAAGCGTGTACTATGGGTACTAAGTGACGATATAAGGACATACTTATATAGATAAATATATACTTATAAAACATAGCATACATAGAAAACTTTCAAACTCAGGAACAAATTTCGTGTTCATCTCACAAATAAATGCCCTGACCGGGATTCGAACCCGGGACCACCAGCTTCGAAGGCAGGGTCACTACCAACTAGGCGTTCATCAAATTATGTTCATTACCATATTTAATTCGAGTAAATTGGCTTCAGTTCAGATTTATTAATACGATTATAAATATTGATTCGATTCGATCTTTAGAATCAACTAGAACTAAAAAAAAAATATTTAAATCATCGTCGTTACAACGTTAGAATTAACCCAGTATAGTTACATCCGAATTTTTTATTTCAATATTTGACATAAATTGTTTAGGTACATTTTTATCTAAAAGTAAATTTACATGATGTGGCCCCATTTACAAGTATTTTACAAAAATGTTACTTATGTAGCTATATTTACAATCTGAAATATAGTAAAAAAGAAAAACAGTTAACATTTAAACATCCCCCTATCAGTCCCCATCAATTTGATGGGGACCTTCCATTTCTGGATGAAGGCCTCCTCCAACATATGCCAGTGTGTCTGTTTTGGGCTTGTCGCGTCCCTGCGCGCGCCTGGTGCGTATAGTTTACGGGCCGCTGACACAATATCATCATTCCAGCGGCGAAGAGGAGGAGGAGGTGAAGGTGAAGGAAGGAACACTGAAACTACTCAACATTAAATTACAATAACTAAAGAGACTAATCTAAATTGGGACCCTTCAGTAGCGTAGGTACGCATGTATGTGGTTAAGTTACAATGCCCGTATTAGCTTGAAACTTTCGCAGCTATTTTGCATACAGACAAAAATAATCTATTGCCCAAGGACTCTGCACTCGTTCGCACCCTGTAAGAACTCAGTTGCCTTTGTCCATTCATAAGGGCCATTTTATATGCCTAATTGTGAAATTTTTTTTCTCAAACATGCAATGAAATATTGAAGTTATGTTCCTTATAACAGGCTGCGGAGTGTCACGTTTCGGGTGCAGCTAGACGAGAGGCATTTAAAGGAAGGCCTAGATCTGCAAGATGCTCACTTTTAATTTCCATTCCACATTTATATGTGACACAGCATCACGGCGTTCAGCAATAAGCAATTATTTACTTTTTGGTTCATCATGACATTCTTCCACTACGATTATTAAAAAAATAAAAATAAATGATGATATATTTTGCTGTATAACTTATATAAAATCGATATAAACATAATAAATAACCCATTATTAACACAGTCCAATAATTTTAATTGCAAATTTAACTACAAAAATACACATTTAAAATATTTCATCTAAATATTAGCGGTAAAAGTGTCTACTCAAACCGTGAAGGTATTTTTTAAATCATTTTGGAGGCAAAATTTGTTTTTTTTTTCATTCTGTAATTGGATTTAAGCGTTGTTGAATTTGTTACCTATTTAAATATGAGTTCCGACGCCGATGGCAACAACGACGAAGAAATGTACATTTCTTAAATAAGTTACGTTTATCTACCCACCTTAAACCTTCATTAAAAAATTAAAACGGGTTATAATTTTTGTCAATTAACAAGAATGACAAACTGTCAATGTAAACTGCCATAGGATAGGTCGATCCTAACGTTTCGTTCAGAAACGTGCTTGGTACATTTTAGTATTCAATTCGAGTTGGAAATTGAACGAAATAAATAGTAATATACGTGTTAGTTATATATTTTGTCTTATTTGCTTTTAGTTTATTTCGAAAGTTTTTTTGTGGAGTTTTTTTAATTTATTTCATTGCATGTTTGAGAAAAGCACTATACATACCTCGGCGTGAAAAGGGATTGCCAACCTCGTAACTACCCGGCCTCGCTACGCTCGGCCGTCTATATGTGCTCGGCCGGCATCTCCTTACTTCTCGGCCTCTGTAGTAATGTACTATGATGTAGCACCAGAGATGATCCGTAAAATAACGACAAAAACTTTCCATCTTTGTGATATTGGGATAAAATACCCTCTACTATTGAAAAAAGCAGGAAAATGTATACGCAGGTAGGGCACCAAGACTGTCCCCTTAGTTACCTTTAAGGTGACAAAATGATCAAACCAACCCTTAATCTGCTACGGTCAACATAAACAAGGGAACCTAAACAAATATAATAAAGGTAAAGTAATTTTAGCTTGAACCATTTAAACTACATGCTCAAAATTTTCAGCAAAGATTTTCTACCTGCTAAAGATATTACAACGGATGTAGTGCATCAAATTTAGTCACTAAGTATATAAGATGTTATAAAACAAGTGTCCTGAATGTTATATTATAATCTAGTAAATATCTTAAAATCACTTCAGATTACAGGCGGCATAATATGCAATATCTATTTTTAAATCACGTTGACGATCTAAATTATGGTTACTAATTGGTTTCTTTTAATGTCATACAAAGAATTTGTCGAATCAGATATTTGCTGGGGATCAAAAGGAAAGGAAATTATCTAGAATAAATTACTTTTAAGTGAATAGCCAAACTTAGGCATTTTCGGAAAGGAGTGGCAACTTGGCATATTTTTGGCGTTTCCGAGATCCCCGAAATAAATAGGTATACAAGAATTGCTGGTTTCAAGATTAGATAGATATATACATCGAACTACCTAAATAATTCATTACTCAGTTATGGATTTTCATTGATTCGATCCAAAGGTGATAATGATTTTGTGTTCACATGGAATTAGAAAGCCTACATTTTGGAATAGTCCCATCCAAACTTTAGGCTTCCAAACACAATTATGATTTTCATTATACACTCACGAGCAAAAATAACGGGTACACTATGAAACGGGTATGGAAATTTAATACAAAATGTATTCATATGACACCCCACTCGACATATTAACTAGACTTTCAAATTTTGAACCACCTGTTATCTGTCATTTTTCACAGAAATTAAAAAAAAATATTTAAAAAGTCATGTTCTATGTATGTACGTAAGCCTTCTTTATAACTATTCCAAATTTCAAATCGATAGCATAAGTAGTTCTTGAGATATTTAGCGATGTGACAGACAGACAGACAAAGTGAAACCATAAGGGTTCCTTTTTTAACATTTTGGTACGGAACCCTAAAAATGATGGAAATAATTTTATGATCTATTTTAACATTAATTTAATTATTTTAATAAATAGTGTGTTATGTTATCAAAATGCTTTTACCTTGTTTTTACTTTTTGCAATTTCCCTTTCTGTTAGTTTTGCCGCCTCTAAAGGAATCGGCTGTTATTATGACACCGTTAATCAATCAATCAATTTTAGTTAAACTACATGACATGTTCCTCGCTACTAAAATGATTACCGATACGCTAATGAACGATGGTTTATAGTTACGGAAAGTTACATGACTAATCGTTTAAAGGGTAAAAAAAATAAAACGTAATGCTTATTTGCAACACAAATTTTACATGGCGATACAGATTTTATTACTGACATGGACATGAACATGAACATAGGTACATACCACACCCAGCCAGGAAGCAAGCCTGACCCGGACGAGCCGGATATACCAGGGGGCACAAAATTGTGAGGAGTGACACGCTCTGGGATGGGAAGGGGAGATCGGCCAGCCGGAGCCAGTCGGCCACAATCGACCGGCTGTGCAGCCTTTAGCCAATATTGGAAACGAGGAGTGGTAGGAATTTTTTTTCGGTGGATGAGCGTTGGTGAGATGCTGTACGTTGCTTCGTATGAAGTCTTCTTATTTTCAGAGTAGGTTTTCTCGGAGGTCTCCGCGTATTTCTATGATTCGCAGTAGATAATCGTCATCGTAAAATATTAAAACGATTCTTGTCTATCCGACGGTTTCCTTGTTAAAGTGCATCATTAAATGATAGAAGACCTTCCCAATTAAAGAGGTTTTTGTCTGAGTCATCAAGCAGACTTTAACGATAAGCTGTCGTGCACTAGCTTCTCAACACACGGTTATTTTTCACGATGCAGACATGCGACACGTACGTCACTTTTTCTATGGTAATAAGTATATACATAATATACATTTCTTTATTTTAGTGATATATTATAAACAATTAAACATTCACTCCTACAGAAACATACACCCTTAAAACTTTTTCACATACACTAAAACTGCATTATCTCTATTCTAGTATCCTCTGAAGAAATGAGGTATTTCCCGTTAGTGGCAGAAGGCGTTAATTTATTATAGCGGTTAGAGTTATATGTTTAGATACTTTATTGACACGAGCAGCTGCGGCGGCAATCTGCTGCAAAGTCGATGGGTGTCCGAAGGGGAAGCTTGATACATAATTCTCGTTGATAACCTTTTGTGTGTTGGTTGCTAAAGCGACCTAAGTATTTCGTCGTCGCTACATACCTGTATTGTTATCAATCAATCAATTTATTTATTTCTATGAATGTGGTACAATTTAGGGTCTTATAATTATTTTAGTTCAACACATCCTGCCAGTGTTGGCGTAGAAATAGTTACACATGGAAGTCATTACATATCAATAATAAAATATTTACAACAATATATTAATAAGAACATTAACATCTTGAAGGTGGCTCTAAAAACTCTTTTATTGAATAGTAACATTTTTCAACCAAAAATGCAACTAAATGTTTTTTAAATTGGTGTGTATTTAAACTTTTAATAGTGTTCGGTATTTTATTAAATATTTTGGTTGCCATTCCAAAAAAGCTGTTCCGCATTAATGCGGTTTTCATAGGCGAGTGGGAAGCTTTCGTCTTTCTGATACAAATCTGAACATATCAATATGGCGTTATATTTGGAGTTGCCTGGGTATCCGAGCTTGGGTGATGTTTTACCAGATCCAGCTCTGTTCTGACAGCACAAAGCGAATTAATATGTAGTACACTATTTACACCTCATTACCATAAAATACACATTTGCCACGCTTAGACATTCACGTAAAATATCAACATGTCACCAATCACACTAAATAAATAACACTGTTTTTATCACAAAATTAATGATTTACGTGTTAGACGTGTCATGATTTTGTCAGTTTTCCCAGGTTGAGTTCCCGTTTCGATTATTTTTTTAGAACTTAGAACTTCGTGACTCTTCGTGATCCTCATAATAATGAATCTTAGATGTTTAATCTTGGGAATAGATTTTATTTACGCCAGAGTGAGTCGTTTTCACTAATTCTGGTACCTAGTGCTTGATTGAGTTCTCACTAAGTGTTATCTTGGTGTTTATAGACTGCTTCAATGCTTTACGCTTCTTCTCGGGGAAAAGTATAGCGATCTTTATTTTTGATGAGATCCTTATTTTACTTAGTTAATTCCTTCTTTGGAATCCGATAAATGTTGCTGTGGTTTGAATGTTACGATCTAGCTTCGGGTAGCTATTGTCTTTTCCTCTAACTGTAAAAATTATGCGATGGTATTACGCAGTCTTATGGACTTTATGGTCGTAAAACATTACAGGTCAGGTAGCACGCCTATCGTTTTTACCTAGGGCGGTATTTTTTGTGCTTGAGCATTGTTTAGTTCTAGGGTTTTTTTTCCTAAGTCATTGTTCTTGTTTGCTGAAGTTTGCCCGATCTAGATAGCAGATGTCGATTTTGGGGACCGGAGTTTTGCTGCTTTCCGGTGCTTGGTTTGGCATTACTGTTTATTGTTATTTACGCAATGTATAGATCAATGTAGAGTTTAAGAATTTATATTTTATCATCGGTGTCGGAAGTAAGGACGTTAAAATGACTGCGTAACCTAATTTTTTTGTTAATAGACATATAGTTATCCCGTGTGAACCAGAATAAAGTTGATAGACGTTATTAATCTAGCTGCCGACTAAATTTTAGCAATACAGATGAAACGAAATGGTCGTTTGTAGGCATGTACTTATAATCTGTTTCGTTTGTATTCTGCTTCTTTTGCCCTGTGTACACTAAAGCATTCACATACATATAAGGTACCGCCGATTTCTTGACGTTTGAAAAATATATCATAATAGATGTGTTAAGTATATATACGTGCGCTATTCTGGCGTGATTCTATTTAATGTTTTCTTATGTTATCTCAAGGATTGTAGTGAGCGAGCTACTTTCTAGGCTATTATATAGGCTTTAGATTATAATGTTTTGGGCTTCGGAGGGATGCGTCCGTACCCTATCGTGTCTTAGACAAGACCCGATACAGATTTAATTCACTAGCTTGTTCACATAATGTACACAGGTAGAGCGAAATATGTGCAACTTAAGAACGCATTAGCGTGGCATGGAGCGATGGTGCGATCACAATCTGAGTTTATTGATGTCGTAATTGCACAGACCCCGCGCTGATTGCTCGCGTGCCTCGTTAGGTGAACAGTTCTTGACCCCTACTACAATCTATACACGAACCAAAATGTCACATTTCTTTACAATTAATGATTGGAAATTCAATAATGATAAATATCGTGCATACTTACAACCGTTTCTTTTATTCAGAAATTATTTGTCATTTATAAAGGACTTTCGGCTTTTATGTGAGTAACTTTTGTTATTTTTTACGGCTAATTCATATCATAAACAAATAAAATAAATAGGCATCTCCAAATTCTATAATATGAAAAATAAATAAACACAGAGCTCTCGTCTTTTTAAACAAACATAAAATGTTTTCACTTATTATACTTTACATAATCAATTTAAAACTACTCTTTCACCAATAATAATAATAATAATACTTTACATAATCAATTTAAAACTACTCTTTTCCCAATAATAATAATAATAAAAATTCTTTATTGCAACTATAAACATAGGTATAATAGTTGAAGGCTTTCAAAGTAAGTTTCCCTGTGTCTCAAAAGCCAGTTCCTTCCTAGATACAGGCATTATAATAGTTGCAACATTTATTTGTTATTTGTACAAAACAGGTAAATGTTAATCTTAGGTAGAATACAACATGCATGTGTGCGTGTGTGTGTGTGTGTGTGTGTGTGCGCGTGCGTGCGTGCGCGCGTGCGTGCGTGTGTGCGTGCTTGCGTGCGTGCGTGCGTGTGTGCGTGTGTGTGTCTGTGTGTCTCTCTCTCTCTCTGTGTGTGTGTGTGTGTGTGTGTGTGTGTGTGTGTGTACGAACTTCGTGAAACGGAGAGAGATAAGTACCTATATTTCAAAACCGGTGAACAGGACAGTGATTGGTTCACCGGATCACGCCACGGCTACATTATTAGCGTAAAAAAAAATTTTTTTTTTCAAAATTTAAACTGTTTATTTCAAAAGAAAACTAATTACATTTTATGTTAATTACTTAGCTAAATCTTTACATTTTAAGATTGTGATGCTAAGCTTATATTTTATTTAATATATGGTCTTCTTTCGTTTAGATTGAGCTATACAATATTGTTCTTTTTATGATATATCTAGTTTGCTTTGGATTGTCTTCTATTTTATTGATAACATGTATGGGGAAACCATTTAGTGTATGAGGTAGGTAGTACGTCCATACTCTCCTGCCATATACATTACTAGTATTATTAGGTAAAATGTATGTTTTTTTGTTAGTCAAATATCGCAGACCGGTTGGCCTCTCATACCTATTTAGTTTTCCCATTCTGTCCTTATATTCTGATATTATGGCTAGTTTGACTTGATCATATACATTTAAAGTTCTACAGTATTTGAACAATTTATCATAATTATGTCTATGCTTATACTTAATTTTCAGTGGTACTATAGTTTTTAATAGTCTTAGTTGTATGTTGTATATGCGCTGTAAGTATGTCTTATAGGTTCTGCCATAGCTTGAAATACCATAGTTTATGACTGAATGAGCCATTGCCATATAGAGTAGGCGCAGGGTGCTATAAGGCATTTTGTGCTTTAAGACACTAATATTACAGAGGATGGATCTAAGCTTTGTGCATACATGGTTAATGTGTAATGCCCCAGTTAAATTTATTATCAATTATTAGACCAAGATAGATGTGATGTGTCACTAGTTCTAGGGGTTCACATTCACAGTTAGAATATGAGGCATGTAGACAAGAGTGTTTATGGGCTACGATTGTTGGTTCTAAGTTAGACTTGAGGTATGGTGAGTGGATGAACATTACTTTGGTTTTTTGGTAAATATTAAATTGTACTTTATAAAGTACACTCGGCTTTTTCGGATGAGTTTATTACGAAGCAGTCAGGATTTAAAGAGAGCTTCCATTACGTTCTTTATAAAGGACGCGGGGATCAAGGAGTATAAAGTAATAGAATTTAGGGGAATCGGTACGTAATCGCCAAAGTAACATTTAAAACATTCTAAAAGCAGCAAAATAGTATCTAGTCTCCTGTAACGGTGAATATTGCTGTTGGCACAATTAAACCAGGGTGTTGGGTACACGTCGAGCGCCTCCAAGGGGGCTGCGTCTGTTTAGCGCTACGGATAAACGCCTCGCTCGCACTGTTTACTTGAAATTTTGAATTTATTATTAGATAACTAACTTGGCAAGGTAAACTAATTTGAGATTATATTGCTCCGAGACCCTTCTACTGGTTACCCGAGTTACATCCAAAGGGTAGCGTAAATAAAAACAAATTTCTTTTACACGACACTATCTTTGTTTTTGCGTTATGTATGTATTAAACTGTCAAAATTATTTATTCGTACACCTGCGGTTTTACCTTACTAGTTTAACAAATTCTGTATTCACAATGTTAGTTAACACATAAAACATATAAATATAAAAATATATCAAGCAATTGAAGCAGAATAAATATTTCATCGTTACTTTTTGATTCAATGTCACTCGTTTTGTGATAACTTTTACTAATAAAGTCTTCTTCGCACAAAATAAAACTCAATCATCTTAAAGTCTATGGCAAGGAATTACAATACATTGTGTCGCTGTCACGCTTACTCATTTGATAATTTTTGTGGTAGAATGAAAATTCCCTGTTTTACGAAAATATTCTAAATTTAAGTCTGTACGTTACCAATTCAGTACTTGACAGATGTAATTAATGATTATAAAACGTATTGTTAAATTTGACTTATATTCCTATAACCTAAATAAATAATAGTTATATTTCAATGAAAAACATTTAATTAATTAACATGATTTTAATGCGTTTAAGTTTTTCTTATCTGTGACTCAAATGAAACGAAGCCATGTTGCTAGTGACGTCAGACCGCTACAAACAGCTGCTGTCTGTGAAGTAGTATGGTATTCCATCTCTATGGTTTGGTTACCATGGATACTTCTTAATATTGAAAAATAACACTATTGTCAATCGGAACATATTTTTCTATTTTGTCAACGTATGTTCTAATTAAGACACAAGTTACACTCTGCTCTTTTTATTCTTGTACAAGTACAGTGATAATACAAGTTCTACACATTATTTGAACTTCACACTGTCAAAACCGTTTTTGTTAATTGATATATAATTCTTCGAAGTGTCACGCGAAGTTCATTTACAGCAATGTGACGTCATACAAGCACTGGATCGCGTTTTACCGCGAAAATTGAAATGAAATCGTGTGTATTTCATAATAAGTAAATATATGTTTTTTTGGATAGCTGAGACGTTTAATTTAGTACATTTTTAACATATTAAAACTTCGCTCCATAATGTTCTATTCAATTTCATGTTTTTTTCTTTGCTATGAGAAATATCTGAGTTGTTTTCCCTCATATGACGGTTTTAGCAAGATTATTCGTAAATTATTCATTTTCAGATACGTCTAGAAAAAAAGATTAAACACAAGCTGCTTTTCAAAGGCTTACTGAATGCTTATTATTCAAGCGCCAGTACATACCGACTCATTAATTCAAACGTTATTTAAGTAGTCTTAGGCAAAACGTACTTAAATACACTTACGTTAACGTGAGCTCGAATACTGTGAACCCCACCAAGTGCTCTTGCTAAGTAACCTAACACCAAAATGCGAACCCTTAAGCTCGACAAGCTTACTAGCTCACTACACCTGACACCGAAGAGAATGTAATAAAATTCCACACAGACTGCCCCTATAGACAATAAAACTAAACTTTATGTGCAATCTTATAAAGTAACTATTAGCCTGTGCCATTTTACTAGCGCATAATAGTGTTTAGACAAACCTTAATGTTAAAAGTAACAGTCCAGCTGTATCTGGTTTTCTTTACCAGTCATGATTAGCGATGTTTAATCTTATTATTTTCCGCTAAAAATTAATTAAAGCTTCTTTTGTTACTTTTTGGGACTTCATTAATATCTTTGAGGTTAAGGCCGCGTATTGTCTGTATGTTAAGAGAGAGTCTTGCAATGGTGTTACTTTACTATATTAGATACGTCTCATGCAAATCTAGATCAAACAACGCTGGTTGTTCTTCAATCTGCATTACTGACTTGTTTATTGACCAAGTTTGCACATGCGCGGTTTTTTTCAGGGAGCATTATATGGGCTTAACGTTAAGCATCCTCCCGACGGACCTTAATGAAGTCGAACGCATCATAATTGGTATGCGAGCTGATTGCGCAATCGGATGGGATAGCATTCCAAGTAAAGTTCTGAAGCAATCAAAATATATTCTTGTACCATTTATCGCCCATATTTGCAACTTAGCTATTAACGCAGGTTGCTTCCCGGACATGGTCAAAAGAGCGGTCGTACACCCAATTCACAAGAATGGAGATAGAGCCAGTGTCGTTAACTATAGACTTATTTCAATCTTAAGTTCCCTATCAAAGATTTTAGAAAGGTTCCTTAATAACAGGCTAGTCTCTTATCTACACAAACACCAAATTATAGCAACAACTCAATTCGGTTTCAGAAAGGGAGTCTCAACCGAAGATGCCGTTACTGCTTTTACAAGCTCTCTAGTTAGTAAGTTAGATGATAGACTCATGAGCTACGGTATCTTTTTGGATCTCGCAAAGGCTTTCGACACTGTCTCTATCCCCATCCTAGGAACTAAACTAGAAAGAAATGGTATTCGTGGCCAATCCCTTGAAATTTTTAAAAGCTATTTATCAAATCGTACACAAAGATGTGAAAATTAATTCCTATTGTAGCAGCGATCTGCCTCTCTCTTTTGGAGTACCACAGGGAAGCATCCTGGGCCCATCGCTCTTCCTTATTTATGAAATTTTTACTAACGCAGATGACACAGTCCTACTTGTATGTCATAACTCATGGGAAGAAGTCAAATAATTTGCAGAATCGGCCCTTACTAGGGTTAAGGCGCCTAATAGAGTGAAATACCACATTTTGGTCGCGTTCAAAGGCCTAAAACTCAAAACTAGCCCGAAATATAGGTCTCGAAAAAATATACTTGAAGAATTGTTATGTCCTCTTCAATCTGAGCAACGGAAATTGCAACACGCCTAGATTGTCCTAACAAAAAAAAATTATCAAATAAGGCATTTTTCAACCTTTTAAATCGCTACTGCTCACTATCTAGACATGTTATTTACACGGGATATTCAGAAAATAAAACTTTATTCAGTTTTTCATAATCTGAGCAATGGATATTGTAAAATAATCATTACTTTTGTCAAAAACCTGGAATAACTACCACACCGTCATAAAATTTGGGGCGGCGACGGGCGGCAGTCTGTCACCGGCTCTCGGACGGGAAGGCTGTGTCGCTTTGCGCGCGACGCTAAAATATAAGAGTTCGATTCTGAGACAATGTACCTAGTTAACTATTTTATATATTTAATTACTTCAAACATTCCTACGTATTTAGAAAATAATAATATAAAAAATACATACACATATACAGAAACCTGCATAAACCTGTTACAGCGGGGGGGCGCCGGTAGTGCGGCGGGAAAGGCTACGCCACGCCCCAACGCGCAAGGTCGTTCGCGGGTATACGCGCCTTAAAGAGTGCCTCACACATAGAAGCATCACTAGTTCACGGCATATATAAGCTTAGTTTTTAATTAGTTTAAACAACTATTCTTAATGAGTGTGATATAGTCAAAATTCCTTTGTATCGCAATACAATTCCTTGTGTCACCACTCTTCTACTACTTACTATTTTTCGCATTGCTGTTACACTGTCCAAACCACGTTAGTGACGACCCTGTTTTTTATGGTTACACCTAGTTTAGGGGTCGGAAGTCTCGACCTAGTGTATATTACTTTTGTATTATCTAGTTCTAGTATGTAGCAATTTTGTGTAAAATAAACATTTTTATTATTATTAATATTAAACGTTATTTAAAATGTAAGTGCTCGATGGCAGTCCTTTATTTCTCTCCCGAAGAGGCCACCCTTAACCCAAACTGATTCCTGGCTGTTTAACCCCATTATGATACTTTTATTTTTCCTTAATGTTACGGATAGCGCACCATCTGCTACAGAAGGATGGAATATGTTCGATGGACGAGCGTTTTGTTCTGATGGTTAAAGTTAAATCGCTTTAGGAATACAGTAATTGCACTTTAATAGTTGTCTACCTAATCAGTAATTATCTATAATTGCATAATTACTATATTTATACTACAATTATTTTATTGACGAAACCTGTGGTGGATACTTTTTGTTTGATATAATTAGTTTACATATATTTCATTAATAAATAATAAGTACTGTTCTTTTTTTATATAAATACTGTTCATTGTAGCCATAAAGATACCAAGTAGTCATATAAGAATGTCAATATAAAACGAAATGAAAGAAGCATATCTGAGATTTAATAGCAATATAGGTATAGAAAATAGTGCCTTTGTCAGAGTTCATAGCGTTGATTTTAATAAGAAACTCGCGATAGCGTTATATGTGATAAGTTTTAGCTTTTAATAAAAAGGCAAGTAATGCAGTAGCCATTAATCTCTTGCCAGAGCCACGTGTCGGGCATTGTCTGGGGCTCTTGTATGGCGGACTATTGTGAACCAAGAAAATTTAACGAGTAATTTGAATAAGAAGATTTATATTAGTCCATAACTAGAGTAATATGAATTAATGTATGTAAATTAGAAGAGTAGAATTGTTTTAACATATATTTCGCCTGCTTATTTCTATTGTTTCAAAAATAGATTAGCAGGTCGGATTCGAATTAATGAACTACAACTCTGAATAATACTGATTTAGTACCATAGCCAAGACGAATCTTTGAAACGCTTTGTTACGTTTTGAAATTAACTCTTGCTTTAAAACTTATGCATACATAATTTTTTTGAACTCCATAAAACGATTAAATGACATTTTCTTTATGTTCAGTTTATGTCAATCGGAGATTAACGATTTATTTATTTATCGGTAACGTAAAATAATGTAGGGCGCATGAAGATATAAAAATAATAATAATTACTGAATAAAATAAATATAACTTGCTTAATTAATAACTATAACTTAGATTGTATTTCCACATTACTTACTGTTTAACAAGCATTGAGCTTAATTTTTAAATTTTCGACAAAATAACATAAAATAAAAACGTTATAACACTAGTTTAACAAAAGTTAGCTTAAATTTGGCAACAACGCGTTGCATATTTTGTTACGACTAAAGTTAACCATTGCATTTTTGTTAGAAAGTACAATTAAAACTTGCTGAGCGGCACGTCTGGCCTCGTCACTTCTGAGCAACTTTGTAAAAGCATTTTTTTTCATCTCAGCCGTTGTATTGAATAAAATGAGTTTTTGTTAGCACGTCTATTAGCTATTTTCCCGTTTTAATTCATTATTGTGGTATGGTACGGTCTTTTCGGGATAATTCTAAAGATGCCAAGCGAATATTCATACTTAAAAAATATACTTAAACCTAAAAACTTATTAAAACGAAAAATTTAAGTGAAGCCAAATAGGTGCGGGGGCGCACGTTACGTAACTATAGAATACAATACAGAGGCAGTTTACTACAAAAGTGGAATCGTAAACCCTTGTTTGCTGTCGCAGTTTTTTATTTTTAAGATACGTAATATCTGATCTCTGAAATGTATTGAATCTGTAGACTGTGCGACGCACAGACACAGTGTGCGTGGTTCAGTTTGAAATATTGTCGTTTAACACTAGTATCAGATTTAATCTGCCTGCACTCGTTCAACGTAATATTTTTCAACTTATATATATAGTCAATTCAGTCCTTTTGTTCCGGGATCGCTGTTACAATACTCGTAATATCGTAGTCAACAAATAATCTAAAATGCCGAGTGCGGCGGACCGAGATAACGGCTGAACATTCCATTATATTTGCTGCCACTGAAATTCGCTCGATGCATTTTTTTTTGTATGTAATTCCTTTTCTGCTATCTACAAATGAATTATAAAATCCATTAGCCATTAGCTTGTTTCCAAAGTGGTCTATGTCTGTCAGGTTTTGTTTCAATTATCGGATCACTTTATGCTAATACAAGTTTTCGGTTTAAGTTTTTAATTATTGTCACCATTCTCGGTGTCTGAGGTGGCTTTCTACTTAATAAATCTTGCTGATTGAAATTGACGACCACTTTAGCCTAGTAGGTAATGACTCCCGGGTTGGAATCGTCGTACCCATATTACAAGCTTTGCTTAGTTTGAGACGAATCCGGAAAATAGCCTCAGAAACTTCATTAGGCTTACTTAAAGAGTTCGTGACTACCTATGCAAAGAATAGTAGATTGTATGACAAGGGTCTAAAATGAGCTATATTACCACGAGATAGTTATTTTCCCGAACGAAGTGAGGGAAAATAGTTCGAGGGGTAATATGGCTTTTAGACCAGAGTTATACACTCTACTTTTCACTTCGATTGCGAGAAAATAAATAAAGGTTAACCCACCCAAAATTAACAATAAATTCCACGGCGAAGATATATACTTTTGCAGCATGTTTTTTTTTCTATACTCCTTTGACACAGAAAACATAGACACTGCGGTTCGCGCGCAACATTCACGCGCCAAAAAAGCTAACTGACCTTCCATTGAGCGCTTCAAAGCGTTGCTCGGACGATTTAACCACTTTTTTAATTATTGTGAAATAGGGACTAGTACAAACTTAATCTTTAGACTCTTTAGAAAAATTAATTATGTTTCCTGATTGGTCGATTTTAGTAAAGATGTATTCTGGTTGGTTAATACCCAATACCAAATATTTTTTTAAGAGTTAAATTAGTGTTCTGTGATTGGTGAATTTAATAGGTGAAGTATTTTGAATGGTCAAATTTAAATGTTTTGTAAATCATAAATATGTATTCATATTTTCCCTAGTGGTTATATGTACTACTTTAGCCCCGCTTGACAAGTCTAATATGACACACTTTTCGAGCATGAGAAGTGAAAAATAAATGAATGTGTGTCTCTAAGCTGCAAAACCTAATTTTGATATTCTTTCAAACTAATCAATATTTTTTATAAATTACCACAAACCCGTAAACCTGCTAGCCATAAATTACACATTATTACATAGCCGCGTATAAATTAAATTAAAATTAAATTAAATTAACGTTTATTTCAAGCCCGTGGCTCATAAAGTGTTAGTTACAATTAAACTTAAAAACTATGTTAGTAACAATTTTACTAGATTTAACAACAAGATTTAACATTTTATTCCCTGTTACTGGGCTTGTGAAGTCCACAACAGTGCTGCATAATGTACGGACAGTCAATCCTGTCCGCAATCATAGCCAGTATGGTGTTGGGGCTGTCGCGCACGCGCCGCACCAGCGACGCGGCTCGCAGGCGCATTGCCGCTTTAAAACAGGTTACGCGCGCCTCAGCGAACATCTGTGAGGCGCTGCAATAGCGCGGCAGCCCTAACAACACCCGGAATGCATTATTATATTGGACTTGTAGGGCCTTGCACGACTTTTTTGTAAATTTGCACCACAGGCTGCATGTGTAGAAAGTGGTACAAAAAGCCCTGAATAGGGTTATTTTGCTATCATTTGAGCAGCGAGCAAACCTGCGGGCAATCATATTTGCTCTTATCGCGTTCAATGTCAGCATTGTCTTTGAGGTCAGAGGTGAGTATATGCCCTAGGTATTTATATTTGGACACTCTTTCGAGGTCCACCCGGTTCAAACGAATGGGTGGTACTTCAGATGGTAGAATAGTACCGACCCCAAAAACCATATACTGGCTTTTGCTGACATTATATCTCAGCCCGTGAGCTTGCGCATAGTCCTCGCAAACCTGCAGCAGTTTTCTCATGCCGCAGACTGACGCGCTCAGCAGCACCATATCGTCGGCATAACTCAGGTTGTTTACGTTAATGCCATCTACGTGACAGCCTATATGCATACTGCTGAGCGCGACAATCAGCTCATTTATGTACAAGTTGAACAGCGCTGGCGAACTCAATCCCCCCTGCCTCACACCGCATTCCATACCATATGACTCAGATAGCGCACCCGCCCACCGAACATAGTTGATCTGGTTCCCATACCAATATCTGAACAAAAATATGAGTTCCTGAGGTAAGTGTATGGACTCAAGTTTTTGCCATAGTAGATCGTAGGAAACCAGATCAAATGCTTTCGATAGGTCTAGGTAGCACGCATAGACCGGCGTGTTTCTAGTCATATAGTACGCAACAGTGTGCTTAAGGCTCAGAATGGCACTTTCAGTTGAAAGTCCGGGTCTAAACCCAAACTGGTTATCGTGCAGCAAGAGTAGTTTGTTTAACTGAGCGTTGAGCACACTGTCGAGGACTTTTGCAACAATAGTCGCAAGTGATATTGGTCTATAGTTGCTCTTATCTGATAAGTCCCCGGTTTTATTTTTTACAACTGGTACTACTATTGTTTTAATTAAGTCCGGGGGCAGATAAGCATGAGCAACACAGAGAGAAAAGAACATCGCCAGCACTCTCGTTATATGTTGACCAGCATAGCGCAGATGCTCGACACTGAGGCCATCATGACCTGGTGATTTGCCTCCTGATATTGACTTAATGGCATTCGCCACTTCACGGGCCGATATTGTCATCACCTTTCTGTCATTCACAGCCCCAGTGTCGGCAACCTTCCCACAAGAGTTTAAGTTGGGCTTCACAATAAAGTGTTCTCTAAAAACGTTGGCTATTTCTCTAGGGTCGTTTACACCATCGACACTCACGGGAGGGCCAGGCCGAACATTTAGTTTATTGGTCGACTTCCAAAAGGCTGAAAAGTCTTTCTTTGAATGATGCGTTGCCACTATATCCATTTTAATTTGGTGTTGATGATCTTGGCACCACTTTAATTTGGATTTAAATATACGTCTGTTTTCACACATTTTGTCAAACTGAATACCTACTGTCGGTTTTCCAGCATAAACCCATTCCAAAAATGACTGCCTTGCCCTCCCATGGGTCTCTTTGACGTGTTTGTTCCACCCAATAATACGCTGTTTAGTATTTTTATAGGGTTTATTATGCTCGATAGACCTACTATAGTATAGAATGGGATTAAAGGTGAAAGTTTTTTCATACGAGTATACCTACTTACGTCAAAATGTATATGAATTGACAGTTGCATTTTTATGGATAGTGTTTTAAGGCAAGGTTAAATTTGTTCCATATGTTTCTATAGTCGACTGCAATAAACTGTTGTCTACCACTATTACGTATAATCTAATTTCTGTTGTTCTTCTGCTTGGTGAGCATAGTAGGGTCAATTTTTGAAGAGCATGTTTTTTCGACATTTGTATGGCGTTTTTTTCTTTTGTGAAACTTATATTAATTCCTGCACGGTGAGGTAGGGTTTTGAAAAAGAAAAATTATATTGTGTGAGGCACCACTCTGCATCTGATTGTTACTGAGATATTGACACTTAAAAAAAACTGTGCCATACAAATGTCGACCACGCCATACAATTGCCGATTGCGCCATACAAATGTCACCAGCGCCATATAAATGTCGCAAGCGCCATTGTATGCCTTATTCGACATTTGTATGCAACATTTGACATTTGTATGGGCAAAATAGCCGTACATATGTCGCCATACAAATGTCGACAAATACGTTAATCAGCACACCTCAGATTCGATTGACACCGCACAACCAATCTCACTGGAGCGCAAACTCTTAGAGTATTCCAGTGTTCCAAACCACACGCGTGGTCGTGCCGGAGGTTTTCCCCTGAATTTTCCCCAGGCTACTCTCCAACCGCGCACTCCTATCGCTTTATTGGGCCCGGCCTATAAAGCCACAGTCAGGTTCAAAAAAAAAGAAAAAAAAAAGCGTTAATCAGCGATCTTTTGTACACTATATAATTTGATTCACTCATTTATTCAACATGAAACTTTTACTCCATAATGCTAACTATTGTTATGAAACACAGAGTTATATTTCAATTGCATACTGATAAATAAGGGCCCATACAAATGTCGTGATCGTTGTACCAAAATACGTCGAATAAGATTTAACCGTTTCTTTCGCCAAACACGCCGACGCCGCTTTGGCGACTGAAGCCCAACTAAGGTGGCATTGTATTGTTACGTAAATAATAACGGCAGGCCAATAGACAAACCAGATATTGGGAGGTATCGGGGAGTCAAAATAAAAGTGTTGCGCGTGGGACAGCTACGAAAAGGCTTACCTGGTTTTAATTACTGACGCATCCTTTTTTAAAAGTAAATCGTTAAATGTATTAATTAATGTTCTTTATAATGATATAAGTTTTTTAATAATACGTTACTTGAGTTCATAGTTATGAATTTTTGTTTGAGCAAATCCGCGCGTGGGACACGCGAAAAAGCAGTAATTTACGCCGATTTTAGGGTTTCAAATCCAATTTTTTTGGTATCTATTAATATTTACATGAATTGCTATATATATGCCTTAGTACATTATGATGCATAACAATGTTGTACCTATTTTAAATACACTTGGAATTATAGCCCTGGGACAGCAAAATCACCTCGTTTGAAAATTGACCCAGTACATTTTACACGTTAGGCATATTTTAATGACATTTTTCGACATCAGCAATAAACCTACGGCGTTCTTTTTCAAGACATCAATAAAGTGATTTTTTTCTTATTGTCCACAGATCACAATATAGTCTCCGCAAATGAGTCAAATGACGAGTTTATCCGCGAATAAGTAAGAGCTAAATTAAGAATGGAGTACAAATGGGTGTGCGTGTTTGCTGCTGTGCTGCAAATAATTGTCGCAGTAAGACCGACGTGTCCGAGCGACCCCAACTGCGTTTGCGGCGGCACGCTCGCCGTTGAGCTCAATTGCAATGTCGATGGTGAGTGCATTTGAACGGAGCGTTTACAGCAGTTTTCTGTGCGTTCGAGCGACAATAGAAGTGGATATTGAATGATGACCTAACTTTACGAATGATTGAAAAGTTTCACAGTTAATTTATTGTAAATAGGTAGGTATATAGCCTATTTGAAAGTAGGTATGAATCCTTAAGTGTGAGTTACCAGTCAGGATAAAGTTTGGCCTCACGATGGAAACTATCATTTAGGCTATTTGTCAATACCTACCAATCGATAGATACCTACCCATATTACTAAAATGGCGACTGCCGTTTTGAAACTATATATGTTTTGAAAAATGCAGCTGCTACTTCGGAAAAAGTTTGCCATTTTGAATTCCAGTAGATGAAATTTTCATTTCCTCGGATAGAATCGTTAGCATTGGTCCCTAGTACCACTGGGTAAAGTGTATTGCTTTCTGTATAAGATACAGAACATTTTTCTGATGGACTATTAGTATCTACTATATCAATAAAGTCATGAGAAGCAATGTTATAGCTGTAAATCCATCATTTTACCGAAAACCCATAATACTATTCGTTGAATTTTTTTACATCTTAGGAATCATTCATCGAATTTTGTTAGGTCGATCATACATTTGCTCGACTTACCTTTTACACAAGAATTAACTCGTCGAATCTTACTTCATTATTTTATTTGTACATCGACGTAGTCGTTCATCGAATGGCCTTAGGTATAATTTTGGTTTAACGAAGGTTGTAGTTCCCAACATTCTTATTACCTAAACATACGATTATCATAATAAGGTACGTTTCAACGACAGTACATTTCATCACGACGCTCTATTTAGTATCTTAGCAAAATCACAAACATTCGAATGTCCGAATTTTAAATACTAAAATATCATTTTGGGAGAATTTTGTTACTTACAATTCTATTATAAGAAACATTTTGTAGCTTTTTTTAAGCATTATATATATATATATATATATGCTATTTTTAGCTGTATGTTGGCATCTTATGCATATGCCTGCAGTTTTTTTGTCCTCGCTCAATATTAGTTACAAATAGCCTAAAGAATAGTGTCCATCATGAGGCTAAATTTTTTTCATGACTTTGTAACTCCCGTGATCTATTTATATGGGGATTTAGACCTGCTTTTGTGATTATTACGTGTGGCATTGACGTATTTTATCTTCAGTCTTAAATTATGATTTATTTGCCTTGAAAAAAAAAATGGTTTACTATTTGCTGAACGTGTACTTTTTTTGCTACTTACAGGTCGGAAGGTTAAGATAAATTTATTACCAGATATTTACATTAATATCGAATGTGAGAATGCATCTTCTCTGGACTACACCAAGTTGCCAAGATGCGCCAGTCGACAAAGCTCCTTCAAATCTGTCAGTTTCAAAGACTGCCCACTGCCGGTCACGTCATTCAAAGATGTTCTTACCGGCATGGGCGTTTCAAAAACTATGGCATTGATATTCCAAAACACTAAAAATTTATCAGGGTTCTTTGACAGAAAACACTTCGCAGGATTACAAGACTTAACCAAACTGTTATTATCGATCAATGGGAATACGCAACTTCCTGATAATCTATTCATGGATATTAATAATTTAACTTGGTTAAACATCAGATCGAACAGCATTAACCTTTCAGAGAAATTGCTCAAACCGCTTGAGAGATTAGAAACTCTGGAAATTAGTCATAACCACATGACCAATATATCATCAAATATGTTTTCCCATCTGTCGTTTCTGAGAAAGCTTTCCCTGTGGCAAAGCAACGTCACATGGTTCTCGAAAGACTTCTTCACTGGAGTTAACGTACTAGAAGAGCTCGATCTCAGTTCAAATGGTTTGAATGAGCTGCCGGCTTCGATTTTCAAACCGCTGAGGAAACTCAAAAAACTGACGTTGTTTTCAAATAAGTTTTCGTCGCTTCCTCGAAATCTTTTCAAAGGAAACAGGGAGTTGGAAACTGTCATTATTCTCAATAACGACGTGACACTGAAAGAGTTGCCGAGGTATTTATTTGGGAGTTTAACAAATTTAAAGCAGGTGTACATTCAGAGGTGCGGCTTAGAAACGATACCGTACGATGTATTTGTTGATTCTCCTAATATAACGAACATTTCACTGGCTTACAACAATCTCGAAGCACTGCCCGAAGCGATCTTCAATGACCAGATTAATCTACTCGAGTTAGATCTGAGCCATAACAATCTAAAGGAATTAGAACCTAAACTATTCTCGTCTTTGGTACGACTAGAATCCCTAAGCCTGGATTATAATCATCTGGTTGAGATTTCTGGGTAAGCGATATTTAATTGAAAGTTTCAAATACATCTTTTTAAACAAAATGGTGAATCTCAATGAGAGATATTCATATTCATTAAGTACTACATAAGTTACAACAAAGAATTTAATGTAATATAGGCGTCACATATTATTATCGTTTGAATAAAAGTTATGTTTCTCTTTTCAGCTCAACATTCTCATCATTGTTAAGTCTCACTTATTTGAGTGTAGAGCACAACAATTTGATGTCGGTCTCGTCATATTTATTCAGCAACAGTAAACAGAGAATGTACATATCCCTTGCATACAATTATCTCGATTTTGAAAACAAAGGATTGGACAACAATACATGGGACATGGAGACTGCCCACTCGTCCCCTTTCAGTAAAACGTACAATTTACGGGTATTAAACCTGAGTCATAACTTATTTAAAAACGCTTTCGTCGACTGGTTTGCCAATGGACATGACGCATTAGATATACGCCACAATTCTATAACACTTTTACAGGTGAGTCTTGAGTTTAATACCGGCAGGGTACCCAATGTTGTTGTTTCAAGTTTTATAAAGAGACGTTTTTACTTTGTTTCAGCGTAAAGCCGTTAACCTAGTGTCTTTAGAAAAAAGACATTCTAATCAAAACCATGCATACCATCACGTTTTAATTGCAAACAACCCGATTGATTGTGACTGTCGGAACTGGGATTTTATTAGTTATACGAAGGCTCGTCACTTCCGGGTGAGAGATATATAATTAAAAATCAATTTCCAAAAGGCTTTGACTACGAACGGTATATCTATATCACAAAAAAGTAAATCCTATTTTTATTATAAGCAGTTACTTTATTAGATGAAGTCAATAAAATATATAAAATACAGATATAGATATAACTGTGACTATGATTCTATAACTGTGATGTAATTGATCTAGAATCTAAAGTGGACTTCCCATAGCCAGCTTCACACCCATATCTGCATATTCATCGTTTAGTTCCTCTTATTCTTTTACAGATAATTTGTATTTATTGTTTTTTTTTTTTTCAGTGGGACGACTTGGCTGAATTGCAATGCTCACGTTGGACCAAAATATGTAAGACAGAGGCTGCTGCATTATTATACGCTGTGTTTTTTGTTTTCATATTTGGGTCTATAGCTGCCGCGACAGGTTTAGTTCTATATCGAAGAAGAATTTATCATGTTACTAAAGAAACGCTGCGCAAAGCCTTGAGTTCCACGGGTCCAAAAACGAGAACGCTGAGGCTTACAATAAAATGTGTCGAAGACGACGAAGAATTTGTTCGGTCTAGTATTTTGCCGGTTTTGAATACATATCAAAACATTACTACGGATATTATAAATTCTACAAAATCTAAGGAGTCAATCACTGACAAATACAACAAAGACAACGTAAAAGAAAAACGCATGACTCTGGTCGTGTTTTCTCCAAACTACTTGACATGTACTTATCGCGACGTAAACATAAAGAAGATTCGTGGCGAAATATTGAAGACGCGGAACACTATTTATGTATTCGTTGATATCGGTCCGGACAATTCAATATACGCATTTCTAAAGGAGCAGAGAGATTACCGCACTTCTATATTGTGGAATGATCCCAAATTCTGGAATATTTTTTTGGTTTTAGTGAAGTATAATAAACGCAGTAAGTACGCTACTCGTGAATGTTGTGCCACCGCTATAAATACTGACTTAACTCGACCTGGAGCTCGTAACTTGTACGCGATCAACACACTTGCCCACAGTCAAGTTTAGTTGAATCTTCTATGATTTAGTGAGGTAAAGACTGATCTCCGCCACGTTAAAACCAGCATTACAATTTTCGTTTCATTGACAACATTGTAGGTTTATAGTTAAAAAAAAACATACACGCAATTTGGTGTAGCTAGAATTAAAATTAATATTTAATGATGTTTACGTTGTTTACAAATATGCGTGATGTAATTTTTTATGGAGATATTTTATCATGTAAATATAAATATAGTTAAGAATGATTGTTAAATAACTCGTAAGTAGGTAAACCTACTATTTGTTAGAAGTATTTTTATGCATCTTGAACTTCGAAGAAGTCGATCGATGACTTGACATTACCAACATTTAGGCGTAAGAGCCCCATTTCGTTAAATTGTTAAGCAAACTTTTCGTGAAAATTACCCGTTTAACATTAAGTTTCAAGGAAACTGTAAATTGCTAATAATTGTAAACTATTCACAGTTTGTATTTAAATAAACCATAAAAAATTATATTGTTATTATTATTTAATACACTACCGTCCTTATTATTATGTGCTTTTAAATCACAGGACTAATAAATAGGAGACAAAAGTAAAACTTATAGTACAAAAGGCGGACTTAATGCCATAAGCATTCTCTACTAGTCAACCTACCATATGAACTTGAAACAAAATTTTACAAAAATCGTTATTTGACACGACAATACGTTCCTTGTAGCTTTTCATGAAGAATACGGTATCGAAAATTACTTAAGACTAGTTACACGTGCTACAACGTCATAAACTTCAATTAAAGGGAAAAAAACACGCAACCACTCCTTAGGAGGGCGTACAACGACAGCGTAAAAGGGAACTGGTTGAAAGATTTAGGGAGTTCCGGTAGCTCAGTTGGCGAGACCGGTTGACCCAGGTTAATTAAAGCCTAAAATTTTCAATTTTTCCCTTATATTTGAAATTTATAATTTGCGTTAATATACGTTGAAACAAAATATATTTATTACTGTTATAATCACCTTGACATTAATGATAAATTCTAATACTACAGGCTTCGTCAGGTGGGTACAACTATGAATCAGCAACAGGCGTCGTCACATATAGATATCCACACAACAATAAAATAATCCGCTACAGGCTTCGTCAATTAAACTTCATTCGACCCTGCAGACCTAATCGTAAGGTGAAGATGCACGATGCAAACGTACTGACGCACATAGCATCCCACAAGGTACACCTAGACCCTTTTGCCACGGAACCAATGTGAGGCCATCTGGCCTTTTGCCAACCATGCGACAAAGGCCAGAAGGCCTCACACTGGTTCAGTGCCAAAAGGGTCTCCGTGTCTCTTGTGGATTTTGTACGACAGAAAAAGCCTCCAGGATTGCGTCGCATAGTTGGCAACAATCCTGGAGGCTTTTTCTGTCGTAACTTGGTGTACACTGACTAGGGACCGCACGGTCCGGCGTCCTAGGCACACACTCACGGATCCGGACTACGTAATAACAGCGTCCATCGAAAGTGAAACGCTGCGCTTACGGCGTCCAACTCAGACACGACGCATACACTAAGGCATTCCCGCCGGCGTGGCGGGGACGTCCACCGCGCGATCGCGACAACACTGACACATATAGTCGTCCCGGTAGAATCAGTTCGACCCAGGTCGGGCCTAGCCGAGTTTCTTGCTGGACTCGTCTCGGCTAGGCTAGGTTTAGTGAACCAGCGACAAAACTCCCAGTAGCTCGATTCCTCCTAACCTAACATCTCAGATTCGGTTGAAGTAGAAGATAGAGTATTCCAGTGTTCCAAACCACACACGTGGTCGTGTCGGAGGTTTTCCCCTCGATTTTCCCCAGGCTACTCCAACCGCGCACTTCTATCGCTTTATTGGGCTCAGCCTATAAAGCCACAGTTAGGTTAAAAAAATGGAGGATTTAAAACACAGGGGATGTTGACCGACACCAAAGCCCGTGCAACTGCATCACTTGCGTGATGCCTTGAAAACCACCCCGCGCACTTCTGACATCTAAGGCCACGGTGGCCGTCCTCCTCAACCATGACTTCACAAATGCGTCGATGCAGCTCACAAACCTTACACACTAAACGCAAGGCAATTGCGATTCTCAACGAGTCATTATCAAGCTGTGTGCCCAGCTGGGGCGAAGGTAAAGCCTGCAGCCACCCTCCTGACTCGGGCCTATTTGCGGCGACAAAATTGATTTAATAATATCGTTGTCACCTTTCGTGACTGGAGGGTGTGAAATTCAGACAGAATAAACTTTTATGGTAATAAAAACTACTGCACCCATGTTTTATCTCCGAATTAATGATAATAACTGTCATCGTCTGTAATTGTGGCTTCGCCTATAAAATACAGATAGATGTCTACACATGTTATTTTTGTAGAAGTGAAATTATTTTTTGTTAAAAGTTTGTCATAGAATATTTAGTAAAGTTGTAACACTTTGTAGGTTTGTTATTAGAACAATTTGTTGACAAATATACATTTCGATTGTACGTACCGGAGGTCAACTTTTCGAGTCACTTTATTGCTGTAAGTACGGCGATAACTCCTTTTGTCATGGGCATATATCCAGTCATGTCAGCTGCAGAATTCATAAGAAATGCACTCATCTCACTTTCACTTCATTTTAGATAATAAATTACGCTTTTTCACATGTAAACAAGTCTCACTGCGCCGTGTCTGACAGTGCGGAGCGTTTTGTAATTGCAGTAGCTCGTGTTCGATTATTTGCTTAGGATCTGTCAAAGTGCTGCACTCGTTATTTTATTTCCATTGGATAAGACTATTCTTAAATTCGTAAGATAGCAATTTCTAAACCTATTAATCTCAGGTTATCATATATTCCATTTTTATTATAAATTCAAACTATTGGAATTTAGTGGAAATGTTTTGTTTTGTCGTTGGTGTATAGGTTGCAAGGGAACGAAACGTATCAAGTTTTTTATCCTGTTTCGCGAGCGTTCTGTTATCAACTTAGGTATGCGAGCTGTGTTTATAAACATACATTTGTTTATTTAGGTTTTTTAATCCTGTTAGCTGGATGGAACCCAGGTCATCGTCGTTTTCATAATAGCATGTCGTCGATTGCATCAGCATCGTTTACGGTAAAAAACAATAAAATTATTATTTCCTTTATGATAGTTTCCATCGTTGCCTGCATCTAGAGAGCGGAGATTCAGAACATTTTTTGTGGTGATTGAGCGCTTTTGAGATTCTCGAAGAACATCGAAAGGGCATTCGTCACTTTGAGATTTCAACGCGATGTGACAAACAACGTTTTGATTCGTCTTGGTCTGAAAGTCAATCGCTTCGGGTGTACAGCCCATATTAGCGTAACTTAGCGTCACATCACCACTATGGATTAGCCGGTCCAGAACTTTCTATCTTTCTATTTCATAAATCGATACTCAGGGTTGTTAAATTTGTTAGGTTGTCAGCTTATTGAGAAGATTGTAAGTTTGCTCTGCTTTGTTGGTATGAGCTATGTTCAACCAATCAATTTAAACAACGAGCATATTCATGGAAGTCACTGGAACATGGAGTCAGTGGAACCAGCTTACCTGATCTACTCTCCGGCTCCAGCTACTAGCTGAGACTGCCCGCCCAACTCTGTACTTACTGCGGAGCGAGTAGCTGCGTTGGAGGTTTGAGTTACCTCACCTATCGGGTATTTATCCTTTGATCTCACTGTGTCTAGATAACCTTAGTAACTCGCTCAAATCCTTATTCCTCACAATTTAAACCATAGTCATACTTAATTGTGCGTAGTACTTTAAATCTATGTCTATATTGCACTGTATTGGTCCACTGTTCTAGCGGGAAGACCAAACCCTATTAAAGTGTTTACTCTTAAGTATATTCTCTTGAGAACCGAACAAACCTAGGTCTTAGAAAATTTAGCTTTGTATTTTTGACCTCAGCGCTTATAAACAATAGTGTATTACAATAAATACTTGTCAAACTTACTTGATGTTCTTTATTTTTAGCTCATTCTTATATTTGTCGGTGGTCTCATCTGGCGCTCATTAAATATAAATTCTTGATGACATCTACTGCTCTGGCCATAGCCAAACTCACGGCCTACTAAAACAGAATCTCATGTTCACCACTAGGCATAGCTTAGCCGCAGCAATACCACTAAGTGGGCCTCTCACAGCCCTTACAGGCCTATTATTATTACAAAGTTATTTACAAATAAAAGTCGGGAAGACCTTCTTTACAAACACAAGATGATGTTTTAGACAAAATTTTTGCCAAGAGCGGCTCATTAAAATGGAATATTAGATAAATAGCATGGCCAACTTTTAATTGAAGACAGATTGATTAATATTTACTCATTTATATAGAAAACGACGAAAGAAACATCAAATATGGACGTTTAAGTTAAAACATATTAAAGTAGCAAGCTGCGTAAAAAACTAATTTGTCTGGACTTTCGTACGTCTGGTACTAACTTTTTAATGACGGAAACCATCGTGAGAAAACCAGTTTAATCCCAATAGTCTATTTTTCTCTCTGGGTTGGAAGGCCAGATGGTACTCGCTTTCGTAAAACTTGCGTATATGCCAAATCCTAGGATTATAAAATCTGTGCCTAGGATTAGGTGTAAAAGCAGACCCGGCGCTCCTCAGAATGATGATGCAACTGGCAGTGTTACTACGACCCTCTAAGTGACTTGGGTTATTTTAAATTTAATGGGATATTCTTTATAAATATAAATATATATATGACGACGTTACCAATATACATATATATTTATATATTGGTAACGTCAAGATTAGAAATTGTGGAGAAGGAAGCAGAGCAGTAACTGATAAATCGTAATTCTAATGTAAATGACCATGTAAGCTTGAAATCTTATAGTAACTGGGAATTTTCCCTTTCCCGCAGCCTACCTTAATCAAATAACGCAATACGAGTTTTAAACAAAACAATCAATTGAAGTGATACAATTTACCTCATATTAAATTTTATAGGATCTCATTCTTCGCAAATATAACGGTATCTCTTACACGGGGGTGTGGTTAACACGAATCTTTAGGGCCTTTTTAATCTATGTTGAGCATAAAATACTTTTACGTAGATTAAGCTTTATCGTTACGGAATAAGTGGAAATGTCCATGCTCTAATTGGATCATATTTAAATGGTAGATGACAAATAACTCAAATCAGCGAAATATATTTCAAGTCAAAAACCTCATTTCATATCTATATTCTACCTGCACACTTAATGTCTATCCTGTCCTGCTACCTCTCTACTGTTCTTTCTCTGCTTGGTGTTCAGTCGCGTTGCCGTCACATTTCAGGTGCTGTGGAGATCTGTGAGTCAAGCTAGCTCAACATGTCTAGCTCAGTTATGATACGCAAGGCCTCAGTATGTGAACTGGAACTAAAACTAAATGCGACGCTCAAGAAACTGAAGCAGTCTAAGACTCTGTGTGACCAGCAGCACCTAGCAGCTCCGTGGGAACGCGAGGAAAGCGAAGAGGAGGTCAAGCAGATTATTCAAAAAACTACAGAACTCAAACGTGATGTAGCCAACCTGGATGCCGTGCATACGGATACTGTGTTACAGCGTGACCATCTGCTGGACAAATTGAACAGTCTTCAAGAGTGCTGTGACACCCATGAGCGGACACTGCAACGTGTGGATGACCTGGAGTATGAACTCTCCGATGCCCACAAGATGGTCCGTCAATTGCAAGAGGAAGCAGAATGCCAGCGACTCGACAACACTCAGCGGCTCTTTGAAGAACTTGTGACACCAAACGCCTATGCAGAGCATCACAGCAAATTTGGACCTTCAAGTGTAATTGATTTGGCGGAGGACTCTTTTAATGGTAAACCAGTAAATTTTCAGAGTCATAATAAATACAAAAAGTGTGTTAAGATAAATAGATTAATTAGGAAATCAAAATGACTGTATAGACAGTATATTAATATTCATAAAATAACTCAATTAAGGAAAGATCATCTTTTTGTTTTAATAGAATTAAATTCTTATCAAGAGCAACTATGCTACAGTAGAACTATTTATGAAACTGACACAAACAAAGTTCAAGCCGAGCTGAACAGATTAGAAAATTCTTTGAAAAATTTAACAAGTAAATATTTAATGTCCCAATGTGTGGTCCGGCAAGGTCAACCCTTGCCTGGAGATGCTGTTTGCTCATCGGTGTCGGACAGTGGCTTGTCGATGTCAGTGGACAAAATTACTCCAGTCTGTAATAGTGTAAGTAGAACTCTAGTTTTCTCAGATAGGATAGGGCGAGGACTGGGAAAATTTTATGTCATAATATTCCAAACAGCTGTGTACTAAATCATTGTATACCAGATGCCTCGTTTCCAAAAATCATAGATAATATTAAAAATACTTACATAATTGAACAAACCATAATTGTATTATTGTTGGGTGACGGGTCGAATATTAGGTACTTTGAGGTAAAGGCTGGGTTCGACTGCCTGTCAAAGCTAGGTGCTAAAAATGTTATTATAGGTGCGTTGCCTATTCTGCTTCTCCATGCAGTTCTAACAGTCACGCAGGTAACCTTAATAAATAAATAAATAAATAAATTTGCGCGGATTTGTCTTTAAACTTGGGACAATGGAAAAGCACAATAGTGTAATATTACTACACCAAAATATAAATCGCTTCACTGGCAAAATACTAGATTAGAATTATTCACAGAATAGTTAAATATAGATATAGTCTGCTTAACAGAAACTTGGTTAAAGGATCACATGATGAAATTTAATGTAAATAATTCCGATTTGGCCAGTGCGTTCAACAGAACTACCGCGGAGGGTGGTGGATCTGTTATTTTAGTGAAAAATGGATTAACAATATGAAGAACGTAGGGACCTCTCAGGCTGTTCTGTTGCTCGTGTTTGTAAGATTGCTTGTGCAGAGACCGATTAGTATCTGATAATTTGCATTTATAAACCACCATCAGGACTTAACATCGTTTATTAAAATTATGGAGGATGTACTTAGTAAAGCAACTAGTAGTAAAAAACCAGTTGTTGTCTGTGGCGACTTCAATATTGATATTTTATCGCAATTGGTTGAAAAAGATAAGTACATCACACTATTCAAATCGTTCAATTTAGATTACTTGCTTGAAGTGCCTATCAGGTTGACTCCGACCTCTGCCACATGTATAGATAATATTTGGTTAAACTGTCCTCATCTGGACAGAAGCATAGTGAATGGAGTTCTTTCGGATCATAAAGCTCAGATGGTTAGACTACCTTGCGAATCAAAACAGCCAGATCGCGTTATAGAAATAAGACCACTGAGTAAAAATAGACTAGAACTATTAAAATCTAATCTGCTAGTCGCCATGCCGAACACCCAGGTAGAGTCAATTGATCCGAATGATCAGTTCAAAATGCTTCTGAATACAGTCTGTAAAGAATTTAATGCAACTTGTAGTAAAAAGCGTATTGCCACTGACGAACGCTTCCGTCAGTATGTTAGGGATTATTCCAAATTATTTAAAACAGTGTGCACAAAAGCAAAAGGACACTTGAATAACAAATAAAAATCCTCTGACAATAAGGCCAAGACAGTCTGGAAAATAATAAATACAGAGACTGGGCATCGTAAAAATAGAGAGTCCACAATTTCATTGAAAATAGAGGATAATTTAATAACTGACGCAGTAAAAGTATTCTTTATTCTTTATTCTTTATTTGTTGACTTTAAGTAGCAAATGACTTTAATAATTTCTTTTCCAAAATTCCAATAATTACGACAAGAAGTATGGCATCGTCTTCCACAATAGCTGAATCCCTTTTGAGTGAGAATGTAAAGCTAGATAATTTATGTAATTTCAATTTTCATCATGTCTCTCCTCTGGATGTACTAAAGTCTTTCAAAATGATAAGAATAAAGAGTACAGAAGACTTATGGGGCATGTCAGTCAAGGTACTGGAATCTATTCTGGAGGTTGTTGCACCCACTCTAGCTCTCATTTTTAATACTTGTATAGAGAATGACATTTTTCCAGATTTAATGAAATGTAGTAAACTAGTTCCTATTTTTAAATCAGGCCATAAAGATAATCCTTCTGATTATCGTCCAGTTTCTATCCGGCCTGCGTTTAGCAAAATATTTGAAAAAATAATGCTGACGCAATTGATTTCTCACTTTAATTTGAACAATATTTTGCACGCACAGCAGTTCGGCTTCACGAAAGGTAGGTCGACTACTGATGCTGGTGCAAGTTTGATAAAATTCATTTTGTAGTCTTGGGAAGCATCACATGACGCCATTGGAGTCTTCTGTGACCTTTCCTAGGCTTTTGATTGTGTACCTTAATTTGTAAACTGAATATGACTTTAGATTATGATTATGGCATTTGAGGGCATGCATTAGATCTCATTAAGTTCTACCTAGGGTAGAAATAAATAGAGCTATTCCATCAGATACAGTGGCAGAGATGGGAGTACCTCAGGGATCTATTCTAGGCCCATTCCTATTCCGTGTTTATGTGAATGATTTACCATATATGGTAAGTCGAAGATCAGGCATCGTCATGTTCGCAGACGACACGTCATTATTGTTCAAGGTTAATAGGAAAGATACTGAACTTGTTGAACCAAATAATACCCTCTCCACGATATCTGACTGGTTTGCTGCCAATAACTTAGTGTTGAATCCGAAAAAAACGAAATGTATTAAATTCTCACTAGCAAACTCATCATCATCAAACATCAATATAAAGTGAAACTTTAGAATTTGTTAAGACAACTGTATTCATTATTAGGTATTACATTGGACTCAAAATTGCAATGGGGTTCCCACATAACCGCTATAGGAAGTAGGTTGAGCTCTGCTTTTTTTGCAATCAGGAGAATAAGGCAGCTTACCAATATGGCAACGGCACGGTTAGTTTATTTCGCTTACTTTAATATTATAATTGATTATGGTCTTATCTTATGGGGATCAGCAGCAGATATCGAAACTGTGTTATTAGTAATTTATAACTTGGGATCGCGTGAGTCATTGAGAGAAATATTTAAGGAAATAGATATCCTAACCCTGCCGTCGCTGTACGTATTTGAAATAATTATGTATGTTAGGAAGAATTTATATAATTTCCCAACGAACACTGATAAGTTAATTACTACCAGAAACACTGGGAAACTCAAAATAACTTTTTACAGACTAGTAAAGGCGAAAAAGTCGTTCTTGGGAAATTGTATAAAATTCTACATAAAAATTCCAAAACACATTACTGAACTTACGGATTCTAAATTTAAATCTGTCGTGAAACAAACACTTATTTCAAAAGCATATTATAAGATAAACGATTACATTATGGATGTTTGGCCAGTGATCGTCACGCATAAATAATCTTACACAGAAATGTTTTGTCCTAAATATTTTCAAAGCAAATATATACAATATGCTACAATAGAAAACACACACACACACACACATATATATATATATATATATATATATATGTGTGTGTGTGTTTGTTTGTAATAGGCCATGGGGGCTTATTGTAATTCTGTGGTATTATGATACTGTTATTTTATGTACATTGTATATTGATTTGAAAAAATGACAATACGCCGAGTTTCTTACGCCGGTTCTTCTCGAGGCAGAGGTTTATTTTATGAACCGGTGTTAGTTTTTTGACATTCATAGGTGCATGTAATATGCCTAAATTGAAGAATAAATAATTTCACCTCATTTCAATCTAATAAAGAAAGTCAATCAATCAGCAATTCTTACAGCATACAATGCATTTGTAACATCTACATTAAGATATGGCATAATATTCAGGGAAAATTCCACAGAACAATAAATAGCATTTTGAGCTCAGTGATATCAGTTCTTTTGAATTTTGTAAGACCTATTTTCAAAAATTAAAGATCCGTTTTCTTCCAAGTTTGTATATTAATGAAAATAAAAAACCTGATGATGCCCAAAACAATGTTATTACAGAAATAATTAGTCGGAATGGCTCCGAAAATATTTAATAAATTACCCAAATACTTAAACAACAACTACATAAGTTTAAAACAAATCTGAGAATTTTTCTTGCTCATAAAAGCTATTACACAATTAATGAATTTATAAATGACAAGGAAGTTAACATGCATTGCTCGACAATTTGTAAAACGTAAGACGACACATCGAGAAACTGATCATGAACCTGTCTTTATCTTTTATTTTTATCTTTACTCTTGTATAGATAGGCATTAGTTAAATTCATTGAGTTCCAGATACCATTTGGTTGAAACCAGTTGATTTAAAATGATTGATTTCCAGGTAGTTACTAACGTGGAAATCGGAATTCCACGTTAGTAACCACGGTAGACCTAATATATAGGTCAATAGTCGGAAATTGGATAGGTTACTCCTATTGTAGATGTTAATGTGATTCCGCATAAAATTAACACTTATAATGAAGTCTTGATTATATACATAAAGTTAAGTTGTAGGGAATGACGTTATTGATATTAAGTATATTGTAATATTAATTAACTTAAGATCTCCTATTTAGTGTGGAACCAACTCACTGACTACGGGTGGGCTTAAAACCTGCTTAGCGCTGTGCTCACACCGATTTTTCCATATCTTTATATACCTATACTTCTAAAAATGTAATTCGAACAATGTGAAAAATAAAAATCTTTGATTGATTGATTGACAATTTTCATAAACATTGTTCTATTCTATCGGACCTCCTTCCGGGAGAACAACTATGCCATCCTGCCATTTAGACCTTCAATTATGCATGAAATTCCATTATGGATCTCTCGTCTCGCCGCTTCTGAAACTTCGCACGCTCTTACATGGAATATATTTCATCACATGTTTGAGAAAAAGTTTTCTTTTTTCTCTTAGTCTAGTAAGGCCCTAACTAAGCGCCATAATTGTTGCCACTAGTTGTTGTGAATGGCAATAGTAAAAAAGCTGAATCCGAAAGAGGCATTTTGAGGGTATATCAATTAAAACTACTTGTGACACAACCTAACCGCGAGACAAAATTAAATTATAACTGATTTAAAAGTGTGAAGTGCATTAATTACTAGCGCGACGTCTCGTGGCCACATTTTGGTGTGCATCGGATGGTCATAAATAAGCGGGTTGCGCCCGGGCTTTATCGCTGTCCGCGACTGGGGTTTCATGAACGATTCTACTCATATATGGACGGAAATGCATAAATTCAAAGTTATAGAGCTTGACTCTCATAGTGCATAACAGTAATAGCAGTATTAATTTAATCACTGTTATAGGCTTATTGCTAAACTGAAACTTGCGCGGAGGTGCGCGTGATAGTTAGTGTCGGTGTAATTGTTATTTTACTCTCCGAGCTTTTATTAATGTCACAGAATACATTATTTCCTTAGCCGGGAAGGAGGCAATTGCAGGCTGAGTATTTGTTTAAATATGATATGAAGCCTGCAATTTCCATTCAGCCGAGGTTACTCGTAATATACCTACTGCTTTTCTCAAAGATGGGGGAAATGAGGAGAAATTTGAATTAAGATTTGATAAACATAACCTTAAAACTTCATGCTTTTCAGTCGTTTTTATTTTTTTACAGAATTGGGCGTGAATTTTTCATCGAAAAACACAAATTATTTAAGACATACAAAAACGACGCATTTTCTGTACAAAAATAGAAGATGTATTCGCTGAATACGACCTGTGCCGTCTTTTGTATGCGTGTTTAATTTTTTTTTTAAATTTGGAACTCGACAAATATTGGAATTCATAATTTTATAAATTCTCGACAACGTTTAGAATACTGTAACATTTCCTGCGACCTCAGGGATCTATTCTAGGCCCATTCCTATTCCGTGTTTATGTGAATGATTTACCATATATGGTAAGTCGAAGATCAGGCATCGTCATGTTCGCAGACGACACGTCATTATTGTTCAAGGTTAATAGGAAAGATACTGAACTTGTTGAACCAAATAATACCCTCTCCACGATATCTGACTGGTTTGCTGCCAATAACTTAGTGTTGAATCCGAAAAAAACGAAATGTATTAAATTCTCACTAGCAAACTCATCATCATCAAACATCAATATAAAGTGAAACTTTAGAATTTGTTAAGACAACTGTATTCATTATTAGGTATTACATTGGACTCAAAATTGCAATGGGGTTCCCACATAACCGCTATAGGAAGTAGGTTGAGCTCTGCTTTTTTTGCAATCAGGAGAATAAGGCAGCTTACCAATATGGCAACGGCACGGTTAGTTTATTTCGCTTACTTTAATATTATAATTGATTATGGTCTTATCTTATGGGGATCAGCAGCAGATATCGAAACTGTGTTATTAGTAATTTATAACTTGGGATCGCGTGAGTCATTGAGAGAAATATTTAAGGAAATAGATATCCTAACCCTGCCGTCGCTGTACGTATTTGAAATAATTATGTATGTTAGGAAGAATTTATATAATTTCCCAACGAACACTGATAAGTTAATTACTACCAGAAACACTGGGAAACTCAAAATAACTTTTTACAGACTAGTAAAGGCGAAAAAGTCGTTCTTGGGAAATTGTATAAAATTCTACATAAAAATTCCAAAACACATTACTGAACTTACGGATTCTAAATTTAAATCTGTCGTGAAACAAACACTTATTTCAAAAGCATATTATAAGATAAACGATTACATTATGGATGTTTGGCCAGTGATCGTCACGCATAAATAATCTTACACAGAAATGTTTTGTCCTAAATATTTTCAAAGCAAATATATACAATATGCTACAATAGAAAACACACACACACACACACATATATATATATATATATATATATATATGTGTGTGTGTGTTTGTTTGTAATAGGCCATGGGGGCTTATTGTAATTCTGTGGTATTATGATACTGTTATTTTATGTACATTGTATATTGATTTGAAAAAATGACAATACGCCGAGTTTCTTACGCCGGTTCTTCTCGAGGCAGAGGTTTATTTTATGAACCGGTGTTAGTTTTTTGACATTCATAGGTGCATGTAATATGCCTAAATTGAAGAATAAATAATTTCACCTCATTTCAATCTAATAAAGAAAGTCAATCAATCAGCAATTCTTACAGCATACAATGCATTTGTAACATCTACATTAAGATATGGCATAATATTCAGGGAAAATTCCACAGAACAATAAATAGCATTTTGAGCTCAGTGATATCAGTTCTTTTGAATTTTGTAAGACCTATTTTCAAAAATTAAAGATCCGTTTTCTTCCAAGTTTGTATATTAATGAAAATAAAAAACCTGATGATGCCCAAAACAATGTTATTACAGAAATAATTAGTCGGAATGGCTCCGAAAATATTTAATAAATTACCCAAATACTTAAACAACAACTACATAAGTTTAAAACAAATCTGAGAATTTTTCTTGCTCATAAAAGCTATTACACAATTAATGAATTTATAAATGACAAGGAAGTTAACATGCATTGCTCGACAATTTGTAAAACGTAAGACGACACATCGAGAAACTGATCATGAACCTGTCTTTATCTTTTATTTTTATCTTTACTCTTGTATAGATAGGCATTAGTTAAATTCATTGAGTTCCAGATACCATTTGGTTGAAACCAGTTGATTTAAAATGATTGATTTCCAGGTAGTTACTAACGTGGAAATCGGAATTCCACGTTAGTAACCACGGTAGACCTAATATATAGGTCAATAGTCGGAAATTGGATAGGTTACTCCTATTGTAGATGTTAATGTGATTCCGCATAAAATTAACACTTATAATGAAGTCTTGATTATATACATAAAGTTAAGTTGTAGGGAATGACGTTATTGATATTAAGTATATTGTAATATTAATTAACTTAAGATCTCCTATTTAGTGTGGAACCAACTCACTGACTACGGGTGGGCTTAAAACCTGCTTAGCGCTGTGCTCACACCGATTTTTCCATATCTTTATATACCTATACTTCTAAAAATGTAATTCGAACAATGTGAAAAATAAAAATCTTTGATTGATTGATTGACAATTTTCATAAACATTGTTCTATTCTATCGGACCTCCTTCCGGGAGAACAACTATGCCATCCTGCCATTTAGACCTTCAATTATGCATGAAATTCCATTATGGATCTCTCGTCTCGCCGCTTCTGAAACTTCGCACGCTCTTACATGGAATATATTTCATCACATGTTTGAGAAAAAGTTTTCTTTTTTCTCTTAGTCTAGTAAGGCCCTAACTAAGCGCCATAATTGTTGCCACTAGTTGTTGTGAATGGCAATAGTAAAAAAGCTGAATCCGAAAGAGGCATTTTGAGGGTATATCAATTAAAACTACTTGTGACACAACCTAACCGCGAGACAAAATTAAATTATAACTGATTTAAAAGTGTGAAGTGCATTAATTACTAGCGCGACGTCTCGTGGCCACATTTTGGTGTGCATCGGATGGTCATAAATAAGCGGGTTGCGCCCGGGCTTTATCGCTGTCCGCGACTGGGGTTTCATGAACGATTCTACTCATATATGGACGGAAATGCATAAATTCAAAGTTATAGAGCTTGACTCTCATAGTGCATAACAGTAATAGCAGTATTAATTTAATCACTGTTATAGGCTTATTGCTAAACTGAAACTTGCGCGGAGGTGCGCGTGATAGTTAGTGTCGGTGTAATTGTTATTTTACTCTCCGAGCTTTTATTAATGTCACAGAATACATTATTTCCTTAGCCGGGAAGGAGGCAATTGCAGGCTGAGTATTTGTTTAAATATGATATGAAGCCTGCAATTTCCATTCAGCCGAGGTTACTCGTAATATACCTACTGCTTTTCTCAAAGATGGGGGAAATGAGGAGAAATTTGAATTAAGATTTGATAAACATAACCTTAAAACTTCATGCTTTTCAGTCGTTTTTATTTTTTTACAGAATTGGGCGTGAATTTTTCATCGAAAAACACAAATTATTTAAGACATACAAAAACGACGCATTTTCTGTACAAAAATAGAAGATGTATTCGCTGAATACGACCTGTGCCGTCTTTTGTATGCGTGTTTAATTTTTTTTTTAAATTTGGAACTCGACAAATATTGGAATTCATAATTTTATAAATTCTCGACAACGTTTAGAATACTGTAACATTTCCTGCGAATTATGAACGGATTAATTTCAATATATTTATTAACTACATTATCAAAATAAAAACACGATTATCAATATCAACCCTCAAAGGAAGTTCTTAACAAAATTTGCAAGGCGACTTCTATCCTCGTCAAACCCTTTACAAACGTATCGTTTTCATCAAGTCTAGGGTCCTCAAATGAAACACCTTCGTCACTTCTGACATGCCCTTTAAAGGTATAAATATAAATACACATGATGTCGACAGCGTTTGGCAAGCCTTAGCAATTTTGAAGACATGTTTATAAATAAACCTCTCATCTATAGGGATGTTGACTCAAAATTTGACTGTTCTATAAGACTACTCCAAAAGAAACAAGGCAAAAAAATATGCCAAATGATGAAAATCCTATTCAAATATGTCAAAAAATAACTAAGCTACAATCGTTTTAATGTTGTTGGTTACTGGCTGCCTTTTCTCGGGAAAATGTTTTTTTGTGGATTTAGTCAAATATTTAGATTAATATGGAATACTAGAACTAATAAACGTAGAAGTACGATGATAACCCTGCCATTGCTATCAACATAACTCGCAAAAACGCACTCGGATTTATCTTAAGAGCCATAGGAAGTCTTTTCATTCGGAATTGTCGTTTACTTGTAGTGAATGGTGTTATATTTCTACTACTATCATCTAGGGCTGTTTGACAATAAGATTGTTGTAAATCAAGATGACTGAAATATATTGCGCCTGATAAAGAGTCTAAAGTATCAACAATGTTCCCGGCAGGGTTGCCATGAGGTGTGGTAGGGGGACATGATTAAAAAGACGCAAGTTCTCGCAAGTGTCCGTAATGTAACTGAAAGCCTTACTCACTAATATGATATACTTTCTGTATGTAACTACGTGTATGTACGTGTGTGTTGCACACCTCAATTAAATATGAAATGATAATTAGTCAGTAACATAGTTTTTTAAAAAACGAATCCACGACCTCCAGCATATAGGACCTTATTAATTCGTCTGAGAGTGAGCCCAACATTTGGTAAGGAAAACAAAACTGACGGCTTATTATTAAGCTCAGCGTTAACATAACTGCAGTCATTTGTCTTCTGCTACTTAGATTATGTTGTTACCAAGGTGACAGCGCGGAAATTTTTAGATAGAAACAAATAGGTCACATCGTATTATTTTAGACAATTCTTATTCATTTCTTCCTCCACTGTTAAGTTTTAAGAAGTTATAGTTTACATTAAAAACAATGTCCAGAATCTTTTTTATTTATCTGGTAGACTGTTACCTAGTCATTTTTAACTTAGCGTACCTAAGCGTTGCCGAAAGCTTGTACGTTTTCAATTCAACTGAAGGTTCAACGTGAAAAAACCATAAGGTAAGATGTGAAAGTCTTTATAACATTAACATATTATTGAATTTCATCGGACACGAAAAAAGGTTTTTTTCGCTATATCTTGTAGAATAAAACCAATTTTAAAGCGCACACCCTTATAGGGAATGTGAAGGAAACAGTCACTAGATCGTGTTGTTTAATCCTGATCTCGGAAGCATTCAAAGTATGTGGAATTTTGATATTGATTTTTGCTTATGTGTACTGCACCATTTACTAGTTAAGCTTTTTTCGTTGGCAGCAATTCCGGAGACACGTTTAAAATAAAATGTTAGAAATATTGGTTTGGTCCGTTTTGTTCCACTTATCATTTCTACTTCTACGTGTACCAATAAATGGTCAAAATTAAGTTGTATGTAAACAAAAATCTTGAGTAAATTCGCAGGAAATAGATAAATAGTTACTTATGTGAATATTTTAAATATTTTTTTTGATAAATTGTACCTGTTTAGTATAATATATGTCTTAATTACCTAATGATTCTTCCAACCATAGCCAACTACATGTAGGCTGCGCTAGAGAAGACGTAAAAACACACTGCATGGTTTTCCAAGTATCCTACATTCCCAACATGACCAAAGCACATAAAAACTTCAGTCCCACTTCTAGCAACTGTAGGTTTAAATGGAGAAAAGGGCTTAGCAGGCTAAGGAATGACGTGTGGCCCCTGTCAGGAATATTCGAATTGGTAAATGTCAATTGTTGGTGGCCTCATAACTAGTAATCACTCCAACTTTCAGCCCTCTATCTTGAACTGTCACAGAGATAATGTCAAAAATGTATTTTTATCCCATTTTGTACCAAACCTACATAACTGTGATTTTGTTTCAATGCTCTAGCTGGTATGGATCAGAAGATACAAGAGTTTGAAAAAAAATGGGATTAAAATACATTTTTGACATTATCTCTGTGACAGTCCAAGATAGAGGGCTGAAAGTTGGAGTGATTACTAGTTATGAGGCCACCAACAATTGACATTTACCAATTCGAATATTCCTGACAGGGGCCACACGTCCTTCCTTGGCCTGCTAAGCCCTTTAATATTGCACAGCTAAGTTGCTAGCCCATTGGCCATGCCACGCTTCAACTCTATCCCGTAGTAACTTAGTATTTACGTGATGCCATTCTGACCCAACATACGGGTCAAATTACCGTTCCTCGTAACATTGTGTCGGCTAAGTAATTTGATATTGTTACTCATACAGATCTAGGAGCGCGCTCGTGCCAGATGTCAAATCCATAATGGTTTCAGGGTGAGACATGTATTCGGATGCAGCGCAGCGTTCAGCGTATAATATTCGGTGCACGGGTCGCCGTTCGTCTCATGGGACCAATGAGATTTGTCGGCATCACTCGCGGTTATGTAGCCTTATCCATTATTAGCCTTCGCTTTTGTACCATTAAATTTCAGCCGTAAGCCTGGAAAAAGTGTCTAGTTTATTTGGAAAATAAATCATATGTACATACTATAATTATAATATAATAATTTACTTAGGCAGCGTAAGTTTAGTTTAATAATAAAATATAATCTACTTAGCGTAAGTTTCAAACGTCATGTAATCAACTAACCTGGATTCAAATCACTAACTGGCAAATAATCCGTGTCGCATTCAATAGCTTACCTACTCAACAGTTTTACATAAAGATCGACTAAAACGTTTCTTAAAATGCATTGATGAATAATTTTCCATAATTTCATAAGACAAAACTTAGTTTGCAACTCTACTTGAGAATTCGTAAGTCAAAACTATAGGTAAGCCGCTTTCGAACGCTGGCGGAACTGAGAGGAATTGCATTTGGAATATAACAATAACACCAGATGATAAGCCTTTAATACTTTGGAGCTTTGGGAAAATTCCAAAGTTTTGTATAATTATAAGCGATGATGAACTATGTATGTGAGACCAAACAGTAACTATGTAAATGTAAACATTAAAGTTCACTTTGTACCAAGGGTTATTCATAGAACATAGTATCCTCATAACAAAATATTACGAAGGTATTGTAATAGTTATTTGTTATATAAGGCTGCAAAGTTGTATTTTAACCGCGAGTGTGGAATTGAAACATGAGCTAGCGAATGGATTCTAGGATTGAACCACGAGCTAAGCGAGTGGTTCGAAAATAGAATCCTGAGCGAAGCGAGTGGTTCAAAAATAGAATCCTGAGCGTAGCGAGTGTTGCAACACACGAGACGTAAAATAACTGCAGCCGTGTATAACACAAATATTTTCACCTCACTAGAGCGAGGATTTTTTTTCCTCCTTGTCCTAACGTTGACAGTTGCGTCCTAAATATAGTTGTCCACTACCTGATCCCGAGATTTGGCGTAGGTACTAGTTTTTTAACACAACAGCACAATATAAAATTATTATTGCTGGACTATCTGGACTGACCTTTACATGTTATTATGTTTTAAAATGATTACAAATAGCGCGTTCGGATTTCAAATATTCTTTGCACTCTTGTGGATAAAATGCAGTTTTGCTATCTGTTTTTAAAGAATAAAAAAGGGCTTTCCGAGCTAGTGAGGTGAAAATTATATTTTCATAAACTATATGTTGAGCCAATGTCACATTCCAATGGCTAGATGGGTTCGTTTATCTACGTTACTATCACGTAAATAAACGAACCCGAGTATCACAGAAGGCAAGCAATCGAATACTTGTTCACAATTAAATGTAAACGTCAGATGATGTCCTAGCATTAGCGCACCGCGGCATACCCTAAAAAAAATGCTTGGACCGAGTGTATTCACTCCACTTTAAATACCATTTGTGTAAAGGTAAGCTAAATTGGATGAATCAATACAAAAGTTACAGAGCCTATAAAACGACCCTGCACCAATAACAATGGAGTAATTCACAATGAGATATAAGGGTCGTTAACTATGCCAAATGCCACAGACACTGTGTTGCTAATTTCGACATTATTACATAAATCTCTTGCCTCCTCACGCACGTTGTAGATGAGGAGGACGGAATGATCGATTGAGAATTCAGACGGTTCACAAATAGGCATTGGGGTTGATTCATGAAATATTCAGCAATGCGGGCATACTCTCCCGATCTGTTTACCACTGACCACGTCAACCCACGGCGACACGGAAATAATAACCAGACAGATGAGCTCTGCTAGGATACCTGTAGCTATAGATTTACATAATAAACCGTTAATGCTAACACCTAACGACCGACCTGTCATCTGTATATTACAATCAGATTTTCCAAGAATTAGTGAAGCTACGAGACTACATGAATCAATTCAAAGTTGTAAATAGGACTCAATACTACAACGATGCCTGTTAATTTAATACATTTTCTATCTATAATAGCAAAGGTATCGTAATAAAATAAAACCCGCGTGTGTAATATTTTGGACTATTGAGACTAAAAGCTAAATAATGAGAGGCTAGTTATGAGCAAAACTGCTGAAAAGTCATAATTACGCAACTTAATATGTATCTCAAATCAAAACACATGTTCAAAATTATCCGGTATTTTGACACAAAAATGGTATCCTAGTATTTTAAAACGAAAGTCGTTTTGAGATCTGGGTGTTCGAGTATTGGTCAAAATCGTACTCTAAAATATAAAACTTATTGCTTATAAAGAAGCGGCGACTATTCCAGAAAATATCTTGTATTTGACATTAATTATGTGTTTGTAAGTATATACTGAACCGTATATTCTTATATATTTTCATTTTTTGTTACGCAATTAGAGCGCCTGACGATCATTATGCAATAGTAGTATAAGCAAAAATGTATCTATTTCTTACACGGAATGGATTCTGTGATAAATAAAACTAAACTATAAACTATCAATCAATCAATCAATTTATTTCTAAGAATATGGTACATTGAAAGTTAGTAGAAATGTGTTAGTTCAGCATATTCTGCCAACATCGACGTAGAAATATTTTGGGGAAATTAGTTAATAATATAATAAATGACATTATCGGTAATAATAAATCACAAATTTAGCAATAACTGATTTCCTTAGATGTTCACTTCATTTCGATATTGTGCCCAGTGCTCTTTGAAACAATTTAAACAAGAGTCCTTGATTGTCTTGGATGGGACTTTATTTGAGCCACTTTATGTATTAAACGAGAATTTATTTCTGTGCAAGGCTGTGGGCTCTTAAGTTTTGTCAGCGAAACTGGACAAGATAATTTTTAGCAACGTATTATTAGAAATTTCGTAGGGTAAATCGCCAATAACTGGCTACTTAAGAAAATGTCATTCAGTTACATAGCTACAAGTTATATATAGCCACCAAATTTGTAAAGTGAAAACCATTTTTTACCAGCCTTTAACAAAATACATGACGCCGTACGATTGTTTTCCACCGGCGTTGTATAAAAAAACATGAAGTCAGCTCTGAACCCAGTTATTTTAATTTTATTTATTTAATTGCTGAAATTCAAACTATTGGTTTTCTTTGTGAGTAGTTATTAGGGGGTGGCGAACAAATAAGGGGCAATTTACCGAATCAATAACACTACGATGCAATATCCAGAGAATCGGAGGCCATTCATTATAAAATTGGTTTTACTCTATACGGCTAACAGTAATCATTTTTTTCAGACCAACTATAAAAGATATACATGAGTATTACATATTATACCTAAGGCTCGATTACCGCCATAATTTTTGTGCCGCTCGCTCCTTATGGTTAGCTCCAATATGCTGTCCTCCTTGCCCGCGTGCGTAAACTTGCAAAAATCGGGATGAAACAAGTTTGTTTGACAAAAAAGATCATTATATCAAAATCGTAATAAGAAAATCAAGGAATCAATTTTAGAAACATTTATTATATTTTGAAATGCAAATTATAGAATTTCATATTTACCATATTTGCTTGTAAAACGGTTATAAGTGGAAAAATAAAAAGGACTTCGTGAACCAATTTCTCTAATTTTTTTTTTATTAATATGGGTTTCGAGAAAAACCACGTTACTCCTTTAATACCTGCAAATACATTGCTTTCTGGTATTCAATTTTAATACTAGATTACAATAAATGATATGTAATTAATGAGTGCTTAAATGGGTTCCAAAACTACATTTACTTGATATGGTCGCCACTCGAGAACCTTTCGGCCCCAATGGCCATCGGTTCTGCGTGCAATATGCCCCGCCCACTACCACTTAAGTTTAGAGATTCGAAAGGCTATATCGGTTACTTTGGTTCTGCCACGGACCGGAAGGCGCAGTGTGGGTAGGCCCCCCACAAGGTGGACTGTGACCTGGTAAAGGTCGCGGGAGTCCGCTGAATGCGGGTGGCGCAGAACCGGTCATTATGGCACTCTTTGGGAGAGCAGTGGACGTCTTTCGGCTGATGTGATGATTGTGATGATGACTTTGATATGGGTACAATAAAAACAAATGAGAATCAAACGCCTTTTTTGATGTTTTACTTGGGAGACAAAGACGTATTATTGTTCGAAGAATTACAAAGATCTGCCATAACCATAAACAAGTTTAATGACGACATCAAAAGGTATTACGTCAGTTTTAACAGCCGCACAAATGGTTAGACAATGGTACTTTGGTTCGCTTTATTGCCGCCTTGTAGTCCAAATATTGACGATCAGGAATCGATAAATAACAGTTTCACATAAAACAGTAATAGTTTTTGGGCTATTTGACTTACAGGCTTTTTATTTTATTTTTATTTGTATAATAACTATAGTATACGGGTATTGTAGGTGTATAAACCTCTTGATTTCACATGCCATTTATGGTAAATTTTAGTAATACTAAAACTTCTTTTAAGATCTCATCGTACCTGAAGAAAAAATTATATTTGATTTGATTTAATCTGGTTGAAAACCAACTTTTACTTCTCAAACTTATTTTGCTGTTTAAGTTACCCATACAAGGGTTGAGTCGATAACTTTCATGTGACGTCATATAGGCTGGTAGTTATATGACATTATATCAAGTTGAACATTTATTTTGACAACATGGCTTTTTCGAAGTAAAAAGGCTGCTGAATCCGATTCTTAATGTTGCCAAGCCGAATTCTGGCTCCTTTGCTCAAATTCAAGATGGTGGTCAAAAAACCTAAAAAAACCCATATTATACTCGAATCTGCTCAAGTGTGGTACGCTGTAATAGGCCCCCATAGCCTATTACAGGGTAAATATGGTACCCCGTAATAGGCTATGAGGGTCGCTGAACTCGATTTTGATAACCAGAAGTCGATATAGATACCGAAAGTGGATGAAACAAGATGGCGTCCAAAATCGGGCCTAAACTTAAAAAAACTGTATTATAAACTCGAATCTGGTCGAGTGGGGTGTCCTGAAATGGGTTTTGGGGGTCACTGAACTCAATTTTGGTAACCAGAAGCCATTCCGGGTACCGGAACTGGGTGAAACTAAGATGGCGGGCAAAATACGACCTAAGCTTAAAAAAATTGTATTATAATTTGAATCTGGTCGAGTGAGGTGCCATGGAAAACAAAGGACTGAGGAGCCACCAAAGTCAGCCTTTTTTGACAAACTTTTGTTCCAAATATTTTTTTAACTTCCCAGGGATCTATGAGCTTCATATTTGGTGATAATGTTTATTGCTCGATGTACATTTACCAGCAAATACTAATATATTAATAAATCAGACTTATTTTCGAATATTTCGTATATTTCATATTAAAACCAACTTAAATTTGCGGCTGGTTTTGAACCCTAAAGGTTTGCGTCCACTTCCGGTACCCGGACCGATCTCTAGTTATCAAAATTGAGTTTAGCGACCCCGAAACCCATTCCAGGATATCGCACTACATCAGATTCGAGTTTTGTTTACGGATTTTTTAGTTGAATCCCGCATCTTGAATTTTGAGCAAAGGACCTACAATTCGGCTTGGCAACATACGGAATCGGATTCAGCATACTTTGCACATGTTGCCAAAATGGCTCACAAAATGCCGTCGACATCGAAAATGAGGGCATTTTTTAGAAATAACTACTGCACACTGGTCTAATAAGCTAGTGTGAATTTGTACGAGTAGTTGGTTCCTTATAGACATTTGATCGTCTCTAAAAACTGATTCGAATGGCATCATAAAAAAATAACAAATATCTGTTACCACTGTTTCACCCTTAACTCACCGTTAGTATCTTGATCAAGACATTTTTCGTTGAAAGTATTTAATTGGCACTAGGTCCATGATTTTTTCCATAATTTTTTTATTCCACTATTCGAAAGTTAGAGGTAGGGCACAATCATGGCGGCTTTCGGAGCAATATAGTCACTTAACATATTTTTTTCTGATGAATCCTCACATATTTATTTCCTGAGATCTATCGAGTTGTGTCACATTTTGACTAATGTAAAAATATCTTTTTTGGTTAAGTTTGTATCTACGAAGTCCCCTCTACATTTTTCAGTAAAATGCCTGTGACATATGCACAGACAAACAGACAGATAGATGGACATGAGAAAACTATGAAAGTTCCATTTTTGCCAATTTGGCTACGGAACCCTAAAAATGAATAAACTACTTATTTTTATTGTTGAGATTCCTAAAATAAGATATTGCCAGCGAGCGGAAAGTAAGTATACACTAAGGCTAAAGCTATTTTTAGGGTTCCGTACCAAAATGGTAAAAAAGGAACCCTTATGGTTTCACTTTGTCTGTCTGTCTGTCTGTTTCTCTGTCACATCGCTAAATATCTCAAGAACTACTTATGCTATCGATGTGAAATTTGGAATAGTTATAAAGAAGACTTACCTACATACATAGAAAATGACTTTTTTTTTCTGTGAAAAATGACAGATAAAAGGTGGTTCAATGAAAGTCTAGTTATGTCGAGTGGGGTGTTATATGAATTGCACATTCTGAAACAATTTTTTATTTTTTTTATGTTGAGTCATTTTTGTTTTATGAGGGAAAATGTAAAAAACCGTCCCCCCCCCCTTATCTCCGAAGTTTACCAAGGAAAAAATTTAAAAATATTACATGACATTGATATCAATGTATATTTTACAGGAAAAATATAATTGTATCTCTATTTAGTTTTTCTTTTTTTTATCGTCAAATAACATTTCTATACTAAGTTTGTAATTTAATCACCTTTGCATGTATTTTTGTTTCATATATTCCTACGAGATTATGCTGATAGCACCTTCTTTCAAATAAAGAAAAAAAAATGAAATCGGTTTACGTGTTAAAGAATTATCCTTGAAAAACTACCATACATACAAAGTTACTCAGTCGCTCAAATTTGTAACAAAAGTCGCCGATAGATAGCGCTGTACCCATGGGGTCCAATTTTCACATCAGGTTGTTGAGATTTTCCTGATTTAATAGGGTTGGAACCGGCCGACTCGCACTTGACCGGTTTTATTTTATATTAAATTGCAGGACATTTTGTTGGGGCGATATTACGCGCATGAACTATCCTAATCTAATCCTGGCTAGCTTTTTGAATGTCTTATTCATATTATACGTTAGTGTAACCAAGTGTGTGTGTGTGTAGTCAAGTGAGTGTGCAGTACTCATATTCATGTTGAGTTTGGATTGATAATATATTGATTATTGAAATGGTTTGTTTTTTTTTTATTATTTTAATTAAATTAAATTAACTTAGTTGCCATATTGAGACTCGGATTTCTTCGAATTATCATGAAGAAACAATTTTACTTTCACAGTTACTACATCTAGCTATATGTTTGTTAACGGGACGGCTTAAGACATTAAACACGAATCTCTACACTTCCAAGTAATAAGAAGTGCTTTTTCTAGTTTTACTAAGTGCCTCATAATAAACTCTGAAACGTAAATTCGCTTTTAACTACCTTTCATTGTTGCGAAATAAAACATTGATGAGAAGTTAACATCAAATAATAGAAGGACGTGCTAGGATAAAAATCAAAATAACATTCGCGTTGTTGGTAGCGGGCTGTGAAAAATTGCAAACGCGGATTCATCGTGAACGGTCAATTTTTATCTACAGTGTTATGCTTGAATAAATCGACAGTGATTTTTCAGTGTGAAATATTAGCGGTTTCAGTGGCCATATCTCTGGATCCAGGCACACCACGACGATAAAGCTTGTTAATAAACTCAATATTTTCTCAAAAACGTAAAAAACCAAAACGGGCGGAGGTAAAATATTACAGGCTTTTCCCGTTTGATGTATTCCAGTTTTTTCGCTATAGGTAACATATGGTGAAGTGACCGAATAATTTGCTCATTTGTCAACGTCTTCGCATTGCCCGGGAGAAAAATGATTCAGTGAATCTGTCAGGGCTTCACGTCGCCAAATTAATTGAAATAAATTACCTAGCGCCGTCAAATACTCAGTCTGAGGAGGGCTCGTTCGGGATTTTGTTAATTATGCCTTGATAATAATAAGATTATGCTACCTTGACATAAAGGTATTATTATTATAGTCATCTATTCTGGATGTATTAAATTTTTTTGAATTTAATCACCGTTGGCCCATTTTGATGATATTAGAAAGTTCCAAATAAAACGGATCAGAGTCCATCGGAATTCCTGTTCAAAACGCTGCTAGTTTTTGTTTTGCGGCCAGTGTAGTTGCTAATTCGTTGTATAGCAAGACATTGTTATGTTCTTGTTGATATTGTTGTTTTGGTTAAGAACGCTATAATTCAACTTAAGAATTCTATGTGAAAATTAAGTATAGTAATTGTAAACTCGAAATTATTGTTTTCCTTCTTGAACTGTAAATTAATATTTTCACATGAAAAATGTATTACTTATTATAGTCGGACTTTCTGAAATTGTAAATTAATATTTTGACATGTAAAAGTGCCCTTGTGGCCTATTTGCAGAATAAATGTTTGTATTTGTATTTGTATACCATAATTAATATTTTATTTTTTGAATAAAAAATGAGCTGTTCTGTTTCTACTTTCGAATAAAGTTAAGGCGCTATGTATACTGACTTTTAATGTAATTGAATAATTTGGAACTGGCCATTTATTGATAATACAAGGACATGTAGTTGATACATAATGTCTATCAAAAAGGCACCTACATTTTAAATTAATAGTTATTTACCAACCAAGCGAACATCATACACGCCCCTATATCACAAATAAAAATAAGTGTCGTTTACGCCCCCTATTTAACTGCAAACAGTTTTGTGTGTCCTTTACGTAAGCATTTTACAGAAACAGCAGATTGTGGAATCTTATAAGACATTACTTTCATATTTATTTTTGGGCCGTATAAAATATATGTTCTCTTTGTTTATTATCTAATTTTAAATATTTTTTAATCATACTGTTCAAGATTTAAAAATGCATGGGACCAAAAATGATCTTTATAAGTCTTAAAACCAAAAATTACGTAAAAAAGTAAAAAATCCTTTTTTGCTGTCCTCTTTGCGTCCTTTGAACCTAAAGGTATCGATATAACTACGCCCGCGCTTACAGTTCCGGTGTCACACGCAATTATTAATACACGTTTTACCGCGCCCGCCCGTTCCGTATTTGCCCCCCACGCACCCGGCGCTGCCCGCGCGCCATCATGAGTTCGAGCAGAGTTCGAAGAATTCGCACAGCGCGTACAGATCTCGTTTCGCTTACATTTCCATGGCCTTCACTTCCAATGCTTACTTTTATTTAATGTTATTTGTATCTGTTGATGTTATTTGTATTTAGTTTAAGGGCCGACTACACTGAACCTAGTTCAATAAGACTCTCAGACGTATCAATATATATAACTAGTCAACACATCCATGGGGCAACACGAAGTGGCGATGCTGCAATGCAAAAAACCGGTGACATCCCTATGATAAGTATCCCAAGTTTCGTTTTTTCCTCGAAACAGGGCAGGGGTAGAACTATACGATAATGCAGTGCTGCAAGCCCCGTGACTGGCCTTATCAATGGCAGCAGCATGAAGCGACGCTTCGTGCTTTGATATCTAGTATGATCGATCTCCTCAAAAACCAAAGCGCATCTGAATGATCCTCAATTTCTGTGTAAGGAAAGCAACTGCTGCATTTTCAAAACAGTGGAAAAAGTGGTCGCTGCCGCAATTGAAAGAGCCGATGACACTAAACCTAGTACGATAAGACTCCCAGATGATAGGTATGTATTTAATTAGTTACATCATTCATGGGGCATCTGCCAATCAACTGCGCAGTCCGCTTGGATTTGCAACCGACTGTCAACTAGCTGCACGGTTGCACAGACGGTTATAAAGTAGTTTTGTTACCGTTAGCACAACTGCAATAGAACTGCATCACAACTCTCACAACTGCGCTTAAACTACAATAATATTATATAATCAATTTTATTATTCAGTTACAGACGAAGTATTACTTGCTACTTAGATGCTGAACTCGTTGAGTGGAGTAGAAGAGAAGCACTCTCTGTCTGTAAAGCAGCCCGTCTGTAACGGCCCTTAGAGTTTACGAAGTGCAATCACTTCAGCGTTTCGCTATTTAATTCCAATACCAGTTTCACGAGAATTAATTTGTGTTTACCGTTCCCCGTGCGGTAGTTGCTGTAAGTCAGCTATTACTCAACCAAGTCCGGTCAGAAACCTTTCAACCTCTATAGAATATTCAAAGGTTGGCATGTGAAAATATGGCTCAATTGGCGCAGCGATCCGCGCGGGATTTCAACTTTAATATTCAGGCGATGAAAAATATCCCCGTCATAAAAACCTGGACCGTATGAGTTTTCAGAGCCCACGTATTTGAATATTGATGTTTATGGAAAGTACACCGCGCTTGTTGAAATATAAAAGGTTCTGCGATATCGGCGTGCGTGCGCCGTAAATTTTATGGAGGTAATCGAAGCAAATATAATGGCATTATAGAAATCAAAGAATGTGCATGTCCTATTGTGTCCATGTTTTTTGAGGAATAACTCACCAACGACTGGTCCTGGCCCCACCTGATATAAAGTGACAACAAGGCGAAGATATAGCTAACTGGTTCAATAATAGCCTAACCATTCTTGCCTTGAAGAGACATATTTTATATTTTTTCTCGGAATGCATATGACGGGAGCGAGCAAGAGAACTTGGCAGTTGGTATGAGCAACGAAGAAGCAAAAGGCTTCGTACGAATAAAATGACAACGCAGCGTAAAATGTTAATCCCACCTGTTAGCACAAGCTTGTTACCATTGTTAACGGCTGCAAATATTTTTCCAGCAGTTGCCACTAGTAACAGATCGGAACAAATCAAAGCTGTTAGAGCAAACGTTCTCACCAATAATTTTGTGGCACAAAATTGGGATATTTTCTGTTGGAGGTTTTATTAGTACTTGACATGAACCTTGTTGTAATGCTGGCCGACACTATCGTGTCACGTTATGATGGACAGTTATGTCCATATTTAATTGTCCTCTTGGTTTTCTATCTTGTACTGAATAAACTCAGCTATGTATTTTTTATAAAATATTTGGTTTGATTTGATTCACAAAAACATCATTTTGCCCAATAGTTATCACTGGTAACAGTGAAGGAAAAAAACGCAGCTAATAATCGCTTACTAGCTGCAACAGGTAGGATTAACCCGACGTAAGGATGAAACCGCTTCTTGAGATGCAAAGGGTATATTAAAGCAAGGGTTAAGTCGTGTAAGTCCTGTGCATGCTCTCCAAAATGTGTTATTTACTTGTATCACTTCAACATATCAAAATTGTGTTCTGGAATAAACTTGTATTAATATGCAACGTAAAGTTAAATTTTATTAATAACATCGTTACAAGTTAGTCATATCGTGAATTACATTAATACTCTTAAGTATTAAGTCCATACTATGTGTATATATTTATATTGTATTCATGTTAACATTATTTATAAATTGTTATTGAATAGTTCCTTTATATCATAAAATTGCGACTGTAACAGACACTTTTTAAGTCTGTTTGTGATTATTTGTTACGAAGGTGCATCTTTGACAGTGTCCGGTACTGATTATATACTAGAGGACCGAGTACGTAATAGGCTGGCCTTTTATACTTACAGTCTCAGTACAACAAATAATACTTACAGTCTCTCAATTGAAGGGATGGAGCTGGTCGCAGATGATAATAATTATGACCAGCAATTACTGCATCGCAATAAGGGAACGAGCCAAGAGTGCGTAAGGTAATATTTAAATGTCAATTTCACTCACTAAAATTACTTTTAGATCTATCTAGGGTAAGTTTGACACATTACGTAATCAACTAGAAAACAATAATTACTGTATAAAAGTAAATGTAATAAATTATTTCAGTACTAAGTGATGTATCCCTTGCTCGCATTGATGCTGTTTACGATCAAGTGTGAAGAAAACTAATGACTAATGGAGAAACAAGCCATGACTTCTACGCTTAACTCTAAGCGTCCACAATAAAACAAGGCCCAGTAAAAATGGCCAAGTGTGCGAGAAAAAGAGCATTAAGCTGTAATTTATCACAGTTTCTACGTCATTAAACACGGGAACTGGGAAAACCGCGTGTGTGATAAGCTCCATGAGAATCGAATTGTTGGCAAATGCAAAATTCATCACTATTGTAACGTTTTCCAAGTATCTTCGCCTCCAGTTTTTTTTTCGCTAGGTATATACGTTTTGATTTTGTGAGAGTTTGTTTTTTGTGCGATGTTATTTTTGCTCGATAATGTTTAATCACCAAAAGTTAGAACGAAATAACAGCTTACAAATAGGCGGCTATTTATATTTTTCCTTTCTTTTTATCAAGAGTAAGTGCGTCTTGAAACAAAAGGACCTTTTGTATATTTTTTGAAGCAATTGAGAAAATTAAAATAGAGATGTTAAAATAAATAAGCATTCAAAAGCGAATTGGCCTTGGGTGGCATATATTGTAAGGGGAAAAATCTAAATACATTGAGTAGCTGGATGAAATCCAATATGACCGCAAATACCTATACATGATATGAGAATATTATCCGGCAACTTACTTATTCGAAATTGCTGAGTGAGAGTAAGCTGCACCGTTCAGTGCTTCGAGCCTTGATTTCATTGAGTGCTTCCTAATTGACGCGGGATGCTCAGAAGTGTAAGATGTACAAATCAGTATATGCATTCCGCCTCACTCCTGCATTATATAATACTACTGCGCCAGTGTAATACTGACTGTATACCGGCTAGTAAGGAATTTTGGGTTACATCAGAGTGCTTGGCTGAGGCCCACCGAGTGGGAAAGCGCTATTAGCTATCAAGTCAATTGAAACACTGTTTTTTTTACATACCTTTGTAAATATCATATTGCCCGTAATCTGTTAGACACAACATATTTGGAGTTGACTCATCATTATATTAGTAATCAGATAACAAAACTGAAAAATATATGAACTGCTTTAAATCACAACTCCCATAATTCACGTCATAATCTTAATGAAAGCCGGCCGAACCGGGACATTAAAAAAGCTATTTTTCCACGGTAACCTCATAAATAACACGACATTCATCCTCCTGACACTTGAATAACATGCCCGCGCGAGCCCATTAGCCTTTAAACGAAACAATGGCTATAGCTGAACTTGGTCTCTGTATGTCCATTAAGAAAGGTCGCTTGCCAGGCTCTTTGGTTTATTCTAATCCTATCAATGGACATGACAATGTAGCTATCGAAGGAAACGTGTACCGTAAGACGAATGTGTGGTTCACTTTAACTTGTATTGAATTATTTTGTGACTGGGAATAGTCTTCCAACAAGATTTTCTTCGTTTATTTAGTCGTGAGTCATAAGTTGCAACGCATAATGCTCTACTCATTCTTCCTTAGTATTTTTTCTCCAGTACCTAGCTAGTGTGACATTTATACGAGATTATAATTTTCAAAAAAGGACATTTTTTTATACGTAAAGGGCACCATGCCTATTTTGTAAGAATGAATACAAAAAAGTTAATCAGTGCTCTAAAACAACTTCAACAATTAGCGCACAGTATGTTTGCAAACGGCTTGAAGGAGAAAAATAAGTGGACTAAATTGTCCCTATATGGAGGGCAGCGGTTCGCATACGACAAAAAATAGGTCAAGTTAAATTGGCCAGAAGCTGAACGAACGATGTAAGGCTCCAGAAGGAATGATAATATAATATTGTTTAAGCAGACGTCAATTCTACTAGCCTTACTCGTTATTTACCATCTGAATAGATTTTTCCTGACAGTATAGTTTCATACTTATTGTCAAGCAGTCCTTCTTACTTTATAACATCTTAATATGGGCGGATCGGTTTTTACCATCTCTTACTTACCATCAAATTTACCGGACTTGACATATATATATTATGCATACGTGCGATCACATTTATTTCCGATAGATACATATAAAATCGTAACGGTGATTCGTATGGGGTCACGCCATAGGCGTTTGAATAGCCCCACCTTTACTTGCAACTAATACTTATCAGGACGCTAATAGCGGGTGGTCCCCATCAATAGCCAGTGTTCTGTTCATTAGCTCGCTAATAGCAGTTAACACATTACCAGAACTGAGTTCATATTTTTTTCTTTATCAAGGTTGTTGTCCATACTGTTTGTTAAAATCACTTGCGTAATTTAGAATCACTTTTATTTGTTTAGAGTCACCGCAACCTTCCTATTTCAGTAGTTTTCCACATAAATGTGACTGCGCCAACTCCTAGTTAAGTTTAAATGCATAAGTATGCATTTCTCCTCTTTTCCATATTCCAAGTATGTAAAGTTAAAATTTTCTATCTATTCTATATTCACTTGCCTGTAGTCGCTTAACCGTAAACTTAAACCAATAGACATTATTGTATAGTAATAATACATTTAGGTATTATATCGACAACATATTAGATCTTAAATTTAGCACACCTTTTTAGTTACAGGCGAAAATAAAGCCTAAAATTGTCATAACTTAGTATTTATTACGTAATAATTAGACAATAATACAAAATTGGTGTGTTTAACACGCATGTGGTACAATACTTTGTAATTCCATAGGTAATTCTGTGTCAATAAAATTCAACTTACCACCTAGAAATAACTAGACTATATAAAATGGCGGTTGTATGGACGTTCTTATTCATCTACCCATCTCGCTCAGGAACCAGCTTCACCATCAAGCCTTCTCCTTCACTCAAGACTGGCGTTCTCATTTACTTCCACCTACAGATCCACAACAAGTGTGAGCGCGACCGCACTGCTTGCCGTCTCGCTCGCACCGCCTCTCGAATGCGACGCTGCGCACCTTACAGCATCCCCACGCTCAAGTGGCTGCCGTGCATCGTTGTTCGGGAGTGAGCCTGCGCTAGGTCAACCCCGAAGCTACACGTACTAGGCGATTCGACGCAAACACGCTGATACAGAACTTCGTCGAACAAATATTGGACGTGCTTATACCATTATATATCATTCCACTAATTTCACTTTAAGTATATGATTATATTAAGATTCGTTGCGTTTCTGAAGTGGAACTGATGATAATGTTCACAGATGACATATGAAACAACTCAATGAAGTAGGTAACTTCATAGATTCCGATGAGGTTATGATAACATAGCAATATGTTTTGTAGTGAAACTGATGGTAAGGTAAGTACCGAAGGTAAGTATGGGATCCTTGTGGAGTCGACAGGACTGCTCAAATATCATCGGCACTTGGGTATTTCATGTAGTAATTTTTAAAAAGTAAATAAATGAATAAATAACCATATAATTTGCTACCGGAAAACAGTTCATGTGAAGAGGAAAGGACTTGTCATAATTTTCATGTGTAAGTAAGTACGGCACGGCAAAGTACTAAATTGGAGTTTTTTGTGTTTAGTATTTATATCGAGCGTTTATTCTTAATGAAAACAATAGTAAACGGTATTAAATATGCATTACATGACGTGTGTTTATTATTGGGTACTGTTTATGGGTAAGTACTGGTTAATGGGCACTTGTTTATCCCAACAATTTGTTCGATCAAATGATACAAATACACGTTGCAAATAAATCTGCTAATTTCATTGTTGTTGTTAAAATTCCCGTTGCTCAACGACATTACTAACCGAAATTGCTACACTTGTTTTATTTAACTGTGAATGAAAATAACCACTGAATGTTTGCAATTGCATAAATACAATAATTCAGTAGGTAACTGTTTGGGTAATTATTTGATAATGTAGAAATATTATGTACCTATTATATATAGGTCGTAAATAGCCGATCTTTATTCGACATTAAAGACGTGAGTGACCCGTTTCATTATGATTTTTGTTATGATTTACCGTTTCACGGTGACAAAGTAGGAGACTATTAGGTAAATATGTAATCTAAATTCGTTAGTATAAACATAATGTTTATACATAAATAAAATTAATATAATTAAATATAACAGGGATAACCTCACCTTTGTACATATGTGTCAACTGTTCTTGTAACTTTTGTTGTATTACTCCTCATGTACAATAAAGATTTTTTACATGCATACATACACTACACAAATCGATCTAGTCCCAAACTAAGCAAAGCTTGTACTACGGGTACTAGGCGATGGGGGTACCCCCATGTGGATTTGTTTAGGTATTGTAACAAATAAGTAAACAAACAAATAAATATAATTACAAAAATCGCTGTCGCAAACATCACACTACAATTAACAAAAAAAAGTTGCACTAGAGAAGTAGAAACTTATACAAAATATGACGACCACTTTAGCCTAGTTGGGAGAGACCCTGCATACGAAGCTGGAGGTCCCGGGTTCGAATCCTGGTCAGGGCATTTATTTATTTAAACAATATAAGTACAACAGCGGATCTAATGCCATGAGGCATTCTTTACCAGTCAACCATTAGGGCCAATCAGAAACTATTTATTTAGGTGATGAGCTCGAATCTTTTGTTCCTCAGTCTTGGATGTTTTCAATGCATTTAAGTATCGGTTTATATACGTAAGTATATATATCGTCGCCTAGTACCCGCGGGTACTAGGCGACGATTATATATAGATTCATTTTTTATTTTTTTTTATGTTACGTCTTATACTTCCATAATAATTTAGGTCAGCAGGTTGCCCTTATCCCACTCATTCTGGGTCGGCGCAGCATATTTCATACTTTTTAAATATAGGTATTATTTATTATTATGTCGTACTTGATATACATAATATAATGTAAAAAAAGTAATACCTACTCGATGTTTGTGATTAATATTACAAGCCAAATCTCTTAGCGATCAAGAGCTGACACGGATGAATATAAAAACGACAAACCTATTTATCTTTGTCTCTGTACGAGTATGAACGTACTATTTGGCGCTACTTCGTCAAATATAATATTAGACTGGTATGTTATATGACATTATATCAAGTTGAACAGCATTTTGTGAGACATTTTGGCAACATGACTTTACCAGAGTAAAAAAGGCTGCTGAATCCGATTCTGAATGTTGCCAAGCCGAATTATGGCTCCTTTGCGCAAAAGATGGTGGCCAAAATGGCGAAAAAACCTAAAAAAACCATATTGTAACTCTAACCTGGTCGTGTGAGGTATCCTGGAAGGGGCTTTGGGGGTCGCTGAATTCGATTTTGATAACCAGAAGTCGGTCCGGATACCGGAAGCGAATGCAAACAAGATGGTGGACAAAATCGTCCCTAAAATAAAAAAAAAATGTATTCTAATTTGAATCTAATCAAGTGGGGTATCCTGAAATGGGTTTTGCGAGTCGCTGAACTCAATTTTGATAGCCAGAAGTAACCCGGGTATCGAAAGTGGAAGCAAACAAGATGGCGGGCAAAATCCAGCCTAAATTAAAAAAACCGGCCAAGTGCGTGCCGGACCACGCACAATGAAGGGTTCCGTACCAACACCTACTAGTCCACATTTAAAATCGCTATCCAATACATTGCATCTAAAAAAGTCGTTTCTTCTTAGGGAACTTACGGCACTTACGACCTTTTGTTTGGGCAGGACAGTTTTTAAGCGAAAACTCAAAAACCGTAAAATCTATATTATTGATACCAAAAATCGTTGAAAGTATTTACTAATGTACACCACTTCAATTTTATTTAGAATTTTAACCTTTATAGTTTGGAAATTAGAGGGGGGAGGACACTTTCTATGACTTTGACAGCTAATATCTCACCAACGGTTGATTTAAATGGACATTTTTTTAGAAACCTCCATATCATTTTTAAAGACCTATCCATCGATACCCCACATGACTATGTGCGTTGAATTTTTTTTTTCATCCACCTGTTACATGATGGAGTGCCCCCCTAATTTTTTTGTAATTTCACATCACTTTTATACCAAATTTCATAATTGTAGTGCTTATAGTTTCCGAGTAAATCGACTGTGACATACGGACGGTCGGACGGATGGACGGACGGACGAACGGACGGACAGATCTATAAGGGTTCCGTTTTTGCCATTTTGGCTACGGAACCCTAAAAACTATATTATAACTCGAATTATGTCCTGGAATGGGTTTTGGGGGTCGCTGAACTCAATTTAGATCACCAAAAGTCAATCCAAATGTTTTTAAATGGCTCCCAAACAGCTAAAGGCGGCGTTTTTTTTGATCTATCCCATCGAGTGGGGTATCGTGGTTTAGAGCTCGTTGAGTAGTAAAATACTGTAATTTTTGTTATAAAACATATTGGAATCGATAAACGCGTATCCTCCATACGTGCTTTCATCTGGGGACACGGTAGTGCCCCAGACAAGTCGAACAAAATAAAGAGGCAACGCCGAACCGTCTTTTTCTCGAAGCGGTTCATGCCGTTTTCAACATCCTGTAATTTTATGCTAGCTAAAGCTAAAACCCTGAATTTTCGGTAACGTATAGACCATAATATTAGTTAGATACATTCTCATTAGTATTCAATTTAAACTTGTAGTTCCTTAGTTTTGTCACTGACACACTGACCGATCATCATAATTCTAAGGTACTTCTAGTAGACTCACAAGCTTCAAATCATTTTAAACATAATTTGTTTTTAGCCTATCAAGTCATAAAAATCCTAAAAGTATTGCAATGTCAGTCACGTTTCAGAGATATACAAACTGCATAAACAATTTTGTAATCCTATACATGCGATACAAAGTTATACTTTTGTAGTTCCTGCATCTATGAAAAGTTTTTAGTTCTAGATGCATTCATAAATTTGTATTGACACATTTACCTACAAAATAAGTGAAATCTTATAAAAACATTCCATGTAAAAATAGGCCCAGTCTCAAAACTTTTTAACCGTAAAATGTTGTGAGATATTACGTAGAGCCAAGTCAGGCGTTGTTATTAATCTTTATTTGCTTAACTAAATAAAATTTTGTGGCTTGGCAGTCACACAATAGTACATAGTTTTAGGAATGCAAAAATTAATGAATGAGGTAAAGTTGTATGATTCTGACTAATACTTATAGGAAAATCTGTTGAAGTACAGACAGTAACGACTTGTCTTTAAATATTAATTTAGAATATATGGGTGATTATAATCGTCACTTGAATTATGACCAAAAGTACATACATATTGTATTATAACAAATATGGGTTCATCGAAACAATCAAAAGAAAATTCAACTCATTTTGAGAAAAGGAGTAAAAAAAACTCGTTTCATATAAATTCATAATCATTTCCCGCAATCCAAACCCTTGGGCTATTGACTTACAGCGATATTGCTTCTGTTTCTGTAATAAAACATGAAACTTAAGTTATTTGAAATTGTAACAAAAACATGTGGAGGTAACATAGTGCTAAAGAACATTCGATTGTTAATTAGGCTTATCATATAAAACTGGTATTTCATTCTAAACATATATCGTGCGGATAGTTGTATTTTTCGCACGCAGGGATTTTACTTGTTCAAATGGCCTAGAACTAATTAGGCGAGTTGAGTTGGTCATGTTTGGACTGAAGTCAGGTTTTTCTATGGCCGTTTTACCTTTTTAAAATTTGGAACTCTACGAATAATGGAATTTATATGTAACAGTTGTTTTCCTTTATTTTTCATGGGGGTTTTAGCAATTGCTACGCCACCCCCGTAATACATTTAATATCCTAATAGTACAGACTTACAAACTGTTATTTCCTATTGAGGTAAAATAAACTCTAAGTAGTTTGATTGCATTACCTATCTGATGATGGTGACGCTAAGGGTACTGTTGCATATGTTATGTTGTGTTACATTCGTAACATTTAATGTTTTACGTTTAAAATTAAAGGGGATAATTGTTTTTATTTGTCTCCGAGCAGGGTTCGAACTTGCGACAACCTGGCATACGCGGTCAATACTCTAGCCAACTGAGCTATCGGAGCAATTATGCTCGGTCCCCAAATCTTTCAATCAGTTTCCTCTTATAACGCCTTAAAGAGGCGTACAGCGACATCTACCTAGAATACTGAGGCTCCCATAACGGCCCCAACGTCTCAAATTACATTGATTGTAATAATCCGTTCCAGCTTGGGCAAAATATGATTTCGTGTCCTGTCTCGATCTCCACTACTATACATTTATCTACCAACCGATTGTCGTGAAATTTTTTAAGCAGGTTCAATAATGATAAGGTTTTTTGGTGAGTCAGATTTTGGAATATTTTCAAAATGGCGGAGGCATGGGGTCAAAAACGTAAAAAATGCTCGCGAAGTCTACGTTTCACAGAACCACTACTTTGTATGTAGGTGTAATAAATATCTAACTTCAGTTCAAGTTTCGCTAAACAGCGAATAAGTTTTTGGCTATGCGCTTATTTCTTCATTTATGAACTTGTAAAGCAGGTATCGGTATAACCCAAAATAAACTTCGCCCGCACACTTTCGTCAAAGCATAACTCACCATTTATCCACACTAAACTACCTCTTTTGCGAACGTATTCTTATTTATTATGTTAATCTTGTAATATTCTATGGATAGAGTCCACAAAACTAGGAGCGTAGTTAAAGTCTCCGTGATGAAGTGATCGCGTCCTGCGGTCGGTTCATGTAATATTCATAGGGCAAGGATGCGGCAATTTGCCCAATACATGTATATGTCCCATAAACACATACATAGCTGGGCGAAGTGCGTGAGAAACGGGATGTAATTCGGAGGGATTGTGGCCAGATTCCCTTAACACGGGACTAAACTGCAGGATGTATATAGCTTAAGCTTACTATTATTTATCAGATAGTTGCGCAGTTATAATGATCTGGCAAGCGACTATGAATAATAATTAAATGTGATGTTATGATATGATGATGATCTTGATGTGTTTTGTAATTAACATATCTAGATCTCAGTGCAAAATATTGCGTGTATCAGAGCGCCGTAAAAGTGAGGAAAAGGACGGAGTTTTAGATAACTATATAATTATCGTTTATATGTTTGTTTCTCTGATTAGAACCTGATTGCTTAAAATTTTGTTAATAAAAAAATCCAAAGTTGGGTCTTTATTTTCCTTTTTTGACTCAGCCTACTCAAACAGTATATTATGAAATGATGCAATCAAGTTACAATGATGGTAAATGACTAAAACGATAATCTCACAAGAGGAAAAATGAATATAACTTCACAAAGTCGATGTAAATGGAAATAAAAAAAAATCCGAATCGAGGCATCCCCTTAAATACCTCTGTTTATCTTAGTATTAAGGCATTATTTTAGAGTAAGTTTAAAGATTTGTTGCTGATAATTTAGTGCAACTCAGCTGTATTAAGATTCGTTAGATCATGTAGGTAAGTTACGTAAAAAATGTACTGAGTTACCAAAATATGATATTAAATGTTAGTTTAGATTTTTTTATAGCGACTAATATTTGATCTGATGGATCTTTATTCCGGGAATCCCGGCTTCAATGTAGTATTGTTAAATGACACCTCCAAACAGCGAAAATTGAGTGAACATAAAAAAAGCATTTCATTGATTGCCATGAACATATAATTAAAGAACACCAAAACTAATTTCATTCAAATTTATGATCAAGAATATTGTATCTTCTTCAAAGTCGACTGTACCTATTCCTTACACAGTTAGTAATCAGAAGTTTTATTTCCGAGAACACACGTATTGAGACTGAGATAGATCGAATTTGTTTTAGCTGTCGGGATCTCTTTTGTACCGACGCCTGAATTAGTCTAATATGCGAGAGCGTGAGTGGGCTTTTTATTTTATTTCTGACTAGGTAAATATGATTTCAATGGAGCTTAGATTGAAATCATATACACCAATTGATAGTCGTTTCAAAATTTAGCCCCACTGTACACTGTTTGTTCCGGTAACCACAAGGTACATCAGGAAATACGTACCTAACTAAACGCACAGCAGGTTAGGTAATTTATTCCAGTACTTCGCGTGATAATTTGATTTCAATGATAATGCGTGCGCTTGCTTTTACACACCGAGCTGCTCTCGAAACGAATGCCTACACTATTTTGTCTCTACCCACTGTCAAATTTCGAATTGAATTGATCACGAGAGAGATTTAAACTGGTCAACACACATTCGTATATAAATGGAGCAGATAGTGTTGCGATTATCAATTCTTGGAAATTGTTTTAAAATATAGGGAAATGCTGCTTCATATTTATACTATACAGTAAACAAGATAGAACAACGCAACGGTAAGGCCAGAATGCCAGGACCATATTACGATTTATCAAGAAAAACGTCGAATATCACCCCAGAACTCGATACATCTATATCAACGTGAATACTGAAGTTCACGTAATAATAGGTACTTCACCCAGATAAAAACTAACAGACAACCGAAAAATAGTATGTTCTTCTGCGGATACCCAGGGAATTCGTCTAACTTGGCTAATAAAGATTTATTGTCACGATAAAAAATTTCATAGCGGTGAGTTGGCCGTAAATAATTCTGGGCATACCTGCGAATGCTGATTTGACATGGGTCAGGTCCCGAACTCAGTCGTATATTTCATTTCTTCAAGAAGGATCACAACCGCGGCGTAAATTGAGATTTACCCACTTCCACCGCACCTTGCCTGCGTAATTATTAGCTCTTCCGAGTGCCGGCCGCCGGGATATTATACTTTTAATTGGACGAAGTAAAGTAATTAACGCTCGTCCAAACTTAGTAATACATTATCATTTTTTTAAATTATTATTTCGAACCATCAAAATACCGAAGTCCACATTTTTTTTTCTGGTAATAATGTAAAGCTGCATAATTCATATTTGCATAAAAGTGAATAGATATTTAATTCCCTTAACCAAATAAACAACAATACTTTAAATCAGTTTACTCGGACCACTATCTACATACAAAACCACAATTCACAATTTAGTGTGCCGTAACCTGTCCCACACTCATTCATTACTTACTAGCGCGGCTAACCCCAGAATATCTAAGCTATTAACTACCGGAACGGGGTATCCAATAAATTTGGAGTTTTCATATATAAATCAGGGGTCAGGGTTGTCCCAGTAGGTTCGGAGATAAACCCTATGGTATAAAGAGAGCGGGGGGACATTATCCGAAGCAGCTGGGGTCCGCGAAATGTGTCACATTACTATTGGGACTGCATAACATGCGAATCTCGACCTAATGCCCGGCAGTACACCTATACGGGTGTACTGCCGCGCTAAGGAAACGGTATTAATTTTATTTTTAGTTCGTCTTCGCGTTCGCTTCGTCGCTTAGCTCGTTCGTCTCATCGATTAGGCTAAAGCCAAATTTTATCAATCAATTAAGCGCCGACTGCAGATTTTACGCTAGACACCGAACAAATGGTTAACGGTGGGAAAACGTTTCTGAACATTTTAAGTCAAGCGAAATGAACGAGACAAGAATGACATGGCATTATAAAATTGACTGCAGTCGTCTGATCCTAGAGAGCCAAGTGCACGTCGGGCCACGCACAGTGTAGTAGGGTTCCGTAGTTGCCCGTCCATCACGTCACCAGTCATATGCGGTATTACGGACCCGTAGAAGAGTTTTTATTGATCTTAGTACTGATGATGTACTTTTTTGAGATGTTGTGTTGTATACATATTTTTGCCATTTACGGTAATATCTACTTAGCTGTAATAGTTTTTCTTTTAAATTCATCGTATATACTACTACCATTATTTTTTTCACGTGCCTAGTAGCCACCGTTTAGCTGGCGGGGGGGGGAAACACTTGACCATAGAAAAAATTATCACTTCAAACCTTAATATCACGCCAACCGATTCTTGAATCAAAAAATGCTTTTAGAAACCTTATAATATTTTTGAAGGAGCTATTCAACGATACCCCACACGATCGGGTTTGGAAGAAAAAAAATTGCACCACCACTTTACATGTAGGGGGAGGTACCCTAAAAAAATTTTTTTATGATTTTATTCTACCGTTTTGTCGGCGTCATTGATATGTATACTCATGCCAAATTACAGCTTTCTAGTACGGTTACTGAGAACAGCGGGGGACGGACGGACGGACATGGCGAAACTATAAGGGTTCCTTGTTTACTACGGAACCCTAAAACCGACTGCAGTTAAATTATATGCTTAGTACCTAATTCTAGTTTTATAATATTGATAATCCTCGACTAATTGAAAAGATGAAATGTAATTTATTGCCGATCTATTTCAGTTATTTCTGGTAAAAACGTATTTCAGCCTTTTGTATATTGCATGATATAGAGCGTTCGGGGCCCAGCGGAGCCCGCGTACTGCTTGACTGAAAAAAATCTGCTACACAATCCTCCTAACTGAGCGCCCCCAGACGCACGTTGATCCCTGCTGCTCTCTATGATAGCAGTCGTTAAGCCAAGTTAAAGGCCTTCGGGCGGCTTGAGAACTTCTAACAGTCAGGTTGCCCATTTACTTGACAAGCGCAATAAGGTCTAGTTTCCTCTTGGGTTGGAAAGTCAGATGGCAGTCGCTTTCGTAAAAACTAGTGAATGGACATCCTTCGGGATGCAACTGTACTGGGATAACGCTAGAAGGATGATGAAGTAATTTAGGTTTAATTTATAAACGAATAAGCTAAAATGACGTCACAGTTTAGCGATCTACGTCCAGCGAGCTTATATAACCATATAAACATAAAAACATCAATTTCACTGAAACCTTCAAATTTCGCTTTTTTTCTACGTAGTGGCGACAGAATATTTCATTTTCACCCTTCACGGTCTGTTATTTTATTACAGGGATAAATTTTACGACATTGGATACTTTTACGGCTTTTGAGTCTTAAACGGAAAAGGGTTACTGTTACGATGCCCATTACTTCCTCCTTTGTACTTTCAGCGCATACCTATGAGGTACTGGTTGAGGTTTGCAATTGATTCCCGATAAACTCCTCTGTCAGTGATAAAATACGGAACGAAGTAATCTGTCAGAGAACCAAAGTAACCGACATAGCTTTTCAAATTAGCAAACTGAAGGGGCAGTGCGCTGGCCACATATGTCGCAGTACTGACAGCCGCTGGTGTAAGCATGTTCTGGAGTGGAGACCGCGTCTCGGCAAGCGTAGTGTGGGTCGGCCGCCGGTCAGGTGGCAAGATATTCAAAAGGGCGGGAGGTGACTAGATGTGTAAGGCAGAGAACCCCGGGATTTCTAACGCGTCTTGGGGGAAGCCTATGTTCAGCAATGGACTGCAGTGGGCCGATAATGATGATGATGATAATAATGATGAAACCCCACACACCGAATTTCTTTATAAAAAGATATATTGTTTGTTAGTCGTTTAAATCACTTATTTCTGCACAAAAGTAACAGAATAACAGGTTACAAGAATTTTGGTTTGTAGTTTGTTAATGTTTAGATAGGTTTCATGCAATTTAATATGCTTTCTTACTTAAAACATGAACTGACGTACAGTAACTTACTTGTAATAATTTTATATTTTTACCTTGGTAAACTTCGGAGATGAGGTGGGGGAACAGTATTTTTTTTTAGATTTTTCCTCATAAAACAAAAATGACTCGTCGTAAAAAAAAATGTTTCAGAATGTGCAACCCAAGCCCTTTCATATGACACCCCACTCGAAATATTAACAAGACTTTCAAATTTTGAACCACCTATTATGTGAAATTTTTCATAGAAAATAAAAAAAAAATATTTTTAAATCATGTTCTATGTAAGTAGGTAAGCCTTCTTTATAACTGTTCCAAATTTCAAATCGATAGCATAAGTAGTTCTTGCGATATTTAGCGATGTGACAGACAGACAGACAAAGTGAAACCATAAGGGTTCTTTTTTTATCATTTTGGTACGGAACCCTAAAAACTAGCAAGTGCGTGTCGGACGCCGCAAATTTAGAGTTCCGAACCAAACGCAAAGTTCGCTTTAATAGGAAAAGTAAGAAAAAGGTAATGAACAGATCTGATTTATTGATATATTAGTATATGGTGGTGAAATATACATAATAATAATAAACATCCCTCCAAATCAACCCTCCAAATTTCATGTTTATAAATCAATGGGAAGTAAAAAAATCTTCCGAACATAATTTTTGTAAAAAAAGCTGACATAGATGGCTTCTCTTTCCTTTGTTTTAAAATATTTATTAAAACCAAAAATATAATATTTATCTAGGGTACTCGGTGAGCTCTAAGCAACGATATCTCATTCGATGGGGTAGATCGCAAAAAAAATTCGCGCTCCCTTTAGCTGTATGGGAGCCACCCTTAAAACATTTAAAAATAAGTTTTGACCACTTGCTGGCGTTGGGTCAACAAGATGCTTATACTGTGAAAATTAAAAGACTGTAGCTCTGACCATTTGGCGGTAAAATCTGTGTGACAGACGACGAACAGACATGTGAGTGACCACAATAAGGTTCAGTTTGGACCCTTCGTACGGAACCCTAATAACAATAAAGGTGTATTAGGGTCCTTTTCACGCAGAAATTTTAACGATTTTCATTCCCCATGAGATTGAAAAGGCAACCGGAATTGACATCCACAAACTTCGAAAAATTGTTAAACGTATTTTTATTAAGAAAGCCGAATTCCAAACTAAAGTTTTTCCCACTAGGCAGATACAACGATAGCTTCGCGATTAAGTAGCTAACCCCGATTGAAAAATAAATAGAACTTATTCTAGACTAAATGTTAATCAATCATGGTGCACACAAATACTCATTTCTTATTCAAATATGCTTTAAGGAACTTACTGGAAGAGGAAGAACTTACTTAAATCAAATGCGGGAGGAAGTTGCTGCCGAGTCGCATGAGGAGTTCAAGCATGTTTGTTTGACATTGTTTTTTTAAATTATAGTTATGATTGATTATTATTTTAATGTATTGTGACTGATGATTATTTAAGTTTTCGACATTATATTATTGACTCGTATTTTCATTTTTATAAATGATTAGATTTTAGTGGTATGATCATTATTTAAATATTATTGATAATTGTTGTATAATTTAATTTAATAATAATAACTATCATTTTTGACATTTCATATTTTTTTGACGATCATAATATAATAGTATATTATGCAACTGGTGTATAAGAAGGGTATAAAAAGACACCACGAGTCTTTTTATACCAGTTATACACCGTTGCATACAATCCTTTTTCTACGAGTCATTTCAAATAAAAAGTAAGTATTTTTCAGACTTTTCATGCGCCATATTTTCCCTTAGTAATTGTGCAACTTACCTACACAATTTCTTCAGTAATGCTATATGACTTCATGGATTTTTTAGAAGAATCAACGTAGCTTCACATTTTCTTCATGAACACAGAAAACGTTTTATTTAAGTAATATAATCATTTAAGAGCTTTAATATTTTCTTTTTCAATTAGGAATTTGGTGGGAAATCAAAAACATGACACTTTGCTTATGGTTTTGTTTTTTTTTTAATTTGCAAGACTTGGCATTCGACCTAAACTGAATTCAAATCCGGATCGAATGTTAACTGTTTCGTTTTCATAAATACATCCGAAAATAGATAAAACTTGTTAATCAACACAAAAAAGATGATAAACGTATGAACTTGTATTAGTAAATAATATATTATGCATTAATTAATACATAAAAATTATAGCAAAATTGCCTTAAGTTGGCAACACTGATTTTAATCATAATAGTTCCACTTGAACGGACCAAAGAATGACTACTAAACATAGTATTTGTAGTAGTCTGTGGCACCCAACTCTGCTTTAATTTTTCATTAAAGTAGGGTAAGGATTGTGTTTTTGGGCAATAGATAGATAGACTTTTTACAGAAGAAATAAAGTGTGTATTTATATTAGAGTTCATGATTGCGTAAGTCGTGAAAAAAAGTACAGGAGTTGAAAAATAACTATATAGGCAACGTAAGAAGTAGGTATCCCCTTAATATATAATATACGGTTGGACTTGCATCCCCGATACAACCCGCTGCTTTTTGCTATTCAAATTGTAATAGTCGATGCATGTAATGGTAATAATAATAACAAAACTACTATATTTTTTTCCGAAACCTAGCATCGACGGCCTGAAAAAGCTGAACTGATATTATATTTTTCTATGAATCATTAAACTTGACTGATGAATCACTTGGATAAAGTACCTACTCTAAATGATTCAGCCAACTATCGGCGTGCTCTTTTGTTGCAGGCCAACTCATTTTGTTTTATCGTGTCCGTCCATTATAATATGTATAATTTTTAATATTTTCGTGAGCGCCACATATACTGGGTACATTTTACGACGAAACAACATAGACTGCTACGGCAAAATTACGTAACGCGGTTAGCTTTAACAACTGTCAACGTGCACTAGAGACTAGAACTTTAACATTTTAAATCAACAACGTTGTCTAGCAAAAAGTTTACCATAGGTTTGCGATACAAGTCACGTACTAGCCGAACAGCAGCCGCGTGGCAGGGGCTGAATTACTCGCGGCCCTCACAACACGTGACCGTCGTCATGCCACCCTAGTGCCCGGATCGGAAAAACATTCCCCCGTGTTAAAGGATACACGGATATTGACATTATAAAAGGGTGTCCTTGTGTGAATAAATGAGTCTTGACAACGGATTGATCTAATGATCGTTCGCGTTACTTCTAATAGTTATTTATAAGTAAGTCTTGGTACAAATGTTTTTTCTGTATGAAGTGCAGCCATGAAGTAATGTGGAAAATAATCGAATATAGCCTGAACAATTTTATTGAACATGACTAACAAATTTGTTTAAACGGGTCTAACGCGATATTGATGTATTTACCTCGCTTTATATCGCGTTAGACCCGTTTAAACAAATACTCTAAGTATTGCTCTAAGTATTGTGTTTGTATCTTCTCATTGTGTTTTTTTGTACTGTACTGTATCCTTTGATTGAGGTGTGCAATAAAGAGTATTTGTATTGTATTGTATTGTATTGTTACAAACCGCGAATTTACAAATGTTAATTGAAAATTACTTGTTAAAATTGCAATAAATGACAACCATTACTTTCCAGTTTTTCGAGATGAGAAGAGGAGCGGGAAACTCAAATTACATAAAAGTAACTCGATTTTCGTCAATTGTAGATAAATACAATCCGCCTGTCGGAATTTTCGTAGAATATAAAAAAGTGCTGTGCATGTAATAGGTACTGGTACTATATCAAAAACAGAACCCGGTTTATAGCGCAACCAGGTAAAAATGGTGTCGAATAACGCCACTGACATGTGATATGCGTCAAGAACTCACGGCGTAAGATGTGTCGCATTCGATTAATATTTTAGCACTTACGTTTTTTTACAACCCGGCTGTCACCAGAGTGCTACGAGTCATCCATTCTTAATGGCCTATCTGGAAAAATATAACTGTATGAGTACCTTTACCTACCTTGCCGTGAGCTTGCGAATTTGTTGTATATATGAAGAAAAATTATGGTACTTTGATTAATCTGATTTTAGTCTGGTGTGTAGAGTCCATTTAACTGATAGATAATATTTGCATAACTTAAAACCGTTTTTTCTGTAAATGGAAGAGATCCGCATGAAGATTTATTAAATGTGAATTAGCAATCTTGATAATATTACAAATAATTACGACTGTAAGTTTAAAATAATACCTAACCATCACGAGTTTATACAAAACTATACCAAGTCGACTTCCTGACTAGGCGGTACGATATTAGTAAGCTGTCAGTGTCAATTATCATCTGTGTATCATTTCAGTACTCTCGTCCTACATTTAAATGAGGGCGTCTGACTGGCGTGGAAGCGGGGTGATACGAATGCAGAAATCTCTACGCTATCAACAATCTCGCGTCAAAGAGCCCCGCGTCAGGAAGTCATCAATTATAATATTAGTAAATAAAACAAACGGCAAAGATTGTCTTACGTTTTACAAAGCTAAAAAGAATTTAATGTTAATTACAGATTGTATGTGGCTGCAAATATAAGCCAATGAAAAACTCGAGGATCGCCAAATATTTTGGCAAATTTCCTGCGATGCAAGAAAAGCAGCTCGTGTGTGGAGTCTCATTTCCTAGTTTTCCCAGGGGAATGCGAATCACGTCCTCGCTCTAGGCGGATGCCAGCCTCCGGCGATCCTAGAATCCGACTCAGAATGCACTTTGCGAGGATCAATGAATCGTGAGGGAAATAGGAAGAGACGGATTATTATTGTCTTAAATAATGGGCAAGCACAGCAGACCAGGGTTTCTGTTCAAAGCGGGGTGATTATATAACATTTTCAAACTTACGTAAGGATGATTAAATGTCACACGTTCAAAATTTTTAAGTTTGGAATAGTATGAAAGTTCAATTATAAATGAATTTGAGTCGGCCTTGTTTACAAATTTCAAAGCGATAGCAACACTAGTTCTTGAGATACATTATTTTGATAGATGAACAGCCGGAGTCGCACTATAAAGGTTTCTTTTTGTTATCTTATTGATAAACAAACCTTAAAAATGACAGCTGGATCTACGTTTAATACGTTTCGTAATCCAATGTATAACTTTAATTATTTAATTTATAGGTACTCTCAGAAAATTGAAAAGTGAGGAAATCTGGGCGAAATCAGTAAAATATCGGTAAAGTAGAAAATATTGCTTACAGATCCGTCCCGCCAAGACAGAAAGTAGCAATTGAAACAGACTTAATTAAACGATAAGTCAAATAGTCTCAGACAGGCAAATACCGGGTGTACAATCCAAATGGGTCAGTATGGAGAAGTCGGAAACTATGAGAGATAGCGAGATCTGTTCTTAGGAACCATGACGTCGATTTTAGATTTAATAATAATTAGATTCAAACTTTTTTATTAACTCTCATACATAACCGGGAATCGAACCTGGTCAATATCAATGTGTATAAATTCTGCAAGTCGCAAGAAGCACAACACTAATGGAATCTTGTTTAAATAATTGAAAGAAAAACCCAACAAAAAGATAATTATTTTATTTCAGATAAGATATGCATAAGTGGTCTCTTCAGATAATTGATGATCGATTTATATTACTTACGACTTTTTGCAAATTAATAAAACTGTGGGCATTTTAGTCTAATTTACTGTCAGTTGTGTTTACACAAGATTTCATAGCCAAAGGTGGGTTGGTATGAGAGTTAATAAAAAAGTTTGAATGTAATTCTTATTAAATCTAAAATCGACGTCATGGTTCCTAAGAACAGATCTCGCTATCTCTCAAAGTTTCCGACTTCACCATACTGACCCATTTGGATTGTACACCCTGTATATATTTGAGAGTGGTGTGTGTTTTTACACAAACACTATTAACGTGAAATAAAAGAGAAGGTCTTATTGGTTCCAATATTTATAGCAAGGTATTCAATATTTTCAACATCCTGTTATTCCAAATAACGAAAATTCTAGAATAATAATAAAGAACAATGTTAATAAAAGGCAAAAGCAAATATTTCAGTAGGTTATTACTCCCATTTTCCAAATGACTACCTATTAAGAAAAATATACTTAAACGGCCCAATAAAACGCGCAATTAACTCCAAGCCGGTGTTATTGGTGGTGCAGTTTGTATTTTTTAGGGTTTTCAAATTACTCTTATTCTACTTAATAAGGGACAAATTGATTTGATTTACTAAATATTCACACCTGCTATTAATTTACTTTTCATCCCTTATTTGAGGGTAACAATGACACTTTTCTACTTAGCAGTTGTGAAAAACAATAGTAGATTGTGTCTCAAGGGAGCAAAATGATATATTTACGGCGAGGGCGGTATATTGAATTCTGAGTGAAGCGAAAGATTCTACAATAGAATCCTGAGCGTAGCGAGAGATTCTAAAGTAGAATCTTTCTAGACTACCTATTAAGAAAAATATACTTAAACGGCCCAATAAAACGCGCAATTAACTCCAAGCCGGTGTTATTGGTGGTGCAGTTTGTATTTTTTAGGGTTTTCAAATTACTCTTATTCTACTTAATAAGGGACAAATTGATTTGATTTACTAAATATTCACACCTGCTATTAATTTACTTTTCATCCCTTATTTGAGGGTAACAATGACACTTTTCTACTTAGCAGTTGTGAAAAACAATAGTAGATTGTGTCTCAAGGGAGCAAAATGATATATTTACGGCGAGGGCGGTATATTGAATTCTGAGTGAAGCGAAAGATTCTACAATAGAATCCTGAGCGTAGCGAGAGATTCTAAAGTAGAATCTTGAGCGTAGCGAGGGATTCAAGTGTTTACGCCCAAGACGGAAATAATTTTGCTACCGTGTGACACATACTGCTTTTCACACCGTCTATGAGGCCCGCTGCTAAAAACATGAAATATCTTACAAATGATTTTACTACAGAGTGTCACATACTGCTTTTCACACCTTCTATGAGGAAAAGAGTCATTGTTGCCCTCAAATGAGGGCATTCGAAGGCAACAATAACTCTTTTCTGAATAGCAGGTGTGAAAAATTATTTCCATCTTGGCCATAAAATACTTAAATCTCTCGATAGGTTCAAGATTCCACTTTTGAATCTTGAGCTAAACAAAAATGCTAGCTATTATTTCGTAGAATGTTTCGCTTCACTTAATCGAAATATCTTAGCGCTAACCATGAAACACTAGGAGTTTTGGATGACCATCTGTGGTCTTTTTCATCAATTCCTGTACACCAAATGCTACTTTTTGAATGCAAATTCTCGATTTGTTATAAGTATATTTTTCCTTGAATTTTTGAGTTCCTTCAATTCCTCTTGGTTTCCATCATCAAAAGTGAACTTTGATGACAATTAACAGAACCAATCTGAAAGCGTATGCTTTCAAACAAAGAAATAATTTTCCAAATATGTTCATAAATGGCGGATTGAGTAATAAACATACAAAACAAACATACAGGCGAATTGAGAACCTCCGATTTTTTGAAGTCGGTTAAAAAGTAAGTAACAAGCAAAACTAAATCGCCAGAAGGCTATCATTTTAAATGTATAACAAGCTCAGAACGTTGTACCTTAAAATCATTATTAAGTTTTTACTGGGATAAATTCACTTTCGGTAAAAAGAAAAAATAACCAACTGACAAAATATGAACGCGCCCATAAACGGTGAAATCGAAATTTTTACTTCAGGCATGTGTAGATGAGGACCAGATTAACGCCGCACTAACCTTAATTTTTCAGCACCATGACGAGGCGGCAATCGATACCCGGCTGCGGGCAAATTAAATCAGAGGTCATTTAAATAAATAAATAATAAATAAATAAATATTAGAGGACAATCTTACACAAATCGAACTAGCCCCACAGTAAGCTCAAGAAAGCTTGTGTTATGGGTACTAGACGACGATATATTTAATAGATATAAATACTTAAATACATAGAAAACATCCAAGACTCAGAAACAAATATTCATGCTCATCACACAAATATTTGCCCTGACCGGGATTCGAACCCAGGACCGTCAGCTTCACAGGCAGGTGCACTACCCACTAGGCTAAACCGGTCGTCAAATCGGTCGGTCGGTTTAATTTTACTAAACTCGGTAATTTCCGCCGCGCGCTGACAGGGCATTGAATACATACATACTCTTAGTACTCATGATACAATAATGTACTGCTCATGTACAGGCCGGTTTCGCATTCCAATTTCTTTTGACGCGCCCCGAGCTAAATATTGTAAATTAACCCTTTCAGCGCTCTGTCAAATTTACAAACGATGTCGCGTCACTCACACGCCATGCCATGGGAATGTCAAACACGAAGTTGAAATCGCACTGTATAGGTAGTCCCACGAGGGTTGAGGTGAATGATTACACACACAGCTAAAAGAAGTACTGATCGCACAAAAAGTAAATGAATGAAATTAATGAGTGAATGTAAATAAATAAACTTAAATATGTTTTTTAATACGTATAAAAACAGTTATAATTAAAGATAACTGGCCTTTATTTAATCATATCAACCTTTAGGCTCAAAGGGCGTAAACGCTAAAACACTACTTTTCAGGAGAGCAAATAAAAGTTTTATTATTTTTTTTACATAACTTTTTGGTTTTAAGACTTATAAAAGTCATTTTTGTTCCCAACTTATAGATATTCGAGATAAATAGTATGATTAGCAAATATTTTAGATTAGGTAATAAACAAAGAAAATAGAACCCTACAATTTGCTGTTGCTGTAAAATTCTTAGGACGTAAAGGATACTCAAAACTGTTTTTAGTGAAATAGGGGACGTAAACGACGTCACACAAAACTGTTTTTTGTGAAATAGGAGCGTATATGTGGTACGCTTGAGAGGTAAACATCTATTAATTTAAAATTTAGCTAGCTCAGAAACACCCACCAAAATCTACAGCCAATTTGTCCAAACCTTGTCCACGAAAGTGACGCGGTTAAAACTCCCGAATACTTGCCCTTTTTTAACTTTACTTATTATTCAGTTACCAAAGTTGATTAAGGGCCGATTTTTCAATCCTTACATAAAAGTATCTGTGAGATAAATGTTAGCTCTGTCCTTTTCTTTCACATGACATTAGAAAGTGACAGCTATAATTTTAATTGACAAATAATTTTATCTGGCGATTGAAAAAGCGATTCTAATTTCGTTTTAATTGGGGAAGGGTAATTATTATCTCAAAATGGTTGTACACTGTTTTATAGACAACATTTTTAAATAATTTCATTTCGCAGAAAATGTTTCTCATATTATCATTTCACAGAATAATCATTACACCGAACGCTAACTTTGTAGAAACTCAAATCAATGATTTTTGATATCAATATTTTTTAACATTTCGATATTCATATCATAGAACTACAAATGAAATATTATTTTTTCTTATATTATTTAGTTTACGTAAAAATTATTACCAAGACAATAGTTGTACAGAATTTTGTTTCTCATAAAATAAATCTCATATTATCATTTCATAGAATAATCAATTCGTGAAATTACTTTGTAGAAATTCTTATCGTAGTTTTTTACTAAAAAGAAAATTTAATGTTTCGATATTCATTACGATATAATTACAAATCATATATTCATTGACCTTATATTATTTAGTTATGTTAAAAAACGAAAGTACACTGATAAAGATGATCATATTGATCGGATTCTACTACATAAACAAGATTATTCAGAAATTGAATTATTAGAAAAAATCGGAAAAAAACTTAAATTGTTATTTACTGTTCGAAATAAATGCAAATAAAACTGAACTGTTTTAATCTTCTAAACCTATCTGCGTTAGAGTTGATTTTTCCCCAAAAGGTCTTTCTGGGCTTTTATAAAAAAAATAACCTCGAAGATTAAGACGGGAGCTTCGCTTCGCTTCAGCTCCCGTCTTAATTTTATAACCTACCCGCGTTAGAGTCGATTTTGCCCCAACGGGTTGTTCTGGGTTTTTATAAAAAAATAACCTCGAAGATTAAGACGGGAGCTTCGCTTCGCTTCAGCTCCCATCTTAATCTTCTAACCTATCCGCGTTAGAGTCGATTTTGTCCCAACAGGTCTTTCTGGGCTTTCATTTAAAAAAATTGCCTCTATTATATATAGATATTATTTTTGAATTGTGTTTCAGCAAAATATGTTTCTGTGAACTGAATAAGCAGTGATACAATCATATTAAAAATAAAAATACAAGGACCAAATATAATTTAATATAAGTTTCTGTAAAATGAAATTCTATGAATTTTCTGTCTGCGGAACAATGTAACACCAAACATAATTCTACTGTTTGATAAGTTTGTCAAATAAAAAAATGATATTACAAAATTCATTGAATTGTGTTTCTGTGATATATGTTTCATTCAAGTAAATAGTCATTGAAACAATAATAGTCGAAATAAAAATACAAGGACCAAATATTATTTGAAACATTTTCTGCGAAACAAAATTCTATGAAATTTCTGTCTGCAAAATAAGGGGACACCTCTCAAAATGCATGTACACATTTCTAAAATATTAGTTTCAAAATTTCGTTTCTAAGGTACTTTTTGTACTGAATTTTCATATCATTGAATGGCTTTGAAACTGGCCCTTTACTGATAATAGCAAGGGCATGTAGCTGATACAAAATATCGATTTAAACGGCACCTACATTTTTGGTTAATAGTTATTTACCTCTAACCGAACCTCATATACGCCCCTATTTCACTAAAAAAAAGCAATTCTGCGTGTCGTTTACGCCCTTTATTTCACTAATAAACATTTTTATGTGCCCTTTACGCCCTAAGCATTTTACAGAAACTGCAAATTTGTTAGGTCTTAAAACCAAAAAGTTACCTAGAGCACGTGAATGCTTTTTGTACGTCAACGGTTAATTCAACGGATATTATTTCATAGGTCGTATATGTCAATTGAAATTTTAAAGCAAATTGTCGGCTAGGTCGTATGAGCCAAAAAATAAATAATATCCGGAATAACAGGGTCGTATGCGTCATTTCGATCGAGGACAACGATTTTGTAATCATTGTCTGATACAACCCACGTAATTAAGAAACTCAAAATGCACAACAATTACGACCAAGTTTTTTGATAAATCGTGCTTAGAGGTGAAAAAAGTTGGGTCGTGGATGAAAAAACACAGATCGATGGAGAAAAAAAATCGAGTATCATCAAATTTTGTCCAAAATGGCCTTTACGCCCTTTGAGCCTAAAGGTATCGATTTAACTAATTTATTTAAATAAAACTATTTGAATCGATATCTAGGTACAAATATTTAAATAAAATAGATCTAAATATTTTATTTTCTGTTTCGTTTGATTTCAACGTATTCGTTGTAAATAATAATTAACAAAATAGTTTAATGAAAGTTTTTGGTCTATCTTGCAATTCATTGTTGATCTTGCTATCGGTACGACAAACGAATAGTAATTTCAAAATCCCGCTATCATTACATAACATGTTGTTGTTGTGTGCGTGACTTCAACTCTGGTGGCTACCTATACACTGTGACGGTTATAATATCCGTCATTGGCGTTGAAACGATAGTGCGCATAATCGCATAATTATATACGATAAGATTACATGTAATAATAACATACTCAAATATAAAATTCTTAATTTTCAAGAACTGAGTTTTGTGTAAAATAGGTATCTAATTCTTACAGGATATACGCACGATAATGTCATGAAAGAATTAATGTACAAATTATACATGTATCTTGTTGATTGAGGCCGAGCGATTCTTCATTGTTTCAACCGAAAAGGCTTATAAATATCATCATACCTGTTGTGTCAGTTAAATCATCAACACGTCATGTCATTGTTAAATTTTATTGATAAATAGTTAAGGATGACTTAATATTCCATTATGCAAGGAACTGGATCCTAGAGTGTAAGTGACTTCCATCATAGACTCTAGGCATGTAGTGACAAAATGAGGAATCTAATAATTGTGCTTCTAACCGCGTACATCGCTCATGTAAGTACACTTTATTCCTATTGGGGTATATATATAAATTCATAATATAAACTCCCACTTTGTATAAGCTTGCACTGTATAATGAACGAAAGATATACTTTCAAAATATCTAATTTTGTAAAGTATAACGTTATTTAAATGTAATTAAATAACGTTATACTTTACAAAATTAGAATTAAATATTCATAACACCTAAGATTTATAACATATATAATATAATTAACCTAACATCCAAACGCATAATGCTCGTTTGTATAGTAAAAAACAGTAAACATTTATGAAAGTCAAATGTTATTCGAAATTATTTTATTTATTCTGTACTAGCTTTTGCCCGCGACTCCGTCCGCGTAAACTATTTCATCCCTTCAAACGATGATTTTCGGGATAAAAAATATCCTTTTTATTAATCCAGGCTTTAAACTTTCTGTATAATTAGTTGCATCATAATCCGATCAGCCGTTTTTGCGTGATTGAGTAACAAATATCTAAACTTCTGCATTTATAATATTACTAGGATTACGTAATTCGCAATTATTTTAAATTAAACTAAACCTAACCTAAACCGCCAGCATGTTGCCGTTACGCCGCTTTGCGAAGTACCTATTTTCACTCAAAGGGACATAAATAATAATAATAATAATACGTACCTGAGTCCTCCTGGGAGTGGCCTGTGTGGTTGGTGGGACAGGCCCCCCCGCCTCTGGCTTGCCTTAACCGGCCGTCCAGAGTGGAGTCGCAAGAGCTGATGCTCGAGGGTGGATGTGGTCACCTAAGTGGCGAGTTGGCTATATGTTTAAAGTCCAGTGCCATCTCTCCACCCCCAGCTCTCTGACCGGTGTTGCCCTTAGGCCATTTTATAATGTCGCTATTTTATGGGGGCCCATCTAGCAGAGAGCGAGTCACCGCCTGCCGGAAATAAATATTTGAGACAGTTTTATTAGGCAGGCGTCCGGTGTCTCACGCAATAGCCCAGCCATTAATGCAACATTTTCACCCAATAACCCGGTTCATTTAGACTCCATCAACCAGAAATAGTCCCTGTACACCCTGGCGGGTGCTGTCTCTGTGTGCGTCCCATGACACGGGCAGGGACAGCATCCGCTCGGTGTATCCCTTGCATTTCATTAAAGTGTCAAAAGGGCCTCTACGTGTTGGCTATGTGGTACTCGTTTGGTACTTCGGTGCCTCGGTACTTCGGCTCCACGCATGCCTCCCAAAGGTCCGGGATACCATTGTCCCGTGAACGGGAAAGACATACAAATAATAATAATAATAATAATATCTGAGACAGTTTTATTAGGCAGGCGTCCGATGTCTCACGCAATAGCCCAGCCATTAATTCATCATTTTCACCCAATAATCCAGTTCATTTAGGCTCCATCAACCAGAAATAGTCCCTGTACACCCTGGCGGGTGCTGTCTCTGTGTGCGTCCCATGACTGTTGACACAAGTCATTTATGTAAATTAAAAAGAGACTCGGTCCCAGTATACTACCCTGAGGGACTCCATATACAACTGGAGCAGGCTTACTAATGCTGTTTCCAATTTTAACGTGTTGGTTACGGTTAGTAAGAAAATCCTTAAAAATCATGTGAGAGTTTCCCCTTATACCAATACATTCCAACTTGCTCACAAGTGCTGGAATCGAGACTGTGTCAAATGCCTTGGCCAGATCAAGAAACACACCCAGGCATTTCTTCCCAGAGTCAAGAAGGCTTACAACGTGATCTGACAGGGCACTCACGGCGTCTTCCGTACTTTTACCAGGCCTAAATCCAAATTGACAGTCTGACAAAATGTTATGGTGTTCCAAATATTTAACTAAACGATTATTTAATACTCTTTCAAGAATCTTTGACAGTGATGTCAGAACTGAAATTGGCCTGTAGTTACTAACACATAAATGAATCATAACTTAACCTACCAATAATACGATTGTTACAAATATATGTTTTTCTACTGAGGGGACTTCGCCCCGAGCTCCTCTATTCCTAGCTGCCCTAACCTAATGAAACGCTGATAATTGTGATCTTTGATGTATTATGATCTTTATACGTTATGGGTCTTAGACGAACTGAAATTAGTCCATTTAAGTGTTAAAAACATATTATGTACTTAATATGAATACTATGTACTTAATATTTCTTTTGTTGTTATAGGTAAAGTTCATTATATCTTGTGAACGTTTTTAATATGTAATTATATAGATTATGTTCTTATATCTCGTGAGACGCACTCAGAAAAAAATAGTGTTGTAAATAGCTGTTGCAAAAAATTGTGTTTGTGTACAATTGTGAGGCGCTTTTGTGTAAAGGCAAACATAATCCTTCATAGCACAAGTTAAATGATGGACGGGTATTGGACTTGCTTAGATTAGTTAAATGTGGTGTACCTAACTATATACGCCCGTGGATTTTGATAGTTAAATGTTGTGTACCTAACTAAATAGGCCAGTGGATATTGATAGTTAAATGTTTTGTACCTAATTATATACGCCAGTAGATATTGATAGTTAAATGTTGTGTACCCAACTATATAGGCCAGTGTTAATTGATAGTTAAACGTTGTGTACCTAACTATATAGGACAGTGAATATTGATAGAAAAACGTTGTGTATCTAACTATATTGGCCAGTAGATATTGACATGAAAATTGCAAAGCATGATGTTAAGGCAAATTAATAAAACAAACAGTGGCACCCTAATCGATAGGTCTTAAAAATTAGTGTAAGGTTTGTAAAAAAGATATAATTTATAGTTCAGTTCAGTTCATTTATACAATAATCAATATACATTGAATTTCAAATATTTGCACATAAAAACACATTAAATATACTTAAAAATACAAATAAAATAAAAACTGGATTTTTAAAAATTTCAATCATGCTATTATATAATTAATTATCTTAATGTCAAAGTAATGTACATATTATCACGTTTTTTTACAATAATATCATTTTTTTTATAATATTACCCAATTACGTGTTAAATATTCCTCAACTGTATAGAAACATTACCGCAGCAATACGAGTATTGCTTCCAACTTGCTTTCTTAGTGAATATTATATTCGGAAATAATTGCTCCGAAAGGAACATAATATGCTCTGGAGCTCGATCCGATTGCGGTTGGGTTGATTTTTTTACAAATTTAATTAACTTTATAATCATAGTATATGCTGTCGTCGAAAAATGCACACTTCATAAGTTTTAGAACATTAAGTGAAAATTTCGCAGTATTCCAAGCTCAGCAAGCTCCAGTTTTTCGATGTTGCAAATTTGGATTCACACTATCCTAACGGATCCAAATATATTAAAAATGCAGAACTACATCATGCTTTGCGATTTTCCCCTTTTAGTGTCAAACTTTACTGGGTTAGCTTAATATGTCCCTTGAGAAGTTGCTGAGACATCATCCATACAGATACATATCAAATGGGTTTTGATGAAATTTTGCTGCTATTAAGACTAGTGTGACGCAAAAAAGACGCAACATTAATATTTTGGTGTCGGTACGTTGCGCGAAAAATCATAATTGGGTTTTTTATTTATTATGCACATCAAAATATAGACCAATCAAATTAGCGAGACTTGGACATAATTCGATAACCCGTTTTTTTTATTATTTTATCGGATATTAATTGGATATATTAAATAAAAAATGCGTGATCGTAACATATTAAAAAAAAACGTAAGTTATCGTACACTACCTAATTTTTTTCTAAAAGCAAAAAAGGTAACCAAATACCATATTAGTATAATTTTGAGGTGCATTCAAATGCGATCATTCAATAGCAAAATTAACCTGAAACCAAATTCGCAATTACGTTTTTTTTCACAGTTCCTATCTGATCTAAGCAAAAATGGTAACTATGATGGTTGTATCTATTTAAGCTATATTGTCTTTTTAGACATTTGACACAAAAATTCAACATTAATTTTTAACGTTTTAATAATAATGTATTTCTCAGTAGGCAAAAATCGTAACTGTGATTAATTTGTTTATTAATATTAATAAACAAAATAAATTTGCCTTCTGAGAAATACATTATTATTAAAACGTTAAAAATTAATGTTGAATTTTTAGCTTTTTGTGTACTATAATCATGTTTTCATCAATATTAAACACGTTAATGTCACGCTTAAGAAATTGAAAATACGTGCGAACTTGTCGTGGAGCGGGATGCATGTGGTGGGTGCGGGGTGGGGAGAGAGCGGGGCGCCAGCGGCGGGTGTGCGGCGGACCGGCCCTGTCATAACGAGTGCGACATGAAGTACTCAAACTCAAACTCAAAATATTCTTTGTTCAAATAGGCCTAGCAACAAGCACTTTTGAATCGTCAGTTATATATTACATAAATTGAATCTAATTATTCAGAGCAATTTATTGATGCATATGAAATTTTAAAAAATACATGAATTACTGTAATGTATGTCAAAAGAGAGTATAATAAATTCACAAAAAGATCGTCAATATGTAAAATAAAAACATAAAAAATTGTATAATCTAGACAGTTTCTAGAATAAAATCTGAATGTCAAGAGGAAAATTTAACGTCAACAACTAATGTCATAGTTATGAAAATAGTCATTAAGATGTAATGTCATAATTATTAAAATATAATTAGTATTTCAACCACAATTATACCCACGGTGTTTTATCATTCATGTAGTCTTTTGTGCTATAATATGCTTTCGATATGAGTTTACGCTTTACATAAGTCTTGAATTTATTAATAGATAAATTAGTCACGTTTGTAGGTAGTTTATTATAAAACTTTACACAATTACACATGAATGATTTTCTTATTTTTTGGAGCCGAGTGGAGGGTACCGCAAGCTTATATTTGTTTCTAGTATTAATATTATGTATGTCACAGTTCTGTCTAAAATTTACAATATTTTTGTGTACATACACAATATTGTCATAGATGTATTGACAATGCATTGTCATTATATTAATGTCCTTGAACTTATCTCTAAGTGAGTCTCTATGTTTCATCTTATATATTGCTCGAATAGCCCTCTTCTGCAGAATAAAGACAGTATTTATCTCTGCAGCACTGCCCCAGAGTAAAATACCATACGACATAGTTACCATACGTTTATACTATGAAAGTAACTAAAATATACTAATCGAGCTGTCTTCACGTCTGTTAATTGACGGATCTTGCTCACTGCAAATGCTGCAGAACTCAGTCTATTCGAGAGATTAGCAATATGGGGACCCCATTGGAGTTTTGAATCTAATGTCAAACCAAGAAAAACAGCACTATCAACTAGTTCCAATTCCTCATCTTTCACATTGACACTAGTTTGCATGTGATTTACATTACTCGTGACGAACTTAATACATTTAGTATTTTTCTCATTTAACAATAAATTATTGACATTAAACCAATTAACTATTTTAGAAATGGCATTGTTTACATAATTACAAGCTTGTTGTTGCCGTGTGACTTTGAATATGAGTGAGGTATCGTCAGCAAACAATACTATATCATGGTGGGTCTTTACGAGGTATGGCAAGTCATTTATGTAGATAAGGAATAGGAAAGGTCCCAATATTGATCCCTGCGGTACACCCATAGAGACCAATGAACCCGGCGATCGCTGTCCATTCACGTCGACTCTTTGTATTCTATCATGTAAGTAAGACTTTAGCAAATTCAGTGCCGATCCTCGAACTCCATAGTAGTGTAGTTTCCTGATCAAGGTTTCATGACATACGCAGTCGAAGGCCTTGGACAAATCACAGAAGATACCTAAGGCATCGTGTGACTCCTCCCAGTCATCGAATATGTTTTGTTAGCTCGACAGCAGCGTCGGTTGTCGAGCGACCCCGCGTAAAACCAAACTGCTTATGATGCATTAAATTGTTAGCATTAAAATGTTTTATTAATTGGGATAAAACTAGGTTTTCAAAAATTTTGCTAAATGTAGGTAGCACAGATATTGGTCTAAAATTAGTGGGGTCAAAAGTGCTACCAGACTTGAATAAAGGAGTTATTTTACTGTGTTTCATTAGATCAGGAAACTCACCACAATCAACACTGTTATTAAATACAACCACTAAATCAGGCGCTATGACTTCTATTAGAAATTTGACAGAATGGACAGAGACTCCCCAGAGGTCACTAGTTTTTTTGACATTAATTGTTTTAAATGCCTTTACTACGTCTGAGGCACTAACATGTACAAAATGAAAATCTCTACTACATTCTGGGGCGTTGTCTTTTAATAACACAACGGCAGATGAAGGTGATGAATTTAAATACTGTGTTGTGGATACTGGTATCTCACTAGAAAAATTTTCGAATTCTGTTGCTATTTCTAAACTTGAATCTATAATTTTGCCATTTATTTTTAATTTAGGATCATTCATTGTGTGCTTTGATCTGCCACTTTCCACATTAATGACTTTCCATGTTGTTTTGATAATATCGGAGCTATTTTTTATTTTGTGGCTTAAATAAGTACGCTTAGCTATTTGACAATCTATTTTAATTTTTTTCGAATATTGTTTAACATGTTCTTTAAATTCACTCAATGCTCATGCGTTGACAAAAACGTCATAAGCGCCGCAGGATTTCATACATCTTACGCGTTTACGTCACACGGTCAAATTTTTGTAACGAACGGAACGTTCACGAATCTTGTTACTTAATTTAATTTGTAACTCACCATATTAGAATAAAGATTTATATAAATATATATAATATTGTTATTATTTAATAAATAATAGAATAAAATCTATACAATCTTTACGAAAATAAATTGGCTGTTGAATTATTAAAATAAAAACCGGCCAAGTGCGGGTCGGATCACACACAATGAAGGGTTCCGTACCAACCAACACCTACTAGTCCACATTTAAAACCACTATCCAATACAGTGAATCTAAAAAAATCATATCTTCACAGGGAACTTACGTCACTTACGACCTTTTGTTAAGGCAAGACACTTTTTCCGCAAAAACACAAAAACCGTAAATTCTATCTTGTTCAAAACAAAAATCGGTGAAAGTACTTATTAATGCACACCACCTCAATTTTTCAGAATTTTAAACTTCGTAGTTTGGAAATTAGAGGGGGAGGGGGACACTTTTTATGACTTTGACAACTAATGTCTCACCAAAGGTTGATTTAAATGAAATAGTTTTAAAGCAACCTCCATATCATTTTTAAAGGTCTATCCTTGGATATCATACCCCTCACGACTTTGTGTGTTAATTTTTTTTTTCATCCACCGGTTACGTGGATTGTTTGTTTCTAAGGTTTGTTTGTTTTGCCATTTTGCCGATACATGAATATCTGTGTGTATGTACCTTGTAGTGTGTGTGGCTGTACTTGTATTGTTGATGTGGTTTGCGTTTTAGACTGCTACATATAATGCGGGAATTACTTTTAATGATGATTTTACTTTTAGATTCAAAACTCCAATGGGGTCCCCATATTGCTAATCTCTCGAATAGACTGAGTTCTGCAGCATTTGCAGTGAGCAAGATCCGTCAATTAACAGACGTGAAGACAGCTCGATTAGTATATTTTAGTTACTTTCATAGTATTATGTCGTATGGTATTTTACTCTGGGGCAGTGCTGCAGAGATAAATACTGTCTTTATTCTGCAGAAGAGGGCTATTCGAGCAATATATAAGATGAAACATAGAGACTCACTTAGAGATAAGTTCAAGGACATTAATATAATGACAATGCATTGTCAATACATCTATGACAATATTGTGTATGTACACAAAAATATTGTAAATTTTAGACAGAACTGTGACATACATAATATTAATACTAGAAACAAATATAAGCTTGCGGTACCCTCCACTCGGCTCCAAAAAATAAGAAAATCATTCATGTGTAATTGTGTAAAGTTTTATAATAAACTACCTACAAACGTGACTAATTTATCTATTAATAAATTCAAGACTTATGTAAAGCGTAAACTCATATCGAAAGCATATTATAGCACAAAAGACTACATGAATGATAAAACACCGTGGGTATAATTGTGGTTGAAATACTAATTATATTTGAATAATTATGACATTACATCTTAATGACTATTTTCATAACTATGACATTAGATGTTGACGTTAAATTTTCCTCTTGACATTCAGATTTTATTCTAGAAACTGTCTAGATTATACAATTTTTTATGTTTTTATTTTACATATTGACGATCTTTTTGTGAATTTATTATACTCTCTTTTGACATACAGTATAGTAATTCATGTCTTTTTTAAAATTTCATATGCATCAATAAATTGCTCTGAATAATTAGATTCAATTTATGTAATATATAACTGACGATTCAAAAGTGCTTGTTGCTAGGCCTATTTGAATAAAGAATATTTTGAGTTTGAGTTTGAGTTTGAATGTTGTTTTTATTCCACCTAATTGATGTTATATCATTGGTAATTTAATTATTTATATGCCAGTTTAAATGATAACATCTTGTAGTGATAGTATGAGTCTAACCTACGTGAATTTCTTTAAATTATCCAAGCATACTCAAATTTAATAAGTTGGAATAATAACTATACTGCTGTAGTTCTCGAGTACTTAGGAGTATATTACGTGTTTAGATTTAATTATGAGGTTTACTATTGGGTTGTCATATTATATAAGTCTATGGATCTCAAACCTTTTTCTGTGCCAATCAAAGGAATTACTTGGAATCTTCTAACTTCTTATTGGTTTGATTCACCTGACCGAGCATTCCAAAATAAAACAGCCTCTACAATAAATACCATTTTTATATGGAGTTAATTATAAATATGATGCATTAGCAGCAGAAACAGGGTTTTTTTGAGAGGTAGTGCTTATGATATGTAGTGTATAAAACCCTTTTTTTCTGCTAACAGATACTAAGTATATGTTGGTACCTCAGCTCACCTCATTTGAAGTACGATATTGAACCTATTATACTATATTTTTGGAAATAAGGTACTCCTTAAAACTCATTTTAATTTCATGTCCTACCCAACACTAAATCATGTATCTCATTTTGAACAATTTAGTTATTATCGATTTATTAAACACAATATTTCAATAAATTTCCGCCCTAGCCAAACCGTGGTGCACCTCGCGTGTTTATAAAAGTTTGACAATCATTGACTATAAGCCTATAATAAATGAATGCACGAGACGACTATCACACGAGAATAGTTCTCGACTCGCGACAGCACGGCCGTGAGTTGAGAAACAAAGAAATTATTTTTAATTAAACATAACGCTCATATTAAAACGCAAGTAAGAGAAGATATCAATTAAACACTTGAAGTAGTTATGTATTTTTCTTTTCCAAAAATTACCAATATTTGTGACTTTAGAGATCCGCAAAGAGAATTTGTACAATTTTTAATAATTTATCAACATACATAATTATACTATTCAGAATAAATTATCTATAATTTCTGATAAGATAAGCCAGAAAATGTGTAACTTACCGAACCTTCTTTATTATTGATATTACCGATTGATTAATTAGTTTAATTTTGATTTATTTAACTGGAATGCAAGTGTCATATCATAATAGAGGTACTTTTACGAAATTATTTATTATGCTGTAATTATGAAATATAAATGTGTTTAAAATTTAGTTTTTCGGTTTTTTTACATTAACGCGGAACCTTAAAATGTTTAATTCTTTTTATTTTAACTGTAACTAACAATACTTCATATCATAGAAAAAGAAAATTACAGTTATCGAATTATGTCCAGGTTTCGCTAATTTTCTTGGTCTAATAGTTAAACAATGAACTGTGTGATTACGTAACATTATCGAGTGTTCGTACGATAGATCTGCCATTTTCCATTCTAAAAGTGATAGATTATGTAATCAACTAGCCTGAGACTAAAGACTCGACATCAAATTTAATAATAATAGCATTAGGCACCTAGTGAGATAGTTATTCATACAACTATTTTATAAAACTGACAGAAATAGTCATTTTGATTTGTTATCCTTTGTCACAGTTACACTTTTTTTATCTGATATTGCCCACCCAAGTTAAGGATGTTTTTTTTATTGTAAGCCGTCAGTCATTTTAAACATGCACTCATTTTACCTGCGAGGTTTTCTGTCCCTCTTCGTGTTACGCGTATCTATATATTAAGATCTCTATAGAATCGTTACTCTGTGCAACTAGCAGATCATGGAAACTGCAATGTTTACTTTATTTCATTCAGAAACCATCATTCCGGACAAATCGGCATCAACGATGGACTTCGACCTCAACTCCTACCCCAAGAAATTCTATTCCGAATTTGCGAGATTTACAAAATGGAAAGGACATAAAAGTAATAGATTCGTAAACAACTATCCTGAGACTAACCAGACGCGACATCAAATAATAATAACATTAGGTACCGAGTGAGATAGGTAGTCATACATACAACTTTGTATAAGGCTGACAGAGATAGACATTATCAGTTGTTATCCTTTGTCATAGTTTCACTTTTTTATCTGATATTACCCGCCCAAGTTAAGGAGTTTTTTTTTATGGTAAGCCATCAGCCATTTTAAACAAGTTTAGTACTCAATTTACATGCGACGTTTTCTGTCCCTCTTCGTGGCACGCGTAATTATAATATATATTAGGATCTCTATAGAATCATTACTTTGTGCAACTAGCAAGTCGTGGTAACTGTAATGTTTGCTTTATTTCATACAGACACCGTCATTACGGACAAAAGCGGCGTCAACGATGGACTTCGACCTCGACTCCCACCTCAAGACATTCAGTTCCAAATTTGTGAGATTTACAAAATGGGGAGAATATAAAGTAAAACAAATTGCAGAAGGAATAAAGCGCTTTAAATATATAGTAGAGCTCGGTATATGTCCCGAAATACTTACGACTACAAAGAAACCGGTTGAAGAAGACAAGAGCAATAAAACTCAAGTCAAAGACAATAAGACAATACATAATCCAAAGGGATAGTAGAAATCAATTTTTCCCTTTAAAAAAATATGACCGAAGCATTGCATACCTAATATTAAAATACTTAAATTTTATTTTGTCCTCATCTGTCACTTTGACATTCGTGTTTGTGAGAAAAGGACAAAACTCATATTAGTTACCAGAAAGAAAAGTTAAAGAAAGTGAAGTATGTTATATGAACAAGGATTGAAAGTATCAAGTGGATCAGGTTCAAGCTCTGGGACAATAAGTACTTGAATTGCGACTAGCTTCAGCATTTGCGAGACCATTTTGCCTTATCATGAGGTACATTTTCTAAAGCAACTGTAACAACAAACATACATTTGAATACACAAGTAAATTAAATCAACACATAAAAATGGAATTTAATATCGAAACACTGGCATTTAAGTACTCGTCTTCTTTCAGAACATATCTAAATATAAGGAAACTGACAGGAGATGAATAAAATAAATATAAAATACGCTGTTTCATGGCGTAATTAAATTCTGTATTCTACATGCTGAATAGATCTGGCCGCTACTCCTTTGGCTAACGATGTTGCGTTTATATCAGAATAAATTAGTAAGTAAGCCAGTGAAAAATACATGGTTTTGCTACTCGCACAAACTAGCAGGAAATACATGAATTCGCTGCAACTACTAATCAAGGTGCACACAGGCCTTTCTCCGTCTCGTCTATGAGGCATCCTTACTCTATAGCCCTTTGATTTATCAGCGCCTTAGTAAACATAAGTATTAGTCGATATAGTATATCATATTAAAGAAATAAGAATCGAAACCAAATTTTATGTCATAAAGTTTGAATACATACCTCAATAAATAAGTATCCAATGCATAGGGTTGTTTAAATTATTTGTATTGTGTGTCTTTGTGTAGGTATATTTTAGTAGGTAATAACAATACAGACGACGGATTTTTGTAATGTTCTTTTGTGTATTTTATTCCATTACGTAACTTGCACGAAGGTTCCTACTAAGGCCAGTAACAAATCGGCAAGTAACAAATATTTTTATCATTTCCCATATTCGATAAGTGTGTCAAATTAGATTTGTCAAGCGGGGCTAAAGTAGTACATTTAGTCCCTAGGGAAAATATGAATACATAAATTCACCTATTAAATCCACCAATCACAGAACACTAATTTAAATCTTTAAAAAACATTTCATATTTGGTATCAACCAACCAGAATACAGCTTTCCTAAAATCGACCATCCAGGAAAAAAATAATTTCTCTTAAGATTAAGTTTGTAGTAGTCCTTATTGCACAATAATTAAATAAGTGATTAAATCGTTAGAGCAATTGCAAAGCTTTGAAGCGCTCAATGGCGAAGCTCAGTAGCTTTTATTCGCGCTTGATTATTCCGCGTGAACCGCGGTGTCTACGTTTTGTGTGTCAAAACATTTAGAAAAAGAACACGCCACCGATTTAGATATATGTGCGCCGTGGAATTTATTATTAATTTTGGGTGAATGACCTTTGTTTATTTATTATCTCGCAATCGAAGTGAAAAGTAGATTGTAAATCTCTGGTCTAAAAGCCATATTAGGTACCCCTCGAACTATTCTCCCTCATTTATAATAATATGGAATATAACTATCTCGTGGTATGCTCTATGCCTCATTTTAGACCCTTGTCATACAATCTACTATTTATCGCTGCTACTCCCAGAACGTAATTACGACTAAATTCTAATCGCAATTGCAATTTACAAATCAGTATTAGTAAAGGCTGTTAGCTGATTGAGTTTAATACAATACAAATAGCTACAAAAGAATAACCAAAAATGCAGGAAGACAGAGGCAGAGGTAGGAAACGATAATCACATAGACCGGAAAAGTTTTCAGCCTATTTACTTATTTTTACCCGCACAATAATAGAATTTGCCTTTAAGCAGCGTACGAAACTCCCGGGAAATTTGGGACTTTTCATACAAGCCAGTCCCGGGACCGCAAACCCTAGTTGCAATTTCGAGAAATCCATAGTTAGTAAAGGGTAGCTTATTTACAACCCGAGTTAAATTCGCTCTGACTCTGTCGTTAGTTCTAGGAAGATCTTTAGTTTCTCTGCACTTAATATTAGCCGTACCCGGCTGACTGAACTAATTAGTTAATTAAAGAGTTAGTGTTATTTCATTTTCAAGAATTTATCTAATATTTCTTAGCGGTGATATCAGTTTTTCTATTATATAGAATAGACTAGGATGTCTGAGGAATTTAAACAGTTCATTTATTTCTAACTATAATAAGTTTATTCGTATATTTAAATAGTAATAGTTTGTGTTGTGTTGCGTACGGTTCAAGTCCTTAGCAAAATATTTGTGATTAAACAGGTAAACTGAGAAAACACCACAAGTAGGTACCAAACCATTAGCGCTGTAAATGGCTCCAAATTTGAGATACGTATTCATTATATTACATAATAAGCATTTAGGTACTTATCTACTAAGCCCGGAGATTCCCGACGACATATTATTGTCATTATTTGCTCAGAGGGTTCAACAATCCGGTGATCGGTCTATGGCATTGTTGTTTTTTTTCAAACAAGCTTACGATACGACTTATGTGTCAAACAAGCTTAACTGATGGTAAGCAGACACCGTAGCTTATGGACGCTTGCGGTTCCAGAAGAATCACACGTGCGTTGCCAGCAATTAATGTTGACAGCTAGACACATGTATATACATTATACAAGTCCCTCACTCTCGACACAACACATTTTCACTCACATCTAAAGTTAGTACGAGTATATAGGCATAATGCACAGGAACCCACACATTAAAACAATGTAGTACTAGGTGAATAGCGTTAATTTTAAGTCCTATTTCTACTTTATTAGTAACATTCGAAATTCGAGTATAGGTGTAGGTACTATTCGTAGTCATATCGTTCACCATTTCACCATTAGGTGCCGTTACACTTGCATTTGAATCATATATTCCAATATATATTGACGTGAGTTGAGTGCTTTTAGGAGTACGGATGTCATATTGCACATGACAACATTGTCGGCAAATAGGGTTATGAAGTGATTCTACGTTGCGATACTATGCTTGCGGACCATTTCGCAATTCTGGTGCGAAAATAATGGATAAGAATTTGCTCTTTCAAGATACTAATTATTGAGTCTATTTCACGTTCACTATGATATAATAGAATGGATAATGGGTGGAATTTAGGAACAGCTTTATTACATTTTAATTTCGTTCTTACCTCTGCATATATCTCGCTATGTTTATGTTTCTGAACTGCTTGTATTTTATTGAGGTATGCAATAAAGAGTATACTAATAAATACACCACATTTATTTTCTGCACTGCCAATCATACTATACATTTAAATAGTGATTAAATGCACTTCTATTTTGGCCACCCTTATCAACCCAATATATTTTTTATGGGCTATTCCTGGTGACGATGAGGGCGGGTTGTACCAAATTACGATTACTGACCCATCAACGTTAAATATGATGTCGGCCGCTGTTATCCCATAGACATGTATAATGGGTTGTGCTCCGAACGTAGAAAGAAGATTCTATAGAAGGAGGATTAGCGAATGCCCAAAAGGGACGGACTTATGATAAGCTGTCTAAATGGAGATGTATCGGAAGACTGATACATCCATTAGCACGATTCTGGCATCTCACACAGACAGTCAGTTGATAGTCTATTGATCGATGACGTATAGGTGTCACTCGCCGTCGGCAGAGCATTCGTCCTCACACCTTGGAAACGAAATGCGCACGGTACGGTTTCAGAGGAATTTCCTCCCTCGGACGCTCCAGTGGTGGAATAAGCTCCCTGCCGAGGTTTTCCCGAGGGACTACAGTATGGGGTTCTTCAAGAAAGGAATGTTAAAAAAAATTAAAGGGTCGGCAACTCGTATGTAACACCCCCTCAGTAGCAAGCGTCCATAGGCAGCGGTGACCCCTTACCATCAGGCCGCACGCTTGTTTGTCAGCGACGTGGTATAAAAAAGACACATCATTTTTTTTCGGTTTGCTTCAACATAATTTATATGGTTACCTACTGAATACTAGGCCAGGCCACGAAGGGATATAGAGGGAAATGCTTGGAACACAATTTTATACTTCGTAACTTTGTTTGGACTAGTTAGAAGGTAAACATATCAAAAGTCCCCACCCATAGCCCTTGAGCCGGAGGGGGGGAGTAAAAATAATTATTTACCCCATCTAGCCTTCCTAGAAAACCAACGGTTGGAGCAACAGTCTTCAAATTTTCACAGTTTAAGTATTTTGATATCCCACAGCTATACAAATTATCTAAAGAAAAACAAAGGAAACTTTCCCCTTTGAAATGTCATTAAAAATAATCATAGCGAAAAACTGTGTAGAACCTTTTTTGTAGAGTATTTTATATTATTTACTTATTTGTAGGATTTTTTTCTTGGTATGAGCCACTGTTAACGAGTTTTTATTGAAAAACTGAAAAATGGGACCTTTAATACAAAGTCAAAAATTGTGTTCCATGCACCCTCCATATCTTATTTTGAGCATTCGTTGCCTGAACTGTACGTGTCACAAACAATACGATGATTGTTTATAATAATCTGCGCTAAATGTCCACAATGACCAGAGTCTCTAGTACTTATAAGTTTTTTAGAACCAAAACACGAACGCGTTTGCGTTTAGTCTCAATTTGTTTAGCAACGCGTGCAGCACCTCTGGCGGTAACTATTATTTGCCATATAAATTGAGACTAAACGCAAACGCGTTCGTTTGTGTTTTGTTTCGAAATAACTTATACTAGAGGTCTAGTTAGCTGGTTTTTTTGTTTTTAGTCCTACTCATCGTTTACACACCTACTATTATGATGCTGCTGAAAATAGATCACAATCGCGTGAAAATGAGAACAAAAACTGAACAAACTTCCGCAAGTGAAACATAACATAAATAAAACAGAATTTTAATTCAAACCATACAAAAAATGCTATAGTCCTCTTTACAACGTCATGGAGTCATAAAATAATTTCAGTGCGAGTGCCTGGACGCGAGCCAGACGTGGCGGGACTGGGCTTATCCTGGGCAGCCATTCACTACGCTTTCCTACACCTCGAAAAAAACCATTATAAGTCTACGAACCATCCGACTACGCAAAATTAATTACTCTCGGGGTCAAGGGATACTGGGGGTGAGAGTTGAGACGTGTCGAGATAATATTTGAATCGCATGTTGCGCTCCGAGCTCAAACTTTTAAATAACATCCTTTCTAACCCCCGGGCTATGATAAAATGTGCACGACTGAAGCGATTTTCAAGTTTTTGAGTTGGTTATGTAACGTTCTTTAGGGTCTGGGATGAAACCTGTGATAAGTAAGGAGATTCTAGTCATCAGCTTACATTTTCAGTTTATTTTATTTTTTCACAATTTGCTTTGTTTTCTGATCCATACACACCTTAAGTTTTTCCTGACAATAGCAGGTGTAAGTATCTCAAGATTAGAAGTAAATCCTGACTTGTCTAATGTTGCAATGTCATGTCGAAAAATGTTATCTATAAAATTAGAGTCAAGCGCGAGTTGAATGCGTCATAGTCATTAGGCGGATACATAAATATCCACCCTAAAAAATATGTCTGTCTACATCGTGGTATATGAGTGAAATGTACTTTTATGAAAATCTTGAAGCCAGAATTTAATTTCCATTGCAAAATTATTCTCATATGATTTCACTAAAGACTATAAGCAGTAACAATTTCATCGTTAAAGAAAATTGGTCGTTACCAGTTAAATAATGTAAAAAAATACTACGCGCCTCAAGCTGCTAGAAGTGGAATAAGCATCGTAGATTCTTCGTGTAGGAATCCGATAAGTTTCGATTATTAGCCATCTACCGAACTCTGCGCGTTCGAAATGTCGCAAATTTTTACGATAATATGCTGTCGCGCCACATTTCTGGAAAAATAGCTAGCGGTTATGGCGGCTGATACCCTAGCTGTTCCGCACTCGACACATTTTATCCATAGATGTTACTTTGAGTATAGATATAATTTACATTTGAGTACAACGATTGCATAGGTAGTGGTAGGCGCTCGGCATAACGATGAGTCGTAGAGGAGCTTTCTCAAGGTTTTGCATATTTAATGCCATGCCGTGGTACGCCACAACAAAATTCAAACTGAAAAAGTTAAGTTTTTAACAAAACCTATAATCGTACTTTGACATAGTAAAAAGCAGTTAATTAAAAGCAGTTCAGTATTTATATACAAAGAAAAACTTCATATCTATATTATTTACCCGTTTTTTTCGTCGACAGTGCAGAAAAGCAAAGTTTGTTAATATGTAAGAATATAGGAAATAATGAGAAATATGTCCGTATATATAAAGTATTCCAATCCACTCAAATACAAAGTTTGTCACTAATGTGTTTTATGTTCATCGCAGAGGTCGGTGTGATTTAGTTAATTATTAATCTTAAGGTTAAATACTTACTAACTGTCGTGCATGCATAATTCTGCATCAGTTGGCACAGCGCTGTATTAAATTAGATATGCCGGCATGTCGGTCGGTGCCGCACAGCCGGATCATGATAACACGTATATCTCATAACAAATGCACCATGAAACCCGAGACCTATTGTGTAATGACTTGTAACTTATATTGTTAACGGATATAATTTATATGAAGAAAGTTCCGCTCATAGTATTGTTACAAGTCATTCATTATGCAATATAAATAATAGGCGGACACTCTTATACGAAGTTCAATAGTAAACTCAATAATATGTTATGAGTATAGTCTGTCCGGTGACCTAAGGCGAAAGAGCCATAAAAATGTAAGCAATAAAGTTATTAGTGCATTTTTATTTCGAATGGTCACAAGTCGTAACATGAACTTTTGAATTGCAACCTAAGCCTAGCTTTTCCCGTCCTCTCCGGGAGAAAAAAATGATTCTCATTTTTTTTCCTTCATTAAAAAATTCCCAATTTCCAAAATTTAACATTTTCTGACGAGCTCGAATATCTCCGATATGGGTAGGTAATAACGGCTTAATATAAGTTCCCGCCTTCTACCGGTCCCTGGGATCCAAGGTCTCATTTCAAAAGAATGCTATTATGTATTTTACGGCGACGGCTTAAAATACCTTGCGTGTTCCGTAAACAGAGTTATCTCAACAACTACCGTCAAATATTTTTTGTATCATTACTATTTGTCTTGCTGTCGTTTGATATTGAACTTTAGTGCAAACAAATATTACGTTAGCTTTAGCTATATGTAAGAAATGACTTAGGATCTTTTGCAATAGATTAGCTAAATAGCTTATATTTATGGCTGTTCAGCCTAAGACCACCGGACAAGCTATACTAGATAATTTATTTACTCACTAAGAATATTGATTAATTTTTACTCTACGCTGGTAGCAAACAAGCGTAGGTTACCGTAGCATATGGACGCCTGCAACATCAGGGGACTCGCAAGTGCATTGCCGACCCTTACACTCTTTTCTTGAAGAATCTCATACTGCAGCCTGTGCAGCCGCTCGGATAAACCGCAGCGGGGTGAAAACCACAACCGGAACGGACGGAGTCGCGGGCATATGATTAGTACTTACAAAAGGTTGAATTTTACAAAATTTATGTTTAAATTTAAACTTTCGTACCTAAGTCATGTTAAAACTGTATAAAAAACTCACGTTAGAATTGTCACTCCCGGCGACATGTTACGAACTCTTCGGGAGTTCTTCTTCACCTATACCTATATAGATTAGCTAGCCGGCTATATTGTGCACCGAGTGACTGCATCTTCGAAACAAAGCTTGGATTTGCGATACACAAGCATCAGAGCGTTGCATATTCCCGAATAAAAAAAGTCACTCTTGAGTAATTAACTTTAATCCAATGAATAGCCACTTGAATTTATTGGAAATAAAGAATTAGGTACAGGTAGTCTATTTAAGGCTGTAGGTATATGCCCAAGCCCACATTTTAGTGAGAAATGTCTCTCCATTGGTCTTAGATGGCTGCATTCAATCGCTGGCAGTGCCACGGTAGGAGTGAACCGTGTGATAAATCGCTGCTTTCTGGGAAACTTGTAGTATCATCACGACTCAGCCGGTTTGCTCCACTTAAGACTCTATGAGTTTATTTGGTTAGCAGATTTACAAACATTATCAGGAAGTTACAGTTACTACTCCCATAATTAGTTATTTTCTGAGAATTCTGTACAGTGATCGTTCTGATCCGCTGTACTATGAAATAAGTAGTGAATTATAGATGGCGAAAGGCACAGTTGAAAACATAAAAGTTGTCTTTCCTGTGGTCAATGGGATTAATGGGCTTATGTGTCTATACGTTATATTTTTACTACATATATGTAGAGATATAAAAGCTGAGACGCCGTTTATTCGGATTATGACCCCAACCAAAAATTTGCCTTCACAGCCCTTAATTTTAATTGTGTGCAAAGAAAAAACTTAAACCTACAACGGTGAATAACCTGAAATTGTTCAAAATTTCCATATTTTCGTTCAATACCTCATTAAAGCGGACTAGATTTTTTTACTTACCGTCAAAAAACATGAACGTATATAAAATTTATCTTGTACAGTTGACGTCATAGATAAGTACTTATACCTTCTGCAACTTATTCCATATTATAATAAGGTGAACAATGTGTAGATTATTTGGAGTCGACTGTACTTCAAACAAGGTTTATAACAATACCGGAGCGCCTTTTGGCGATCAATCAATTATCGTCCCCAGCCGCGTTGTGAGCCGAATGCTACTGAACCGAAATTTCCACAGGGAACAGACGGACACTCAGTTTGTTACGGGCCTTTGTGAATCTAACTTCATGATGAATATAGGCCACATAATCGAAAAATTGAAATTTGGTTGAATGCTACAATTAGGACGTTGACTCATAGTAAAATTAGCAACTATTTATGAACCTTCTAAAACGCTGCTAGTATAAAGTTTGCATGGAAATATGAAAAAGTGACGTCACTTAATTCTGTGGTCAAACAGTGTCCTTGTTTCGATATTTATGTATTTATTTATTATATAAATAACAAAAATGACACTTTACCGCATTTTTTATTTGACTTGCAATTGACTTGCATTAATTGCATTTAATGATGATGTGTTTTCTTAAAATCTTAACTTAAATAACGACTTAACTAGAGTCCGCTCTACGGAAATAATATCAAAGCTTATTGTCACATTAGTTCATACAAATGTAACGTTTATTATCTCAGATTTAAGTCCTTAGGTACGCCATAAATCGGACATAAAATGTTAAATCGCTGGGAATCATAAAACATTCCGACAGATGACGGTGGCGACAGTTATACTCGTATTGTAAGACGATTCGGCTGAGTATTGTCATTTCTAGTAAATTAAAAAACAAGTAAGTCCATATTTTCAAACAATGTTTATTGGCTACTTTCGAATCCTTACACAAAACTACATTTTTTTTCGAACTATCTTTAGCTTTATAGTTATTTCTCAGAAATGTTTTCAAATAAGTCAAAGTAACTAAGTAACCCAAATTAAATCCAAGTATCTCAAATATCTCAATAGTAATAGTTTATGCACCACCTACTTTTCAGCTTTATGGTTCACTTCTCCACTACCCAAAGGTTGTCTGGAAGAGATCGCTCTTTAGCGATAAGACCGCCTGTTGTTCTGCCTCTGTCTCCCTGTATCTTTGTTTTTTTTATGTGCTGTTTGATTATGTGAGGTGTGCAATAAAGAGTATTTGTATTGTATTGTATTGTATCTCAAAAAACGAGCAATTCAAATTAGTTGCATGTTTATACATTGGGAAAATCAAATTAAGTACCTACTAAGGTTAAATCAAGTAACTCGATAAATACTTGTTTTTATCTTGGTCATCATGCCGGTTGTTTATTAAAATAACCACAAAGCCCTTCACCCAAAACAACTCACCTTACCTACTTGTTTCTAGCGTGGATATTTTAAGTATCTTTTTTTTAAATTTCAAGCTAAAAACTATTTTCAGTCACATGGCCGTGATGGCTTCAGTTACAGGTGATTAAATAATGTTAGGCAATGATTTAGAAAAAATCACTTCGATAATCGTTTACGTACCTTTTAAGAAATAGGCTGTTAAAGTAAAAAAATCCTTTTTTCGCTCCCCTGTAAATTTACGAGTTTGTTTTTAACATTTAGCAGCCGTGATGTAATTTGAATTTAAACTTTCGTGAGTCATGTTAAAACTGTATTTTATTAAACGAATTCAGGGGGATGTCAACCTTGTCAACCCGTCGCGAATGCGCTCAACCTGAAAAAGAACTCCCGAAAAGCTCGAAACATGTCGCCCGGAGTGACAAAATACGTGACTGTTAACCGTTTACTAAAATACAGTTTTAATCTTACTGTGATCCGTCGAATTGGCTGCCGATACTGTAGTTACATATAGTCATATAATTATCTATTTGACGCAAAACTCCGTCCTATAATATTCCAAATTCATGGGCTGATTTCGGCCAAGGCGACTGGAGAAATTAGTGAGCTCTCTCTCAGGTGACTGAAATAGCCTATCTTTGCAATGAATTCTTTGCAAGGTCAGCACCGCGTATGCTTACCTCACATTTATAATATTAAAGTAGGATCAGGATAGATTGACCCAGTGCAATTTATATAGAATCTCCCGGGCGTTACAGACATGTCTAAATATAATGAAACGAGTAACATGCGTCTTTGTAGTCAAATATCGCTCGACATGACTGTATCTGTGTTTTAATATCCCGTTTGTCAGTGTCACTTAATATTTCAAGCGCAATACGTATTTAAAGGACTCATTGGGAGCATATCTAGCTCACTAGCGGCCATGTGTTACATCCCTGACTCTTATCTGATTTTTCCAGCTGGTTGCAGCGAACTCATGTAAAATGCATGCGGGGCCTGCACCTAATTGTTGTAGCAATTTTTAAACCACTAGTGTAATGCAATTTTATTTTTACTATTTTATTAACACGTAGTATCTAATTAGGGTGAAAAATAGCCTTTGTAGCAGTCCAACTGCAGTCGGAAGTAGTTAATAAGCGCATTATATTTGAATAAATATAAATATTATTAGTAATGCTTTTGGGTTGTGAAAGGAGAAAATTTGCTTTCACTTTTCATGCAAATGATTTTTGAGCTTTTTAGTATAGATAACTAAAACAGAAACACGTCGTTTTTTTAATTAATATGCAATTGTATTATTTGTAGAAAAAAAAAGGAAATTGATTTATTTTAAAATCCAAGCTCTCGGATCGGCATCCGAGGCAGCCTGCGATATTGCGAACTCTGCGGGGTAACATAATGGCGCTGCAACCAAACGCAACACGATATAAATCTACCCTCCTAAGTCACACGATTCGAGTGAGACAGGAACGGCAGAGTCGCGACTTGACAGCAAGTTTTGCTACTCCATCTGATTAGATACAACCATCACTCTGGTTGATGATCTTGTGAGTTATCTGATCAAATTATACTTGTTCTATTATAGGCACACCGTCTCGTTACTACTTCATAAATAATATCCAAAAATTGAGCGGAGTGACACTAGCCCACAACACAGACATGAATTTCAAAGCCTACCTCAAATTTACTTAGATAACCCTAAATAGCTCGAGTTTTAAAATCTACATTGGCATGACAAACTTATTCAAAAAAGCTGAGCTTAACTAGATGTTGACTTAGATGTCAAAAACCCAATAGACCCATTTACTGGATATCGCGGGAACGTATTAGTAACGCTGGGAGCTGATACTGACGTTCGAATCTAATTCCATTCTATTTGAGTACAGCCAAGCCAGCTCTACTAGTGTCAGTTATCGTTAGAACTCTAACACAGCTTAAAAACACTCTGGAACACAAATATAAACACTTTACAAAATTCAGCCTATAAACTCATCTGTAGAATCTTCACTTAGAATTTATTTCAGCCAGAAACTAATTTAAACAATTTAATACGCCAGCGGCCGACGTCTGAGAACTATCTGACTAGAACATTCTCTTTGCCATTCCCATTGCTATGAACGGCTCGCATTAAATGGAGTAATTGGAATTCCCCTCGTGTGTGAAATTGGCGTCTTCATTGGGGCGTCGAAATGACTTCAACCTCTTCGTGAAATATGTATCAGCTTATAAAAGGACATAAAGTTACTTAAATAAATAAAAATAAAAAAGCCTTTTATTATTCCATACATTTAGCATTACCGTGTTACCGCATGCAATAGATAATATTATTACGTTACATATTAATTACATTTACAATTTATTTCATCGAAAAAGCTAAGATTACATTTATTTAAAAATTAGATTATTTATGTATATTTGTATTTACTTTTTCATTTATTTTTATTTTATTAATTTATCCATTCATTTCAATATAATTAAGTATGGACCCCACTGCGGGTAAAGGCCTCCTCCAAAGTTGCCCATTGGTTGCACAAGTTGCTTTGTTGCGCTATTTTAGTCCATTATATGTATATTTCTCTGCTATTTCCGCAATCTCGTCTTTCCATCTAACCTTTGGTCTGCCGACTCGTCTTGACCCTGTTGGTCAAGCCGAGTTTTGACTGTTGAGTTTGGGGCGTTGGTTCTGCCTTTTCTCCGAACTTTTTTTGTCCGAATTTCATTTGCTAACCAACATTTCGCCGATGGTTCACTTTGACAACCAACTATTAGCAAATTTTTGTATGACAACGTTCCATTTGGCAGAATTATTATAAAGCGGATTATTGTAATGACTCAATACTTTTGGCATACTGATCATTTGTCAAATCTTTCACTAGGCCTAACAACTGTTAAACCAATAACGTTTCGTCAGTGTAACAGTGCCCTTTGCATATATGAGGCAAAATTTGCTGCAATAGACATCAACAGTTTTTCCTCTGTGTGTGATGATTTGTGATGACCTGTTGATTTTTTCTACCTTGTCCAGGTATTTCTTCTTCTTCTTTTCTGGTGGGGCTTCACACATTATCGTTTGTATTTCTCCTTCATTTGAAATGATTTCTTCCATCAAGAAATAAACACCAGGGTGATTTTTTTCAATGATTGTGTTTATTTTGAGGCTTTGGCTGAGTTTTGTGCGCGGCAGCGGCCGGCGAAGCGCCAGAACCGACTGTTTTTTTATTCCCTTGGCATAGCGGCCCCTCATCGGTCAAAAGTCCGTTCTTTGAAACCTCACTTATTGCTTAGAATCGACTTTTTATTGTTCATAAACATTAATAAAAAAACCTGTGTAATTAAAAAACAAAAACCTACATGATGCTGGTGTGTGGCCGGTACTCGGTCGTTCCATTGGAGACTTCGTGCTTTTGCGAGCTGGCAGTTGGTGTGGCGTGTGGCAGTATCTGAAAGCCCTACTTACTGGTCAACATGCAAATCGTAGCAGCACACCATGGCAAACATTGTATATCCGGTGAGCAGTTTTCATTAGGATTTTGGAACAGAGTACTGACGTGCTATAGATCAGTTTGTCGATATTTTAATGGGATTTGGAATTATGGAAACTTGGTAATCCTCATCAAAATCGTTTAATGACAATACTGAAATTGTTTTCATAAAGTTACTTTTTAGAATTATATTGTGTTGTCGGCTTTTCATCACGATCCGTAATTATGAACATACTTTTTTGAACATATTAGAAAAATTAGTTACTTTATTTCACCAAATTTGTGATTTTATACCACACTTTAAGTATAGACAGCAAAAGCAGCTGCAACGCTCTTAATCCGGTATTGCTTTGGTTGGTGTTCCTAAAAAGGTATACAGTTCAGTGGTTGCAAAGTTTGATTAGGCACACAATCACCAACGGAACATCCGTTGGTGCGGATGGGCACTTAGGGCCATCCGTTGGTGCGGATGGGCATTTAGGACCATCCGTTGGTGCGGATGGGTAAGTGTATGAGTCGTTGTAGCGACTTATCCTGTATATTAGGGCCATATGTTGGTGCGATGAGTATCTGGATGTGCCGTCGATGCGGACTCGTTAAGTTTCAGTAGCATAACTCAGATTTACGCAATGCAAGCATTTGCTTAGGTGGTATTTTTGCCTACTTAGTGACTATTCTACTGTCGATTGAGTTAAAACTTGTAATCCTTTTTGAGGCCAAGATTAGACTCTTTTTAACGCCCTATGTATGTGGTGACAACAGATAGGTACAGCAAAATGAGCATCGCAAACCTACGCTTCTATTTCTGTGTGGAGTTATATGAACGATAATCATTTTATTGGAACAAAATATAGTTTTAGACTGAGAGTAAAAACTTTTCGAGGAATATGAATACCTTTACTGTTTGATTTAGCTTCTATCTGTGTGTTATGACTCTTTGGTCAGGATTGACCGAGCGATGTGATACTGTTTGGATTTCTGTTTTTTGCAGATCGGCACACGAGGACGTATGCTATGCAGGATGGCCGTGTCGGAGATACATTACATAACAGCCTGATTAGCAGATCAACGCTCTCTCAATCTCGTAGATTAGATTAAGAAAACTTAGTTTAATGTTGGAAACGCCAAGCGGTGATAGCTTGGGAGTGGTCTGCGTTTGGTCCGTAAGGGTACTTGCTAAAACATGCATTGACAACTACCCTTTTCTAAACTAACTATAAGTCACGTTGACAGTATAAAAGGCTCTGGCCCCTTGTCTAAGACGATTATTTTTTCTGACTTTGTGGCGCACGGACGTAAACGGAGAATGCTCCGCGTTTCTGACTGTACTGAAATTGCCTGAAGGCTTATCCTGAAGTTGTAACCGATCCAGTGCTTACTTTGAAATAACCAATACAGTGTAATAAACTCTATTAGTGATGTTTTATTCCTTATTTCCGTACGTCAGTGTGAATATAGAGTTACGAAGTAGTGATGATGAAATGTGCTCGATGCCATCCCTACCTACCACTGGTCTATTGCATACACCGCTCGACCAACCACCACTATATCACCCATCGAAGCCGCCTCGTCGATATATGTATGTTCCAGCTATTAAATTTAAACACCAGCATGAAATGGGTTGGATACTGAAGGATGCGGGACATCATTACTTAAGTAACCACTTATCATCTAGTTTATATGTAAAATAATCGTACTAATATTATAAATGACACTTTGGATGATTGTTACTCAATCACGCAAAAACGTCTTAATAAATTATGATTAAACTTGGTATAAAACGAGTTTATAACCTGGATTAACATATAGGATACTTTTTATCCCGAAAATATATCTCGAAGGGATGAAATAGGGAGTGGAAATTTACGCGGACGGAGTCGCGGGCAAAAGCTAGTTAGTAATAAAACAAAAGTATGTAAGTGGCGCTTGTTTTGTTTTGAGTAGTACATAAGTAAATATTTACATAGTTACCTGCAAGGTAGCCCATGTTTTATGCCACAGTTTGGCTGAAGACCTGGGTAGCGTATTTGACTTTCATTTTTGGTATTTTGGAAGGTATGCAGTGAAAATCAGTTAATTTAGGCACTAGACGAATACCCTTATAGCCGGGATTTTCATTATGCAAGTCAGTTATATGAGACCATTTGGCTGTTTTAGTTTTGCCGTCTTGTATATATAGTAAATTTTTAGTTAATAGATTATTTCTTATATACTTCATCAAATGGGGTGGGTCATACAAGGGCACAATTTCCTGGTCATTTATTAAGATAATATTATCTTTAGGTTCCTGTTCTTTACGCAACTGGGTCGCCCTTGCTTCCTGCGTTAAAAATTTTATGCACTGCATATTATTAGGACCCTGGTCCAGCAGTTCAGCGAGCTCCGCTTCAGTGCCATGCCAGTTCTCCAAAACCATTCTCATAATGTGTTCACCGATGAGATTGAACAATTGCGGTGAGAGGATGCATCCTTGACGCACTCCACGCTCTGTTTGGAAGGGGTGTGATACGCAAGCCTCCATTCTCACCCTCGATTTGCCACTCAGAGAGATTTTGCACGAGAAAGGTGAGGTGCTTCGGTACTCCCATTTCGCTCATCACATCAAACATCTTTTTCCAGTTGATGCAGTCGAAGGCCTTCGCGTAGTCTATGAAGCACATAGCGGCACTGATGTTATGTTCCCTACACTTCTCAATGACTAATCTGATGTTGAGAATCTGCTCCCTTGTGCCTCTTCCTCTCACAAATCCTGCCTGTTCTTGTGGAATTTGCATTGCTATAAAGGACTCCAGTCTTTTGTTCACGATATGTAATAGAACTTTGCTGGCATGGGAGATGAGCGAAATGGTACGATAGTTCTCACACTTTCGGGTTGAGTCTTTCTTGTGCAAGGGCACACCACTAATGACAAATTTAGAATAAAGGAAAAATTTAAAAATTAAGGCACCGAGCAGATTTCGAACCTGCAACCTCCCGGCACTCGCGGCCAGTCGCTCTAGCCAACTGAGCTATAGGTGCAATCGCCACCCAGCCCCAAATTCATCAACCGTTCCTTTATTTATACAAACGCCTTAAGGGAGCGGTACTGCTTAATATTAAGAATTAATAAGGGCACCACTGTTGACTCTGTCCAATCTTCTGGCCATTGGCCTGTCCACCAGACTTTCCGGCACATAGTATGCATGATCTTCGTTCCTTCTGATCCCAGGTTCTGAAGCATTTAAGCGGTGACACCATAGCCACCGCACGCCTTGTGCTTTAGTTTCTGTATCGCTACGGTTACGGTTACTACGGTACGGCTCAATGGGTCAGTATGTTTTGGCTTATATTTAAATATCGCAAGCGCTTTAGAGGCTATGGGTCAGTGTATTAAGTAACTGTAATCTATTGTTTTTCATGCGATTATGCATTTAATTACTAGATCTTTAGGGGCTGAAATGCGTTGATTTGACATAAGTCGTTTTGGTTTGGAGATCATCTAGCTCTTGTAATATCAGACTCCCATATATACGAACTAAATCTGTCAAAATAGCTCATCATAATCAAGTAGAAGCATAATACTCTATTTGTAACTACGATCATAAAAATAAAAACAAAATAATGCGAAAACCTTCTTTAACTTAGCCAGGATAAGACTCAAAGTGTAAAATTATGTTTAATTTTATTTTGAAAAATTATGTTCATTAGTTTCAACTTCACCTAATGCCATCGGTATAAAATGACACGTCCGTACCAATGACGTTGTCAAATGTTGTGATATTGACAACTGTCTATAGAGTCGCCTCACCATACGACTTATATCTTGACCTTATAGCCTGGCATTGTAAATATCTACATGACTCTGATCTGGTTCATAAGTTCAGTTCCCACCCCCGATTTCATCAATTTGAGGGATGATTTAAAGGATAAAAAGTATCCTTCATGTTAATCCAGGATAAAAACTCTATGTTCACAAAGTTTCATTACAATCCGTTCAGCCATTTTTGCGTGATTGAGTAACAAACATCCAAGTATTCTAATATCCTAACTTTCGTATGTATAATATTAAGTAGGATATTTTATATGATTTCATTACAAATATATAGTTTTTAGACTCTTCCCTGTACTTGTACTATATAACGATATTACTTGCCAAATTTCATAGTTCTAGGTCAACGGGAAGTACCCTATAAATTTTGATTCCCTTGAGAGTGTCGAAATATACGTTTTTTGGCGACATAAAGGCCCGTATCTTTCGTTTATGTTAACTTATTTATTCACAAAGTATGATTTTTTCACAATTTCAAGGGACTGTAGACCTTAGTAGAAGGTTTTAATTTCAACTCGATACCTCTACGCCTTCCCGAGATAAAAGGTCGTGACAGACAAACAGACAGACGGACAACAAAGTGATCATATAAGGGTTCTGTTTTTTCCTTTTGAGGTACGGAACCCTCAAAATGGCCGTGGTAGACGACGGATTAAAATAGAAAAATTATGATTGCACGAAAAACTCCAGTGCGGAAATGGTTTTTTCATTTTCTTCTTTTTATGAACTTCTTCTGAAAAAGTTGTCATGAAATGATTGTGTGGGAACTAAGTACATATATTTATTTTTCACTTAACAAGTTCGTAAAGTCCCACGTCATAGCTTTTTATATAAACAACACATGAATAAATATGTTTGAAATGTATTTTTCTGGTTCAAAATATAAAGGTAGCGACTGATTTGTGTCATGTTGGAGTAATGTAGGTAATGTAATACTTGTAATGCTCGGATTGCATCGTGTTAACAGTCAGTGCTGCAGCAAGCCCGGGACTTCTAATGTGACCATCAGTTCTGATTAGATTCAAACAGTAAATGAGTGGAAGAGGTTACTATTATTTTCAGGCGACTGTACTTACAGTACGCAATATACCTACTCGAGTTCCCTCGTATATCAAAACGCTTATTCATATTATAGTGTAAGACGTGTCAAGTAGTATTATATTACAGTTGATTTCTAACACACATTCAGATATTTTGTGAGTAATTGGTGTATGAATTTTTCCACTTGAGATTTCCCCTTGATATTTTCCTTTAGCGTAGGTCCTCTTTGATTTCTTTATTTTTTTATGCAATGAGTATGTTATTCGGTTTGTCTCGTCATGATTACCTGATAATATTAAGTGCTTTACACTGAAAACGTTTCTTTTAAATCACGCAACCAATATACTTTGTTTTAATTAAACTAAACATGGTTTAAACTTTAAACTAATTATACGTGTAAAAACCTAAATCTGAGGACGTCTATTGAACTTTATAGTTCTTAATAATTCGAACACTTACATAAGTAATTGGATATGTTTATAAAACGTGTCAAGCAAAAACTAGAAAATCAAAAATATTCACTCGTTCTACAAAACAAATTTTCTCCCGGCACTCCATCCATAAATGACAGCTCCGTCCTCTTTCTAAAACAACTGTAATTTTGGATTGCGGTCGTGTGTCTGTGGTTGGTGCAGCCAGTGGTTTAAGTAGGTAAATAAATAATTGAGTTGGCTAACGTTTGTTGGAAGTCAGCACGAGTTCCTTAATCACTCGGCTCCACGAACTGGCTCGTACGCGACGCTGGCTGGTACTAATTCATTTGTTTGCTTTTACAGTTTTCGGCATAAATAAAAATGTTAATCCGAACGTCAATTCCAACTGCTAGTTTCAATTATATTCGTAGCATAAAATAAAAATTATTTAAGTAACCTAAAATCCACCTTGATCAAGAAAGTATGTTGTAAAATATCACTAGTTTGTTTTTTTTACACTAAGGCGGTGGCATACAAGTTTATATTGATTATAAACCAATACCATACATAGCCTAGAGGTACTATATGACGCTTGCGACTCACCAACGCATTGTCAACCCGTTATTGATTAGAGGATTCGTTGTTTAAGCTAAAAAAAATCATATTCATAGCACCAAATATAAAAAAAACAAGATCCAGATCCATTTCTCCCATGAGGATTATGCCTAAACATGCATAATACGGTGAAGGAAAATCCACTAATTTGAAGCGAAACATTTCAAGGCGAGTCAAGCGACGGACTGTGACTGGACATAAATAATGGAGCATTTCTTTTTAAATTATATTACAGTCCCGTGGGAGACGGAACATATGTTCTTGACGTTTTCTTGGCCCACTCTACTTGAATCGCGATTTTAATTTAAACACTATGTTAAAATTTTTGGTTAATAAGATTTATTATAGTTTCTCCATTATTGTATCACTATACATATATAATAATAATCTACCAGTTATTTTGACAACATTTCATATTATCAACTACTTTATTTGATGAACTAGTTAAAAAATAGGTGAAATTTTAAATCCCCGTATTTATAATTTTCCACGAAAACTCAAATTTTCATACAAATTTTGAAAAATAGGTCATTCCAAAAGGGCATAAATGAAATATGACGTTATAATATATTCCCAACAAGAATCCAGAACAGCAATTTCAATGAAACAAAAAATATTAATAGAAATAATTATAACGACTTGGTGTGCCCATTCCATAATGTAATAAGTGTCCATGCCTATTTCAACGAAATTCGTATGACTTTTATAAAAAGCTAAAGCCTCTAAAAGAATATGACTTCGCTTGTATTGACATTACTTGTAATACTTGTAGTATTGTAATGCAATAGGCTGTCATTACACCGATATATATATATGCTTACCGAAATTAATAAATATTAGTTGCCAATACGCTAATAAGTACTTAGTTATTTCTCTGGAGTTGCACGTGTATGGGCAGTTTTTTATTATACAAAAAGTAAGTTTTGTTTGAATGTCGCTTAAATTACAAAATTTGATATATATTTTTGATTTGTGTTTTTTACACAGTTAGTTACCGTACTCATTCTTATTAATACTTTTTCAATTTGCTTACTGTGTAGCGGCAAGTTAGCAGCTACATTTGAATTGTAGTGTGTACATGGCAAAATTTGAGTGTCCCACACGTTCAACGTGTTTTTTTTCTATTTTCCCTTTAGTATTTGGGTACATGAGTGGTATAGTTTGATTCTATAGATTATAGCAATTCATGTTATACTTATAAAACGATTGATATTATATTTACTACTAAATTTATCACAAAATAAAGATTTTGAATACGTCCATAAACATTTTATTTTCGCAATATAAAACATGTTTTTGAATTTGTGTGTTACGTGTCTTCAAACAAAAATATGTCGCGTGTGAGGAGATCATCTGTGATGTGACGTTATCTAGTTGTATTGCTAAATGTGAGGACAGAAACAGCAGCTCCTTGTCTAAAATATCTGCACTAAGATACCGTTGTCGTGTAAACTAGATTTTTTTGCATTGCAAAAGCCGGTGAAAAGTTATAAACTTTGTTTTCGACATGATATGAGGTCTCAGAATTGCGTTTCGGTACTTTCCACAAATGACTATAAAATTTTATAACTGAAATTTCATATCTGTTCATTTTTCGAGGCATCGTTCAATCGTTAGCCTTGCATTCACTCTTTCTTAAGCTCTCTATATATGTGTGAGTGTGTATTTGTATATGTGTGTGTATATTTGAGGAATTTCATAGATTCCTCATGGTTCTCAGCATAAGATTTTGACCAAAATTATATGGGACCACCCCTGACGTATTCCATTAACATTAAAAAAAGAATCTGGACGAACATAGTACCACCTCCTTTTTGGAAGTCGGTAAAAATTGACTATCGGGCGAGCGAGCGAAACCTTCTAGAGTAAAACCGACTCTAATGTTGTTAGGATCAGAAGACGTAAGGCGGGAGCGAAGCGAAAGTATGCATGCTTGCTTGTTAAAAAACCATAGTAGAAATACTATGAAATTATATAAAATCCAGTAAACTGCCACGAAATTTTGTTCATGGCAATGTCTATACATATAAAAGAAGAAGTCCTCACTGACTGACTGACTCATCAACGTGCAGCTGAAACTGCTAACGCTAGAGAGTTCATTTTTGCACAGTCGATTTACATTTATAACGTAGGCTAGGGATAAAATAGCATTTTTCAAAATATGAAAACAAGTATTTATTGAAGTAAGAGATTTGAAACTTTGTATGCACTTTCCGTTTAATTATATTAAAAAATAACGTATTTCAGCGGTTTTCTAAATTTCTCCCCTAAAGGGGTGAAGAGTGGGTTCAAAGTTTCTACGGAGAGCAAATCTTTACTTATCTTAAAAATTGATATGGGTGTCATCTTAGAGGATCCTCGGGGTGCCGATTACGAAAATGACATGCATTTTCAAATCCAAGATGGCAGGCATTCACTGTTTCTTCAAAAGATATAGATATATGGAAACCATAATATATTATTACTTACCATCTGTAAATCCTGTTTCGATGAATCGTTACGCTACGATTTGAGACAAATTCAAAACGATCAACGATGAAAAGTGGTTTAATTTAAATAAAATCATGCGATTGTGTGATTATGCGATTAGAAATAACCTAATAAAATGCGTTACTATACCATTGAATGAGCTCCGCTTCGCTTCGCTCCCGCCTTAGTCTTCTAAACCTATCAACATTAGAGTCGGCTTGCTCCGGAAGGTTTCACTCGCTCACTCGCCCGGTAGCCAAGTTTGTTTTAAAAAAATATTACATAGTATAATTATGACAACGAAGGTATTATACGCAAGGTGACAAAATAATTATGAGCAACAACTTTACTGCGTGACGTGCGCCTTGATGAGTTATACTAAAAGATATCATGTATTATGAGATTTATACGTTATGTATAACATACGAATTGAAATTAGTCAATTTGAGTGTTATAGAAAAAAACCGGTGAAGTGCGAGTCTGATTCGCGCATCGAGGGTTCCGAAAACAGATCGTGTACCCGTCCCGACCCCATTTCATTTAGGAAAAATCTTAATAGCGCGATGTACAAAATACAAATTGAACGCCGTGGGTACAGCGTCACAAGTCATTTTTGTGGCTGTAAACCAAACATTAACAACTCCATACACTTTAGTGACCCATAGGTTCTTAACGACTACTGAAGATATCAAAGCAATCTATTTAATCTCCTATTTTAAACATTAAAATTATATATTACGGCTTGATGGGTCAGCATGTTTTGGCTTATATTTATATCGCAAGCGCTTTAGAGGCTATGTATGGGTTAGTGTATTAAGTAACTCTAATCTATTGTTTTTTATGCGATTATGCAGGTAATTGCTAGAACGATTTTAATTGACATAAGTCGTTTGGGTTTGGAGATAATTTAGCTCTTGTAATACTATAGTCACAGATATTCGAACTAAATCAGAAGTGAAATCGCTCGATTTGTAACTACGAAACTAAATAATGCGAAAACCTTCTTTATCTCAGCTACAATAAGACCTAAAGTAGTAAATTGTATAAAGTTATGGTCATTAACTTCAACTCCACCTAAAATGTCATTCTGTATAAAATGACACTCTAATGCCAACCAATGCCGTTGTCAAATATCGTGATATTGACAACTGTCTATAGAGTCGCCTCACCATTGTTAAGTTATGTCTTGACCCTGAGATTCGTGATAAATATGTGCATATTCGGAGGTCAGCCTTATACGGGTTCTTCTGAGACGAATTTCCCGTACATGACTCTGGTTTATAGGTTCAACTCCCACCCCCAAATTCTTCAATTTGAGGGATGATGTAAGGAATAAAAAGTATCCTTCATGTTAATCCCGGCTAAAAACGCTATATATACAAAGTTTCATCATAATCCGTTCAGCCATTTTGTCGTGATTGAGTAACAAACATCGAAAGATCCAAACATCCGAACTTTCATATGTAAAATATTATATAGGATATTTTATATGATTTCATTACAAATGTATAGTTTTTAGATTTTCCCTTGTACTTGTAGTATATGACGAGATTACTTGCCAAATTTCATAGTTCTAGGTCAACGGGAAGTACCCAATAAATTTTGATTCCCTTGAGAAGGTCGAAATATACGTTTTTTTTGCGACATAAACGCTCGTATCTTTCTTTTACATTAACTTAGAAGTTTGGTTTTTTCATAGCTTCAAGGGACCGGAGAATAAGGTTTTAATTTCAACTCGGTAACTTCACGCCTTCCGGATATAAAGGGTCGCGACTCGTGACAGACAGACAGACAGGCGGATAACAAATTGATCCTATAAGGGTTCCGTTTCTTTTTTTTTGAGGTACGGAACCCTAAAAACATTACATAATATCAATATTAAATCAATTGACCGGTATTCCTTTTAAAAGTATTGATTTTATTATTATAGCTAACGTTCATTATATCGTGTGAAAGAAATTAATATGAAATTATATATATTGTTGTTTTATGCCGTGAGACGCACCCGTACTTAATAGGTACGTTGATTGCATAATATCTTGCAAAATTGATCTCAATATAATATTATTTCATATTTTCGTATTATGTTTGACATAAACAATATTCGTAAACAGGGTATTATATTAAGTCTCGTGTTTGTGGTTGGATAGTGATCTAGTGCTACCAGACTGCCTCCGAAATTGGTAACAACCCAACGTGTCGCGGTTACGGTTATTTACCCTACATTGTTTGAACTTACTGACAGAGCATGGTATGTAAAGAGAGATGTGAATCTTTAAATGAGTTTAGTGGACGGCAGGTACCTACACTTTGTTCGTCAGGTCAGAAATGTATTTAGCATCCATGTTTATATGGGCTATACTTTTTCTTGCAGTTGTAATTTAAAGAACCTACCTAGTCTTAATATTGTCTTCGGTTTGTTATTCATGGATATAAAACGATTTAAACCTGCGTTTTATCGCACCTAGTCTTTTTAAATTGTATGTATGAAGGCGACATTCACCTGTGTTTTCTTTTTGTTTACTGTAATACGTGCAAGTAATTGGAGACACTTAGCAGGCTAATTTATGTTGGTGTCAAGCATTCGTTCCGCCCGTATAGGGGTGGCTAAGCGAGAGCGAGGCACAGATGGGAAAAGAAATTGTCCGCCATTATGTTCACTTTGCTAGACCATTTTATTGCAACTGATGGGAAATTGTTGTGAACGTGAGATGAAGGATAAGAGAATTTCTCTTAATATTCCTGTCTCGAGTAAGGTTACAGCTAACACGTCATATGAATTATATTATTATATTTTTTCCCAGTTTTCTCGTCGTCATGTTGACGTTGTTTATCAGCCTAATAAAATGTGTTTACCTGAAAATGTGCCCAGACTCAATGTTAACGAAGACAATAACCAAACTTGATTAAAATTCTATTATCATCATTGGCCTTTAAAATCTATAAAAGATGATTTAGGCAGCGTCCATTGAATTGCGGCACTTAGCTTATAAGGCCTGTTCGAGAACGTTAGTTACGAAATAAAGAAGTATTATATATATACAGGTATGAGTTCAAGTCGATTAAGTCACGATCGAGAGTAGAGCTGGTTTTCGCATTAACAACACTTTCATAAATTTCATTCAACCGTTGCGGTTGGTCCATTTCGTAATTGGAAACAGGGCGTTTCCGATAGAGGATAATTTCTATGCCACAACAAGAACCATCACTATTTCGGTCTGGTTTCATATAGATAAACATTATTTTCAAAGAGTCTTTATGAATTTCACAGGATTGGCGTTTATTTCACTTTTTAGGAACTAGACCTTATGTGATTACTATCCGGAACTGGAATATTTCTTTTAAAACTGTGCCAAACCATACAAATAGTCAACGAACTACGGATACGTCACTGGGGCAAGTAAAATGTCTCAAGCGCTGTCAACGGAAAGTTTGTAGATTTAGAGTTGTTTGAAAGTTTGAGCCACTCTCACAACTCGTACGGAATGTACTTGGGTAACTTTTGACACCTACATCGGCCCTTAACATTACTTACAAGGTAGTTCAATTGGAAACTTTGTCTTACGGGTCAGATAACTTTAGTTAATAGGTTCGAATGTTCTAGATTTGCTCTGGTATATTAGAAAGTTTAAGTAGTGAGACGAGAAATCACAGCTATATAAAATTTCGTGATTTAATGTCTGAATTATCTATGCTAGAACTCATGCTATGCCAGTAATCACTACGATAAAACTTAAAACAATCTTGAATGCTAGTGTTGGCACAGAATAAACTTTCTATTTCATTTGAAACAGCAATATCAAAAAATAATAATTAAAAATTAAAAACACCACTGCACTGGAAAAAAGTTAACTCAAATGACAAAAACAAGTTTCAAAATGAAGAACTTAAGGAAATCTATTTTGTTTGCAGTCGGGCGGCCTAATATTTTGGTATTGTATGTAGTGGTCCCCCGACTGCAAGCAAAATAGATTTCCTGTTTTTATCATTTGAGTTAACTTTTTTCCAATGCAATCGTGTTTTTAAATTTTAATTATTATTTTATTTTGCAATTTTTGATTTTCATTTCAAATAGTATCTTATGACGTAAAGTCATGTTTTAAATATATACATTATATATATTTTTGAAATCGTATTTTCAAATGCTACTCAACTTGCTGATATCATTTTTTTTTCTTCTGAACAAACAAATTGGAGTACATAGTCCGCCATATTGTTTTTATTGCAACGTCATATATTATCCTACGTTACTCGGGACGACGTAAGGATTCCAAACGACACCTCACACATCTAAATCGGTTAAGGCGTTGAGAAGTGGAACAAAAGCATCTCACATACATACATGCCTACAAAACATACATGAACTCTGAAAACATTTCCCTCCTTTCAGTCGGGGCAATCGTGTAAAAATCGGCCAAGTGCGTCAATGTAAGGTTCCGTAGTCTTCACCCGTTACATTATGCGGTATGAAAAGTTAGCAAACATATATTATTATTTACTATGTTTTTGAAACAACTAATAACATTGTCTAAGTAATCAATGGAAATTGTATGAAAGTTTGCTGTTCTGAGTACAATTCTTAGTTTGGATATTACTCGGTAACTAGGAATGTCTACTTAGTTTTGAAAGTTTTCTTTTTGAATTCATTATACTTATATACTTTAATTATGATTTCATTCATATGCCCAGTAGCCACCGTGTATCTGGCTGTAGAGGGGGACACTTGACCATAAGAAAAATTATGACTTTAAAGCTTAATATTACGCAAAAGAATTTTTCAATCCAAAAACTGTCTTAGAAATCCGACAATATTTTTAAATGAGCTATCTAACGATACCCCATATTGTGGGTTTGAAAATAAAAATACAATTCGACTTTACTATAGTAGGTTTTTTTTTTCAAGATTTTATTCTACCGTGTTGTCGGCGTAATTGATGTACTCATGCTTAATTTACAGCTTTGTAGTACTAACGGTTATAGAGCTAAGCCGCGGACGGACGGACATGGCGAAACTATAAAGGTTCCTTGTTTACTACGGAACCCTTAAAACGTTATTCCAGTTAGTTTACGTAAAAATAAGGATACCTTCTTGTAGTTCAGAACTCAATAAGATACCCGAATGGTATTTAAAAGTTATTTCCAACAATTTGCAATGGCAACACTTGGCACAGCCACCTCGAATGGCTAGGGAAGTCCTTCTAAATCTATTTACATAGGATGAAGGGCTTGTTTATATAGGCCGTCTACGACAGGAGCAGTGTTAGTAGAACTTGTCACTGTTATTTAATGCTAGCACTTTCGAAAGTTTAATCTCGAAATTTACTGCTTATCATTGTTGATGTCCTAGTTTCCGGAAAATTGCATATAAGACATTTTTGCATCCTTGTATTAAGTTGTCAGTACCTAGATATTCATGTAACATTTCTGATTAACAGCTAAATATTTTTTTACTATTTAGTGAGCAACTTATTGAGAGTTTCAATATTTTGCTTATTACAGTATATCTTAAATAACATTAACTATGCATTTTATGTGTTTAGCATGTGTAAGTACATACAAGATAGATCCAGCTCACATCCAGGTAGTTGTAGTTAAACATCTTGGCGGCTGTTGAAATAATACGAGTTCACTTTTTATTTTAGTTTGTGTAAATATTATATTTATTTACATTATCTAATGTGAGTCGGAATTATTGCAAAAACTTGCATAAAATGCATTCGTTTGTTTTTAAATATTGCAATTTACAATTTAATAATAAAAAACATAAAATAATTTGTCACGTAGGTATTCTAAGGTTATCAGCATTGATATACTTAATTTATCATGTCATGCTGTGACGAATATTCATGTACATCGGCATTATTTCTTTGCTAAATGTACAAAAACTTACATTTCTGCTACCTATTTGAAATCCAGCTACCTAACTTAACAAAAAGTTGACTTGTGTTGAATTTTCCACAGATTGTAAACAAAAATAAACGAAGCGACAGCAACACAAGAGAAAGAATTTAATATCCACCGCGGCATGCGGTATGCTTGTAGCAATTTGTTTTCTTCTCGCGAACATTCCTTTTTAGGGTTCCACATACTAAAACTCAGTTTTTGTCGTTTGTTTGCTGCGGCGGATGATTCGCGGATGCTTGAAATTCATAACGACTAAAGACTCTGGCCGCCCGAAGATACTCCTCGCATATTATCGTACGTAGGTACCTATTGTGGTTTCGTAAACTGCTTTACTTATATGTGCAGTATCAGTATATTTAATTCAAAAAATTGTTTTTTTTAAATTGAAATTCAGGATTCGGTAATAAAAAAATAGTCTTAAGTAGACTCTAAGTTAATAGGGCGTCAAAAAGGGTCAGAAATGGTTAGCGTTATTTAATCCACGGCCGGTGTGGCGACTTTTTTGCTTTACGAGTTTTGCTGATACGCTGCGATGTGTCAAAAATTAACAAAGCAAAATTAATCCTCCTGTTAGCTTCAGCCCCGCAATCGTCAGAACATACTTGTCAAAGCAAATCGTCTCAATAAACCTCTAATGGGTCCGATTAGGCGTATAATGGGAGCAGAAACCTGAAAAATCCGTCTGTCTTGGGATCAAAGAAGTCGCCGCCCCTGGATTATGACTCTATTACGCAGCGGAGAGTAATTGTATTGGAAACATATTGGATTGAGTACAAAAGTAAATGGATTTTATTTGTAACACGTCTGTGTTTATAGATTTTTGACTTTTTGGGGAGTTATATATGAAGCATGAATGGGGAACAGGGAAATGCGTTAATATTACATCGAGAAATTATAATAGTAATCTAATAATGATAGACATTACAAGTATATTAGTGAAAGATTTATTCTGAAATTATTATTATTTTATTTATTACCTTATTGCCGAAATATGTACATTACAATAATACACATTATTTAATAACGATACATTTACAAGGATAGCTTTCCAAAGTCACGAACTAACCCGCAGGCCTACTTTGAGTCTCAACTCGCGTGTCCCACTCGCACGAATCAGCTTGCTCTGAGCCGCTCAACTTGAACTTTTTGTTCACAAGAATGAATCTGCTTACATCCAGCCGATCATCGTCGGCAGCCTTCGCTTGTTTACGGATTTACGCTTTTCTTTCACCTGTCTTTCTAGCGGTAGGCGAGTGAAAGAGTTGCCTAATCGAGCTTATCGAGTGCCGACCTTAGAATCGCGAGTTTTATTTCTAAATATCACATCTTTAAGTTAATATACCTGGCAATTTCATATGAATACGAAAACCAATAATTACGTAAAATGTCATATTTTGATCTAAGTTATCTAAATACACGTTTATTTTAGTAGGAAGATCACCTTCTGCTTCGTTAGTCGTTTAGCATTTTAGGTCCACCCACAGATTAGTAAATCTAATTAGAAGAAGCCGTTTTACATGTGGTCCTATCCGAAACAATGAATTCCCGGTTCAACCATAAAATTATTTAAATATCTGTGAATGCAGTTTAAATTGTTTTTTAAATTCAAATAATGTCTTCTTTCAGTAAAATGTTCCATCTACAATATTCAAGGTACTTTCCCTCCATGTGGCATAGCCGTGGGACGCCCTGTATAGTATCATTCAAAAATAAGAAAATATGTCTTAATTTATATTTACTTATATATATTTTTAAATGATAAGGCATCAATTTTTTTTTGTCTAAAGATTTTTTGCTTTAATAAAATGTAACATTTATTGATTTACAGGCGGTAATAATAGTTAAATAACAATAACTTAAATAATATTACAACTAACTTAAATCTAAAACAGGCTCTTGGGGCATTGTACCGAGGATACTGGCGGTATTTCCTCGCTGTATAAGGCATCATTTATCTTTAAATTACGTTTCGTTTCATTCGTCTAAAGGTTGTAAATAAATACCCAAAAAGGCAGAGATTGTAAGAAGTCGGTTCGGGTTTTAAAAAAGTAATTTGTCATAGTCAATAACTGTCATGTCAGTCAGATCTTTCTTGCGAATAATGCAAATTCAATGTGTGTGTGTTTACGACCCCAGCTTCCTTGTTTACCTAATTTCTAATCTTAAAAAAACAAGGCTAGCTAAACAGAAAACAAATGAAACAAACTTACTTCGTGATTTTCTTACATCGTAATTCGTTTTTTGATATTTTTTGATTTCAATTGTCAATAACAACAACGATTAGGCAATTTTTCATACTATCCTAGGGTTTTTTAAACTTGCGCTCTTTAATATGTCGACATGTTGCAAGGATAGGATCCAAAAATTCAATTTTGCTTTTGATACATTACAGCCGACGACGCAATAACAAAGTACCTATCGTACATTTTATTCCCTCAAAAATCGATCGAGTTCATCTATCAATTCGTTACGACTCGCATGTTATTTGGAATTTCTTTTAACTTTATTCGTTCATCCAGTACAACATACAAAAATCACAAACCTATCACAAAGATGAATACTTCTTACTATCTTCCCAACGACCATGTACAATCAACATTAATTGCAATATACATCCTAAAGTACATTCAAACAGATTTATTAACGTTTCTATCTCGACCCAAAATCGTAATCTCAGGACGTTAATCCGGCTGTGACTGCGTCACTTTACGACCCGGCCGGGTCGAACATGGAATTATACGATTCCGTTATTCCTTGAAAATGTATAACAAAACGCATACACTATTCTTTTTAAATATCCTAACTTTGTCACATTGTTGAAAAATCTTGCGAAGTTCGTTAAAATTAATACTCTTATTCATACTATACTTATACCGATGTATTATTATATTATAGTTAAAACGGTTAATATTATCCCTTTTCTACAAACCGAAATACCGGTAAATAATAAATAATACGTTGATCCTTTAATCTTGGCAAAATTGGTCTTTCAACTCAAATGGAAATACGTAATAGTATAATACCCATACTGAATTAGTTTATTATTTCCTAAACTGTAAATTTTAACTATACTAAGAAGAATTTTAACTTTCCTAAACTAGATAGGTACAGGTACAGTTCATTCGGCTGGGTATATGTGTTAATGAAGATTTTTGAAGAATTTGAATTTAATAAATGTACATTCTAATTCTTCAAAAATCTTCATTATCTTATCGAATAAATCACAGGCGTACATTTTCAACTTCATCTTTTAAAGATATTACGATAAGTGCCTTCCAAATTCGCGCGCTAGTAAAATGGCGCTAACTCACGCTGCAGCGCAGGAACAAGGAAGCTTGTTTTGAAACTTAGGCAACTATACATCTGAAACTACGTCTTCTAACTAAGTGCACATATAATTCAAAATCTTGAAACTTGAAATAAATTTATAGGAGTTGAACGTGTTAGATAGTGCTATTATCTTACATATTCTAAGAAAGGTTGACTTAGAACGAAGCAGTTTGGAGTTAAATCTAGCAGGCGTATGCTAAACTTGACTTGTTTTGATAGTAATAAATAGTATATACTCCCTTTCGATTATAGCCAACTTTGAGTTATCGGTTAGCATTGAAGGGGTCTGAAGAAAAAAAACGATTTTCATAGATATTTTATAACACGAAGATAAAAGGCAGCCCTGTTCACACCATGCACAAAATATATTATTACAATTCGCCATATTAAGTACCTAGCCGTAGTATATACCTATACGTGGTATATATATATATATATATATATATCCCGCAATCAATCTGCCGTCCGCTGAAGGCGAAATTACATTTAAACTGGCGTCCACCGGCATAATGCGTCCGTATACCGGACGCCACTTTTTTTACCTATGCCACGTAAGTCCTTTTGGCCTTGGCTACCTGTACACCAAAAATCGATGGAAGTCAAAAAATCGGCCAGACGCTTGCAATTGTATTCTGAAAAGTTCACGGCAAAAACTCAGTCGACGTGTGGCGCTGCTGTTGCGCGGATATACGGCAGACGTATACTTCGATTATCTTCTGATGATGACACCGCGTATTTGGCGTCCCCAATGCGACGTTGCCAGCTCATTTACGCGGCATTAGATCGGGCGCAATATTGCAACCAAAACATATACAAATATATAATAGTAGGTGGCGCACGGACATTTGTTTTTAAAACGTATGTTGTTGTTTGTGATTTAAATACCTAAGTGTAAAAAAATAGGAAATAAAAAATAAATTTACAGAACAAGTTTTTATATTAAAAAAAAAACTAAAATTAAAAAATATGTATAGGCTGTTCGTAGAAATATGCGTTAAATAATGCGTATAATTTCAAATTGTTATATAAACATTATAAAAGCCTGAGACGCTTACTTCAGTGCCTTAAAATTTTATAAGATTATATTACAATTAGAAATGATATATCTATATTACCTACGTTACTAGGCACTACTGTAGATTAAAACGTGGACGTCAAATAGGGGCGTAATAAATCTAAATAAATAAAAGAAGAAACTGACTAACTGACTGATATATCAACGCACAGCCCAAACTCCTGGCTATAGAGATCCCAAATTTGGCACGTAGGTTCCCTATAAGGTCTAGAGGTGCAATAAGAAAGGATTTTTCAAAATTCACCCTCTAAAGGCGCGAAACGGGGGACCAAAATTTGTATGAAAACACATACTTATTGAAGTGAGAGATATGAAACTTTGTATATAGACTTTGTTTAAATATATTAATGAAGTATTTCAGCGTTTTTCTAAATTGATCCACTAAAGGGGTGAAAAGGGATTTCAAAGTTTGTACGGGGAGCAAATCTTTTTTTAAGTGCGATATTAAAAACTTCGTGAATAGACTCTGTTTAAAGAAAACAAAGTCTTTCAGCGTTTTTCGAAATTGGTCCCCTAAAGGGATGAAAAGGGGGTTCCAAGTTTGTACGGGGAGCAAATCTTTTCTGAAGTGAGAGATTTAAAACTTCGTATATAGATTCTGTTAAAATACAACAAAACATTTAAGCGTTTTTCGAAATTGCTCCCCTTAAGGGGTGAAAGGAGGGTTCCAAAATTTGTGTGGAAAAATCAATACGGGTGTTATTTTCGAGGTTTCTCGGGATGCCGATTACGAAAATGACAAGCATTTTCAAATCAAAGATGGCGAACATTCATTTTTCTTAAAAAATCGATATGGGTGTCATCTTCGAGGTTCCTCGGAGTTTCGATTAGAGAAATGACATCCATTTTCAAATCCAAGGTGTCGGACATTTGTCTTACTTAAAAATCGGTATTGGTGTCATCTTCGAGGTTCCTCGCGGTGCCGATAACGAAAATGACATGCATTTGCAAATCCGAGATGGCGAATAATTATTTTTCTTAAAAATCCATATGAATACTTAAAAATCAATATGGCTGATATCTTTGTGATTCCTCGGGGTGCCGATTATGAAAATGACATACATTCCAACATTAAAAAACTGGATCCCCGATGCGAAGCCGGGCCGCGTCGCTAGTAATAGAGAAAGCTAACTGACGTCCGTATACATTTTCAAAGCTGAGCGATACATATACGGACGTCGGTTTGACGCATACTTTTCAAACTGTACTATATTTGACGTCCGTATATATGGAATCTATGACACTTTTTTTAAAACCTGACTGTGGATTTATAGGCGGGCCCAATAAAGCGATAGGAGTGCGCGATTGGAGAGTGGCCTAGGGAAAATTCAGGGGAAAACCTTAAACACAACCGCGCGGGCGGTAGTGCCGGGACGAATAGGGACTGTATGTTTGTGTTTTCGCGATCGCGCGGTGGACGTCCCCGCCGGCGGGAATGCCTGAGTGTACGCGTCGTGTCTGAGTTGGACGCCGTAAGCGGAGCGTTCCATCTTTCGATGGATGGTGCGATTACGTCGTCCGGGCCCGTGAGTGTGTGCCTAGGATGCCGGACCGTGCGGCTCCTAATCAGTGATCGTCGAGTTACGACAGAAGGGAGGAGAGATGGGAACATAGTCGACAGCCTTCCTCAATAAAGGATTTCTATGATGAGGAGCGTTGTCAAAATAACATCTGGCAGTCTGCTTAAAGAAACCATACATGGTGCCAATACCATGTCGTGGTGCAGACTGTGGTTCGACTGGCACCACGGGGCACCAGTAGCCCTACGGAGAAAACGATTCTGAATGACCTGAAGCGGCCCGGGTGGGGTGTGGGTCCTAGTACGTTCCCTATAGTCTGTATCAAAAGCTTCGATTCCTGAGAAAATATCGTAGGTTGAGTACGAGTCTGTCAGGCATACCGAGCTAATATAACTTGTATATCATCACGTAATGCCAGACCTTGTCGAAGCCTTTGATACGTCGAGAAAGATCGAACCGGTCCTGAACCCCTGGAATCGCGAGAAAGCGTACAGCACGTGCTCCGTGACGCAGTACACCTTTTGGATGCACGAGTGTGTGGATCTAAAGCCGAAGTGCTCGTCGATGATGCCGTTATTCTCAGCTGTAAATCTAGTGAGAAAGATTAGAGTAGAATCCTAGTGAGAAAGATCCGCTTATATAGCTTTCCGAGAGAGCTAAGTAAGCTGATCGGCCTATAAGAGACAGGCGAGGTCTGGGGCTTTCCGGGCTTCGCAATCCCTATGACTGTTGCACCTTTCTACGCGGCTGGAAAATGAGCATTGGTTAACGTGGCATTGAAGATACCTACCAAAATGAGGGTTTCAGGGAGAAGTCTCAGGATACGTATGGATACACCATCCGCACCCGGAGCCTTCCTAACACGAAGACGCCTGACAAGGTCACTGACTTCCTTAACCGACACCAGTAAAATGGGTTAAGTTACGGGGAGACGCGATCTCCTGTTCACTTTGGAATCGACCCATCTAATATGGGCTTCGTCGGTGTGTAGGAGACTAGGCGAACATTGGGACTCTAAGCTACTCGCAAGGCATTCGGCTTACTCACTATCCTCGAAAGTAGGGGTAGGGTGTTCCGGCCGATCCAAGGGGGGTATGGTCCAACGGGAATCTGATCTTATCCATCAGATTCCTGAACGAGATCTCCCGAAATTCGGCAATTCTCTGTTTGGACTCGTCACTAAGGATAAGGCTACAGGAGTAAGTCCTGATTTCACGATTTTTCCTAGTCACTAACTTTCTCAATTCCCTAGTGAGACTTATGCAATGTAAGTTACGTTTATAGAAAATGGCTCATGCCATGCTGTAGAATAAAATATGGAGGTAAACAACAACACATGGAAAACATGAAACGTAATCAATAATATATACAGCTAACTGACGTCCGTATGCATTTCGAAAGCTGCGCGATACATATACGGATGTCGGATTGACGAATACTTTTCATACTGCACGATATTTGACGTCTGTATACATGAACCTATAGCACTACTTTAGAAAATTAATCGGACGTCGAATATGGTGCGGCATGAATAGTATATATCGTCAATTGACGTCCGTATACATTTCCAATGCTGCGCGATACATATGTATTATACGGATGTCGGATTGAAGCAGACTTTTCATACTGCACGATATTTAACGTCCGTATACATGAATCTATGGCACTACTGTAAAATAAAACATGAACGTCAAAAATGGTGCGTAGTGAATGACATATATGGCTAAATGACGTCTATTCTTCTACTTACTGGTATCCGAAGTGCCTTGACAAACAAATTACCTTATGTAGTCGTAAAATATGTTTACAAAAGCTTCTATTTAAAAAAGAAACTAATTATTACAAAAAAATATTTATAAGCTGTTAGTAGAAATATGCATTCTAGTAACGTGGGTCTGCTATGCTATATATCATTTCAATTTATCATATAAATATTATAAAAGCGTAGGCACTATCTAATATATATGTTACTTTACATCAGCTTTTATAAGATAATATTACAATTTGAAATGATATACAAGCTGTTTGGCAAATCGTCTGCCAAAAGACTAGGTTGGGTTGGTAGGGTCAGTAGCAACACATTTAGTGCCAATTTACACTCGTTCTACCCACGGTATTTTGTTTATGATTTTTTTAAATTATGTCTCGGCGTTTACCGAAAATTTACAAATCAGGTTTTTTGTTTTTTTTTTTAAGCTGATAGCCCAAAAACTTCTGTATGTTTTTAATCTCTAATTTATGAGTATCCTACAGAAAACTTATTATTTTTTTTACTTAAAAAAGTTATGAGCCGACATAGTGTAAAGGACAGAAAATAAAAATTTTCAAGCTCAACTACATGGCACAAAAAAAAGCTGGAACTCCTCAGATCTTCCAATATCATAAAAACTTCTCCATTTCATGGCTATTCTAACGGTATACCACATGTCCAAAATCAGTTAAAAAAATGGTTTGTGAGTAAAATGGTGAGTTAAATCACCTAGTACTTCTTTGAAACTACTTAAAAATAAGACGAACTTTATTAACTTGTTTTCTTTTTATTTTAGTACGTGTTTAAATTGGGTAATTTACCATGCAAAATCGTCTGGAAAAAATAAATTAGGATATTTTTGGTCGTAGCTTTCTTATTGGATATGGATAAGGAATTAGAAAAATAAATTAATTACTAACTTTAGGGTTATTTATTACTTTATGCATATACAGATGTCGGTTTGATACATGCTTTTCATACTGCCACTAAATTTGACGTCCGTATACATGAATCTATGGCACTACTTTAGAATAATAATCGGACCCCGAATATGGTGCGGCATGAATAGTATATACTGTCAACTGACGTCCGTATACATTTCCAAAGCTGCGCGATACATATATGGATGTCGGATTGACGCATACTTTTCATACTGCACGATATTTGACGTCTGTATACATAAACCTATAGCACTACTTTAGAAAAATAATGGGACGTCGAATATGGTGCGTTATGAATAGTATATACTGTCACCTGACGTCCGTATAAAAATGGTAATAGAAACCCTTTCCTTAGTCTCGGTGATAAGTAGGTTATCATACCACCTGCTCGACAATGCCAAAGTGTATATCTAATGGGTCTTATTGTTATAACCTTAAAGTCTAATTTCGTGAAGTCCGCACGGCGACGCGGTCCGGGGCGCTCGCCCGCCGCCAGCGCGCCCCGAAAACAAGAGACGGCACCGACCTTATCCGATTCCGATTACTTTTAAAATTGATATCTGAGCATCCGAGAGGCCAGTTAGAACGAATCTGACGTCAGATTTTTAAAAAGTGGCGGCCATCATGATATTTTGTATTTAAGGTCCAATTGCTTTCAAAACCGATCCGAGAGGTCACTTGGAAAGAATCTGACGTCAGATTTTTAAAAAGAGAAGTGATTTTCTTTATTTACAGTCCGATTACGTTCAAAATCGATATCTGAGCTTCCGAGAGGCCCGTTAGAACGAAACTGACGTCATACCTTTGAAAAGTGGCGGCCATCTTAATATGTTTATTTAAGGTGCTATATATTCAAAATCGATATTTGACCCTCCGAGAGGTTACTTGGAAAGAATCTGGAATTCTGAATTTTTAAAAAGAGTTAACTTACAGTCCGATCACGTTCAAAATCGATTTCTGAGCGTCAGAGAGGCCAGTTAGAATGAATCTGATGTCAGATTTTCTAAAAGTAGCGGTCATCTTGATTTTGTTTATTTAAGATACGATTACGTTCAAAATCGATATCTGAGCGTCCGAGAGGCCAGTTAGAATGAATCTGACATCAGATTTACAAAAAGTGGCGGCCATCTTGATTTTGTTCATTTAAAGTCCGATTACGTTTAAAATCGATATCCAAGCGTCCGAGAGCAAAAAAAGTGAAAATGTAAATCATGAATAATTTGAAATAATACAATAAATTCAGCAACAAGTAAATTAACAAATTTTAAATTTTAGGGACGAAACAGCGGTAATTACATGACTAATATTGATATTGACTCAAAATTTTACTACTCCATAAGACTATTCCAAAAGATAAGGCAAAAAAATATGCCGAATGTTGAAATTCCCATTTACATATCTCCAAAAATAACAAAGCTACAACCGTTTTAATGTCGCTGATTAGAGAGGGAAAGCGCATCAGATTAATGACGTCATTGACCACGAGCGATACAGGAAATGATGATCGTTCCAATACAAAGGTGCGTTTTTCGGAAAAGGGACAGACTATGCCCCCTCTTAAAAGTTTGAAGACATAATTATGTAATTATTTGTTCTTTTGAATTACTTTTTTCGCTATTTGATTAAGAATTGGATCCTTTTTCGAGAAAATTCCAACTAATTGATTTTCTTGTTTGGTATCAACATCCGTATAAAGGGTAGTCCAAGTAAACTTTTACGCAGTTAAAATAATCGGACGTCGAATATTGTGCGGCATGAATAATATATACCGTGAACTGACCTCCGTATATAGCTTCAAAGCTGCGCGATACAAATACGGATGTCGGTTTGACACATACTTTTCATACTGCACGATATTTGCCGTCCGTATATATGAATCTATGGCAATACCGTAAAATAAAACATGGACGTCAAATATGGGACGTAATGAATAATATACACCGCTATCTGACGTCCATATACATTTCCAATGCTGTGCGTACTTTAGAAAATTAATCGTACGTCGAATATGGTGCAGCATGAATAGTATATACCGTCAACTGACGTCCGTATACATTTCCAATGCTGCGCGATACATATTATACGGATGTCGGATTGAAGCAGACATTTCATACTGCACGATATTTGACGTCCGTATACATGAATCTATGGCACTACTTTAGAATAATAATCGGACGTCGAATATGGTGCGGCATGAATATTATATACTGTCAACTGACGTCCGTATACATTTCCAAAGCTGCGCGATACATATACGGATGTCGGATTGACGCATACTTTTCATACTGCACCATATTTGACGTCTGTATACATGAACTTATTAGACCTAGTTTAGAAAAATATTGGGACGTCGAATATGGTGCGGTATGAATAGTACATACTGTCAACTGACGTCCGTATAAAAATGGTGTTAGAAACCCTTTCCTTAGTCCCGGTGATAAGTAGGTTATCATACCACCTGCTCGACAATGCCAAAGTGTATATCTTCTGGGTTTTATTGTTATATCCTTAAAGTCTAATTTCGTGAATTCCGCACGGCGACGTGGTCCGGGGCGCTCGTCCGCCACCAGCGCGCCCCGAAAACAAAAGACGGCATCGACCTTATCCGATTCCGATTACTTTCAAAATTAATATCTGAGCGTCCGAGAGGCCAGTTAGAAAGAATTTTACGTCAGATTTCTAAAAAGTGCCGGCCATCTTGATTTTGTTTATTTAAGGTCGTATCACGTTCAAAATCGATATCTGAGCGTCCGAGAGGCCAGTTAGAACGAATTTGACGTCAGATTTTTTAAAAGTAGCGGCCATCATGATATTATTTATTTAAGGTCCGATTACTTTCAAAACCGATCCGAGAGGTCACTGAGAAAGAATCTGACGTCAGATTTTTAAAAAGAGACGACTATCTGATTTTCTGTATTTGCAATCCGATTACGTTCAAAATCGATATCTGAGCTTCCGCGAGGCCCGTTACAACGAAACTGACGTCATATTTTTGAAAAGTGGCGGCCATATTAATATTGTTTATTTAAGGTATTATATTCAAAATCGATATTTGACCGTCCGAGAGGTTACTTGGAAAGAATCTGACGTAGGATTTTTAAAAAGAGGCGACTATCTCATTTTGTTAACTTACAATCCGATTACGTTTAAAATCGATACCTGAGCGTCAGAGAGACCACTTAGAACGAATCTGACATCAGATTTTTAAAAAGTGGCGGCCATCTTGATTTTGTTTATTTAAGATACGATCACGTTCAAAATCGATATCTGAGCATCAGAGAGGCCAACTGGTCTAACTAGAATGAATCTGATGTCAGATTTTCTAAAAGTAGCGGTCATCTTGATTATGTTTATTTAAGATACGATTACATTCAAAATCGATATCTAAGCATCCGAGAGGCCAGTTAGAATGAATCTGACATCAGATTTACAAAAAGTGACGGCCATATTGATCTTGTTCATTTAAAGTCCGATTACGTTTAAAATCGATATTCTAGCGTCCGAGAGTAAAAAAAAGTGAAAATGTAAATCATGAATAATTTGAAATAATACAATAAATTCAGCAACAGATTAATTAACAAATTTTAAATTTTAGGGACGAAACATCGGTAATTTCATGACCAATATTGATATTGACTCAAAATTTTACTACTCCATAAGACTATTCCAAAAGATAAGGCAAAAAAATATGCCAAATGGTGAAATTCCTATTCAAATATCTCAAAAAATAACGAAGCTACAACCGTTTTAATGTCGTTGATTATAGAGAGAAAGCGCATCAGATTAATGACGTCAATGACCACGAGCGATATAGGAAATGACGATCGTTCCAATACAAAGGTGCGTTTTTCGGAAACGGGACAGACTATGCCCCCTCTTAAAAGTTTGAAGACATAATTATGTAATTATTTGTTCTTTTGAATTACTTTTTACGCTATTTGATTAAGAATTTGATCCTTTTTCGAGAAAATTCTAACTTATTGATTTTTTTGTTTGGTGTCAACATCCGTAGTAAGTGTAGTCCAAGTAAACTTTTACGCTGTAAAAATAATCGGACGTCGAATATGGTGCGGCATGAATAATATATACCGTCAACTGACGTCCGTATATAGCTTCAAAGCTGCGTGATACAAATACGGATGTCAGTTTGACACATACTTTTCATACTGCACGACATTTGCCGTCTGTATATATGAATCTATGGCACTACCGTAAAATAAAACATGGACGTTAAATATGGGGCGTAATGAATAATATACACAGCTACCTGACATCCATATACATTTCCAAAGCTATGGGTACTTTAGAAAATTAATCGTACGTCGAATATGGTGCAGCATGAATAGTATATACCGTCAACTGACGTCCGTATACATTTCCAATGCTGCGCGATACATATTATACGGATGTCGGATTGAAGCAGACATTTCATACTGCACGATATTTGACGTCCGTATACATGAATCTATGGCACTACTGTAGAATAAAACATGAACGTCAAAAATGGTGCGTAGTGAATGACATATATAGCTAATTGACGTCTTCTACTTACTGGTATCCGAAGTGCCTTGACAAATAAATTACCTTATAAAGTCCCAAGGATCAAGAGTAAAAAGTATAAAATAAAATAGTATATAACAAAATATTTTTACAAAAACTTCTATTTAAAAAAAAACTAAATATTACAAAAAAATATTTATAAGCTGTTAGTAGAAATATGCTTTCTAGGAACGGGGGTATGCTATGTATCATTTCAATTTGTCATATAAATATTATAAAAGCTTAGGCACTATCTAATATATATGTTACTTTACATCAGCTGTTATAAGATAATATTACAATTTGAAATGATATACAAGCTGTTTGGCAGATCGTCTGCCAAAAGACTAGGGTGGGTTTGTAGGGTCAGTAGCAACACACATTTAAATAAAAGAGAAAAATACTGAGATAAATTTAAAAAAGAAAATAAAAGAAAATACCGTGAGCAGGAACAGTGTTAATTGGCCCAAAATGTGTTGCAAGTGATCCTACCTACCCACCTTAGTCTTTTAGCAGACGATCTGCCATACACTCCGAATAAAATACCCACGTTAATAGGACGGATCTTTCTACTAACAGCCTATAAATGATTACATGCATAAATATTTTTTTCAATATTTATTTAATCAAATACATGAAAATAAAATACTGTACAAGTACATATTTTTATAAGGCTACAAAATAAAAACATAATTAAAAACTAAACTAAATTTAAAAATGGCCCATCCGGCATTGTGCCGAAGACGCTGGCAGCATTTCCTCGCTGACTAGTAAGCCAAATTTTTTGTGCGAGGTAGCTGCCAGCTCTTTTATTGTTTTTACTTTTTAGTTATTTTTTCTTTTAAATAAAACTTTTTAAATGTATTGTTTTAAATATTATTTAATTACCTTTTAGGTACGTAACCCTACAAATGACCTCGAGGTAGCGCGGACTTTTTCCAAGAGACCTATCGAACTGCAATAAGTCGATCTGAAAATTCATTGCTTAGGTATTACTGTAGAATGTGAATAAATTCAACCCGTACATTTCACATCTTTAGAAAAATACACGGACTTCGTCTATAGAACTGATGTCCCTATGTAGTTTCAATGCCGCGCGATACAAATACGGATGTCGGTTTGACTTATACTTTTCATAATGAGCGATATTTGACGACCGTATACACTAGTGGCTCTGTTAGCTGTAGGCTGTAGACCTCGTGAGCCTTGCAAGGCAAAATAATATATATATATTTGGATTTTCTAAAAAGTGGCACGAAGAAAATATTCTATGTAATAATCGAAACTCCTCCAAAATTTCACGTAAATCGGTTGAGAAATGCGATCTGTACAGGAGAGCAAGCGGACACACAACCGGACATACGAAAGCATTTTCGTTCAATCTAAAACATATACCGAACGTTACACTCGGTCGATGAATGTATAGCACTGCTTTAGAAAAATACTCGGAAGTCTAATATGGGGCGGCATGAATAATATATACCGTCAACTGACGTCCGTATATAGCTTCGAAGGTAGGCGACACATATACGGATGTCGGTTTGACGCATACTTTTCATACTGTAAGATATTTGACGTCCGTATACATGAATCTATGGCATTACTTTAGAAAAATACTCGGATGTCGAAAATGGGTCGGCATGAATAATATATACCGTCAACTGACGTCCGTATATAGTTTCAAAGCTGCGCGAAACATATACGGATGTCGGTTAGACTCATACTTTTCATACTGTACGATATTTGGCGTCCGTATACGAGAATGTATAGCACTACTTTTCGAGAAGTAGGGCACATCGGAAAGTCATGTCCCGCCCCACTGGGGAAGTACTTTCATCTCACAGTCCTTATAAAAGACTACAACTATAATAACACCACTACTTGCTTTGTAGGTATGTGGTGTTGTGTCCCTGGTGGTGAGTAAGGTGACCAGATCACCAGAGGATGCGTTATGTTGAGAGTAAGGGACCGGCATTAGTCTTTAGCTGTCAACACAATGAGTACTCAAATTAATAAAGGGTCGGCAACGCGCTTGTTCTTCTGGAATCACAGGTGTCCATAGGCTACGGTGTCTGCTTACCATCAGGCAGACGGTATGCTTGTTTGCCACCGTCGTAGTATTTAAAAAAACACTGGAAAAATAATGGGACGTCGAATATGATACGGCATGAATAGCATATATCGTCAACTGACGTCCGTATATAGCTTCAAAGCTGCACGAAACATATACGGATGTCGGTTTGACCCATACTTTTCATACTGTACGATATCTGACGTCCGTATACATTAATCTAATAGCTCTACTCATTCCTTCTCCTATAAATGCATAAACTCTCCTGGAAGGGTTTCGCAACAATCAGATAACTAAACTTATAACTAGGTACACTAGTGGAACTGTGAGCTGTAGACCTCGCGAGTCTGTCTTTTTTGCATAACTCCGCCATTTTGAAAAATTTTCAAAAACTCTTGACACAAAAAAATCTATATAATTATCGAAGATGCTCACAAAATTGCTCGAGAACCGGTTGAGAAATGGGACTTGTAGAGGAGAACAACCGGACAGCCTCTGGACAGCTGGAGAACCGCCGTACAGCTGGACAGCCGGATATACTAATCTAAAGCATTTTCGTCTAATCTAAAACATAAATCTTCATTAAACTCGGTCATACACTAGTGGCTATGTGAGTTGTAGACCTCGAGAGCCTTGAACGAAAAATTTTTTTTTTGGATTTTCCAAGATGTGTCTCGAAAAGAAATTAATTATCGTATTATCGAACCTGCTCACAAAGTTTCACGAAAATCGGTTGAGAAATGCGACCTGTAGAGGAGAACAAACGGACAAATCGCGGCCAGCCGGACATACGAAAGAATTTTCGTCCAATCTTAAAACATAGACCTTCGTTAACACTCGGTTAATAAATGTAGGTATTTACGGGCAAAAATTGCAATTTTTGATATAGCGAAGAAAATTTTCAGGTTCTGATAATATTAACAAATATGTCGATATTTGGATTTCTTGGGTGTACCATTTAAATAGAGTTTTGTGGTAAGACAATCACAGCTCGATCGGGTCATTCCTGGATGAGGCTAGCTAGTGGCGTACCTTAAGTAGGTACTCGAAGATACGCTCAGCAATTGGCTATTACATGCTGAGAATAATCTATTAGAAAAATCTAGTCAAATTAATCTTGTAATAACATCTTGTATATATACAAAAATGAGAATAACCAAATAAAATGGCGGTCTACTCATCTCTCATAGGTTCACCCTATAAAAAAATAATTATTTAAGTACAATAGACAATACTTTTTGCGAGACTCCGTGAAAGAAAGAGACAAGTATAAATAAACGAATCACAATGCTGGCAACGTCGCACTTTCAAATCCCAACCGTCTGATTTGGACGTAAAAATATCCGCGGCATGAATAAATAATATTGATATACGTAGGAGGCCGAAAAAGCTCCACTAGTGTGTGGGGTCCAAAAATGTTTGGGCCTAACTGCAAAATGAATATCGCGGAAAATAAATGAGCAAGAAAATGAAGTATCCTATGGAGTAGGAAATCAAAAAACTAAGCAATATTCATCGAGAGATGATAAAAAATATAAGGAGAACTGGTGGACGTCGTAATGATGCACCACGTGCATGACGCCAAATGAGTTCCTGGATGTATATATATATATATATATATATATATATATTATCACTTCAAAAAATGATATTCTATATAAAGTCCTTTTTTTAGTTACTCCATTTTTATGATATATGGAAATTAAAGCAGCAGCTTATATATACACACTTATATAGACACTTTCCAGATTTCGATCTATTTTTTGTGCTCAATGATAAACTGTTGTCATAATCATCAAAGTATTTTTTTTAAATAAACAAATAACCAGTCTTTAATCGCCGTAGACTTTTATTGCGATAGCTATCTAGAACAAAAAGTTATATCAATATTTTTTTTAATTCACTTTTTGTCCATAGGTACAACTATAGTTTCTACCTGTGGACACCGTGATTCTACCTGTGGATAGTGGTTGTAGCTAAGGACACAAATCAACACAATATTTTTAACATAATATTTCTTCAAGTAAACACATAATTAACGACTTAAAAATACCTAATCTTTAAATAAAAAATAGTCTTTTAAAAAACCTTTCGTTTCTTTGCATTAATACTCTAAGAATAACTCCACTGCAGAATCATCCGAGCCCGAAGAATGCCCACGATCGGTAACGTCATCGGAATCATCGTTAAACACGAAACACTTTTGACAAATGAAGCTTGATTCATCATCAGAATCTATATTATCTTTGTGAGTTTTTGTACGATATTTTGCCTTACAAATGCTACATGTAAGTAAAGTTTTATTTCTATATTTTTTACACATAACACACATGGCATGGTATCCTCTATGATACTTAGTTTTTTGCTGTCAGGTGTTTGTTTCTTTAGCATATAGTTTGTTTGGGTGGAACAAACTTTTGTAGAGTTAGGTTTTTCATTACCTTGGCTGTACTTATACTTGGGCGTATCAGTTTGTATCTTAGTTTTCCCTGGCTTTCTTCCTCGTTGAACTGTTTTTCTTGGTCCTGATTTTTGAAAAGGTTGGACAAATTTTGCCATGGCGAATTCGTAGGCAAATTTTCGAACTTGTTTTTAATCTAAGCCCATATGTAAATATGCTGTTTTTTTTAAGTATTCGTGGAGTTGCAGCTCCTCTTGATCATCGAATATCCGCTTAACATCATTTTTCAAGACTTCCACACTGTTTTCGACCAGATTTTTGTCTTTACTTAATTTTTGGTACTTAAGTTGACTTCGAAATCTTGTATTTTTCTGCAGCTTTTCGAACAGAACATCCATTTTTCACCTTCCGAACGGCTTTAGTTAGGGTATCGGGGCATAGCTTGTCTCGTACCTTTAGTACGAGGCACTGAAATAAATGAAAACCGTTAAAATTTTTAAATGTCCACAGGTAGAAACAGTAATGGTTGTACCAGTGGACAGTATTTAGAACTACCTACGTGCGCAGATAACTAATGAAAATAATGATTAATTGTTGACAATCGATATGTAATTACACAGACACTTGTATCATTCACCTAATTTACAAAATAGACTTCGAAAAACAAGTAAAAACTTACTTTTTAGCCCAAAAACTTATCACCGCCGCTGGAGACACAATTTCTTCCATTTATAAAATTGGCGAGTACTTAGTGTTACCATACGAGAAAAATACTTTTTGATTAAGTACACGATATTTGTCTATGGTCAGTTGTTTTTTAGATTACATGGGGTGTCCATAGGTAAACGCGTCCATAGGTACAACACTTGCCCCTAAATATTATCACTTAAAAAATGATATTCTTATAAAGTCCTTTTTATATAGTTAATCCATTTTTTATGATATATGGAAATTAAAGCAGGTTACAAATAATAAGTATTTAATGCGAATAATACAACCCTTTTCAACCACATAGCCAAGCACTAAAACGGATACTAAGAATCACATGAACATTTGTCAACCATTTGTCAACATTATTCGGATTTACAACATCACAACACCACAGATGTATTGTGTTTGTCATGTAAATATAGCACTGAATGAGATTAAATGATCTGTATTAGTGTAGAAGAAAAAATACACAGAAACCAAATTGAGAAATAGCTGTGGAACCATGGCATATATAAATATGTACGCGTCATATACCTACCCGTATGTAGGTGTTTATGTTCCCAGAGTTACCTAGTCCTTCATGTAAGGACACAGGACGGGGCGGGCGTTAGTTAATACTAATTGTGCACTAATAATAAAGAGATACAAGTTTGTGTGTAAGGACTTATCTGATTAAAAAAATATATATTTCTCTCTAATATACGGAATGGACCAGTTAAGTGGACATATATTTTATTAATATATTTACATTTTTATATATTATTTATTTATACATATATTTTAGTCACTGTTGTAAGTGGGCAGAGCCGCCCTGCAAGCGAGTTAAGCGGGTATTACGCTGTCCTAAATTCAGGCGTCCTAACTAGGATACGATATACGTAGGATTTAGTTTGTCCGGAACCATCCTGACGTCCTAATTGGGATACTTTTTAGGATGATTACTTCCCGAATGCGGTTATAGCTTCCTGAATCTATTTCCTAACTCATTCAGGATTCTGAATTCACCACAGTATAATACCCGCTTTAGAAATAAACAATTCTCTCCTTGTTATCAAGAAGTTTTGTAACATCGTATTACTACTGTGCAAATACTGTACAAACCTAATATTTTATTCAACGAAGATTTGGGATAAATTTCGACAGTATCTTTTCAGCAGCAGTTAATTTTCTAAAAGAATTAAAATTTTGGTTACTACCAAGGTTTGATCTCGTGGGTGATTCTCATTCCAAAATTTAACATTTTCGTAATTTGTCCTTACCGGGCCCGGATTGTTAACGACTCGCGAGTGATTATTTCTGACTTTAACAATTTTAACAGTTAGGGATCCAGGTATAGAGTAAACTGGAGTCAATAATTAGTTTAAATTGCACTCCGATTTCCTTAACTTTCACTTACCGTTCAGACCGGTAAGGACATCAATTAACTTTAACGATGAGAATCATCCTCGTGATAAAGAACTTCGAGCTTGATTTTGGAGGGGAAAATTGTAACCATTGCACTGTACTTTAAAAAGCGATTACAATATTGCTCGCGTGTCTTTTTGTGGTAACTGCAAGATACCTGACAAATGCGGCTCTGCAAAGAGCCTTCGTGTAATCCAACAGTCGTCCTTGCCGCCGTTCAAAGAAAGCAGGCAGACGTTGTAATTTTAGTTTTAAGGTAGTAGTACGCTAGTCTTAGCGTACTGGGAACGAGGCCAGTACTATGTTAAATAAAGGCGTAAATAACTTCCGAGTAGGAGAATAGTTGGACCCCTTACGTGACTTTTGGAACATCCAATATAATATACTCGACCGTCATTATCACTGCGAGATACGCAACTACCCGCAGTTGTTATTCGGGTTTTAATTAACTTTCAGCCCGCCCAGTCGTGGTCAACTGTCAAAATAGTAACTAACATCAAGGTAAGGAAATTTTGTGGTGTCCGGCGGCCAGCGAAGCCTGCTGGATTTTCCTACGGAAATTAATGTGACCACAACTCGGCGGCCATCTTACCCGACTCCTTTGAAGCTTGGCGTCGGAATAGGGGTCATTCATAAGTGTTTACGGACACGGCTGCTGGACGAGGCTCGACGAGGCAAATTTATTCGAGGACGTTTTGTTTGTGCATAATTTATGTTAGATGAATTCCGGAGGATTTTTGTTTGTGTTTTTTCTAAACGTTTTTTTATACGTATAAATAAATACAATGACAATATTTTCTTTTCTTACCAAGATGAGGGCAATTACTCCCTCATTTATACTTATTCCAGCTGCTCTCTAACATTTCCACTGACCGTACCAATAAATTAAGATAAAAAATGAACCATTGTGATGCGACTCTGTCCGTCTATCTATTTGTCACATCGCTAAATGAATATCTCAGTAGACTTCTTATGCTATCGATTTGAAATTCGGAAGTTATAAATAAAGGCCACATTTTGTATAGAACTAACAAAGAAAAACCATATTTTTCACTTCTCACGCTCGAAAAGTGTGTCATATTAGACTGCAAGCGACAAGCGGGGCTAAAGTAGTACATTTAGCCCATAGGGAAAATATGAATACATATTTACAAAATATTTTAATTTGAACAATCAAAATACTTCCACCTATTAAATCCACCAATCAAAGAAAACTCCGAAATTTTACCGTATACATCTCCTATCAGAAATTATCTCTTTATAACATCGTGCTAACCTACTGACTTCTGCCTTAAAAAGAAGTGGGATCACGTGTAAATTGAGGTGGTCCTTTCATTAAGTGGCTTGAGAAAACACTACTGTATTTATTTTAGAATCTTCACACAAGTTTTAAGGGTCGCTACGGTCCAAGAAAAAACTTGATAAAAATCAACATACCCTGTTTATTTAACTGTTTCTTTAACTTAACATAATTTTCAGTGTGAACTATAAAACAATTATAAATAAAATAAACAGGACTTTGTTATTTTTTCTTTCTAAAAAATCATCATTTTACATTTTACATACAAATTATTTAGTAAAACAACATTAGTTATTAATAAAGCAACTTTAATTTTGCGAATCAAAAAAGTACACAAATTGTATATTTGTTTCTATCACAGATTTTCCTTGGACGGTAGCGACCCCTGAAATTTAAATACAAATTCCGAAATAAATACAGGTTTGTTTCCACTTAACGCTTGAATTAGGGCCACCCTAATGTAAATCTAATCCCTTTAAACTAATCTTTTAAAAAATTGTATGTCATCACAATCCCTATAATCAACAGTACAGTATACCGGTCAATAATGTATCACTGAGTCTTGAGATTTACTGAAATAACCATTTTATCTGACCAAATCTTTGTGCTTTTGTCTTAATAGGAGTCTAAATTCTACGCAATGACTGTGATGGTATAAAGTAATAAGAAAATCTTTCAGGAAGTATCTAAAAAAGTTAATGAAAGACTACGTTAAGGTACGATTACATTTATTTAACTATACTTTAGTTTCAGTACAGTATTGATTTCACATGCACTAAAATGTGCATTCCACTACGTAACTTGTTATTTTCTACTTTCTATTTGAAACGACCTGGGAGTAACAAAACACATTTTTTAATGAACGTGCTCCACTAAGCAGAGATGCAGTGAACGCGAAGAACATTAATCATCCTTTATGCATCGCATCGGTTATTTTTAGGCCGCAAAAAGGAAGGAAAGATAAAAGGCGGTAATGTGCGAGCACGCTTCCTGCTTAGTTATTATTTCATCATAAAAAACAATTGTATCTTTCACAGCAAAATATAACCAGTGCTATTTTCGTCCTCTTCAGATGTTAATTACATCATGTTTTGTATTTTCTTGAGCATTCCAAAGCACGAAAGCACTCTGTTAGTAACCAATCGAAGCGGTCAAAAACTGACCGAGTCGAGCACTGTTAGCCCATTAAACGTTTTAAGCCGTTTTGTAAATTTCACAAAACCGACCCCTGTGAATTTATGAAATGGATCTACAAATTATAAGCGGCTTATTATAAACCGCTTAATATTTCCTAGTTTAAAATCTATTTTGTAATATAACTACGCAATATGAAACAAGTTTTCATAATAGCTACAGTTCCCTATAATCAATTAATTTGCTAATTCATTTGAATTCATCAGATGCATGGTACATTAGTAAACTATCAGCTGTACATACTAACTAGAAATAATTTTACATGTAAGTAAATACGAGTAGGTATGTGCAAATATAATGTTATAACATAGAATGAAACAGGCACATATAACTTTTACAGCTTCCTATTTATCTCATCCTCAATCTTGTTTTTCATCAAACAGGATCGTAAACAAAATGCGGAATCGTAAAAAATTACTGACATTAAATCTTTTCCGTCTAAATTCGTGTTCAATTTGAGTATCATGGCAGATGATCGGTGTGTGAAAATTTTCAGTCAACTACTTACCTATAGTATAGAGTTTTTGACAGTTCGGTATGGTACTGGCTCATCTCATTCGTTTTTCGTTCCATTCTAATTTTGTCTCAATCTGTATTATTGATTGATTTTTTATTCGTCTTGTTCGCTATCCGTCATTGTTTATCTGTTGTAGTCACGGCCTTCCTTGAATTAGTCTTACGTCTGTTTCAATTTCTATCTCATTAACTTATTCACCAAAATTTACGAGAGCTAGACGAGCCAAAACCCTCAATTCGTATACATGTTTAATTTTATAGATATATGGAAAAACGTGCTTAGTGATATGAACTCCTAAGGGGTGATTACATAACATATTCGAGCTTGCGTAAGATAGTTCTAAATACAATCTTCGTAGTAGTTTAGAATGTTCTTGACCGATTTAAAATATCCCAGTGTATCTGCGCAGCTATCATGAATAGGCTTAGTTCAGAACACTTCACTTCACATTTACTGGCAAAGTAGAGGTAATAATATGATAACATAAAGTACAGGTAAATTACTTTAAGTTTACCACTAACATATATGCTCTTATTCCATTGGGTACCTATTTTACTTCAACACTAATGCAATAGAGTTTCTATTACATACAAACTGCCTAAAAATCGTATGTTTCTAATAAATATTTTATTATATCACCTGTCAGTGTCAAAGTTTCAGTAATCGTACTGTAGGTAGGTTTATATTAACCGCTGGACTAAAATATCTGGATTACAGTCATCCATTACTATTCAATTTCAGATTTAAAAAAGTGTGTGTCAGCTCCGACGCACGACTGGAGTTTACTCTTTACGAACGATTATAAAATATATTAGTAAAGATTATCAAATAATTAAATAGATTAGTGAATGAGGATAAAGGAACTCATTTTTCATATTAGGTACCGCAAAGTGGGGCTATTTGAGACCCAAGGGGCCCCACTTTACTGTACTGTAATCATGCATGTTACATTTATTTATATGAATAAAGACTTTATCGATATCGATAAATGTTGACAAGAGGGCCTACGTACGTAGTACGGTCATGTAAAGGCACTGAGGGCCTACTCCGAACTGCGTATCGTGCCGCCCCTTTCGATCTCGTGTTATACACTATATGAGAGAAAGGGACATCACAATACGAAGTTCGGATTTCGAAGTTCGGAGTAGGCCCTCAGTGCCTTTACATGACCGTACTCGCTAGCGACTGCGTAAACGATTTAGTATGCCGATTCTTAGTTCTATTGCGTAACCGCCAGAGGCGCTATATTTTTGTCTATACAAATTTTTACGCAGTCGCTAGCGAGTACGGTCATTTAAACTCATGGTAAAGACACAGGGACGTCCACCGCGAGATCGCGACAACACAGACACTTGTAGCCTCTATTCGTCCCGGTACCGCCGCATATCGGGTAGTCAATCCGACCCAGGTCGGGCCCAGCCGAGTTTCTTGCTGGACTCTTCTCAACTAGGCTAGGTTTAGTGAACCAGCGACAAAACTCCCAGTAGCTCGATTCCACTCACACCTGAGAGCCTGTACTCCGAAGTTCGAAATCCGACTTCGTATCGTACCGTCCCTTTCATTCTCATATTATACACTATACGAGTGAAAGGGACGGCACGATACGAAGTTCGGATTTCGAATTTCGGCGTAGCCCCTCAAATTTGGTTGAAGCCGCTGAACCAATCTCACTGGAGCGCAAACTCTTAGTGTATTCCAGTGTTTAAACCGCTCTCGTGGTCGTGTCGGAGGTTTCCCCTGAATTTTCCTCAGCCCAATCTCCAACCGAGCACTCCTATTGCTTTATTGTACCCAGTCTATAAAGCCACAGTCAGGTTAAAAAAAAAACAAAAAAAAATTACCAGGGTTATCGTGCATCTACACGGAGAAAGAAAAAATATAAAAAATAAAGTAATTTTGACTCTCCTCTCTACCTCGAGGTCATTGATCCACGTATTCTAACGATTCATTATCTAATGTGATGTTTGATTGTTTATAGTTTAACATGATTTTTGTTTTAGTAATAGATAGAACAATTAAATAGCACATTATAAAATATTTACACGTTGTTTTATTATTTTCGATCTACAGACACACTTGACAACATAGCTTAACAATTCAACAACTGAGAGCTGCGCAAGATAAGTTGCGCACGAACATAACACATAACGCATTAAGTGCTAAATTATAAAAAGTCGTATCTTTACCCTGATCGTATACTGAGATACGACTTTTTAAATAAGCAGCAGATTACTTCTGATTTTCTACCCCATAAATTTTCATATCCCGGGCTTATATATGAAAATCGATTCTAAAGGAGTAAACTCCAAAAATACCATTCAATTTCAGATAAATACATGACCTTGGCCGGTTTTGGGTTGTGATAAATAATTAAATTAGGTTACAGGCTCTCTCTCTCTTTAAAAACAAATCATTATGCACAGTTAGTGCGAAGATTAAATAAATATTGCCCGATCATAACGAAAGCGGGTATGAACAAGACGAGCACTCCCCGTGAGACTTGTAAGTGCATTGCTATAATCGTAAACCGGGCGGGTAATACAGGCGAGCGCACTTGCCGTAGGTGCAGCGGTGGTAATGACGGGAGAGAAGCGGAATAGTATTATATTATTTTAACTGGGTTTGATGTCCAAAGTTTTCCGAATACAGTAAATTGTACATTACAAAACGAATATGTCGCTACACTATATTCCACTTTATCTATGTTTATCACATAGGTATATGATTATTGATTATGCACACAAAATCTGCCATAATTTTATTGAAGGTTTTATTCATTTGAAATTAGGTTAGACTTGGTGCATAATTCATAACTTTTGATTGCCTCTAACTGTATGCCTCATACACATTTTGATTGATGGCTTACATCAGAGGTACCTCTTATGTAACCTATCAATCAAAATGCGTATGTACGACTGCTCGTAGAACTTCGTTAGAAGAATTTACGGAGGATGCTTGGCCTAGACATAGAGATGAATTAGTTTGACCGATAGTTTTATTCAAATTTACACAAAGAGAGTTTGGTTTTCTCTCATTTGGTACTAGTTTGTGTTTTTTGTGTAATAGGTAAAAGTCAATCGCGCCTGTGTGGATTAAAGGATAGCAACTTTCAACCGCTACTCGCCACCCAACGCGTGGCCTTTTGCTTTAATCCCGAATGTGGCCGTCTGGGAGCTCTCGAGGACCGGTCATCCAAGATTAAAACAACCCATTTTAGATTTTACACACCCGCCTGTTATCGCCGTGGATTTACCTGAGTTAATCTTTTGAGCATATTGCTTTACAATCATCTAAAATTGCGTTCGATTTTAATCTGTAATAATATATAGAAACGTAACATTCATTTAGGTTACGTACCAAGTAAAAAATGAATCACTGAAGTAAATCACGATAAAAAAAATTTTTAATAAATTTTGGTTGATATCTATTCATATGCCAATTTATAAGAGCCTTATTAAAGACGTTATTAAAGTCTCACGTGCGTCAAATGTCGATATGACCGATAATGCAGCAGTGATGTTACCCGCGACCGTAGTAACCATTGTCAAATTCGCTTCCCATGTGCAAAAATAAACCATACAAGGTCATTAAGTTATATTTTTATTTAAGTGCTAAATCACCGCGATATCACATCCCACTACATTATATCATAAATTGTCAGAAGAATATCTTTATTTAATCGGGAATATAGAATTCAGAAAATTCAAGTTGAATAAAAAAAAATATTATTCAAACAGTCTTTTCTTGTCCAATAACGGCACGTTTATGCGTCAACACGACATAGGTGTGTACGAGTATATACAGCGTTCCGCATAATTACAAACAATGATATGACAGTCCGCGCCCCCATCCATCACGGGGCGCCAGTGAACCGCGGTGATGTATGAGTACATCGCGCAATAGGATCAAACGGCTAGGCTTTGTGTGCGTATATTCGGTTTGGCTGTATCACGTCACGTGAATATAATTAAAGACGAACAAGTATGCATCATTCCTTCCACGTCTATGTTAGTTGCCGTTCAATTCACGATGAAGCAACCCACTCCAAGAAACACAACTAGAATTGAATGAGAAGTGGGAAGCTTTTTCGAGGATTAAACTATCTATGAATGTTTACCGTTTTCTTTCGCTACCCTGATTGTTTTCTGTTGTAGTTTTTAACGGATCGATTATGTAAAGAGACCTATTTAACATGTTAGAGCAAAAACATTTCAAGTCCTAATCCTAGTCTGTAAAATAAACAAGATATCCGTTGAGCGGTGCGCGCCCCCATTGCCTGCAACGGATATAATCTGGTGTTCTGTTTTTATTGGGATGGTTTTAATCGTGTCGTGGTACATTGGAGGTAAAATATCTTGTACATATTCTCATATAATATATTGTAATAATATTTGTTATCAAAAAAGTTAAAACATTTTCCCTGGTTGTAATGTACGGCTTATTTATAAGAGGTCTATTTCTTAAGAATGTGGAAATGATAATAAGGTATGGTAACTACCCACCAATGTTTTTAATTTACATTAGTTCCAGGGGATTAGAGATCAAATTATTTGTTTCAGTTTTGGTACAAACTTATCAATTTATTTGTTGTTTATTTATTCTACATCTAAAGCTAAACTGCTAGTAAAGTATTCTTATTTTCGTTAAATCTATTCGGTATTGGATAATTGGTAAGTAACTTAAATGGTTTAGTACCTTATAGTCACCAAATTTAATGTAACACCGGACTGCTCTACACTATCTTAGTACTTTCCTGGTAGCACTTTAGTTCTATAAGAGACACGTTTCACACCTAACCTATTTTTCCGAATGTTGCAGCTATATCCTAAACTACTTCTTTGATAACAGCCTTTTTTATTTATTTATTTGAATGGCCAAGTTTTTTTTTTTATCTATACCGATTTAATTTGACATTGGATAAATGAAATTGGTAATCGTTTGCAACATTGTTCCGAGAACAAGGAGCGCAACCCGATTTTTCTCTACTGCAAGCAAAATTTGAGTATGCTATCCAAATTTTTGTTGCGAGTCAATGTCAATAACGGCAAACCGTCATATTACTTCCCGTAAAGTTTTACCTGAGGGTTATACTGAGGCATTCAGTTCGCATTGTAAATTAATATTAACGTGTTTTTTTTAAATTCATGTCTCAGATTGTTTCACTATTTTAATTCATGTAACTCGATTTACTAACACAAACACAACATGTATTATTTGACTAAGTTTTGATTTTTCACATCGATGCAACTTGGATACAACAACCATCCTCGCAGCCGCGTGTAATGATAATCTTTACTACCGACCGCAATTAGGCCTTCCACACTTTGAATATAAAATAGACGAATTGGACAACTTTCAACATGAGGATATTTAACCGAAACTTGTACTTCTACGTGACTAAAGGCTTCAACGTTCTCAAACTTCATTTAACAAAGTTTGGAAGCATATTTTTTTAAGCGCAAATCGTGATTAGTCCAGGGGCGCCATTTTTTTCTTTTTGCTTTCACGCTTCCCGCTACGTTAAAGTTTATTTTAGAAAGCTCATTCGGTAGCAGCTCTTTGAAATAATTTTCCAACAGAAGTAAAATGTTATGAATGATTGGTAGGTTAGGTACTGTGGTTTTGAAGGCAAAGGAACCTTTAAGTGGATTAAATTTTGTCAATGACGAAATTTAATTAATTTCATTTGCTTTACATAAATTTATTCATTTAGGTACAGTTTAAAGTTATGTTGTATTTATGACCTAGTCCGCAATGGAATTAATTCTTAAATCAAACTAATACATCGAAATTGCATGTAAATATGAGTCTTGGGTCTATTTTCAGTTAGGTGCTTCACTGACTTCACGAATAAATTGATATAGAATATCGTATTCATAAAATGTTTTCTATATTTAAGAATAAAAATAATTCTTGGCCAAAAACCTTCACCTAACAATACAAAAATCAGAACAACTATAAACAGTATTCTTTACTATTACAGAAACATAAAATTTAAAAAAAAACTAGGCAAAGGTTCCGAGGCTCAGCATGTGTTGGGCAGGAGTGCCCGTCGCTAGTTTTCAGTCTGCTCCCAACAAATAATAACTCAGTAAATATTAGAGCAAAACACGACTTTCGGTATATATACCTAAGTCCTCCACATCGATTTAAATTACGGCGACCCTAGCCATACCGGATTTTTCAGAACAGCAACACTATCTTATTGTCAGTTTTGCAAATGACTGAACAGAGTGGTGTTCGTGCCAAAATTATTTCTTTATTTATTAAAAAAAGGGACAAGCTTACCACGTCGCGCTCCGTATTGTGTTTAAAGAACTTTATTCTTATAAGAATAGGATTCACTTACATGAGAACATTAATATATTATAATCCATGGTATACCTTAGGGTTAACGCGCAGCGTTTTCAAAATGTAAATAATAAAAATAGATGCAGGTACAGTAGGTAAATATTCGGCATGTTTACTGTCGTGTGCGCAGGTACAGATTTTAGAGATAAGATTTTACTGTGACAGTGATGTACGCCCAATGGATGCGGCGTTAAGTAATTTATATCTTATTTTATGTTTTTCTTATTACTATTGTATCCTAAGTATGAATGGTATTTATGATCCATCTCATGTAGGCATTACAGGTAATGAAAAAGTAGATAAACTCGCTAAAGAAGCCTGCAGTGACGGTGAGGACTTCCATTATTTACCTACTTTTTCTGATCGTCTTAGTTTGGCGAAAATCCACTGCCGTGAGTTGTGGCGCGAGTTTTTTGATCAAAGGTCGAGGGAAAAGGGAATATGGTATAGAACGGTGCAGCCACAACTACCGCGGGCACCATGGTTTGATAATTGCGGCTTAAACCGCATGGACACTGTCCTTGCTATGAGGCTTCGTTGCGGACACATGCCATTAAACAAGTTTGCATATCTGATGCGCAAAGTTCCATCTCCAAATTGTGCCGAGTGTGATGGCGAAGAAGATGTCTATCATATTTTAATGGAATGTGTCCGCAACGAATCGGTCCGTAGAGAGATTATGGATGGGGCCTTTTTTGAAATGGGCGGATGTAATTATATTCTAGCTCACCCAGTGTCAGATTCGGCATATCTTATTTATAAGCTTGTAAAAGTAGGTTTAGGTAGAAGATAATAATTTAATATATAAGGATGTATATACAGAGCGACATCGTCACTCAGTGACAAAGCTCTTTAAATAAAGAAAAAAAAAAAAAGAGATAGGGTTTTACTGTGACAGTGATGTACGCCCAATGGATGCGGCGTTAAGTAATTTATATCTTATTTTATGTTTTTCTTATTACTATTGTATCCTAAGTATGAATGGTATTTATGATTAATGTCTAATTATTAAACGTGAGTTACATATGTAGTTACACATAATTTCATATATACTTTTTAGTAATGGTGGTCTTATTTAAGAGTGAGAAACTAGCACTTATTGTATGAAGTTTAGTGATAGTACTTATTAAATATTAAAGTAGTTTATAGGAATTAACTCTGTATGTATATGTATGTTTATTTAGTATTTATTCGATTTTTAGGTTTTTAACGGTTAGTTCATTTTCAGATTACTCTTTATGTGGAATTTTAGATGTTTATTAAAGCTAAACATTGAATTATATTCTTCAACGTCTCTCGGAAGTTTGTTGTACAGGTTAGCTCCCTCAAAAACGAAACTTTTATTCCCGTAATTAGTTCTTGGTGTACGTAATACTAAATTGTCTGCGTTTCGCAGTTTTGTTTTTGATAATGATGTTTTTTGGAAACGCTGATTTGTGTTTATATGTTTTTATTGAGAATTTTGCGGATAAGCAAGCACGTGTGGTAAATTTATGTTTGGGTGGCGGTCATTATTTTAGTTTCATTGTAAAATTTATCACTGGACGTTAAAAAATATAGTGGAAAAAACTTCAATTACTTTATTTTGTGCTATTTAGAGTTTATTTAGGTTTGTTTTGGCGGCCTCGATTAAGTAATCAATGTGAGGTTTAATTAGAGCATTGTATATTAACATTTTTACTTTACGCTGAAAGCAATGATAAATGTTTCTTAACGCTCCGGTGAGGGAAGTCAATTTTTAATTGGCCTTTTCTATGTGCGGTTTCCACGTTAGCTGGTCATCGGAGGATTAAACCGAGATATTTTTCAGGTTTTTTCCTATAGATGCCTTGTCCTTTTATTGATGTTTGAGTAAAATCGGGTATTTTTTTGTTTTTGGCAGAAAAAATGACATAATTTGTTAATGTTTTAACGTAACTACAGTTGTCACACTATTGTTTATAACATAATATGTGCCTCGTACTAAACTTGTCCATATGCACTAAAAATATAATAAATATTTTTAATATACTTTAAATATGCATTAAAAATCTGGCCAAAATTTAACAACTGCAGTTTAAGAAAATAAATATTTTTCTGTATATCTCTTGATTAATTTTAAAACCATTTTATACCATAAATAAATTTTGATAATGTATTATTGGGACAGTTTTATATATATTGTCTTTTTTGTACTCGGGCGGACTATAATATATACATATATATATATATATATATATATATATATTATCATTGTCTATTTGATGTAATGTTGACATGATATGAATTATTATAAAAATAAATTAATATGAATACATTTTTGCACAGATTTCTGAATTATGTCTACGTCTGTTCATTTCTTCTCTCATTTGCTCAAAAGTTATCTGGAAGAGATCCCTTAGAGGGATAATTTCTCCTTTGTACATACCGTTTCCTCTTGTATTTGTCATTTCTCTTATTGTGTACAATAAAGAGTTTTACTACTACTTAGAGCATTGGGAAGTGATATAGGATTTGTTCTGCGGAAAATCTCGACGGTCCATTAGGCTAATAGCTGAGCAGTGAGACGGCAAAAGGAGATTAAGCTATGCTCAGTCATCGCTTTTCGTTATAGCAGTCATAATTAAATGATGAGTAGAAAATTGTCTACTGAGTTAGTTTTTCATAGACGCAATTGTTTTTACATTAGTTACCTCCTTTCACAGTTAGAGGCGTTAAGTCAATATTTTTATGAATGTTACCTTTGAAGACTTGATCCACAGCTCAGAAATGTGTTAGTCAAATGACTTTGTTCAATAACAGTAGATTATATGACAAGGGCCTAAAATAAGCCATATCATCACGAGATGGTTACTTTCCCTAACGAAGGGACGGAAAATAGTTCGTTTGGTAATATGGCTTTTAGACCAGAGTTATACACTCTACTTTTCACTTCCATTGCGAGAAAATCAATAAAAAAAGATTATCCAAGCATGTTTTTTTAAAACTGCTGTGACACATATACGTAGTAGTGTTGAAATAGGGAGGACACCTAATTTTTTTTGGAGATAAATAAGTAGTATCTACGTACCAAAAAAGGACTCAACGTTCCGATTGTCTGATTGAACTGTCGATGTTGTTTTGTGATTAGTGAATTTAATATGCTGATGTACTTTGATTGGTCAAATTATAGATATTACTGCGTGGTTAGTATATATTTTAATTTGTAATGTTTACTTGGTTAATATTATATAAAATAAATATACCTACTTACGTATAATTCATAATATAAGTGTAAATGTTTTCTATAATTATGCATAAGCTCGAAGCAACCATGACATAATTTACGTAATGTATATGTACATTATATATTAAAGGTATGTAATTCCCAGGTTCACCAAACCTGACCTCAAATTACCAACCATATAGAAGAGCAGCTGTTATGTTAGGTATGAGCCCCAGCTATTTCAGGTGACAATTAACATTAATTTAACTAGCGCAATTTGGCCGGGTGGTCGTCCAGACATAATGAACTTAATTAGATAGGTATTGCTTATACGTTACTAAGTCCGAAATTATTTACTTCAATGGTCGTAAGACACGCAACTTAGCGCCCACACACACACGCACACCCACACGCACAAGCACACACACACACACACACGCACGCCCGCACAAACACAACACACATTCACTTATACACACACACGATCATAAGCACGGTAATTTGTTAACCTGCAACCGAGCAATCTCTAGGATCCAGTCTGAAAACCAGCACCAGGCCCTGTGCTTGGCACACGCTGAGATTGGAACCCATTGCCCCACCAATGTCTTATATGTGATTTAAATTTGTGATTGATTGTAAGGCTTTTGTATCTATTAATGTTTTAAGGTTGAGGAAATAAATATGAATCTGACTCTGATTCTGGTCGTTCTTAATGGCAATTTCTGGCAATTAAGGAAAAGCTATCCCACAACGACTTTATTTCTTAACACATTCATTGCCGACGAATGCTACGCGCTACGCTCGGTTATATGCCGATAACATGGTTTTTCCGCACTGCAGCGAAAACTGTCTACGAGATCCCGACTATCGGGTCCTCGGCGCTGAATGTGTTAAAAAATGTAGCCATAGCCACACACATATTTGTATTAAAGATACATTGGAATCAATTGTGAAAGTATATGACTTGATACTTGATAGTCCGGTCGAAGCGAACCGTGCTTCGGGGCGGCCAACGATTTGTATGTACGAGTATTTGACATGAACACCACATTAGCCGCCCCGCTGCACGCCCAATACCCGAGCGAACATACAGGTCATATACAAATACTTACAGTGCTTCAACGATTCTGAGAACGACTCGTTAAACAGAGCAATAGAGCAAAGTAGATGTAGATTGAACATTGTAAAATTTTGAGAAATAAACCTTTTTGTATTTGTATTTTTGTAAGTAAAAAGGCAAGAAGCGATAGGCAAACCTTACCACCAGACGAGAATAAAGGTTGCGTTCGCTCAAAGACGAATTTCAATTGAGGCGGAAAACGCATTACGCATGCCACTCGGGCGCAGAGGGTGACCCGAGTGTTTATGTGGGACTCCCTTATAGGCTAATGAGACCCACGGTGGACCCACTAAAAACTCCCCCATCTGCTGCCTCGCCGCCTTGTGGCGAGGTTACGGGAACGTTTGCACTTCCACCACCCCACTGGCGGCAGACGGTTCCAAACGGCTCCAACGACTCATTCGCGGATGCCCGGAGGCCCTCCATCAGGCGCGCCAGATCTTGCGGCGCGCCTTCCTCCCCGACCTCCAACTTGTACAGTAACGGACAAATCCCCCCGAGAACGCTACAAGATGGTCATGGGTGCCGAAAAACTCCCACCACCCGGTGGCGGACTAGGTCTGTGGTTCCGCTACGAACCACACCTCGGCCGCAGAGGATATAGGGAAAGCGGTGCACCGTAATACCGGCATTCCTCTTCCTTTGGGGGCCCACCGACGGAGTTTCTGCGGAACAGCTCCGCCAAGTTCGCAGGGGGTAGGGAAAGTGGCGCACCGTAATATCATCACGCCTCTCCCCCTGCGATTCCGCCTCGGCCACAGAAAATAGGGAGAAACTTTCTTCTGCGGTCCCACGACAGCGCATCCCAAGCGGGCTAAACGTAATTATCCAACCCCAATCACTAAGTATGATAAATAGAATATCTGATTTTTCAGCTCTGCCATTTGCAAAATGTATAAATTAAATATCGTAACATATTCATAAGATTAACGAGCAGTAACCATTTTAATGCCATAAGGATACAAACTAAGTTACAATTTGTAACGTTACCATTGAACACCTAAAACAAGTCAATAATTTTCACCAAATTACTATAATTCCTGTATGTGTAATAACAGACAGATTTTATTGCTTGGTTGAACCAAAAGACCACAACACTATTGAGCCATCATTTTCCATGGTAAGATATTGTTACTTTTTCCCAGATATCAGCCATTTGTATAATAAGTCGATAGGGATCGTCGTTTGAACCCTCAGTAAGAAGTCACATTGGAATTTGTTTGGGCTCTATGAGAAACTTTCGTAGAAATGTCGATTCTTTATAGTCTGCCCTCTGGTTTGGTATTTGAAGCGATGTTTGTGAAAAGAAATATCGTTAAGTGAATTTAATACATTTTCGCTGAAGTATTATATTTCATTCGAAAATATATGATCGCAAGTATTTATATAATACGGTGAGCACCCTTCGATCCAGGGCATTCAGTTCAGTCCGAGTATATTACGCAATTATCATTATCATCATTGGCCTTTAACATATATAAAAGATGATTAAAGCAGCGTCTATTGAATTACTGAATATACTCGTAAAGGAAATATGTGGAAAAAGCTGTTTTCTAAGACGAGAACTTCATAAAAAATGTGATTAATATTCGCAATGAAAGCGAAATCTATAAGTAGGTATTCGAACCGCGCCAATCAATAACAATAACAACGTTAATTTTATTTCGATTAATTGGGTATTTTGTACGCTTATATATATATCCAAAAAATATGACAATGTAAACTTTAACTGTAGAAAAGTGTTTACATGTACCATTTTTGTTCAAAATCTTGAAACGACTTACAACTAATGGAACATGGAAAGCATAAAACGTGATCCAATCGAAGCGGCTCAAAATATAAAATTCCAGATTAGAGACGGGTAAGTTTATTACAAATTGGAATTGGTCCATGTGACCCTTGAGAGCCGACGTATGGCATTGATCCTCTTCGGTTATAACAAGTAGGTACCTACGCGCTTGAACTGGCAACAAATTTAGCGTCGCAGTATAGATTAGTATAGATTATATCACCATCATACTTATTCTTCATCTCCCTCGATTCCTCAATCCTAAGGGTCGTGACAGCAATAGCCGGGTACTTGTTTCACCAAAGCTCTCCATGTCGTTCTATCTTCCGCTTTTCGGATAAATGCCTGTAGGTTTGTTTGGCAGGCTTCCTTTACCGCGTCGATCCATCGGGTGGGTGATCTTTCACGACTGCTTTTAGTATCATCATATTTAGGACAATGAATATATGTATATATTTTTATTATTTTGAACCTGACTGTGGCTTTATAGGCCGGGCCCAATAAAGCGATAGGAGTGCGTGGTTGGTGAGTGGCCTGGGTAAAATCCAGGGGAAACCTCCGACACGACCACGCAGGCGGTTTAAACACTGGAATACTCTAAGAATTTACGCTCCAGCGAGGTTGGTTGAACGGCTTCAACCAAATCTGAGGTGTGAGTGGAATCGAGCTACAGGGAGTTTTGTCGCTGGTTCACTAAACCTAGCCTAGCTGAGAAGGGTCCAGCAAGAAACTCAGCTGTGCCCGACCTGGGTCGGACTGACTCTACCCGGTATGCGGCGGTACTGGGACGAATGGGGACTAGATGTGTCTGTGTTGTCGCGATCGCGCGGTGGACGTCCCCGCCAGCTGGAATGCCTAAGTGTTACGTCGTGTCTGAGTTAGACGCTGTAAGCGCAGCGTTTCGTCTTTCGATGGACACTGTGATTACGTCGTCCAGGTAATGAGTATGTAAAGTCTAGATAAAGTATGGACATGTAATAAATATACGTGGTATTTAAAATACCACGTATATACGTGGTATTTTAAATAAGTTTTGTAATAATTAGCCACAGACACAAACTAAGTGTCCATAGTAGTGTAAACAGTCCGTAGAAGTAGCATAGGTAATACCCATTGTAAACTCCAAATAAAACAATCGAAAAATAACAATTAAAGAATCGTTGTCTAAAGTACGATATACCGAGCTACTTGTGTTTTCTTGTATTCGAATTCTCATTTTTTCAAAAATCTACATTCCTACATGACACGTACAGATTGGTATGGCTCATATACTCCAAATATGTGGATGCCTGTTTGGTGTTCGATGGAGTTTCTATAACCTATATGCGTTGTTATAGCTATCGGCCGATGGCAAAAGAGTCCTGAGTACACTGTGCGAATTACACATTTTTCCACTAAAATCATCGTACGACCTGAAATATGTTATAAAACCTCCGGACTGCCGGTGCCCGGCGCGTGATTCTCCAAGCAATGCAGGATCGCCTTGTAGGGGAGAGACACAGGCGCAACAATAAAACCGATCATCGACTTGTTTCACTGACTTGTTTGACTTAGTATAAAGTCATTGATTTAGGGCGCACTGATAAAAAAAGGATCCACTAATATTTATAGACATGCATATCCTAATACACGTTACACGCCATACATGGTGAATGTTTAAATTTCAATAAATCCTATTTCATATATACGTGATTTGGATTATAATTAAAAAAATGTGCTTGTATACATAGCAGCACACTCACACATACACAATTATACCATTCGCCCAACGTTTATTCTAACGTCAACAGTACTCTCCGAAAAGATTCATATCAGATTCGGCTCGTGCTTCCTGGAAAACAATATTAATTTTTATGTTTGCCTTTATATCCAAGTTGCTCATTCAGAGATCTGTCAAGGGAGACCGTGCCGAAATTGCCTTGATTACGACGGACCTTCCATTTTATGTAACATGCAAGCGGTTTAGGCAAACAATGTTAGATTGTTGGATCAGAGTACCATGGGATTTGCGCTTACCCATCTGTACCGCTTAGCTGATGTAAATTGGTCTAATATTTGTAACAAAATCCTTTTGACAGAACTTTCAGACAATCGCGCTGTGATGTACAACTAGTTGGTGCTACCCGTTTCAAATGCAAATAATATCGAAAGTTTTCGTCAGGGTTCTTTGCGAATATATCAATATTTTTGTAGCTTATTAGCCAACGGAAAAGGCGTTTTTGCTCTACTAATGAATTGCATTTGTTTTGCTTATCCCCAGTTAGATTACTCTCAAAAAGGTTCAAAAATACCAAAAGTACATAACCTACACGTGTCTTCGTCAACCGTTCGTCCGAGATGCGCGTTCCACTCTTCTTGACTCCTTCAACTATCGTCATTCATCCGTTAAATATTAGGGGTACAAAAATTCAGATGTTTTGGACAGTATGAGCAGTTACACGAAATGTTTATAAATCTGGTAATTGATTTGAACAAAAGCGTAATGGTGAAATAAATTCTCAATAATTAGCAATCGCTTGTCTACAAGAAGCTAGAACAGTTAACCCCAATTTAGTACCCAATAACTTTACGAAACTCCTCAACCGGTTTTACGGCTTCAACTTTTACTTACTATCATTACCATAACAAAAATGGTGTGTCGGTAATAAAATTACAAATATGGGCACCGCAGGTCATTACGTATTCGCTCGCACGTCCGGCGATGGTTGCGTCCGGGCGTCGTTGAAATTGCGTCCATTGTTGGTGACCGCTCGAGTTTCTGTACTTACTTACATATACAATGTTATCATTTGCATTTCAATCTAGTATGTTCGCAGTATACTTTAAGGTCTTGCTCATCCTTATTTTAACTTTTCTCATCATCTTTGTTAGATACTTCTACAACAGCCAAGTCGGCTTTAAGGCTTACATAAGCTATTCATTCACTTATTAACACTGCCAAGCACTTCGAAGCGCTAAACAATTTCCTCTCCATACGGGGAAGCTTACGTATTTTATCAGCTACTCGTCTAAGAGCACCCGCTAGGCGGGTTCATGGCAGTGAATGGGTGAACCCATCCGAGGCCCGCGAGTGCTACGTATGCTACGCTTTAATAGCGCGTAGCAGCATTTTTCCACCTTGTAGCGGAAATCGGAGAGCCATGACGCAAAGGTGGTTTTTTATACTACGATGGTGGCAAACAAGCGTACGGTCCATGTAATGAGAAGCGAACACCGCAACCCATAGACACCTGAAACTCCAAACCAGTCATGTGCGCGTGTCCTTTATGAAGTTTGAGGATTTACTGTGTTGACAGCAGAAGAGACAAATTTAGGAATAGGTGTCGTCATGAGCCTTGAATAGGTAAATAGAAGTCATAACGAGTGAATTGAGCATTTTGGTATAAAAAATAATGAGGTATGCTTGTGGCTACGGCGGCGGCCGACCTTAACGAGTTTCTGTCAAATGTCGACTGAAACATAGTTTTCTGTAGAATCATTTTAGAATATAATAAATAAAGCGGACATTCGTATGAACATTATTGCACGAAATCCTAATTTGAATATAGCTCTCAGGAGTGCCCATACCTTTTTCGATTAAAATGTAATTTTGCAGAGTTTATGGGCATTCAGGTTCGTAATTAAACGTCGATTAGGGGCAATGGTATGAAACTCATAAAAGTGAATCAGTAACATGATACATATATTTTCCAAACGAAATATTTTATCAATTTGCCGACTCCTTCAAAGAAAACCCCATTCAATGACATTGCAAAGAATTTCACCTCACATGAGTGATTTTTTAAAGCATTAGGTAACAATTTGCCTTGGAGTAACTATAAAAGAAGAAACTGACAGACTGACTGACTGATTGACTGACTAACATATCAACGCACAGCCCAAACCGCTGGTTCTAGAGATTCCAAATTTAGCACATAGGTTCCTTTGGTCTAGGGGTGCACAAAGAAAGGATTTTTCAAAATTCATCCCTTAAGGGGGTGAAACGGGGGTCCAAAGTTTGTATGAAAACACGTATTTATTGAAGTGAGAGATTTGAAACTTTTCATATAGACTCTGTTGAAACATATTAATGGCCTATTTCAGCGTTATCTAAATTGCTCCCCTAAAGGGGTGAAAAGGGGGTTCAAAGTTTGTACGGGGAGCAAATCTTTTTTGAAGTGAGAGATTTAATACTGCGTACATAGACTCTCTGTTTAAATTGCTCCCCTAAAGGGGTGCAAAATGGTTCCAAGTTTGTGCGCGGAGCAAATCTTTATTTTTCTTAGCAATCGATATGGATGTCATCTTTGTGGTTCCTTGGGGTGCCGATTACGAAAACGATATACATTTTCAAATCCAAGATGGCGGACATTTACTCTTCTTATAAATCGATATCGATATTCGAGGTTCCTCGGGGTACCGATTACGAAAATGACCTCCATTTTCAAATCCAAGGTGTCGGATATTTATTTTTCTTAAAAATCAGTATGGGTGTCATCTTCGAGGTTCCTCGGGGTGCTGATTACGAAAATGTTACGGTTAAAAATTACTCTTAGTACGCGAGCGAAGCCGCGGGAAAAAGCTAGTTATAACTATAACTGGGCATCAAGCGCCGCAGCTGCTGCAATTACTGCGGTATTCCCAAAACATTACGAAAACAAATTTGTCCGCAAAGGACTTCTTAAGTACGGTCGCACTTTGCCTCTTGTCTCAGTCTGATAGGTCCCTTGCTACAAACAAATTCTGCCGAAAACGCACTCAGGTGAAACATGGATGCCATTACGTGAATAAAATCTCCCGAATTAGGTCGATCGACCGACTGGAGACGAATTATCCACAAACTCAATTTTTTACGTTCCGAATTCCCAGCACTAAAATTAAGCGAAAGAATAGCGGAAACATTCTCGAACTAAGACTGATGTAATTTGTACGCTTCAACTTAACTTCTGTTCGTAATTAATGGCACGATAACTCAAATGTTTTTGAGGGGTGAACAAACTTCCATTATGAAGGCAAAAGTTACGGAATTTTAGTGTAGTGAATAATTAGGTGTTCAGAGTTATACGAAACGTTACAGCATCCGCGCAATGGCTGCTTAAATTAATAGGCTTGTTAGGGTTCCATAGCGAAAAGGTAAAAACGGAACCCTTATGGTTTCACTCTGTCTGTGTGTCTGTCTATCACATCGCTTTGGAATAGTTCTGAACAAGCGTAACCGAGATACATAGAACATGATTTCTCTATATATATATATATATATATATATATATCGACGAGGCGGCTCGGTGGGTGGTCGAGCAGTGTATGCAATAGACCAGTGGTAGGCAGGGATGGCATCGAGCACTTTTCATCCTCCCCACCTGTAGCTAATTAGAAATTCACACTCACGCACGGAAATAGGAAATAAAACGTCACTAATAGAATTGATTACAATGTATTGGTTATTTCCAATGAAGCACTAGAACTGTTACAACTTTAAATAGTCACTTACCGTTTATCACTCGAACAAACAGTGATTATGAACCAAGCTAACTGATGACGAATTATGAACCTTCAGGATAAGCGTTCAGATTATTTCAGTACAGTCATAAACGCGGAGCAGTCTCCGTTTACATCCGTACGCCACAAAATCAGAAAAAATAATCATCCTCGGACACAAGCCCAATACCTTTTATACTGTCAACGTTACTTCTAGTTAGTTTTGCAAAGGGTTGTGCTCAATCCATCTTTTAGCAAGTTCCCCCACGGACTAAACTCAGACCACTCCCAAGCTATCCCCTTTTGGCGTTTCCAACTTTAAACTACGTTTTCTTATATCTAAATCTCATAGCATTGATCTGCCAAACAGGCCGTTATATAATGTATCTCCGACTTATATTTATCTCCTGTGAAAAGTTACCGATACAAAGGGGGCAAATTTCAAAATCTAGTGACTATGTCAAATGGGATGTCATATGAAAGAGCTTGAGTTGCACATTCTGAAACAGTTTTCGTTATTTATTTTCGTTAGGTAAATTTCGACTTATTAGGGAAAATGAAAAAAAAATGCCACAAAAATATGACATTATTGTATAACATTAATACCAATGTACATTTTACAGCTGTTTGTTTTTCTACTTTCATCAACAAAAAACATTTCTCGACTATGTCTGTAATTTAATCACCTTGGCATGTATTTTTTGTTTTGTAAATTCCGATGAAATTGTCCTGAAAGTACTTTCTTTAAAACATAACACAATGATTAATATCGGTTCACGCGATAAAGAATTATACTTGAAAAACCAACATACATACTACATATACATTCAGTCGCGCATACTAGTAACAAAATGCGCCGAGAGCTGGCACTGTACCATGGCGTTCAATTTCTACATAACTTTTCTACATATTATTTCTATATATCGCGCGCATTTTTTCTGAATTAATGGGGTCGGGACGGGTAAGTGAGTTGGACTCTCACGTCAAGTGATTATGGAAAGTATATTAGAAAATAAAATATTTTCGAATAATATAGGTAATGGACTAATTTACCTTTTTACAGTCAGACAGTGTTTACAGCATAGATAACCTCCACTAGATACCTCCAATGCACTATTTAGTTCTAATCAAAAGTCACTGAAGTTAGCAGCGGTAGGTGCGGGCTGCGGGGAGGTCGGTAAGAGCGCTACGATTGGCAGTTTCAAAAAGCTTTCGACTTTACCGCAAAATGGCGTGCGGGGCTAGTGATGGGACACGGTTGTTCATTAGCGGTTTATACTAGCACCTCAATTTATTTTAGTTAAAATATTTTACATGGCGTATATACCTTATGTATTGAATTGAGTATAATAATATTTTATAGGCATGTTTACAACCTTTACTATTGTATAAAATTGAGGTTTGAAATTTTAATTTCATTTTCATTCCTGTATATTGTAAATATAAAAATAAAAATAATTTATTTCAGACTGAATGTTGATCCATACATATTATTATATATAGCGTAATGTACAGCAGTGGCGGAGCGTCCATACAACTCCATCTTTAACCAATTCCGAGATTCAATTCTTCGAAGTCCAGTAGTGGGAACATTACGTGTCACTAGTCCTAATTGGCTACCAAGACGATCGGAATAAAAAACCAATTGCGGTGGCTCCATCTCTAACCGATTCCGAGATCCCTTATACCTCTTCGAAGTCCAGCAGCGGGTCCACTACTTCTCTCTAGTCCTGATTAGCCACCAAGACGATTCGAAAAAACCCAAATATCAAGGCACCATCTCTAACCAACTTCGAGATCCCTTATACTTCGAAATCCATAGTTAGGTCCACTTCGTAACACCAGTCCTGGTTGCCTACCAAGAGGATACGAAAAAACCTAATTGCAATGGCTCTACCTCTAAATCCCTTATAGTTCTTAGAAATTCAGCATTGGGTCCGTCTTGTGTCACTTGTCCTAATTGCTAAAGGAAATCCATCACACATATTATGTTACTACTATATAAACTTACTATACTAATTATGTTACTACTATATAAACTTCATTATAAAATAAGACAACAGCTAAACTACAAATAGAACAAACTAACTAAATATTCTTTCCCATACAACTATACCGATTTGTTTAGCCTATAAAATAAAACAAGATAAAAAAACACTACACTATTACCAACTTCCACCTCCTTATATGAAGGTCGACGAGTATAATTCAAATAGTAAAAGAACATTATCTACGTCAACACTGACATTCAATATAAAAAATAAAACTAATCGATTAGGTTACCAATAGAGTTTTATATGGATTAAAGTCATGTGAGAAGATAAGGATGAACCGATAATTAAATGAAATCGGAACCGAACATCACTGGCACATCACTACCCCGCGCATGTGCTGTTATCAGAAAAAGAAAGTATATTGGCATTGGAAGTGGTTGGAAAGGAACAAACACACTTCACTACACCTTGTGGGCCAGTATAAAATGATCCCTGCAGGGCAGAATGAAATGTGTATTTGTATATATTTAACTTACCTGTGATATGTTATCCCGCCATTCTTTCGATTTGTAGTTCGAGAGTCGTTCCCACACTACTTTACCGAACAAAACCCATGCCTACGGTTAGTCGAAACCAATTTTGAGTACTTTTTGTGCCACGTACGAATAGGTCATGAACCTGGACGAGTCGGACTGAACGGCGTGGGGCGGAGCAGTTTATTAGCGCAACATCGCCCATGTGTGGCGCGCGCGCTTCGCCCTATAAGCTCTATCTAGTGGAAGTTATCTATGGTTTACAGCAACGGCTGTAATAAATAAGTCAACATTACTTAATAATTTTTTATTACGCGAATTGTGTTTTAAGTAAATATAAAATCGTACACCGAAGAAGGTAGGTTCTCACTCCGCTTTAAACAAGTTATCCAACTCCCACTTAGTAAAACAAGGCGCCTCAAAGCGGGTGTAAAACGGAAATATCGAGATCGGAACAAAATGCGTTGCTCATATAAAGTTGCACAAACACTCAGGACGGGCTGTGAACAACCCGCCTGGCGGATGCACGGTGATGAGGAAACCGGATATCCGGCTGAAATAGTACGTACCAAGAGACTTGATCTTCCGTTTTTTGTTTACAACAAAGAGAAACGTCATTAAATTGAAAAAGGAAATGGCTTAGACCAGTGGCGTGCAGTCCATAAAGACAAAAAGACATTGCCTACCCTGTCATTGTGACAGTCATATATTTATCTAGGTATTATAATCAATAAGTTTAATAAGCAATCCACAATGGATAAATCACAAAACTATAAATTAACGTTAACGCCATCTATCGACTCCTCAAAATAAAATTAGTTTCGATTATCCCAATTCCAACGGGATGCGACGGCAATGGAACCAATACAGTATCACGCTACACTAGCGCCGCGGCCGACTGCGGTGAAGGCACAAACTATTCCTGCCTAGATTTATCTATGTGTGCGTGTGTAGCGACGCAGATACACTGTAGTGTGCACCCCTATAACACGAGGCATTCAACAACAAAACTCACGCACACAAACGCACAGGGTAGGCAGTGTCTAATCCCGAGCGCCTACGAAGCTTTACGAACTACCTACTACTCCGAGCTGAGCGAGTTAGTTACACGGCTATTTGAAATAGTTACATTGCTCAAATAATTTGTGCAAAAAACGATAATTACGGTAACTATTTCTTTTTTCCCGGATATATTTGAATGACAAAATTTATTTATTTTTTCTTCTTGGTCGCCATTGTTTGTTGTGTTGAGTATTAGTGTTCGGTTCGAGGTGTGAAGTGATAGATTTTAGTTAGAAAAATGGATAATTTTCACTGTGAAAGTGGCTGTAGTAGTGTGTGCACGCTAAAAAGATAATGCGTTTGCAAAACTTTCTTTCATAGAAAAAAAATGTTATAGAAAAAGGCCGGCGTACACCGGAATTGGAATTAATACAAATTAAAGGAAAAGTGACACGCACTTAAATTTAATAACAAACAATACGATACCTATCCGTGGCTAACAGGTTGTGTAAATAACAATCGCCTGTTTTGTTCCCGTGTGTGTTATTTACTAATAAAAAGCGCCACTTTGAATATCCACAAATTGATAATGTCTATAAAATCAATCGATATATGGATATTGGAGGTGGAAAATCTCACCCATCGATGATGACGCAATGCAACAATTTTGGTTAGTCAATACTCAATAGCTTTAAAATATTTGCCTACCCTGTCAAAAAACTCTGTGCACGCCACTGGCTTAGACTGAGTATACAATACTTCCGCCGTTAGTTTGAACGGGCTGACCAGTTCGACTACTTTATGAGTAAACACTAGTTTACCAATCACAAAATCAGAGTTTGAATTCCGGTCAATAAACCCAGCACAACGTGCTTCGCAGTGCATTGTGCTTGCTTTTCAAGCATACGCTTACTTCATACATACGGATCTGGAGTCAAAAGTCATCATTATAACACGGTCTTTTGAGTTAGCTTTCTAGTAAAAATCTATGATCTCGTTTTAGTAATAGTAAGTAGTATATGCAAATGTTACATAATGCCGGAGGCGAGTTCAATAGTAAGATCACACTCGTGTGATCTTATTATTAAACTCGCTCTTCTGAGCCCATCATAAAGTACTTAAAACTCTCGAGTTTTAAGTACTTTATGATGGGCTCAGAAGCTGAAGAATGTTTACCTGCATTTCTATCAGTGCTATCTATAATATATTTACAGGTTATCTAATCTATGCACTGAAATAAGGAATAAATCGAAACAGAGAAATAATGTATTTATATATTATAATAATTGAAAACATCTACAGTTACTAAAACATCAGCTGCACAACAAACAAATGACGACAAAGATGGCGGCCGAGCAAACATAACACGTTTCACGAACATGAATGTTTTTTTAAATCATAAATAAAATAATATAGTACCTATTCTCATGTCATTCGAGACCAAATGTAGGCAATATTACATGAATATATTGGACGTACTAAACACATACTGGAGCTGACGTTTTCTATGGACTGAATTTGAATTTCAATTGATACTCGAACACCTAGTTAAAACTCTGGGTTTGGAAGATGCTCCAAATTTGAAACTCATCGTTGTACTTAACATTACTACTGTAACCTACCCACGCGTAAGAAATTTGTCCTAATAAAATTGATTGTTGAAATGCTGGTCATTGCCAAAGATTTCTGAACGCATTTTAGAGTATTTATGATATTTTATGTAGATAAAGTACATATTTGATTGCAATTTCCATACATTAGTTACATTAAGCAGTGCACTTACACCTCCTACCTTAAACGTAGCAATATAGCTAAAATTAATTATGGATACGGTTATCAAGGTAGCTTATTTTATTTTCTAGGTCTTGATAGCAATGAAAAACTTTATTAAATTAAGAAGGACGTTCAGGTTAATTACACGACAGCAAGGGGAAAACGGTCGACATGAATATTTAATACGTCAACCTTGGGGATAATATTCTATCACCGCAGATTTTGCTTTTGGAATATTTTCTGTCAAATTAAACAAGAAAAATGTCTCGCGGGATATCTACCGGAACCAAAGTAAAAAAATTGTGCTGCATGACTAATAATATTTTTTACGGATCATAACCTAACGTAAAACATAACTATAAAAAAACGTGCTGGCTGGGCTGCCCTTGCACATAATGGCTTGCCAATAGGTTTAATGTAACGTAAATGTATGTTTTTATCAAAAATTTAACTGTGAAGATGTTTCATCAGGTTAAAAGACTGTGTTCTTGCTCCAAGCACATAGTAAGTAAGGTAAGATCTATCAATACCTACTTACGTTCGAAACGTCATGTAATCACCACTTCGATTGTGGATTTAAAAACCCGTAATTGAATCAGTAAGTGTAGTAATTACCATCGAATAGAAATAATTATTACCAACTATAATACTAATTAACAACGATTTAGACATGATTGCCAACGATTACAGTATTAGAAAATTGCCTCTTGGTCACTCGACACACAAATCATCGTGTATGTGTATGTGTTAAATAATATTCCTTGTAATTAATTAAATAGTTAAATAATTATGACTAATCTAGATATATAAGTGAACAAATGTTACTAACAATGCTATGGATGTCTTGTCTGAAAATAAAATGATTATTATTGTAACTAAAGCCGTATCACACGTTTCAACTCCAATTACGTTAAACTGTGAAACTCAAATTAAAGGGAAACGCGATCGGTGCCGGTCTCCTTACAAATATGATTATCATTTATAACCACTTCAAGTTTATTATATACAATAATGTAAAAATAAAACCTACTCCAAAAAAACTCTAAAAATTAAAAATAATTGCTTTATATCTTTTTTTCATGATGCCAGTTTTAACCAGTTTTTAGAGAGGAACAAATGCGTATATGGGACAACTACAATTATACAAACACAAAAGACAAAAATCGATTTCAAAGTACAGCATAAAAACCTAGCCCTGAAAACGTCCCATATTAATTGAGTATGTGACATCATATACTACAATGTATGCAAAAACGAGAAAATTGCTCTTTTGGTATTGAAATATTGCGTTTAGCTACATTGTTGTTCTTCGTTTCTTGGATATTAAAACAATAATAAGCATACTTGATTTGCTGTTTTTTGACATAATTTAATAGTTTACTAGTCATATAGTGACATCTTATTATTCTTCATTCCGATCGCACATTCTCTATTTAGACTGTAACTAGCACTGGTAAATACTCCGTATCTACACAACACCCAACTTTATAGGAGAAGCTTAAAACGTTTTTTAAAGGATTTTACGTTTGTTGGCGGGAAATCTTAATTTGGCTACATTTGTTAGATACGCGGTATTAACCAATGCCAGTTACGCGGTATTGCACTGTCCCCGACGAAATGCTTCTTAAATTTAAGTATAGATGGACTTACTTAAATACTTTACTATACTCAAAACACAGAAATAAATACAGATATATTCGGTTATATCAGATATATCGGTACAAAGGTGAACTCATCCATGCAAATATGTCACTTGTCTACGACATCAGTTTAGTTTCCATGTTTATGGGGATTATGAATGTTTTGTATGGTAGTCAGTATAGAGGGAATACTCTTAATTACAACTTTTCGGAAGGTAACTCAAATTAGCATGCATCAAAGAGTTACGCCTAATGAGCCAACGCGGCGCGCGAGGCAGCGAGGTGAAATTTAAACGAAACTGTAGAGTGAGCCCGAACGACGTAATTACCACTTCTATGCTTTGTAACAGCCTCTCAAGACTTAATTAGCCTTGAATTATGTGTAATGTGTTTTAGAATGACTTTATGAATACTAGTGGCTCTGTGACCTGTAGAGACCTCGCGAGTGTTGTCTTTTTTGTAAATTGTCTTTGAAAAAAAATTGTTTTCGAAAATTTCCAAAAACTGACTATACTAAAAAATTGTATATACCCTAAAAATTGTATAATTACCGAACATGCTCACAAAATAACAGGAGAATTGGTTGAGAAATGCGACCTGTAGAGAATACAAAACCATTTTTGTCGAAGCTCAAGCAGAGACCTTCGTTTCACTCTTTAAATAAAAATTGATTTCTCCAGTCTGGGTTGTCCTTGAAAAATGAGGGCAGCGCCTGATGTTTCTTAGTAAAGTGGTAAATAAATTAAATTATACTAGGCGGGCTGCGTGAATGATGAAAATCCTGATGTTACCTTGAGGGCCTTAATTAGGTATCTTTTCACGTGTCTAAGAACAAAAGCTTAAGTTGAGAGGTTTTAAATAATTCCGCGAGCCAGCAACAGAGTTTCGTGAGCAAGTTTTTCTCTGGCAATTACTTGTGAAATTCTGGGTGAAAAAAAGAAATGTAGTTATTTAACTTAGGTTATCCATTTTAAGTTCGCCCCAATATCTAAAAGATAAAAGTCAGGTGACTGTAAAGTGGTGGGTAATACGTCAGCTGGTTACGCGCACATGACATATGTATGACTAGCTTTTGCCCGCGAGTTCGACCGCGTAAACTTCCATTCCCTATTTCGTCCCTTCGAGGGATGACTTTCGTGATAAAATCTATCCTTCGCGATATAAAAAAGATACTCTTTTTTCGTGGAGAAAACCTGCGATCCAGGTACCCAGACATCGGGGGCACGCTTTCCTAACTTTGCTTTAGCTTTGGCGATCCACGTCACCCGCCGCAGGGCTGATATGCAAATGCTGCGGTCCCCGTCACATTGAGCACTCGTCACATTGAGCACTCGCAACACCGATGATCCCCTTTAGTTGCCTTTTACAACAAGCGGTGGAGACCGTAGACGTATACTTGTTAACGTCTGCGGCCTATGGTGGAAGATTTCATTCTCGTACTCGACTTCGCCTTTTTCGAGTTGGATCCGCGCTCTCCTGTTCGCGTTCAGCGTTTCCTTCTGGGTCATACCCGTGAATTTCACCGATTGGCTCCGACGGAAGACCAGCGTCGACCAGTTAGGTTGGCACCATGCTGATTCGGGACCATTTCGTGGCATTATTGATTGTTTTCTTTTTGTTTTACACCTTTTTACTGTTTTTACTCGTTTTTCAATTTTAATCCTTGGTATGTGTATCACTCCTGTGCCACGAATAAATGTTTTTTCTTTCTTTCTTTTTAATTCACAGATGGAGACCATCTCCCTCTATGCCGAGTCCGCTGCCAGCATACTTATTACTGTTGTTAACAGGAACAAGTTCATGCCGACCACGCTGACCTGAGTCGACCTCTCTGAGTCCCATGCAGGGCACTCTTCTCAAATGTATTGGGCACTGTTCTGATCACCCCCACAGTGATGGCACTGCGTAATCGATTTGCGGCCGATCCGATTCAGGTACTCGCCGAAACACCCATTTCCGGTACGTAATAACATTTGTACGTAGGTAATAAAGTAGTAGTTAAACAAATGTCTTAACACGCCCTTATGTTAGTGATACGATACAATACAAATATTATTTTTTGTTCATCAAAAAGAAATGGAACAATAACAAGAACTTGCCTGTGAGAAGCGTCACGCAACGTTCACTCCCCTCGTCACATCTAATCGACGGAGTCTTTGCTTCACAAAGGGCGGCCTTCATCAAACATCTAGGTGAAGCTATCGCTGACCGTTGGGACAGATTCCTCAGAGTTGTAATAGGCTAGTTAAGATCTTGAATTATAATTTCCATAATTCAAGCCACAAGTATGTGTATCTGAGGGAAACAACACAGGTTCAGATCGATGAAACATTTCTTTGCCTTCAGAAACGGGGCAGCTCCAGCCAATATAGAACTTATGTATGTAGTTATTTCTGCTCATTATTTCCTACATCTTTGTATTATTAAACTTGGAATATATATTTTACGTGTAAAAATTTATAATGTACATACTTACAGTGTACCTATCCACTAATGCTATAGTAAATAGTACCAAAGTATTTAATACTAATGACGCTCGTGGAATGATTATACTTTAAATTAAATGTCCTTGTGAAAACGCTGAGGCATTTACTGCCACGATTAACGTTCGATGGTGATCACCCCCGCGGGGCACACAGACTTTTTCTAATCTTTTTACACTTCACCTCTTTACTTAATTGAAAATATTCTGTCCTTCTACTACTATGCTACTCCATATTTTTTTTAATAACATAGATAAAGTATTAAAGTATTGACGTGTAAGTAGTAATCATACCTACATCTATCTAAAACTAATAGGAATATATTCACTTACCCCGTTAAATAAATATATAAATGCATTCACAGGCAACCCATACAACCATTTTAGTAACATTTGGTAACAGTGTGCACAGTTTGTGTCGACACAGGGCACAGGGTTATAATTTGGTCGCCGTTCCGTCGCGACGACCAAAAGTGGGGAAGATTCGTAACATGAAAATACTTTTGTAACCCAGTTGCCAAGTCCACAGAATGTGCCGCGATTGCGACTACTTTTAACGAGAGTTCCATTCACTCATTCATTTAACTCGTTCATTTCGGCTGTCATCTTGTCATCGCTTATCTTAAAAATATTTAAAGTCATAACAAGTGAAGTGACTTCCTTATTACTCGTGCGTGTCGACGCACGAGTAATAAGGAAGTCGGTAAGTGGGAATTAAATTTCTTCCTATATTTTCCGAAAAAACATCGAGTTTCAACAACGCGCCTTCAAAACTGTGAAAGGTTAGTAAAATAATTAAATATAAATGCCAGTTAGATTATAATTTTTTTGAGTGATCAGGGGATTCCGAATGTTCGGAATCAAACTCATCATCGAAATTCGAATATTCTGAATGAATGTCATCATGGAATTCCGAATGTTCTGAATGAATCTCAGCATTTTCACTGGATCTGGATAATTCTGAGTTAATATCGTTGCGATCACTACTGCCAGATGGACTCAAATGAGATTGTTACACGTGAATCAGCCATATTTATTTTATCAATCTCTGAGTGACTTTATGAAGATTTAGATATTTTACTGAGTTTTCTATAAAATGTAGATGAATGGCAAAATAATTTTGTTTTCTGATTCATTTTTTTACCATCAATAATAAATTTCAGAAGATCACATCGCACAAGTTTGCCAACTTCTGATACAATTCGGAAATTATGACGTTTGGTTTCATGCCACTGTGTCCACACATTTTAGAAACAGTAAACAGTTACGTAACTTTGTGACCAATTAGTATTTACTGGTAACATTGTGTGCACATTGTGCTGAAACAATTACGTTTCAAGTGCATAAAGTGACAAACTGGACACTATATTCCCAAAATTCACCTTACACTATTAAGACGTAACGTGCAGACACTGCCGAAACAAAATAACCAGTCCTGGTTGTTCGAACTGTGTTCACTATGTTACCACATATTGCAACCAGAATCAAACATTTACTATGTATGTAACCTCTACTCTGCGACTAATTAAGCAAATTTGTGACCACTATCAAATTTTTGCGACCAGAAATGGTCATATGGGAATGGTCCATTTATGGTCATCGTGTGAATTATACGTGTCACTCAACGAGTGGGGTAGACAATATTCAGACTTATAATTGGGTATTTGATACATGTTAAAATTTGTAACATAGTGTAGATATCATCAAATTATCACAAATAGTGAATTAGACAAAACTCTAAAGATTCTCAAATTTTTTTTTTTTTATAGTCCAAATGTAAATTGAAAGTTACCAATAAATCATATTTCAATAAAAAAGAAATTGTGTGGCAACTATGTCCATAAACGCAATATTTTACAAAGAAAATGGCAAATTACTCGTTATTCTATGCAACGGTATTAAGAGGCCATACAACTGCGATGTCACATTGCACTGCCTATTAGTATGGAGCGTTTTAGTGCTCGCCAGCTACGCTGTACTTTGCCTCTCGTTTTCATCTTTTCTTTTGCTTTAATTGTAGTTGGTCCCATACTAACATTTGATCGATCTAAACACTGGTTCGAATGGCACCATAAAATATTTTACTCAGATAGCTAATTATTTAGTTTTGCTCCACCTTAGATACTTATAATAAGAAGGTAGCCTTTCTTTCATATGTTAGGATGAGATAAATATCATAAATAGCGGCCGAGAATCTCCCGTGTCCATAATAAGTTCTTGTGATCCCTTGGGGTATCTGATTTTCCTGGTATTATATACCATTGTAGCAGCAAAGCTTGCACACGTAATATATAACTCAAATGTTTGTCGAAAAATAGTGAATCGTAATATACTACTTATAATTATATAACGTCGACTCGTTGGACAAAAACTTATTGCGAAAATAGAACCTCCTCCTTTTTTAAGTCGGTTATAAATGAATATTAAGTAACTTGTTGTACACCATTAAGTTTTTATTGCCTTCAATAATACTTTACGCCCCAAACGAACTTTTCACCCCTTCAGAGAGTTAGGTAATATTCAAAAACGCTGGATAAGTTTTTTTATACTTTAATACTAAATCTATTAACGAAGTTTCGTGCTTCTGAGAGGTGAAACCTGTTTTCACCTCTTCCAATGGTGAATTTCCAACAGAATTGAAAGTTTCCTTGTAATTTTATTATAGGTCTATGAACGAAGATTTATGTTTCTTTTCTTTAAAAAAGATTCTCACCATACAAACTTTCAAACCCCTTTTTATCCATTCAGAGGGTGAATTTAATTTTTTTTTAATTAATGTTTTTGACTGTACCTTAGGACCTTGTGACCGAAGTTTTTAACTTCTTACATTAAAAAGGACATTTTTCCCATACAAGCTTTCAACACTTTTTGACCCTATTAGATGTGATTTTTTACAACAACGCTATATAATTTATTTTGTTCTACTAAAAAACCTTTGTACAAAAATTCAAGATTATAATTTTCCAAATGAACGATTTATATACAACGATTCAACCTTATTTCAGCCCATTAAGGGTTGCATTTTGAAAAAAACCGTAGTACACGTCTACGTAATTTAAAGAATGTTATGTTCCAAATTTCATGATTATATCATCAGCGGTTTAGGCTGTGCACTGTCTGTCAAACGTTATGTCAGTATCGCAAGAGTTTTATAATATTTATAGATGTACATTAATAGTACACAATTGCTACATAAGTGACACACTAATATGATACCAATTATTGATATATAATACTGAACCAAACACAGTTTGTAACAGTACTACGACTACCAAATAACACATAAACCAAAGCTTCATAAAATTCGATAACGGACAGGGGGGAGGTCCAGTCTAAACTCAATTGAAACAGAGTTAAATTCACATTGGGCTTTATTCCTCTTTCAAGGAATATGTATCAGATTTTCCATTCGCTATTATTTATAGGGAACGGCGGTTTATAAACGTTAAAGAGACGTTCACGGTGGAATATCATTTGTCCATCAAATAGGTTATCAAACGTTTATTGCCAGCGCTTTGATTAAGAAAACCAATCCACAAAATCTCCGCCAATTCCATCCGAGGCCATTATCTCAGCGAAACTTGTAAAGGTGGTGCTATATAATTGCTATATAATAATAAAATAAAATCTCAGACAGCAGTAAATAAATAAAACCCCACTTTACATGGCGTATTCATATATATTAATATGCCCTTGCTAAATTACAGCTTTCTAGTAGTAAAGGTTAGTGAGCCAAGCTGCGGCCGGAGGGACGGACGGACAAATGGACATGGCGAAACTATAAAGGTTTCTTGTTTACTATGTGGTAGGTGGTCTTTATAGAACATATGCCGTATACGGAACCCTAAAAACTGTCTGTATGTATATGGCCCGATCATTTCATGGCATATTTTCTATAAAGACCACCTACCTAATAAATAATTCATTATATTCACCTACAAGAGCATTTGTATAGCAAGCTAGAAAAAAAATTGTATCGTAAATAATATATTGCAAGTATGAGCTTATTAATTATAACTTTAATCTGCAATGCTTGTAACACTGCATCTAATTTAAAACTTCAATTTGAAATGAAGTTTAATAGCTTTTGTTGTAGTTGCGGCCTGAAACGCCGCGCCCAGGGAAATTACACGTGAAAGGAAATACGAAAACAAGGACACGACGCCTTCGCGGCCGGCGCAAGCGGCGCGACACAGCGTTTGCGAAAACTAGGGCGAAATTCAATGTGTTCGAATGACAGCTAATAGTGGCGATCACATGGTACTTTTGTAGAACATGTCGATATGACCAGTACTGTCTAATCTTGCTATTTTAACAGATTTTGTTGTGGTTTCGGACTAAAACGCCACGCCCAGGGAAATAACGTATACATTATATAACGATATTAATAATAATTTATAATAACGATAAAGCTATTCGTGGAGTGATCTGCTCCGGGGTGATTAGGTCTGCAGGATCTTATCTCGTGGCATTACATAATATGAAAATCTACGGGCATTTAATTCAGGACTAATCAACAATCTATAAAATATTTTAACCCCTATCGCGGCCAGCTTATGACTTACCCGACACGGGCGCTATGATTAAATCTACGGTCACCCTCTTTCAATTAATCCATAGATTGAGCAAGAATCTTGCTTTTATTGCAGGAAATTGGCATTCTAATAAAATGGTTTAAGTACCCGAGATATACCCTTTTTGAAGATAATATCTTCGACTTTTTGTTTTACATATAAATGTGCTGCGGGTTCATTAGACATGTAAAATATATAATTTTATAAATAATGTATTAACTATAGATACATTTTGTTTTTAATGAACAGCGTTCATGGGAAAGAGAAATCAATATGAAACAAATTCCGTGTGATAAATGGAGTGCTGCACTATTTTGAATTAAACAATAGTAGATTGTGTCTCAAGGGAGCAAAATGATATATTTCCGGCGAGGGCGGTATCTTGAATTCTGAGTGAAGCGAAAGATTCTACAATAGAATCCTGAGCGTAGCGAGGGATTCTAAAGTAGAATCTTGAGCGTAGCGAGGGATTCAAGTGTTTACGCCCAAGACGGAAATAATTTTGCTACCGTGTGACACATACTGCTTTTCACACCGTCTATGAGGCCCGCTGCTAAAAACATGAAATATCTTACAAATGATTTTAATACAGAGTGTCACACACTGCTTTTCACACCTTCTATGAGGAAAAGAGTCATTGTTGCCCTCAAATGAGGGAAGAAAAGTACAACTTTGATCCCTCATTGGAGGGCAACAATAACTCTTTTCTGAATAGCAGGTGTGAAAAGGAATATTGAACAGGTCTGTGGCATACAAAATACGAGTAGTCCGCAGGCTACACATATCATCATATTATCGTTATTGCATTTAAGGAATGTGTAACGTGCCCCCCCCCCCCCCCCCTCTCTAATGATAGTCTACCCTACCTTAAACTAACTTATCCCTAATAATACTATGTCTTGGAATACACTACATGATAAGGCCAAATGATCGTCTAGTTGAGAAGGTAGGTTCCTACGTTGTTTAGTAGTATCCAAGTTCTTCTAGCATAAATGAAACCAGTGACGAGCCTTAATTAGTTTTATTAGAGGTTTTGTTTAATTCACAGAGAAATCTATCCTGTTCAGTAACGCCTAGCCTAAGAAGGAAAATCTGGTATAATGAAATGCGCCTTAGGATAATTTAGTAGGTTTGTAGATTTTATTAAGTTATTATTTTTTATTGGTGTGAGGCCGGGCCCCTCCGTCCGCCCGAAGGATTGCTATCCCCCTCCGGTATTAACCAGAGACCGGTGGCTCCCGACCCTAACTGGACAAGCCCCCTCCAATGTATATATTTTTAATACACTGTACGGAGCGTGATGACAAATGTCAAAATGACATAAATTATAAAACTATAGGAGAACTCAGCCAAGTACATCTGATCATATTGTTCCAGGACTCATAGAAGTAAAGAGACGAAAAGAACCCATATAAGTCACTCATATAAGTTATGTTTTTATTACATGGATTTATAGTTATGGAAACACCGTTTGTGCGGGTTACTAGACCAATTCAAAATGAAGCTTTGTGGCCCTTAATTTTTGATATGTCCACTGAAAAGACGCGGACCTAAATCTGACAATGACCCATTTATATCAAAGATAATATAATTCAGTTTTCTATTAAGTTAGGACAAGATAATAGAAAAGAAAAACAAAAGAAAATAACGAATTTAAAATTAAACGACATCACATAACTGTCGGGTGTGTGGTTTAATCATCAAGCATGTTAGCTTCTTGTGGAGTTGAACACATTTTGGAAAACAGTTTCGAAAACCTGCGTTGTCAGCTTGAAATTACATTACCTAACCAGCAATATCCAAAATGCTTCATTGTACTATGTAAGGTTCCGGTAAAATGTTAATAAACCATAATGTTTACATTATAAGTCCGATTCCATTATAAAGGCCCTGCATACTGTCAAGTGTCATGTCAAAAGTCAAGGTCAAAAACAGGCAATCATCATTCCTCTTTCTCTCACACACGCTGCCCAAACAACGGAACAAAACATTTCGATATAACCGTTTGAAAGTCAACCCTATAATTAACCATAAAATTGCATTTATTTATTCTGTCTTTGTACTAAATAATTATAAATATTTTTTTTTATTTAAATATAAATACATTCTTATAGATTATCCCTTGATTTTATTCCAGTAATTATGACAATTATGAACCTTATTTGAAACATGGTAATTATTTTATTTGACATTATACTTATCGGAACATAGGATCTAAATAAAATAGTTCAAAATTGTCTGTATAAGAACTAAAATTATTCTGAACTTCAACATTATAACTAACCTATTTCTATTTCAAACCTTCAATTTTCTTTTAAGTATCCGTGAAATCTAGCCATATATAATATATCAATGTAAAAAAAAAACTGTGCTTACTTCAAAACTGTTATGTAGAAAATTTCAGAGGATTAAATTATAACACATCAAAATCATGAATTTAGATGGTTATATTAAGCAATTTCCCGTACTATACGAAGAACAGTATGCGCGGATATATACTTTAAGAAAAAAAGCTAAACTCGAAATCGTGAGAATATCCAACTCTCGATTCCAGTTAAGTGACATAAATCGGAGACTAGACACCATGAGGCGGCAACGCTCTCGTCTTCGAGTAAGTTTTGTATTGTATTGTATTGTATTCGATATTTTATTATTAAGTACTACTTTGATTATAAATGTCCTGCAGCTTGAATATGTCATGCTCGCCTAAAGGTCTTTGCTTACGGTGGCGTCGTTGATCGGGTCGCAACCTTCCCTAACATATGGTCGAGGGAGGCGATGGCTGAGATACGCGTCATACTCGTGAACGGGTGCCGTTTGTGGGGTCCGGTCTGTTCATGTTTGCAAGGACTAGTAACTTCGTACTAGTGTTCAGTGGAATTGACATGATGAGAGACTTCGCTCTGTTCTCATTTGATTTTATTTTTAGACTGACGCTCAGAGACCTTATACATCTCTGAGGATATTTATTTAATAGATTTTATTATTTTCATGTTGACGTGTTATAGATATAGCTCAACATATTTTATTATGATTAGTGTACTTACTTTATTACATTTTATCTTGACGCTTAGAGACCTTATACATCTCTAACAAATCTCAATTGTTATTAGTTTCTTATTTTTATTTTTGACATGTAACACTCCATTTAATTAATGATACTTTGATTATTGTATTATTTTTATTTGATGTACCTAAATAGATTTTGACTTGTAAAAGTGCCCTTGAGGCCTATTTGCAGAATAAATGTTTTGATTTTGATTTTTTGATTTTTTGGACCAAATTCTCTTTCAGAGATCGGTAATCTCGGGTAATAAGTAAAAGGTATCAAATTTGTTGGTCGAATATAGCAGATTCATAGATTGTTGCTTTGAACTGATAATTTTGTTTACATTATTGTATTATTATTACTTTGTTTCAGCTTAGAAATATTCCTTTCCAACCTTTGCCCAATTTCCCGAACGAAGTTTCTACATCTACCCAAGGCATACAAACTCCCGCTCTTCCTGATCCGTCAAATTTTAATTTGAGTTTTGATCATTTAGTGTTTGACTTTGACCCCACTACTCTTTTAAGTACTACTACCGAAACCAGTACACAAACTTCGCCAGTAAGTCAATTATGCATATTTTTAAACCCTGATTCCTTAATTGATTACTATTGCGAATCTGTCGTTAACAGTTTACTTTTTTTTTTCAGCGAATTTTAGCTGTACTTACCACATAACTGAATGTTAATTATTTACTGTTTTTTTTTTCTACTTGTTTAATAAAAGCTAATCCCTATCTCTTCTTCCTTTTGTTCCAGATTTTTTTTTTTCAAGAAATAATACTCAGGCAATTTCTTATTTTTGTGTAAAACCTAGCTTGGCAAGATTTTGTATACGTAAGAAAAACCTCATCATGCTTATTGTAAATGAAGCAGACTGCTTTTAATTATTTTGTATAATATAATATTTTCTATTAGTAGGTTACAATACTATGGATGATTAACAAGTAGTATTACTACAATTCTATTAACACTATTATTTTATGTGTTTAAATGTTCCATTAAGTTTTTTTCTTTAACTTCTTGTATTATTTCTTTTTTAATTAAATGAAAACCGAAGTTAAAATTATAATTTATTAAAAAAAAATTAGAAATCACAATTTACTCTTGTATTCTAACTTAATTCTTTTATTTGAAATAAATAATAATAATAAAAGGGTATTTCACAATTGTAGTATAGATACTAAAATTAAAAATTTTTTGAACCAACTTCAACTGTGGAAACATTTTGAAAATATTTTGATAAATGTATAACGTTAAATTTACCTTTAATTTTCCCTGTTTTTGGGTCAGCTAAAAAATAAACATTTCTGAATGGTGTTAAAGCTATTGTAGGGCCCTTCATATAACAGCGCAATTTTTTTTGTTATTTTTGACTTTGCGTCAGACTTATTCAATGTTCTTATTTTACTAAAATCTCCTATTTGATATTGAATTAGTCTAAACTTTTAATTAAACTGTGATTTGCGTTTTTCACTAGCGTGTAATAGATTTTTCCTTACTTTGTCTCTTATTTGTATGATATCTACATTATTAGATGTAATATTATTAGGAATTTCTTGATCAAAAGATAATTTTGGACTCTGTGCATACATAATTTCGCAAGGTGAGAATCCAGTGCTTTCATGAAAAGTATTATTATAGAGGTTTTCTAGTTTAGGTAGAAAATCAACCCATCCACTGTGATTTGTCCTACAATAGGTTCTAAACAAACGCGACAACTCTTTATTCACCCTTTCTGTGGAATTAGGTCTAGGGTTTCTAACAGTTGTGTAAATAACTTTCACTCCAGCATCTTGCATATTATCCTTTCATAATTTGCTTAAAAATTGGGACCCATTGTCTGACATTATAGCCTTTGGCTTTATTATGTTGAAAAATTTTCTTACTCTACCTAATACCGAACAAGCAGTAGCCTTTTTGAGTTCGTAAAGTTTCACAAATTTGCTAAAAGTATCTTGAACCCCAAGTATGTAATTCATACGAAATTGGCCTGTGGGTAAAGGGCCGTATAAATCAACCATAACTAAATCACCTATGTCTTTTGTAACTATCGAATGACATGGTCCGACATACTTCGTCGTATTATTTTTAGAAATTTGACAATCATGACATGTTCTAATGACTAATTTGATAAGTTTTGTAAAAGCTCTCCAATAAAAGCGCTCTTTTATGTATTTTATAGTTTTGTGTATTCCTAGATGACCCTTTATGTACTTGTTGAATTATATCTTTATGTAGAACTTTAGGCAAAAATATAACTTTTTTTCCGTATTTCCTGGTTTAAAGTATAACATTCTGTTCTCTAAGGAACATCTTTTTTCTATTTCATTTAATCTATCTATCATCTTTTCATCCCTTAGTTTATTTACTATAGTTACAATTTCTAAATCCTCTTTTTGTAATTTAGCTATATTTTTTAATTTTGATATAAGATCTTTGTTTATACTTTTCTCTATGTATAAAATACCAGGTAAGTTATTTTTTTCATCTTGAGGTACTTCTCCCTCTGGAAGATATCGAGATAAAAGATCTGCAACTATATTTTCTCTTCCCTTAATATGTTCGAAATCATATTGAAATAGCTCTAAATAATTAATCCAACGCGTCACTCTTGCGTTGTATAACCTCCAGTTTTTTACGAAAATTAATGCTTTGTGATCCGTTCTAATTATTAATTTGCAACCCCTAAGATAGGTTTCGAACTTCTCTAAGCAACAGATGACCGCATAAAATTCCTGCTCTGTTACAGTCCAATTTAATTCAGCGCCACGTAAAGCTTTACTATAGAATCCAAGCACTCTCATTTCATTGTCATCATCCAACTGATATAGAACTCCAGCTATTCCTATTGAAGAACTATCCGTTTGTAAATACGTGGTTTAGAAAAATCTGGGTGTGATAATTGGATTACCTTGATGAAATTGGCTTTGATTTGATCAAATGCTTCTTGTTCTATAGTACCCCAATGCCATTTAATCTTTTTTCAATAATTCACATAATGGCTGAGTAAAGTTACTATAATTAGAATCTTCTTTTTTTTCTTTTGAATCTTCTATAGAAATGACACAGACCAAGAAAAGCTCTAACCTGTTTTACCTTTCTAGGAATTGGAAAATTTTGAATTGAATTTATTTTTCCTGGGTCAGTTAAGTCCGTCTGTTGAAATAATGTAACCAAGCATTTTAACTTCTTTGCATAGAAATTCACATTTTTTTAAATTACAAATTAACCCTGCTTTTTCTAGTTTCCCTAAAACTATGTCAATATGTTCTAAATGTTCATCTAGAGAGCCTGTTATGATAATAGCTAGATCATCTAAATAATTTACGCAAAATTCTCTAACGTCATGTCCTAAAATTAGATCAATAGCTCGGCTAAAGCTACCTACCGAGGTTTTTAAACCCTGTGGCAAAACCTGGTAAACGTAAGATTTTCCATTAAAAGAAAACCCTGTAAATTTCCTACTATTTTTGGACATTGGTATCTAAAAGTAAGCATTATTCATATGAATGACACTAATAAAGTTGGTTCCATGAAAGGAATTCATTACATCTAGCTGTAAAGGTGGTTTTTCAGTTTCAGCAATCATATACTTATTGATTTCTCGGGCATCTAAAAGTACTCTTATAGAACCATCGCGTTTTAATGTAAAAGTCAAGGGACTACAATACGGTGTGGATGCTCTACTTATTACTGCTAATAGCTCCAATTCCCTTAATTTCTCTGCTACCTTTTCCCTATAAGCATATGGTATTGGATAAGATTTTTTTAATGACAGGTGCGTGCTCTTCCATTTTAATTTCATGTTCATAACAGTTAGCTTACCCTAGACGGTCACTAAATAACGATTGGTATTTGTTTAAAAGTTTTCCTAACTTTTGACTCTCACTTTTTTTTAGTGTGATTCCTATTTTGTATTTTGGCGTTAACTCTTTATTAACTGTGTCATTCAAAATTATTCCTTTTGATTCTTCTTCCAAATACGTGCCAGAATCCCTTTCATAAAATTGTATGGTATGATTTACTTTTCCCTGCTTTAAAATGATCCCTTTATCTTTTAAAATGATACTAATTTCATTAGTCTTCATCCAGTCAAAACCTAGAATTAATGAATTACTTAAGCCTGGTACCACTACAAAGGTAACATCTTCAATATAATTATCTATCTTTACAGGAAGTAATACTAATTTCTGTATTTCCATACTTTTTTGTCCTATTGCCGTTTTGATTCGGAAAGCTTTAACAGGTATTAATGGAATTTTGAGACAAAATATTCCAGAATTCCTCTGAAATGCAAGTAATATCACTTCCAGTATCAAGAAGGCCTACCACTTCATGTTCAAAAATTTGCATAAGTAACTCAGATTTGAAAGTTTGTCTACTATTTAATTTTAAAGGTTCCTATTCAAAAGTTGATTCTATATTTGCAGTAGAGTTAGATATTTGTTCCTGCTCAGCTTTTAATTTCAGTATTTCTACTGTTTTGTTCGAAATGTTGAATTCTTTTAATTGTCAATTTTTGTAGCCTAAACCTTCACACGATTTTCGTTCAATGGATTTACTTTTTAAAGAAGTTTTAATACCTAAACAAGTTTTTCCTAAAACCGAAGTTAGTTGCCAGCCCATTTTAAACATCATATTAAGAATTGTGTTCCCTAACGTTGAAGCTGGTTCGGGAACATTCATAGCTTCCGCTAGTTTGGTGAACAATTTGTACGTGGCTGCTCATTGCTGTTTCGTGTTACGTTTCGTAAGTTTTAGTACCAAGGTAACATAAAAGGCTAACAGTTTGCCTTAATCATTGTTAGATACGACTTTCCCAAAGATACAATACGTTAAAACTGCTAATTGCTGTGATTTGTAAAATAATGTACCAGGGATACATAAGTTGATAGCTGTCCGCGTTAGTTATCGTTAGATATTGTTATTTCAAAATTAGAATGTGATCAAAACTTCTGGCCGTCGATTGAAATTGCTACTTTTCGTTAAGTAAAGTACTAGGATTACATAAATTAATTACAGTTTATGTTAATTATTGTATGGTGTGGTTATTTCAAAATTAGAATATGTTAAAACATCTGAACGGCGATTGGAATTATTACGGTTTGTGTGGAAAGGTACTAGGATCGCACCAATTTAAAGTAGTTAGCGTTAATTATTTTCAGGTATAGGTTCCAATTAGGTCTGTGATACATGGTCGTTTCTAAGACTGACCCTGTTATTGCAGTTTCTATCCAAAGGCTTATAAAAATAAAAACAAAGGTTAATCTATAACTAGATAATCTCATAAATATATATGAATGGGCAGGACGTCCCATTACAAATGCATTTGTCAATTTGGATTTGCTTTCAAACGCACCATAACTATGTAAATAAAACGTATCAGAAGGATCAAGCGCCATTGATATTAATCAATCAAATATTTTTATTGTCTGGATATGAGTACACAGGTCTTACATATATAATTAGAGTACAGCATAGGCAAATTATTGCGAGTATTTCCATACAACGGGATTAATTTGCCATTTTTTTCGTATAAGGATATAGTTGCCATACAATTTCCTTTTTATTGAAACATTTGAAATCTGTTGGCAATATTCAATTTACATTTGGACTATTAAAACATATTTGCGAATATTTGAAGTCCCATATCTTTTTATGATTTTGATTGATTTGTCTAATTTACTATATATATATAGGGTTACAGAAACGTCTTTTAACACATTTAGCTTTTAGAACGCGCAATAGGCATAAGCTTCGGTCATATCACAAAAGATTAAAATACTTTCGACTTACCTCGTTTAGTTGCAGAAAAAATACATTAGATTTGATGTTTCTTTATAAATTGGTTAATAATTCTAAAGGATTGGACTGTCAAGAATTGCTCAGAAGGATAAAAATAACTGCCCCGGCAAAAACGCCTCATCCCGGCGTTTACAAGTTATTTAGTATTAGAACTGGTAAAACAAATTCAACTATAACTCTGATATTTCGAAAATGACACGACTATATAACCATCTCCCACACACCATCGGAGCCGATATTTTCCATGACAGCCCAGGGAAGTTTAAAAGGAAAGTGTCAATGTATTTTGAGTCCCTGGAGGCAGCGTGATAATGTTTGCTGTGCCTGTATCTACGCTATCCGATGATGCTATGTATTAGTGCTAACTTACATTTTTTTTCATTTTTCTTTATTTAAAATAAAACAAAATTTTAATAAAATTTAAACTGCATGCCTTAGGTAAGAAGACACAAATGTAAGTAGTGGTTGCCTATAATTGGATAAGCATTTATCGCGAACTGTAAAATAGATATAAGAACATTGCATGATGTATACCTGTTGGCGATCCTTAATAAATGTACGATGTATAATTTTATCTCTCATACGAACAAGCAGTGGCCAATTTACATACGTAACAGATTCTTGATGACCACTCGGTCTTACGACTGGCAGGTCGATAGAGGAGGTGTATTCAGTACGTATCTGCATGAGAGCAAGATGTATCACCTCAATATATCCACCGAGCCAGATCGTTATCTTGACATTAAGTGAAACTTCAGTCGCTGAAACTTGACTTGATGTATTTCGTGTTTGAGAAGTTTCGTTAATGACAATTCGGGCAAGCGTTATCTATCGACTAATGAATTGAATATAGATACATAACCAGACTAAACTATAGGCGGACTGATTATGGTATTTATCGAGGTCATTTTTCATTTCCTACTTTCAGTAGGTACAAGTAGATACTCTTATATTCTTATAAATCACTCAGCATGTATTTTTCATAAATAACTAACGGAGCAAAGTAGTTATTTGTCGAATTCGAATTGATGAAGTCAATAAATGATGAAATGAATAGTATATGACACTTAATAATTGTATGCTATAAGTAATATTTATACTGAAACAATATCAGTAAACGAAGCGACACGGTTAGTAATTTAATCGTGTCACTTTATATATATAAAGTGTTTAATTTAAAATTTCATTTGCTACATTGAAAGTGCAATTATAGCAACACATTTAATATTTATATTCTAATTTCATAAATATTCAAAAAACCTTTAGACATAAGTAGAACTTTGCACATTTAGGATTCCGTACCAACCGCAAGATTATATTGGTTATATTAGGGAAAAAAGGGATTTTAATGAAAAAATCTGATTTATCAACACATTGGTATTTCTTGGTATAATATACGTAATAATAAACATTATCACCAGTTTATATGGCAATGGGAAGTTAAAAACCTATTTGGAACAAAGTTTTGTAAAAAAAAGCTGAGTTTGGTGGCTTCTCATTAAGTATTTTATTTTATGCAATATTGTTTAAAACAAAAAATGCAATATTTATCTACTCAACGTTCTCTAAACAACAATATACCACTCGATGGGGTAGGTCAACAAGATGCGTAAGATATACTGTGCAAATTTGAAGATTTCTCTTACCGCAATCCTTCGGGTACAGAACCTTAAAAATAATAGAGAGTACAAATAAATGTTCAAATCTTGTTATTCTTGTTGTTTGTTGCAGCTGCCACGCTGGTGTAGTATGTCAGGGATGTTCGCACACACGCGTGTGGATAGTTTCCCGGCCATCATGCGCGCGCGGTGCGTAGCAAAGTAGATGAATGCACATTCAAATATGACCGCATACACGTAATAAGTGTGTGCGGCCATTCTTAGAATGTCTCAGTCAGCCAGTGTTGACATATTGCATGTCAACTTAGGGAGGAGCAGCAAAAAACAAAGTAATCACGCTGAAAAGGCCATAGAGAACCGTTTTAAGACAATTTTGAAAAAGAAGAGAAGGTATCTAACATCGAGTGTCTACAGGGATATGAACGTGCTAATCGCACGTTCTTTATTTATCATGTGGGTCATCACGAAGACACACGATGAAGTGCGATGCTGCGAAAACGAATTTTCAAAATACCTTTGCCTCAATCGGCTACAGTTTCTGCTAAGAAATTTAGCAACTTCCTTCACCCTTTCATCTATAACAAAGTTAATAGTAGAATCTCAATCAAAGACCTTACAGCGAACCAAGCCAAAAGAAAAGTTTTTGAATAGCTGAGCACACTTACGCTGAAATTGAAAGCCTACACAAACGCACACACACAAACACTATTCGCACATAATGTACGCGTAAAACGAAACTCTTTTTTATATCATTTGTATTTGTAATCTACTAGTTTGCTGTAAAGTAATACCAATAGAATACCAATAAAATAAGAAAAACCTGGCTGTAATCTAGTTTCCCACGAGACAGGCTTTGTAGGAACCACGCAAAACATTGGAAATAGCGCAAACCAAATCTCTGCAGATTCTATATGTATATTCAGAATATAGCTACTTAGAATGTAAATTGTTTTAGAATATGTAAAGTAATTAAACAAATGTTTTAATATCTAAGGTTTTAAATGAAAGCAAATTTAAATGTGGTTGATTTAAATTAACATAGTATTTATAAGACACGATATTCTTACTAATCCATTATGGATCGAAATATGAAATGAAAGCATTTTCTTAAATTTAATTTAGTAAAATAAACTCACCCTTGTCCCCACCGGCGCAAATATGCCGTAATCCCAGCGACGTTTTCCTGTTTAATAGCCGTAGTCTGCCTTTGGACCAGACAATGTCAACTAATAACTATATTTACCGACTGGCTCTCTATCAAAGAAAATCTGTGTAATCCCACTCTCATTTACTTTCGAGTTCGGAACCACATCTGTGAGCAATTGCTTGTGTCTGTAGCTATCAAGAATTGTCATAACATCAATGAGATGTCAGGGGATCAAGTTGGGGAATCTTTTATGGGTTTCGTAATAAAAGAAATGCTTATTAGCGAAGTTTTCTGCCTCGAGCGCCGGTGAGAGGAGGCCTGATCGCAACCCGATTGTTAACTCAGACTACGCTAATTTTCTGGAATACTGAATTTGCTTTTCCTGACGAACTATTATAGTGCAATGTCTCCGTTTTTATGTTTCGTGTAAATGAAGTCCAGGAGATTTAAACTTTTTCACTCTAGGAGGGCATGACAATAGGGGACAAAATGTACGTGTTTCACTTTCCTTTACGGTACACCCGGTTTTAATTTTCAGCCCCCCTGGGGCCCTTTTCATACAAAAATAGAAGCCAATTATAATAAAGATTCTCAGAGAAAACTTTTTCATCGTATCTATCAGTCCGAAAATCAAACGAACACTTCTTTATGAAATACATGTCTGGGTATTTTTAGAGAAAACGGGAACGTTTTATTATACTTTTTTTTTTAATTTTAAGAATGTTTTTATGGACTAAGAACTTTTACTGTATTAACAAAATGTTGCTCTGAAACGAGTTAAAGGTATTATATATATACTAGCTTTTTACCGCGGCTTTGCCCGCGTAGTAAACGTAATTATTAACCGTCAACAAAAAAGGAGGTTCTCAGTTTGACCCTTATGTTTGTATGTACGTATGTGTGAACGTCATTTTCGTAATCGGCACCCCGAGAAATCTCGACACTGACACGTATATCGATTTTTAAGAAAAATAAATGTCCGCCGTCTTAGATTTATAAATGGATGTCATATTCGTAATCGGCACCCCAAAAAAGCAAGCAGGCAACCACCTTCGTGCAGTACCTAGAATTGTACTTATTACGGAGGCAGGAAATTTTCCGATGACTATTTACTCCTCCTGTCCAGATACACCGCCCGCACTCGCCTAGGTACTGATTAACGACGATCGAGATGGCACCAAATACAAATTTAAAAATGTATTAGGATAACGCAGGTCTCGTTCCATACCTCAAAAGCAAAAATAAAACCCTTATAGGATCACGTGTGGATGTCTGTCAGTCTGTGACAACCGATTTGCTCCGAAACTACAATACAATTTAATACAATACAAATACTCTTTATTGCACACCTCAATTAAATGACACAGTACAGTACAAAATCACAATGAGTAGAGGCAAACAACACGCGTGGAGGTAACGGGAAAAGTGATTCGATCCACAGGTAGACTTAGAACAGTCCCGCGTCGCATGGCACTTTCGGAAAGAAACCCACGCGTTATAGGACCGACGTATTACGAGCATCTACCCACCAAATTAAAAAATGAACCATCTAACGAAGCATTTAAACGCCAACTTAGAATCTTTTTATTGGAAAATTCATTTTCTTCCGTAAATTACTTCATGGAAAATAAATTTGTTTGACATTGTATTTTTAAATTTTTTTGTTCGATTTTTATTTTAATGTATTGTGACTGATGAGATGATTATTTAAGTTTTCCACATTATATTATTGACTCGTACTTTTATTTTCATAAATGATTTGATTTTAGTAGTATGATCATTATTTAAATTTTTTTTTCTACTCCTGTACTTTTTTTCGCGACTTAAGCAATCATGAACTCTAATATAAATACATACTTTATTTATTCTGTAAAAAGCCTATCTAGTCTATTGCCCAAAAACACACTCCTTACCCTACTTTAATGAAAAATTAAAGCAGAGTTGGGTGCCACAAACTACTACAAATACTATGTTTAGTAGTCATTCTTTGGTGCGATCAAGTGAAACTTTTATGATTAAAACCAGTGCTGCCAACTTAACGCAACTTTGCTATAATTTTTATGTATTACGCATAATATATATTATTTACTAATATAAATACATACATTTATATATTTTTTAACAAGTTTTATCTATTTTCGGATATATTTGTGAAAACGAAACAGTTAAGATTCGATCCAAATTTGAATTCAGTTTAGGGCGGATGCCAAGTCTAGCAAATTAAAAAAAAAAAAACCATAAACAAAGTGTCATATTTTTGATTTCCCACCAAATTCTTAATTGAAAACGAAAGCATTCAAGCTGATAAATGATTATATTACTTAAATAAAATATTTTTTTGTGTTTATGAAGAAAATGTGTAGGTACGTTGATTCTTTTAAAAATCCACGAAGAAGTTATATAGCATTACTGAAGAAATTGCATAAGTAAGTTGCATAATTGTGGTAGTCCATATCAAAAGGGACCTTATAGCGGCCGGCACTTACGCCTTTATTGCCGTTGCTCGAGTACAATAGCACCGATTCGCAGCATAAGCGCCTGCCGCCGTAAGGTCCCTTTCAATGTGGACTATCACAATTAATAAGAGAAAATATGACGCATGAAAAGTCTGAAAAATAGGTAGTTTTCTTTGTATCTGAAATGAGTCGTAGAAAAAGTATTGTATGCAACGGTGTATAACTGGTATAAAAAGGCTCGTGGTGTCTTTACTTGCGATGTTCGCCAAGGCTCACATCGCAACCCACACCACTCGCCTTTTTATACCCTTCTTATACACCAGTTGCATAATATACTATTGATAATTGTTGTACAATTTAATTTAATCATTAATATTCTTTTCATTTTTGACAATCATGATATAAAGTCATATAAATTGACTTAGGATAATTTATATTGTATTTTTATATTATGAAATAAATAAATCTATTATATTTCCATTGCAACACGACATTCGTATCTACCGTTCATCGAAGCTTAAAACTAACTAAGCAAAAACATTGAATCCGTTTCCTAAACCCAAAATGAAATGTCAACTATGAAAGCAAAAAAATCAGGATGACATAATTGCGATCACGTGAACGGCGCGACTGAATGCCGTCGTGACGAGCTGATGGCTCTGAAAGCGCACCACTGTGCCTCCCTTTTGATGAAAACCGTGATTACACCGTACATACATAAGTACTTACTTACATAGGCGTGCGAGGTCACGTGACTAGGTAGAATGGAATCGACAAGTTATGGAGGAATTACTTAATTTACAATTTTATTTTTGAATACACACAAATGAGAAGCAGGAGTGATATACCTACCCGTCTGTGTACGAGGGCTCTTTTGATATATTTTTTTCATAATTATATAATATATGATCGTCGATTTACGAGTCGTATTTTATTATTTTTGATTTCCCTTCACTGACGACTCTATATTTCTCAGTCTGTATATAAGAAAACAATTTTACTTGACTGCGTAATTTTTCTTGACTCTTTCAATTTATTCTCAATTTTTCTGTATATTCCCAGTCATGAGACATTCCCAAGTACAATTATAATCTACAAGTTACAATTTGCAAGTAATAGTACATTTTGATATAAGTGCGAAAGGTTTGTCATTTCGCTCGAGTCCCGAGTTGTCTTGGCCCGGGCCGTCAGGCGAGGGACAAGACTCGGGACGACTGAAAATGACACGCACGTATATCAAACGTCGTTTTTTAGGGTTCCGTAGCCAAAATGGCAAAAACGGAACCCTTATAGATTCGTCATGTCTGTCCGTCCGTCCGTCCGTATGTCACAGCCGATTTACTCGGAGACTATAAGCACTACAATTATGAAATTTGGTAGGGAGCTGTATTCTATGACTTGCTACATAAAAGTGATGTGAAATTACAAAAAAATATTAAATTAAGGGGGGCACTCCATACATGTAACCGGTGGATGAAAAAAAAATTTCAACGCACATAGTCGTGTAGGGTATCGATGGATAGGCCTTTAAAAATGATATGGAGGTTTCTAAAAAACTTGTCTATTTAAGTCAACCGTTGGTGAGATATTAGCTGTCAAAGTCATAGAAAGCGTGTCCCCCCCTCTAATTTCCAAACCATAAAGTTTAAAATTCTGAAAAAAATTGAGGTGATTGATGTGCATTAGTAAATACTTTCAACGATTTTTGGTTTGAACAGTATAGGTTTTACGGTTATTGAGCTTTCGCTTAAAAACTGTCTTGCCCGAACAAAAGGTCGTAAGTGCCGTGAGTTCCCTATGAAGATACGACTTTATTATATTCAATGTATTGGATAGTGATTTTAAATGTGGGACTAGTAGGTGTTGGTACGGAACCCCTCATTGTGCGTGGTCCGACACGCACTTGGCCGGTTTTAATACAGTTGCGAAAAAATATCAAAGAAACAAAACTAAGTAAAACAGTAATTCAAAGAGAGATAAAACAAAATGTATTTACTTGCCATTGTGGGTTTTGCGTACGTACCTGGTCTACAATCTACATCCGGCGTAGTTTACACGCATTTTATTTAACAATCGTATATATCGCACATATCACAAAAATATTATTAAAACAATACGTCATTACGAAATTAATTCGTCAAATTATGAACGAAAGAGGCGGGAATTAAAAAATCGGTTTAAGTTTTAATTTATAGACTTTTTTTCAACAAGCCATGGTTGTCAGTATTCAGCCAAAACCAAAACTATTTTGCCAGACATTTTATATCACGTGGTAGTTTAATTACATATAAACATGAACAGTGATTTTAATTTTATAATTAATTTATATTTGTTTTTTTTTGTAAATAAATGTATGTTTTGGCGAAAAAAAACAAGCGTTCAATTCTCCTTAAAATAATCTTTTATTTATCGTCCACGGCGCTAATCTCGCAATAGTTCAGTCATCCGGCGCGGCGGTTCTGCATAATACTCTATTAATGTTAGGTCTCGCGTAATACTCGTTTCCGGCCATTGATCTACTGAATCAGATAACTTTTTGAAAACAGTTTTAGATTTTTTTTAGTATATGATATTGATAACCCTTTAACCTGTTTAATATACAGTTTTAATGTTTTAAATATAATAGAAGTATATTTTTAATGCCAAATACTTTATTAAATAAATGAGTAAACTGATTGAACCTAAAACTCTTCTGTTGGATGTTTGGATTGGACAAACAGTAAATTAAAAAAAAATGGAAAGTAAAAAGCACTAGCGCGCGAAATCCAACTTTGCGCACGATATACTGCTACATAAAGTACCACTTTTTGAGCAATTGTATTAAAAAAGTCTCTTTCTATTAAAACCTATTGAAAACTTCCTTCCACTTGTATCTTTTAGCTTCAAGAAATAGGTCTCTGGTATTATAAATTGTATAGTAAGATTTTATTATATTTTGAGAGAAAGTTAGAATTCCCAAACGGCAAGTCTGGGATAGACATACCGGCACCAGAGTTACGGTTATATGCACAACTACAGTTTCAATTATTTTTAGACGATATAGTTAGCAACTCACAGAATCAATCCTCTACTTGTCTTGTAAGACCTTAGAATCGTGATTTAAACAAAACAGTTTTATACAGTTTTATAAGACCGTAGTAGCCAACAACGCTTGTATAGAATTTGTGTATTACCTCATATACAAAAACAGTAACTATGTAAATGACTTCAAGTTGTCCACAACTCTCGCTTATTTGTACCTTAAGTTAAATTTGTACGAAGCCAAATCTAATAGCCGAGCAATTAAATGGTAGAACGGCGAGGGAACCCTACTTTGTGCGTTAACCTAAAAAGGGTTACTTAATTAGAAATCATTTCCGCTCCACCAATTACCTACATGAATAAGTTATGTTGATGCAGATTAAGTGTCTGAGTGAAAATAATGAATGTCACGTAAGCAGTACGTGAAATAATTTTATTTTGCAAGTAGGCAAGTACGACTCAAAATCTACTATAATACTACAATGAAGATTTATATCAATCAACCTCAGAAAAAGATTCAACTTTGGTTCATTTTGATTTGTAACTCTTTAAATTGCAGAGAACAAAATTAGTACTTGGTTATGATAACATGCTCTTAATTATAATGTACATCATGACCTATAAATACTAGATACTAAAGATACTATAAAAATTTAACACTCTTACGTTTTTGAATCTCGAACAGTAAAATTTCTATCGACAATAAAAATTATTAAAAAAGACAAATAATTACTCTGTCCTAAATTGTACACTCACTTCAATACATACATGATACTTAATTTAATATCACATGCCTATATTTATGCATGCTTTCTAATGAACTTAACAAAACTTGGAAAAGCCTCGTGATTTCATTTTCAATCATTTATTTACCTTTCCAGTAATCTATAGAGTGTTTTCACATACTTGCAGGGCTGGCGGGCTTTTGTATCGCACGTATTCTGCTATGGGCTAAATAAAAACTAGGCGCTCTGCATTGCGAATATTAAACCGCAAGCTCTAGTGCATGTTTGCTTAATTGCTCTAAAAATATATATTCTGTTCCCAGCAACTCACTAAGGTTGAAGTGTTAATTTTTCTAATCTCATGGAAAATTCCCGCGGCTCGTGACATACTTGTAATGGAAAACCGAGGGTGTATTTTCTTCATTTCATAACGTGTAATCAAATAATTGCGTGTATAATTGTTACGCAAATGCGAACTCACGTAAAGTCAGGTCAAACGGGGCTATTTCATCACAGGAGTATCCTAATTCGTAGCCTCTACGAAGAACATTAATAAATATTTTTACTTCACAAGCACCTTCTTGAGGAAAGACTGGATCGTTTTATTTTAAAAACGTTATTTTATTTAAGTTAAATATAATAAGTGAAGTGAGCGTAGAGTGTGTAATTAAATTTTATAATAACACTCATAATTATATACAGAAGAGTCGTCTATCCAATTATGTTGTTAACCAAAAGAGGCTTGGACAATTATCAGGATTCGTCCAGATAGATAATTGTTTATACATATCTAATCGTTACACCATATAAGTTGTAATTATTTGTCGTAATGAAAACTGCTTTAGTACCGTCAATTTCACAATGATACTAAACGTACATAGAAATTAAGTTTTTAAAGCCCCTTTAGTGTTTTTGGTAAGAAAAAAGCATTAGAAACAGATTTTTGACACAGTATTTCCAAAAAACAGAAAATTTATTATAAATTCTGTTTATTTAATTTGCATCAATTAGTTTCCTATTTTGTGACTAGTGACCCCAAATTTGAGAAGCACCGAACAGTTTAATTTTATTTATGTACCCGATCAAAGACGGTAGTTGACAAGTTTGAGTATACTTAATGCTTTATGATTCCGTATATAAAACTTAGTTATTTAATTATTTAATCACGAGCTTAATATATCCTTTCTGTGAACTGCGGTCTTAATTTTTCTTTCAAGTACATTTGTAAATCGTTCTTATTTATACCATATTTTTCAACTAAACATTACCTACTAACAACACAAGGCTTTTCTCATTATTGTTGAATTGTTAATAGTATGCATCATACGACATTACATTAAAGTTCATATTTACATAATCAGTAAAAAAACTTTCTGAGAAATACATATATATTTTTCAATCATTCAAATGGTAGATATTTTTGTCTGCGCGCAGGAAAATTCTAAAACTCAATGAAAATCCAGGTTTTCACAACACGTGTCTTAATAAAAAATACTTAAATATTACTGACTAAAATGATGGACTATAATATATGACCCATTCAGTTGCTATATCCATACAAGATTAACGATCAAACACACAAACAAATATGCTAATAATTGTTAAGAAAACGTCCCAAGGGGGTGAATTTCTCGCTCTATTACCACATTCACACGTGTACATAATGGCTAATAAATAGGTACGTCAGAGGAAGGATGTGATGGGCTCTGGACTTGAAGGGTTGTGGTCGCACATACGTGGAGTCTTTCGAAGTTAGCAACATAATTAAAGTTTGTCGAAAGAAGGTCATTAGCATGTATCCGTCTATGCGATTAAAACTTTCCTCGGCGTTTCTCGTGTTTTTCACTGAAAATGAGTTTTCTCGGATTTGAGACTCGACTTTTCGCTGCTGTAACCGCACCGCACCGACAAATACATACACGCATATGAATGGTAATGCTTGATATACCTACACAGTCTCGTTAAAATTTTGCAGCACAGGTCTGGACGACCACTATTAAGCTTTTTGCTCGAAGTTATTAATTATGATCCCTGATGAAGTTCAATTACTAAGCCGGGCCATCAATCTTGCCACTCAGAGACCGAGTGATGTATGACTCAGATATTGGTAGAAACTACACACAAATTTTCGTTGGTATTATCTAGAGATCGTTAGGAAACTTGTTTTAGCTGGTTTTGTTATGCTGTGGACTCACAGCAAGTCAAAATAGACTTATTTTGATACAGACATAATAATTTACAAAGCTTTTATACCTACTATTTAAAGTATCAATACTATCAATTAACAACAGTGCACTGAAAACTTCAAATGTTTTCTGATGACAATGAAACGCCTTTTGTGCAGCCGCTTAAAACCGATATGGACAATAAGATAGCTATAAATATTCCATCGGCGCAGAATAGCTACATCTACAGTCCTCGAAGTTATGACAGCTGATGCTTCCGGTACTTCGCAGCGACTGTTTAACTTTGAAGCTTGGAACACTCTACGCTGTTCGGACCCGGTATAAATAAGCAACAAGAGTGACTAAAGGCTTTTACCGTTTGCGTAAAAGCATCTAAGACGACTTTATCGATATAAAATTAAGGAACGTCCACGTCTTTACGACATCTCATTGAAGGAAGTTAGTAAATTGTGATTTTGACCTAAATGCAAAACATTATGAAAAATAAAATAAAAAACTAAACGTAGATTAGACGGTAATTGTGTACTGTTCCAACAATCGTTGACACAATTAACTGAACTGACATTTTATTTGTTAAAAAATTGTAGCGACTCATTTATGTACCTACTTTAATGTGCTTATCCTCATTTGTGTGAATATTTCGACTTGAATCAACATATTAATTAAGAAACAAGTTGGTGAAATATTTTACACTTTTGCCGTGTCCTAATTCCTACCAACCCTACCTTACCATAGCGAAGGAAAACCGTGTATACAATGTAGCTCCACTGGCAAAGATGAAAGAAAATACCAACATCACAAACGGGCATTATCTGGTGCTCAATTTGTCTGAGTATTCTGCGGATAGTGGTGAAACTTTTTCGATAAGTCCGACCGATAACAAGTAAACTCCGCCGTACACGAACCATATTCCACTTAGCACCCGCATCTACGTGAGGCTCAAGCGACTAACAGTATGCTTGGTGACTCGAAATTCGGTGGCATTTAAGCAGTGTAATAATGGTGTTAACGTAATTGGTAAAGATAATGTTTTGACAATTCCAATCAAAATGATCATTCCTTTTAAATAGTTTAGCAATTCCCTTCATACCACTAAGCTGCATCGAAAATATACGTAATGTGAATATACCTACCACTACAAAATTTGTGCGAATGGTTTTATAAAAATGTTTTGGTTAAGACTTGGAAGAAAACGAACTTTCTTTTTTCAGACTTAAAAATCGGCTCTTTAATACTCGTCATATAATCATTAATACTAACAGCTGCCATACATGCAAAAAGTATTCCGAATATTCCATAGGTATAGCTCCTTTTTATTTGTGTCGACGTGTCATGCTGGAAAATAAAGTTAGCAAAGTGAAAATCTAAGACATTATTTTCTTGCATAATCGATAGTATCGACGATTTTTTCTGATTTATTTATTTATTCAATTACATAGAATGGGTTTTTATCGACGATTTTGAATGAGAATATCCCAAAACTATGTCTCGAAAAACGAAGATCTGTGTTTCTTAAATTTCGATAAACAAAATTTCTATTGTGGTTTAACCCTAAACCATAAAAATAAAAAAAAATGTAGTACTACTCTGGTACAAAGACAAGTAAATCAGTGATACCCGTTGCTGCGTCGAAGGCGATGGTTTTTGTTTAGACATTATGAGAATGTACGAATTGTCGTGAACACGGATTTCAGTGTATTATACCTTTGGAAGCTATTTCGTATCGGTGTCGTGTGAAATGTTTCCGATTTCAACACATTTAGAAACACTTCGCGTTGTGACATTATTGTTGTGGTTCATGCAGGCGGAACATAGGAATTACTTGAATTAAATAATTCAAATAATTCGTCACAAACATCGATATTGTAAACAATTTTTGGATGATGAAATAAATAGGCAATTATTCTATTTCTTTCACCAAACAAATTATGAATTCTGAATTAACATTTCTCAACTTTATAAAGGTTTCACAAAACACATGGGAATTGTCGATGATTCAAGTAAAGGTAAATTTTTAGAAGCCTCTGAGATTTTAGTAAGCTAGCACAGATTTACTCCAAAGCCGGGTAACAGGAAAACCTGTTTTTCTGAGTTAATTGTCTTTATACGCTCAACTCGCGCTGCCTTAGCAAAGAGGAATTACATGTTTAGAAATTATTTCATTATTACTGGCTTTAGGCAAGTCTAAAAAATGTATTACCTAGCCGCGATTAGAATAGGATTAGAGTTGACAAAGTTTTCCATATTATTATACTAATGTCAAAATGTATATGACCTATTTCAATCGCAGACTTATCTCGGTCTTGTAATACGAGTAATACCTAAGCCTGAGTTATACATTCCGAAATAATTTCAGGGAAACCAAACTCAAAGATTGTTTCCTGTCATGGCGTGAATCTGCATGCTGTATCTTGTACTTAAAGCTTACTGAAGTTCCCCACATTGCCTCACTTGTCGGTATGCTAGTCAGTGCGGTAGGCGCGCGACAAAAAATCTCTCTGACTCAATACAGTTAACTAATACCGCACCGACTCGGCACCGCCAAATGAGGATGTGAATACAGGCTATATTTTAAAAGTTACTTGTAAATGTGTAACAGATCGACATCCAACAGCCGTGTAAATACCCACGAATTTACTCAGGAAACCTTTATTAAGGCCTTTAATGTAGCTAAAATAAATCTGAGGAACATAGATTTGATTAGGTAATTAGAACAAATGTCAACAAGTAGATAGCAAACTTATACACAGTACACGGTTTCCCGTAAGGCCATAACGCAAGCCTTAGGCCGCTTCCGCATTCCGCGATGTACAAAATAGGTAAGCTGTCAGTGCATTTCAGCAGTCTGTGCAGTACGACTACTTTGTTTGATACTGACATAATTATGCTCTTACTCCATTCGATATTCTACTTTAACACTAACGTTATAGAGTTTCTGTTCCAAATATACGACTTTTAGACAGTGTAGTCTGTACACAGAAGACCTGAATGCACAGTATCAAACAAATGGCGGATTGCGAACAGATGCAGACCAATATCAATGTGGTTTTGCAATGGAGTACTGCGAATGAACTGCATTGCAACGTTTCCAAATGTTGCGGTATGTCTTACACTCGCTCATCAAAACCTTTAATTGCACAATATCTTCTGGGACCATAAGTCATAGCTCGCGTAGTAACTGTCAATGACCTGGATGTTATCTTCGGTGCCTCCCTTACTTTTCATAACCACATCAAAGACCTAGCTGCCAATTGTTACAAGAGACTTGGTTTCATCATAAGGAATGCGCGACTTTAACGATCCCAAAGCCAAGAAACTGCTCTACACTGCCCTTGTACGGATTAAACTCGAGACGGCGAGCATTATTTGGAAGCCGTCACAAAGCACATATGCCCAGCTAGTCGAAAAAGTGCAAAAAACATTCCTTACGTTCTTGTACAAAAAGTTGTATAACTACTATCCTTTCTTATATTCAACCAATAGAATCGGAAGGTTTTAATTCCCTTGCAGTAAGCCGAAATTACAATGGGGGCGTCCATAAATTACGTGAGATGTTTAAGGGGGGGAGGGGGTCGAGTCAAATCTCATCTAATCTTACGTTGGAGAGAGGGGGGTTCTCGGCAGATATCACGCAATTTTTTTCTGATTGAAACAAAAAAAAATTATACTATTTTGGTCCATTTAATCCAGATTGTACACGCTTATAAGATTTAAAAGCGTAATCGTAATACGATTACGATTATTCACTAATTCGTTCGAAAGAGAATAATTTCATTCATACTTCGACGTTAACTCTCAGCAATATTGATTACTAGTCTTAACTAGTCGTAAATAAAACCACGAAGCATTTTTTTTTCTTTTTATACTAACAATCCAACGCGTTTACGTAAGAAACCCACATTTTAAAAAATCTCACGTGAGATTGGGGGATGGGGAAGGGGGTTGAATAAAATCTCACGACATCTCACCAGGGGGGGAAGGAGGGACAGAAAATTTTAAAAAACACCTCACGTAATTTATGGACGCCCCCAATCTCCTTGTAACAGCATGTGGAATTTTATAATATACTGACCCTGTATCTAGATTTAAATGAGGGCGTCCTGATCGGCGCAAGATGCGCGGTTAATTGCGGGGCGGCAGTACCTACTGCAACGATATCGCCCCATTTCTGTGCAAAACGAGACCCTAAGCATGCGATGCAAATACGTAATAATCAGGTATTACAAACAAAGTATATAAATTTAATGTTAACATTAAACATTCTAATTCATGAAAATCTTAATATTTCACCATCACGATTTTCATATGTAGGTATTACATATGTAAGTAAAGTAAGTTATAAAGTTCCATCATCATTATCATCAACTTGTGTCAGTTCATTGCTCGACATAGGTCTATCCCATCGAACACCACAGAGCTCGGTCTTTAGCTCTTCTCCTTCAATCCCATTAAGTCCCGTTTACTATTAATTAGTCATGTGTGAAAATCGTGCAAGTATATATTAATATACGTAAGTACATTATTTTAGTTCTTTTTATACGAATATAGGAAATAAGCGCTGCTAGCGACTAATAATTAAATCTGTGAAATGTTAGTCTCCATTAGTCTGACAACGTCTCAGGGCTCAAAAGCCGCCCGGATTCTCTTGCTGTTTAATTATTTATACCTGTCTGCCTACATTAATGCCCTACCTACGTATATGAGACAGTTAACTGACGTAATTTAGATGTACGTGGAGAGTTATTTGATTTTTGCTACAACCAGAACTTTTTTCGAGGCAAGTAGTCCATGCACTAAAGTTGATGAAATAAATAATATCGGAGCTGTATATAAATTTACACTAAGGTGAGGCATAGTTACAGTCACTATTTGTGACATGTTTCGGACTACAATTGGAGTCCTTCATCAGGTTGAGTGTTATCAAGGCAACCGATTGCGCAACACTGCCTAGTGACTTTCCAAGTGAGTTCCAACCGTTGTTCTCTTATTAATCGGAGCTGTATGTTTTTTTATGTTTTATGAGTTCATCCAATAATTCAATCATATTACGACAAGTAATGAGAAATAATAGTATAGTTACAATTTGTCCAAAAAACCTTTAAACAGTACCTACCCCTCACCCAACACCAGCACTTTCATCGACCCTAACACCCTCCGCATTGCAGTTGGCCTCAGATTGGGGCCAAAAATCTGTGCAATTCATTGTTGTGCGTCTTGTGGAGCTACCGTGGATCGTCTTGGCTATCATGGACTCGTCTGCTCTTCAGGCGCCGGCCGCCACTCCCGTCACGCTGCGATCAATGACATCCTCAGAAGGGCGCTGGTCAGTGCCATCGTCCCGGAACGATGGTAAGCGCCCTGATGGGATGTGTCGTTTATCCCTTGGAAGAGGAGTCGCGCGCTGGTATGGGATGCCACTTGCGCCGATACCCTGGCTGCGTCCTACCTCTCATCGACCAGCAAGCGTGCCGGGGCGGCGGCGGACTACCGGGAGACTTCGAAGGCAGCCATATCTGCGAGCGTTAGCCATAGCGAGCGGTCGCGAATACAGGCGCGTGGACACGACGCCAGTGTCACCCTGTGAACTCGCGACGCTTCAACATGTCCGAAAGTGAAAGTGTAATTATAAACGAATTCTTGACTTTTGTGCAAAATAAGTACAGTATACTGGATGAGCTTACCCTTGTCCACATATGTGCTTCTAACTTCTCGGAAAGCGAAATTGAATGTGGCAAAAACGTTTTAGTCAATGCCCTGCCGAACAATCATGTAAAATGCCCGGCAAGACGGGGAGAGGACAAGGACAAGAAAAATATCAAGGATGTCATAAAACTATTTAAGGAGACCCCTCTCGACAGTCATCCAACGTTCGCGGCGAAAGACCTTAATCGTCTACCGCCTGTTACCATGGACCATATAGACGTGAGTCGTCTTTTGCGTGACCTAAGTGCTATGAAAACAGCATTGCATAATCTCAGTTTAGACGCTGTATCAAAAGCGGAGATGGCCCAATTTGAAACGAGGATCAGGTCAGATCTAATAAGCCGACGCTCTGACAATTCCTGTCAACAAGACCTACGAGACATAGTAGACCGTGACATAACCCCACCTCGGGCCACCTCGGTGACCAAAACACCAAGAAAACCATCTAAGCAGAAGGTGCAAAAAAGTTACCACAAAAACGATCAGCCGACGTCGGAATCAAGATCTACCGGCATTCCCAACAAACAATTCAGCGTTGGTTGTAGTAAACAACAGTCACCTGTATGTGTACCGACCTACCGCGACATCGCGGCGAAGCAAGCGAAAACCGACCGTGTGGCATCTGTACCTGAGGATGAATTTAAACTAGTCGAGAAGAAAAAACGCAACAAAAAACAGAATCTTTGTGGAACGTCGCAGAACACCTGCAAAATACAGGCAGCGGACCTAACATCAGCTGTTTACGTATCGAGATTGAAGAAATCTACAACTGTTGATGATATTAAGGCTCATATACAAGAAATGGGTGAATTATGTATTAATGTGCAGTTGTTAGTACCTAAATGGGAAACCACTTTTAATTCATTTAAAGTGACAATACCGAAAAGCAAAATATCGACGTTCCTGTCAAGTGAGTTTTGGCCCGCACTTGTAAAATACAGAATATTTGTGAACCGCCCAGTGCGCGCTGCCAAGAAAGACAATTAACTGCCATATCATGGATAGTTTAGAAAATCAAGATAATAAATTGAACGGGATTGTTATGGTTTCGTTTAACTGCAGGTCGCTAAAGAGGTCAATCGAACACGTCCGTCATCTTTGTCAAAGTGCTGACATCATTCTGTTACAAGAGACCTGGCTCCTTGGACACGACCTGGGCCTAGTGCACACCATCGACAATGATTTCAGCGGTTACGCGATATCCTCGGTGGACACGTCGGCTGGGGTGCTGCGTGGGCGACCCTACGGCGGCCTGGCGATATTGTGGCGGACGGGGGTTTTCCCCGTTGTAACGAGAATAGAGTGCAATAATGATAGGATACTAGCAATAAAAATTAATTATAATAATGCCTTTTTTGATGTTTTTAATGTTTACATGCCCTGTGACAGCCCTGATAACCTGACGGATTTTACGAGTTGTTTGGCTAATGTGAGTGCAGCCATTGAGGAGAGTGACGTTGCGGCTGCTTATGTCATCGGTGATTTTAACGCACATCCCGGCGCTGCTTTTGGGCAGGAATTAAGGGAGTTCTGTTCCGAGCAGCGATGGGAATGTGCGGATGTTAATATACTAGGTATAAACTCCGACACATATACCTATTTAAGCGAAGCAAATGGCTCTCAACGATGGCTGGATCACTGCGTAACTACCGAGGCGGCATGGAGGACGGTTCAGTCTGTTTGGGTCGATAATGACGTGTCCTGGTCAGATCATTTTCCCTTATTCATTCGCCTAAACTTGGAAGCCATACCTAACACAACGGCAAGAAATCTAATTGTAAATAATTTAAAAAATGTACTATGGGGTCAAAGGGATGTAAAACAAATAAATAAATATGGCGAATATTGTTATGAACATTTTAAACTCATTGATTATTTTAAGAATGTATCTAATTCAGATTGTCAAATAATTATTTCCAATTTATATGATAATATTGTTGATATTATGCAAACTGCTGCTGCCATTAGCTGCCGTTTGTGTGCAGGTGCACGGAAGGAGGGCAGACATGTCGCTGGCTGGAATTACCATGTCAGACAAAGTCATCTCATCGCTCGCATGTATTTTAAACACTGGATAGATTGCGGGAAGCCGCGCGCGGGTGATATCTACAATAATATGGCACAAAGTCGTAAAATATTTAAAAATAAATTAAAATGGTGTCAGGATAATGAAGAGTCGATTAAAATGAACATTCTGGCACTGAATAGAAAATGCAACAACTTTTCAAAATTTTGGAAAAATACTAAAGCGCTAGATTATAAATCTAAATTACCTGTGACAATAAACAAAATCAACGATCCTAAACAAATAGCTAACCTGTTTGCGCGCCACTTCAGTGTGGAGCCGCCGAGCGATAACAATGTGTCCGCTCCCCCCCGCCGTGTCCGCGAGCCCAGCCCCTCTCTAACCACTAACACGCGTCAGTTTACGCCAGGAGACGTCGCAGATGTTGTAAAAAGAATGAAGAGAGGCAAATCTCCAGGGCATGACGGGTTGAGCTTGGAACATATACTTTATGCGAGCGATGAGATGCCGAGAGTACTGGCAATTCTATTTAATCTGTGTATAGAATTTAGATATTTACCTGAAGCTTTAATGAGAACTATAGTTGTCCCAATTATAAAAAATAAAACCGGCGATCTGTCTGACCTAAAGAACTACAGACCAATATCACTGGGCACAATAATTGGCAAAATATTTGAAAGGTTGTTGCAACCGGAATTGACGAAAAATATAAAGGTAAGTGACGCGCAGTTTGGCTTTCGTGCGGGGCTGTCAACCGAGTCCGCAATACTTAGTCTCAAAACGGTAGTTAACTATTACACTAGCAAACATACATCTGTATATGCATGTTTTCTAGATTTAAGCCGCGCGTTTGATCTAGTAAATTACGACCTGTTGTGGGCTAAGCTTTTGGGATCTAACGTACCGGCGGACACGGTTGGCATCCTCAGATATTGGTACGAAAACCAAACAAATAATGTGAAATGGGGCGACACCCTCTCTAACGATTACAGGCTAGAGTGCGGTGTACGTCAGGGGGGCATCACTTCTCCGGACCTCTTTTGCCTCTACGTCAATGGTCTGATTGAGGAGCTGAGGGGCACCAGGACGGGTTGCCACGTTGGTAATGTGTGCGTTAACAACCTGAGCTACGCCGATGATATGGTGCTTCTCAGCCCCTCAAGTCAAGGCATTCAGAAATTGCTAACGATCTGCGAAGCATTTGCGAAAAAACACTATTTGAAATATAATATTTTAAAAACGGAAATGCTCGTTTTTCGCTACGGTAGAGGTCCGGAGGTAGTACCGCCAGTTTATCTAAATGGAGCGCCGGTTCGGGTGGTAGCATCCTTCAAGTATTTGGGTCACTTTCTAACGGAGAGTCTTCGCGACGACATGGACATGGAACGGGAGCGCCGCGCGCTCGCGGTCCGCTGTAACATGTTGTCTCGAAGATTCTCCAAGTGCACCAGTGACGTAAAAATCACGCTGTTCAGGGCTTTTTGTCAGTGCTTTTATACGTGTTCACTATGGTGTAACTACACCAAACGTTCTTATAACGCGCTCCGGGTCCAGTATAACGATGCTTTCAGAATACTCATGAAGTTACCTCGTTACTGCAGCGCCAAGGCCATGTTCGCTGATGCGGGAGTACCGGATTTTTATGCAATCCTGAGGTCCCGCATAGCTGGGGTCTGGGCTAACGTATGGCAGAACCCTCTGCAAAATGATGTTCTGGCATTGTTCACAGTCAACCCGGGAAATAAAATACTCAAGCACTGGTCATCTGTGCACCTGGACGCAAACTGCAAATAACCTGTACCTAAATGTGTTAGGTATGAATTAAAATAAATTTTAACTTGTACTTTTACTGTACCAATTATTTATTTTAATTTTAATTTAAGCCTTAATTTTAATGTATGAGTTCTTGGACTTGAAATAAACGTTATTATTATTATTATTATTATTATTATATACAACTGTCTCGACGCCCAATACGACTTTGTCGCGTTTGGCGTCGAGACACTTGGCCCATGGGGTAAGTACGCGCAGGGGCTCCACAGGGAGCTCAGCAAGCGTCTTAGGGAGTCGACAGGCGACCCACGCGCGGGCGGCTTTCTAGCGCAAAGAATTGCCATCGCAATTCAGCGCGGGAATGCTGCCTGCGTAATAGATACAATACCTAAGGGGCCTAATTTTGATATTATTTTTAGCGTTTAGTTATTTATAGTTAATTTTAGTTACGTAATTTATAATTTCTTTAAACAGTATGGAAATTGATCAGAATAGTTCACCATCAAATAAATTAAGTTACTACAGTACTTTTATTTCAGGAACGAGAGTGAGCCATAGTTGCTTTTTAAGATTTACATGCACATTGTCTATGTGTTTGTATGTGTCATAACTACAACTATAGATAACCCGCGCTCGTGAGATAAATGTACAGGAAGTAATTAATGTTTTGTACTTTCAAGACGAATTTTATCTAATTATTTAACCCATCGTCTACCGGTCCCTGGGATCCCCAGGCTCATTACAAAAGAATGCTATTGTTTATTTTTTTCGCCGGGAGACGACGGCTTCTAGGTCTGAGCGAAGAAAAAGTAAAAGCTTTTTCGCATTATTTTGGTTCGTTTTGATGAATTCATTTCAAGCTAATTTAATATTTCGTTGCCCAAATTAATTACAAGAACTGCCTTTGAATAGTTACAAAAGAATTTTCCTTCCTGGGCTGCTTTTTAGCTTGTATTAGCATACACTACAGGCCGTCTGGTTATCAATGATCTGCCAAACCTTTCTCTGGCACGAGTCACAGGATACTCTTTGAAAAAAGCGGCAGGGGTCAGCATGGCTGGTCGTCTTTCACTCGTTGTTCGTTAGCTAGGGATCGACGTCCGGTTTCCTTATCAAGGCATATCCGGCTTTGGATCCATTTTGTTTCTTTGAGAATGTACTCGGAAGTCCGGAGGTAGTACTATCGTTTATATGTAATTTTCAGAGTATCTACATATCTGCTTCTTGACTAACCTTTTTGTTTAATTTTAATATGTCAATGTTGCTATTCTTTTCTACACGTAATTAATGTAGTAAGTGTTATTTTATTCTAATAACTATGGTAGGTAAGGAAAAAGTCCCTGTGCTTGACACTTTAAATTTTATGTCATGACGACAGGGGTAATTAATAGGTGTCATCATTCATTCGGAATAACACACAACACGATAACTTATTAGAACCGAATTGAATAAGCTGTATGTACGTTGCTACTTAATACTTTAACTCAAATTCCTTCTTGTCATGAGCGAGTCGGGTAAAATGGCACCCGCCGAGGTTTCCAATGATCAACTCGCCGTAAAACCTCTTCCACGAAACATGAACTATAACTTAGAGTTAGAATAGTTTTGCAACGTTACTTTGACATAGGTGTAAGCAATTGTATTTCATGAAATCGTGAAGCCAGTGGCCTGAGTGTAGCGATTTTCAATTCCGGAAGTGATTTTCGATATTGGGCTCCAATTCCGGAAATACTGAACTGGTTCTGGAATTGGGATTTACCTTTCAATTATTTATTTTTATTTATTTACTTTCAACCACAACAATTACAGCATATTGTCAACCATGACAGTTATTTCATTTTCATATTGAAATATAATAAACGGGTCACTCACGTCTTTAAGGTTAAATATCGCTCGACATGTTTCGGCCCAATACGAAACATGTCAATACCTGATCTGCCTAGAATTTATATTCCAAGTTTTAGGGTAAAATTTTAAAGTAAACATCCAAATACTTTGGAACTGCATCAAATTCAATTACAGACTTTTAGATATTTCCGAGTGTACCAATTCTGGAATTGTAATATCGGAAAAATTGGCCAGTGTTCCGGAATTTAGAAAATCCGGAATTACGTAATTATTCCCTACTGGCGAGAATACCACCAGAGTACGAGTTACGTAGATGAGCATAGCTAGCATGATAGATCATAAAATAGTTGATTTCTCCCAGCGCTTGTTTCAAAATTGACGCAATATTTTGCCCCTCTGCAGGTCTATTACCTAACATTTCGTACATACATGAGGGAGATGTAAATTTCACATTTTGCAAAATAAAATGACAGTTGAATTGTTACGGATTTCCTTCTGTGGTCCTCTCCTTGTCAATAAATATTACAAACCACACGGAGAAGATTGACCGTGTCCATCGACCCGGTCCATGGGAAATTACACATGAAAGGATGGAATAAGACTGAAATGTCTCGTGACTAAATCTGCCTTAACCCGCATTTCTGTGTCATTGAATCATTTAATTGAGTGGAAATACTGAACGTTTGGGTCACGTTTCAATTTGGTATAACTTCACAGAGCACTTGCTAGTGAACCGTTATCGCGTTATTTCAATGGAGCATTTTCAACAATAGCGTTCATTAAACCATTTCCTGGGAACTGTCTGATCGCAGGAAAACCAATATTGTATCAGACAATGAAACTATTTTGTTCACAGATTATTCGTTAATTCCGTACCTTGGAAATACAAAACAAAGCTTTTGTCAGTCCCTCTCATTTGTATATACAGTATCATTCATAATTTGAAAACCATTTAAGCGATAAATAATCGTATTCTAACCACGAGTATGTACTTTAATGTTTTTATTATTTCACTCCATCTTTTACAAGTATCACTACCGGAAGCAAAAGATTATATTTGTGCGCCGTCAGGGTAGAAAATACTGGTCAACCTATGATGTCACCTATTTCAATCAAATAAATATTTATTTACGACGGTGAGTTTTACCCCTCTTATTAATTTTATAATTGACCAATCTATGAAGTGCTATTTTTGATTTTATCTTTAATTACCTATGACTTGTAAGTGATTTTGATTTGTAATTAGGAAATTCGATTTTGTTATATGATGTTATATGTTTGTGCATTAAATTACTTATAACTACGAGTAGTTTCTTATTCTGTCTTTTTCTATTTAAGAATTGCCTCATTGTGGGAAGAAATGATTTAAACGACTCATTTCAATGGCCAAAGAGTTAGTCCCAATGCAAACACGAGTATTATGAAGGTTAATTTAAGCACGCAAATCCTGAATTCGAGTAACTAAAAGCTTCCGCCGCGGCGTATTGACACTCCACTCCCGCTGATGGCGTGCTCGCTAAGATGGCAGGTAACACAACGAATATGTATCTTTTACCTTCTCCCATCCATGCCAATATTTGTACTTTCAAAGCTGACTTTAGACATCAAGAATACAAAGGAAAATACTTAAAAATGTGTACACGAATTAAATATTAAAACAGCATTATCTTTCGATATTTATTGCCGTGCTTTGGAAGGCACGTTAAGCCGTTGATCTCGGTTTCTGTGTGATAGCAGTCGTTAAGCCAAGTTAGAGGCCTTCGGGCAGATTCAGCGTCTGGTTTCCCCTCGGGTTGGAAGATCAGATGGTAGTCGCTTCCGTAAAAACTAGTGCCTACGCCAAATCTTGGGATTAAGTAGAACCCCGGCCATCATTCAGGATGCAACTGTACTGCAATAACAGCAGGCTATGATGACATTTCGGCTGCTCCAAATTAAAAACAAGTCCATTTTTTTAATTTTCTTTTTTGGCTTGTCGGTCAATACTCAAAACTAAATTTTTGCATTAAAATATAGATTTTGGCAAATATTAAAAAATATTGTGTTATTTTGAGCCGAACAACAAAAAGTAGTCAAAAATATGAAATTTTGTCAATTAAAGTTAAATATGTTTTTTATTATTACTCATACGAAATAACAAAGTATTCATACTGATATCTCTCAGTTTACTTTACTACTATTGAAAATTCTACTTTAAGGCCAGAGCGGCACAAACTACTACAATTACAACAAGCATTTATGTGAAAACTAAACACAATGATCACTAGGATAATTCAATACTACTTTCAGGCATGTTTCGCTCAATCACTCTCTTACACTCGATTCTCGATTGTCCAAAACAAATAGCACGTGGGCGTTGCTTTCAGCATGGAATTCAGCAGCGCAGCGCAAGCGCACTAAACACCAACTATCTATAATATATAACGAAGGGGCTACTCCGAACTTCGAAATCCGAACTTCGCATCATGTCGTTCCTCTCACTCATATAGTGAATAACACGAGAGTGACATGGCACGATACGAAGTTCGGAGTACAGGCTCTGGAACAATAAATAATTCCCCAAATTTACCAGTATAATTACTTTCACGTATTTGCAAACTAATTTATATGCTAATATATGTATATATTTTTTTAATCTATAATTTATTATGTAATGAAATTTTAAAATTTTTTATCACAAATAAATCAAATATAAATACAACAAATAATTAAAAACGAAACTTAACCTATTCTAATCTAATAACCCACCCCGAGTCATTCCTGGTGCAAAGGTGCCCAAAACGCTTGCAGCGTTGCCGCGTTGGACTGCAATGGACAACCTTTGCATCAAGAATGACCCGGAGCGGGGGTCAATTAAATAAAGGCTGGTATATATTTTATTTAGCATTGCAATCCAGCGAGGAAATGCTGCCAGCACCCTCGGCACTATGCCGCGGGCGCCTAAATTTTTAGATATTTTTTAGGCTTAAGTATTTAGTTTTATTTTAGATTTCAGTTTAGTTTAGTTCTATTTACGACTATTTTTAATTTTAATTGTAATTTATTTACTCAATTAGTGTATTTCTGAAGTAAATGACAATACATATAATACATAATATATTTTATAAAATTCAAAAACTATGATTTATAATAGTGATCTCTATCCAGCGTTCTGCTATAAAGGACCGTAGCTGGAAATTTTTTTTTGGCTGTTTTTATACTTCAACATTATTTTAGTGAGGGAAACATATATTATTTCAATTTAAATACTAAATGTCTAGAGGAAAATTAATTCTCTATGTAATAGTGTCCATGTCCATTCGGGTTCATAAATATGAACGTTTCCAAGGGTTCAAAAACATATGAGGAACCTTATCATTTTCGAACTCGATGGCAATAACGGTTCACCATTCATAGAATGTGTAAACTATTGTTATTACTATTTCTTTTTTTGAATAAGTACAACTATAAAAGATCTTATGAGGTGTACATTATTGCACGAAACCCCAAAAAAAAAACAGTAATTTTCTACTACATCTTTCATATCCTTTATTTCACTAAGGTTCAAGAGCTTCAAGAATTATCTGCAACAATAATCACGATGCCTATAACGAACGGGCTTTCAAGCAAATTAACTTCGGTGACTAGGCCCAATCGAGATAGCCCACCGCAACAGACGGCTGACCCGTCTGTTTACGTATTTCAATAGTACTAACAAACCAATTGGCCTAAAGGCAAACTACTGATTGCAGCGTTACCTAGTGCTTCGCAGCTGCAGTCTGTGAAGTTTTTGACAGCTGGATATGCCGATTGGGATAATAATTTACAGCTCGCAGTGAATATTATTGAAACGGTAGCTGAATTTCAACGTGTCTGTTGCTATCGTGTACGAACTGTCCGTTTTTTCCAAAGATTTTGTTCACATTGTAGGACAAACCGGACAAAAAAATCCGTTTTGTTCACATCGTAGGACAAACCGGACAGAAAATCCGTTTTGTTCTACCCGTTGAACAAACTGGATTTTCAAGTTCGGATTGTCCTACGGTTTTGTTCAACGAGTAGAACAAAAATAAACAAACGGACAACAAAACGGAAATAGCCATTTTACTTGGAGGAAAATGGATCCGTAAGAGTTCTAGAGAATACCTAACGAGCATGTGACACCCCTGTGGTTGCAGCTCCTGCTTTCACTCATATAGTGTATAACACGAGAGTGAAAGGGACGGCACGATACGAAATTCGGATTTCGAAGTTAGGAGTACAGGGCCAGGGTGTACAATTGTACATCCATATAGGTATGCAGCAGTGTCGGATATGAGGAGAGTAGTTATGTATTAGGAGTTCTGCCCCACTGCTGCGTGCTCGCTTCGCTCGCACTCCGCGGACGTGGAGCAAACTTCCCAATACATAACTACGATCGCCTGCAGCAGGGTAGAACTCCCAATACATAAAAGTAATTCTGCAACAGTGGGACAGAATGCAATTTGCATAAATGGACCAGTTCCTTTCAATATCTAAGCTACAACAGAGGGATAGAATCCAAACTGCATATTTTTCTACAGTTTTTGTATTGTTAGTAGTCCGATATGACCCGTTACTATTCATGGTAATGTTAAGATCATAGGACCCTAAAGTAAAGAACTAATTATTTAAATTTAAACTCTAAAGCTTATGAAAATATACTATTTGCATATTGCCTTTTCAGTTTGTTGCTCGTGCCTGTTGGTAACATGAAGTTTGTAAAACAACTTCAGAGATTGCAGTTGGATATCGTTTGTTCTTTGTCCAATAAACGCTATTTTCGGCATGGTTCACTTTTACCTGATACTATTCGCTGTATAATATTCAGTCCATCGAACTGTGGAAAAACTAATTTAATTATTGGTTTGCTGCTACACGAACAAGGTTTATGTATACTATGCTTTCAAAATGTTTATGTATACTCCAAAACTCAACCTATGTATCAATTTCTAGAGCAAGTTTTAAAGCTGGTTCCATCAGTTTCGTTTCAAAAATATGAAATCCTAAGCCCTCATGCAGCCAACACTAATTCAATCATGATATTTGATGATGCATAAAAATATAGATAGCTTCTATTTGAATCAAACGTATAGTAAAATACCTAAACAATTAATAAGAGATAATGCTAATTTAATTACTCTTTTTAAACAAGATGATAAACTTGAAGCATGTTTATGATGAACATGTAGGAAGTGATATGTCGTGGTCCCAGTTTCGTGAAATATGTGGTCAAGTATGGAACATACCGTTCGATTTCTTAGTTATAAATAAAGATTGTGAAAGAAATTCTGGATGTTATAGGAAGGCTTTGATACATTTATCATGCTAGATTACCTGTATACATAAAGCACAGTATTTACTTTAAAAACTTATTACTTAAAATGGAACCGCATAGTTCGGACATAAACCATAAATTGAAATATAGTCCTTCCGAAGATAGAATGAAAGAAAGTTTTGATAATAAAACATTACTGAGAAAAACATCGAAATCAAGTTATAGTGAAAGTGAATTAAATTACTGAAATTATATATCTCATGAAAATTACAATCAAAGTGATTCTGACACAACAAAGTAATATCTTAGATATGACTGGTATAAGCGTTAATGGTCGATAGTTACACATTAGGGACTTCTCACCTTTTTGAATAGTAGTGTGACTACCGACAATTTTAGAGCATCTGGAAAACGTCCGGACTCAAACGACAAATTTACTAGGTGGGTTATTACTGGAACTGATTCATTACATAGTTTTAAAATCTTAGTTGATATGCCATCATATCCTGTGGAATTTGTTTGTTTAAGTGATCGTATGATACTACTTACTTCATTGTAGCTTAAAGGGGTAAGGAATATGGTGTTATTTATATATTTCGTTTCAAAATTCATTGAATTGTGTTTCTGTGAAATATGTTTCATTCAAGTAAATAGTAATTGAAACAATAATAGTCGAAATAAAAATACAAGGACCAAATATTATTTGAAACATTTTCTGCGAAACAAAATTCTATGAAATTTTTGTCTGCAAAACAAGGGGACACCAAAAAGTAACCTATATATTAATCCAGGCTATAAAATCTTTGTATACCAAGTTTCATCATAATCTGTTCAGTTTTGCCGTTTTAGTGTAATTAATTAACAAACATCCAAACATCTTTTTCGCATTTGTAACATAAGTAGGTTTAATGGGTAAGTAGATAACATTAATAAATGGACTACCCGTGTGAAGCCGGGACGGGTCGCTAGTTTTGATATAAAAATTTACCCAACTATGTCTAAACAAAAAAGAAGGGTTATGGTTCAAATATATCGCTAAGTACCTACTGATAATTTGCTGCCATATCCAAATGAAGATGCTTGACGGATTCCAAAAACTGAAGTGGTGTTAGAATTCTACTACCTACTTCTGACTACGTGTTGGCCTATGCGCCTATGCCTATTATATTGAGTTTAAGAAAATTCAGCATGACGGGCGTGAGAGGAAGTCAAAGCTGGAATTATAACTAGCACTTAAATTATCGAGTGGATTTCAATAAACTTGACGATAGCCCAGGAACACGTCACTTTAAATTAAATATAATTTATGCGGGGAGCATTCCTAGGACTTCAGAATCTAATGCCAGAATGAATGAATCTAATGAACTTAGAGAACAAATGGAATCAGAATGCAAGTGACAGCAGTCAAGTTCACCATGTACACGTACACTGCAACCTCTTTTTGCTATCGGGGATTTGAACCATTTTATTTTGGACACGTCATTGTGTTAGCTTTACTATTCGATGTGTAATACGCATCACCATTTTATGGGCGTCCATAAGATGGTAATGCTCATTAAAAATCGAAACAATAAATTAAATCAAGTAAAGATATTGGAGTAGTGCGTAGCTAGAAAGTTATAATACGGGTTTTAGAGGAGCATTCAGATAAATGTTTTTTTCTATCTCCCAACATCATAGCTGGCTGGCGTTGTCGTAATGTTTGTTTTTACAAATGAATCCTATTTTATTTGTATTTTCTTTTAGGTTGAAGGAATTCTGAAGGAGCATGTGTACGCAAAATTTTGTGCCTGACTTCGCGCGAAACGAGATTGAAACAAAACTGGTGGAGTGCAAAAAACAAATTGTTGAATCAAATTTTCAGGACACCGTGCCTAAAATTTTCAATGAAACTTTAGGCTCAATGAAAGACTCCGGTATTGACCTCAATAGGAAATTACCGAAATACTCCAGCGTCAAAACGGCATTATATGAAGACCGTACCAAAGCGGCGGGGGTTTCAAAAATATTTGGTAGGAACGCCTGTGACGTCGAGGTCACCACCCAATTTAAAGAGTTCTTATTGGGTGACTACAACGAAAACGGTGAGAGTATATTATTTTTTTGTCACACTAAAATCAAACAAGCATTAGGAGAAATTACAAACTTTTTGGCTGATGGAATGTTCAAAAGTTGCTAGAACCCTTTTCGCAGCTTTATTATATACATGGCGATTTCCGCAACAATCTCGACGGGGAGCCGAACACTACCTGTTATTTATACTATTCTGACGGTAAAAAGCACGGGCTTGTATTTCAAGCTTTTTGAAATTATAAAGTCACAGGTGCCTTCATGGCAGCCTCAGAAGTTTACCTTAGACTTCGAAGAAGCTGCCATGAAGGCTATTGCCATGGCGTTCCCGCAAGCGGCAATCAAAAGTTGCTATTTTCATTACAATAATTCTCTTTGGCGAAAAGGAAAAGCGCTTGGTTTAATAAAACTGAAGCAAACTAGACGTATTTTGCAATTGGGCTGGTCATTTTGTATGAAGAAAAAATATATCTTTAAGATAGAAACTTAAAACTTCCCTAATAGACGAAACATTAAAATGGAAGAATACTATTAATTTTTTCAATTCACCCTCTGACGGGGCGAAAAAGGGGTTAAAAAGCTTGTATGGGTATCAAATTATTTTTTTAAACTAGCAACTTGTAAGTACATTTACATCCTATGTTACATTATAACAAAACTGATTTCACCGTTTTTGAAAATTCACCCTCTGACGGGGTATAATGGGGGATTGTAAGTTCGTATGGGCAACCAGATTATTTTAAGTGAGTGATTGTATATAATACTTGGGGGCAGACTGTCAGTTGAAATATAAGAAAAACAATGATAGCGTTTTTGAATATTCATCCCTTATGTACACTGTTTTATAGACAACATTTTCAAAGAATTTCGTTTCGCAGAAAATGTTTCTCATATTATCATTTCACAGAATAATCATTACGCCGAACACTTACTTTGTAGAAACTCAAATCAATGATTTTTGATGTCAATATATTTTAATATTTCGATATTCATATCATAGAACTACAAATGATTTATTATTTTTTCTTATATTATTTAGTTTACGTAAAAATTATTACCAAGATAATAGTTTTATAGAATTTTGTTTCTCATAAAATAAATCTCATATTATCATTTCATAGAATAATCAGTTCTTAAAATAATTACTTTGCAAAAATTTTTATCGTCTGATTTTTATTACGAAGAAAATATGTTTCTGTGAAGTGAATAAGCGGTGATACAATCATATTCAAAATAAAAATACAAGAACCAAATATTATTTAATATAAGTTTCTGTAAAACGAAATTCTATGAATTTTCTGTCTGCGAAACAATGAAACACCAAACGTAATTCTACAGTTTGATAAGTTTGTTAAATAAGGAAATGATATTACAAAATTCATTGAATTGTGTTTCTGTGAAATATGTTTCATTCAAGTAAATAGTAATTGAAACAATAATAGTCGAAATAAAAATACAAGGACCAAATATTATTTGAAACATTTTCTGCGAAACAAAATTCTATGAAATTTTTGTCTGCAAAACAAGGGGACACCAAAAAGTAACCTATATATTAATCCAGGCTATAAAATCTTTGTATACCAAGTTTCATCATAATCTGTTCAGTTTTGCCGTTTTAGTGTAATTAATTAACAAACATCCAAACATCTTTTTCGCATTTGTAACATAAGTAGGTTTAATGGGTAAGTAGATAACATTAATAAATGGACTACCCGTGTGAAGCCGGGACGGGTCGCTAGTTTTGATATAAAAATTTACCCAACTATGTCTAAACAAAAAAGAAGGGTTATGGTTCAAATATATCGCTAAGTACCTACTGATAATTTGCTGCCATATCCAAATGAAGATGCTTGACGGATTCCAAAAACTGAAGTGGTGTTAGAATTCTACTACCTACTTCTGACTACGTGTTGGCCTATGCGCCTATGCCTATTATATTGAGTTTAAGAAAATTCAGCATGACGGGCGTGAGAGGAAGTCAAAGCTGGAATTATAACTAGCACTTAAATTATCGAGTGGATTTCAATAAACTTGACGATAGCCAAGGAACACGTCACTTTAAATTAAATATAATTTATGCGGGGAGCATTCCTAGGACTTCAGAATCTAATGCCAGAATGAATGAATCTAATGAACTTAGAGAACAAATGGAATCAGAATGCAAGTGACAGCAGTCAAGTTCACCATGTACACGTACACTGCAACCTCTTTTTGCTATCGGGGATTTGAACCATTTTATTTTGGACACGGCATTGTGTTAGCTTTACTATTCGATGTGTAATACGCATCACCATTTTATGGGCGTCCATAAGATGGTAATGCTCATTAAAAATCGAAACAATAAATTAAATCAAGTAAAGATATTGGAGTAGTGCGTAGCTAGAAAGTTATAATACGGGTTTTAGAGGAGCATTCAGATAAATGTTTTTTTCTATCTCCCAACATCATAGCTGGCTGGCGTTGTCGTAATGTTTGTTTTTACAAATGAATCCTATTTTATTTGTATTTTCTTTTAGGTTGAAGGAATTCTGAAGGAGCATGTGCACGCAAAATTTTGTGCCTGACTTCGCGCGAAACGAGATTGAAACAAAACTGGTGGAGTGCAAAAAACAAATTGTTGAATCAAATTTTCAGGACACCGTGCCTAAAATTTTCAATGAAACTTTAGGCTCAATGAAAGACTCCGGGATTGACCTCAATAGGAAATTACCGAAATACTCCAGCGTCAAAACGGCATTATATGAAGACCGTACCAAAGCGGCGGGGGTTTCAAAAATATTTGGTAGGAACGCCTGTGACGTCGAGGTCACCACCCAATTTAAAGAGTTCTTATTGGGTGACTACAACGAAAACGGTGAGAGTATATTATTTTTTTGTCACACTAAAATCAAACAAGCATTAGGAGAAATTACAAACTTTTTGGCTGATGGAACGTTCAAAAGTTGCTAGAACCCTTTTCGCAGCTTTATTATATACATGGCGATTTCCGCAACAATCTCGACGGGGAGCCGAACATACTACCTGTTATTTATACTATTCTGACGGTAAAAAGCACGGGCTTGTATTTCAAGCTTTTTGAAATTATAAAGTCACAGGTGCCTTCATGGCAGCCTCAGAAGTTTACCTTAGACTTCGAAGAAGCTGCCATGAAGGCTATTGCCATGGCGTTCCCGCAAGCGGCAATCAAAAGTTGCTATTTTCATTACAATAATTCTCTTTGGCGAAAAGGAAAAGCGCTTGGTTTAATAAAACTGAAGCAAACTAGACGTATTTTGCAATTGGGCTGGTCATTTTGTATGAAGAAAAAATATATCTTTAAGATAGAAACTTAAAACTTCCCTAATAGACGAAACATTAAAATGGAAGAATACTATTAATTTTTTCAATTCACCCTCTGACGGGGCGAAAAAGGGGTTAAAAAGCTTGTATGGGTATCAAATTATTTTTTTAAACTAGCAACTTGTAAGTACATTTACATCCTATGTTACATTATAACAAAACTGATTACACCGTTTTTGAAAATTCACCCTCTGACGGGGTATAATGGGGGATTGTAAGTTCGTATGGGCAACCAGATTATTTTAAGTGAGTGATTGTACATAATACTTGGGGGCAGACTGTCAGTTGAAATATAAGAAAAACAATGATAGCGTTTTTGAATATTCATCCCTTATGTACACTGTTTTATAGACAACATTTTCAAAGAATTTCGTTTCGCAGAAAATGTTTCTCATATTATCATTTCACAGAATAATCATTACGCCGAACACTTACTTTGTAGAAACTCAAATCAATGATTTTTGATGTCAATATATTTTAATATTTCGATATTCATATCATAGAACTACAAATGAAATATTATTTTTTGATGTCAATATATTTTAATATTTCGATATTCATATCATAGAGCTACAAATGATTTATTATTTTTTCTTATATTATTTAGTTTACGTAAAAATTATTACCAAGATAATAGTTTTATAGAATTTTGTTTCTCATAAAATAAATCTCATTATCATTTCATAGAATAATCAGTTCTTAAAATAATTACTTTGCAAAAATTTTTATCGTCTGATTTTTATTACGAACAAAATATGTTTCTGTGAAGTGAATAAGCGGTGATACAATCATATTCAAAATAAAAATACAAGAACCAAATATTATTTAATATAAGTTTCTGTAAAACGAAATTCTATGAATTTTCTGTCTGCGAAACAATGAAACACCAAACGTAATTCTACAGTTTGATAAGTTTGTTAAATAAAGAAATGATATTACAAAATTCATTGAATTGTGTTTCTGTGAAATATGTTTCATTCAAGTAAATAGTAATTGAAACAATAATAGTCGAAATGAAAATACAAGGACCAAATATTGTTTGAAACATTTTCTGCGAAACAAAATTCTATGAAATTTTTGTCTGCAAAACAAGGGGACACCAAAAAGTAACCTATATATTAATCCAGGCTATAAAATCTTTGTATACCAAGTTTCATCATAATCTGTTCAGTTTTGCCGTTTTAGTGTAATTAATTAACAAACATCCAAACATCTTTTTCGCATTTGTAACATAAGTAGGTTTAATGGGTAAGTAGATAACATTAATAAATGGACTACCCGTGTGAAGCCGGGACGGGTCGCTAGTTTTGATATAAAAATTTACCCAACTATGTCTAAACAAAAAAGAAGGGTTACGGTTCAAATATATCGCTAAGTACCTACTGATAATTTGCTGCCATATCCAAATGAAGATGCTTGACGGATTCCAAAAACTGAAGTGGTGTTAGAATTCTACTACCTACTTCTGACTACGTGTTGGCCTATGCGCCTATGCCTATTATATTGAGTTTAAGAAAATTCAGCATGACGGGCGTGAGAGGAAGTCAAAGCTGGAATTATAACTAGCACTTAAATTATCGAGTGGATTTCAATAAACTTGACGATAGCCAAGGAACACGTCACTTTAAATTAAATATAATTTATGCGGGGAGCATTCCTAGGACTTCAGAATCTAATGCCAGAATGAATGAATCTAATGAACTTAGAGAACAAATGGAATCAGAATGCAAGTGACAGCAGTCAAGTTCACCATGTACACGTACACTGCAACCTCTTTTTGCTATCGGGGATTTGAACCATTTTATTTTGGACACGTCATTGTGTTAGCTTTACTATTCGATGTGTAATACGCATCACCATTTTATGGGCGTCCATAAGATGGTAATGCTCATTAAAAATCGAAACAATAAATTAAATCAAGTAAAGATATTGGAGTAGTGCGTAGCTAGAAAGTTATAATACGGGTTTTAGAGGAGCATTCAGATAAATGTTTTTTTCTATCTCCCAACATCATAGCTGGCTGGCGTTGTCGTAATGTTTGTTTTTACAAATGAATCCTATTTTATTTGTATTTTCTTTTAGGTTGAAGGAATTCTGAAGGAGCATGTGCACGCAAAATTTTGTGCCTGACTTCGCGCGAAACGAGATTGAAACAAAACTGGTGGAGTGCAAAAAACAAATTGTTGAATCAAATTTTCAGGACACCGTGCCTAAAATTTTCAATGAAACTTTAGGCTCAATGAAAGACTCCGGTATTGACCTCAATAGGAAATTACCGAAATACTCCAGCGTCAAAACGGCATTATATGAAGACCGTACCAAAGCGGCGGGGGTTTCAAAAATATTTGGTAGGAACGCCTGTGACGTCGAGGTCACCACCCAATTTAAAGAGTTCTTATTGGGTGACTACAATGAAAACGGTGAGAGTATATTATTTTTTTGTCACACTAAAATCAAACAAGCATTAGGAGAAATTACAAACTTTTTGGCTGATGGAACGTTCAAAAGTTGCTAGAACCCTTTTCGCAGCTTTATTATATACATGGCGATTTCCGCAACAATCTCGACGGGGAGCCGAACATACTACCTGTTATTTATGCTATTATGACGGTAAAAAGCACGGACTTGTATTTCAAGCTTTTTGAAATTATAAAGTCACAGGTGCCTTCATGGCAGCCTCAGAAGTTTACCTTAGACTTCGAAGAAGCTGCCATGAAGGCTATTGCCATGGCGTTCCCGCAAGCGGCAATCAAAAGTTGTTATTTTCATTACAATAATTCTCTTTGGCGAAAAGGAAAAGCGCTTGGTTTAATAAAACTGAAGCAAACTAGACGTATTTTGCAATTGACAGGAAATCTTGCGTTGATGTCAAGTTATATAATAGACGAGGGTTGGCATTATGTAAAAGAACAAACAGAAATTCTGTACAACAACAATGTAAAAATTGATCCATTTATTAAATATGTAGAAAGTTACTGGCTAAGGAGTGAGTCCTTCATAGAAACATGGTCCGCTTTTGATGAAGATATAAGAACAACAAACAACGTGGAAGGGTGGCATGTACGCTTAAATAACAATTGCAAGACAAGGGGCTATCTAAATATTATACAATTATTTGACACTTTGGGCAAAGATGCCGCTTCAAATATAACAAAAGCTCGTAAAATTCTGTTGACTGATGCCTAAGCTCGAAAAAAAAGGAAATTGTGTTCCTTGATAAATGACGGGCTTACCAATGAACAACAAATTAAATTAGTGAACAACGAAATCTCGATAGGGCTTTTCTTGGAACCCTTTATACGATTGCAGTATACTGCAATCGGCACGATAATAATACAAATACTGTATCAGCGAGTGTACGGTGGCAAAGTAGCAGGCGCGAGCAACCTCCGGCGACACCGTTTTTGCCACCCGACCAAGAGCAAAGCAAGCACTAACAATTCTTCCGCAGAATTTATCGACATGCTTGTCCCATTTAAGACCATTATCGATCTCAAAACCCAAGAAAGTAGTGGAAGTAACTTGCTCGAGTAGTTTGCCGCCCAGCTGTACCGTCAGTGACACCATACAACGGCCCGACAGATTGAAGTGCACGTAATGAGTCTTATTTATATTTAAGGCGATTTGTTATACCCGAACCACTGGGCCAGCTGCGATGCTGCATCATTTAATGTGTTTTCGACGCCTTTCCTGGAAGGCGCCGTAACAATAGCAGTGACATCGTCAGCATACATTAATACTTCACCGGCCTGAATTGACTCTGGGAGATCATTTAGTAATAACGAAAATAGGATATTTGATACGGATGATCCTTGGGCTACGCCCACCGCTGCCTCCAGGGGATCAGATCTTACATTCCCACCGCCACCTACTACGATTTGGGATCTATTGTGGAGAAGGCTTTTGAGCAGAGACAGCGATGCGCCATGTATACCATAGTGTAGTAGCTTACAGGCGAGTACAGCAGGATCGGCAACATCAAACGCTTTTGAGGGGTCACAGCACAAGATCGCTACTTGCTGTTGACTCTCTCTGGCTGCCATAATACAGCGAATCAGTTCGCGGGTTAATGCAGTCGTAGACCGGCCCACGCGGTAAGCATATTGCTGGTTCGATAGCATTTTTGATTCTGTTAAAAAGTTTGTGAGGCGGCTACTGAGCCCACTCTCGAATACCTTCGTTATCGCTGGTATAATTGACACTGGCTTGTATCCATCTATATATCCCCCTTTTTCCCTTTCCTTTGAATATCGGGGTCACCTTACTTGTCTTGAGTGGAACAGGAAGGGAACCCTCTTTCATGCAGCGGTTGAATAACTCTGCCATAGCGAAGGCTAAGGGAATAGGTGCCAGTCTTAGCAGCCTCATACTGATGCCATACACGTCTTTTGACGCCTTTGGTGGAATTCGGTATGTTACCAACCGATACACTTCACCCGCAGTAAACTGCTGGAGTGTGAGGGAATGTGCCGAAGCCAACCTGGCATGGCGCAGCATACGCATTGCGCAGGGCAGGCGGCGACGTCGGCCCGGGGCGCTCCGCAGGCCATCGCGGCACCCAGAAATCTAGAATTGATCGCATTTAGGGCACATTTTTGGTTCGGGAACCTTGATATCGCAGATGTGCTCGTGAATGGTGACCTGTCATCATACACGAGCACATCTGCGATATCTAACAGTGGGATGTTCTTTTTTCCACGTTCCGTATTAATAACAGACCACATTGTTCTCGATACATTATTACTGTATTTTATCAAATTTGATAAAATACAGTAATAATTATGTAGTAACTAGATTTTTTATTCTTAACTAAGTTGTCATAGCGATACAACAGATATAATGTCATTAACTAATAAATAATTTGGGTGATTATTTCTAAATTCTATAATGTCAAATAGTAAAGATTTATAAAGTTTAACGTCTGCTGTAATCCAAGACGGCTCATTATTTTCTCTAATATGTCTTTTTCTAAATGGTAAGCAGATTTCAAACTTGTTAGTTATAATATTTATAATGGACATAGCAAGATTCGTAGCATCTAAGTTTTTTTTAAATAATTTCAATAATTTTAATAGCTTCTCAAATCAATTTTGTTTCCATTAGCTAATAGCATACAATAAAAGTTAACTGGAACATGAAACGAGCACAAGGAGAAACCGCTTAACAATTAATGTTGCTAAGTAGCAAGTAATAGAACAACAGCGAGAAAAGAATGAAAAAGTTTCCTAGCCGTAGTGAAACTTATCTCACAATGCGACGGGAAGTTATAGCATTTTTCTTACTTAATCGTTCGACTTCTAAAGTAATAAGAAAGCTGATGGCCAAGTTTGCTACAAGTGGAATTGTAGGTAGGTACCATTACTTCCAGATGCTTTAGATCAGGCGTTAAACTTACAGTAACGGGCATTCAAATGGTGATTAAACTGAAACGTTTATAAATACTGCTTTTAATACCATTAACGACCTACAAAGTAAGAACATCATTTTATTCCCTTTTTGAGATTAAAAAACGTATTTTACTAATTTCTATTGCTTGTAAATTGTATTTAATTACGACACTGAAATGGATATAATCGGGAGTTTTTCTGCTGGAATAAGCCGCTATGGCGTTAAGGTATCGACTTTCTTTGGTCTTTTAGAAGTAAATTTTATACTACAAACATATATGAAGAATTAAATTATATGGAAAATAAGTAGGAATCACAAAACAGAATGCAAGTAAATAATTTTTGTCTCTACGTTTTATTTGGTATTTTCTAAACAAAAGTGATTTCCATTGAAATATTTTATTGTTTTTTTCATAAACTTATTCTAGTAATTTATGAGTATTACATATTTATAATACTCATAAATTACTGTAGGTACTAGTGTTCATTCAGCTTTCATAGAATACTTTGATTTAATTGAAATACATAAAGTTGTAAGTAAAAAGTAACTGCACATGTAGCCTGAGGATCCTAAGGCCGGACGTCCGCCGCCGGCCGCATCCGCCATCTCTGTCTGTGAAAGCCTTTTAGTTCAATTTAGCGTAAAAACGAGACCACCACTCTATTCCTGAATTTTATGGCCCTCGGAAAACAGCCATCGTGATGTATCCGCCTGAAGGCATACCAAAAACTGATAAGTAATGAACGACAATGTTTTGCGACTGCTATTTTTATTAATAAAAAAAACACTAGCTTAGCAAATATGAGGCTGCGTCTGTAAACCAAACGTTATGTATGTATGTAGGGATATTTTTTTCGTTGTTAGCAACGTCGAGAAGACTAGGAATCCAAGTAATTGACTTGGTACTTGAAACTAGGAAATTCTGTTTGGCCTTGATTTGACTTAGATTTAAAGGACAAGCGAGATTTTTTCGTGCCGTAACAATTAATCCTCCGCGGTAAATACCTAACTAAATACAACTTTTTCACAAATGAAGAATATTTTTCAAAAAAAAAATATTTTGTTTAAAAAGGCAATAATCCCTAAGTATGTATCTCAGGAACTACTTATGGCTATAGATTTGAAACTTGGATCAGTTGTAAATAAGGCTAAGAAATGGGAGGGTTTACTTATACAAATTCAAAGTCTATTGACTAGGCCAAATGGGCTATCATATGAATCACCATTCATATAGTAGCCAAGATGTAGATTCTAGATTTTTTTTATAATTTTCGATTTATGATTTAATATTAACTTGGACTACTATTAAAAAAAAAACAATGTTGAAGAGTGATTGATGATCTCCAAAAATACCAATTGTTGCAGTATCAAATTGGTTGGTCTAGTGAGGTCCTCTATCGCTGCTATGCGTTTGATCTACATGAAATGTGATACCCTCTACATGTATTGTGTACGAATGTTTGACACCTTATTACCCCCTTGTTGACACCGCCAGACAATCAATCATCCTGCCAATATTGTAATTGTGAATATTTCTATGTTTATTGCTAAATCCCGGAATAAGATGAGTGTTAATAGGTAAACAAATAGTCTATAGCCGGGATTATAATACTTTAAATACCAAAAATATGAACTAAAAACAAAATCTATTCACTTACTGTGGTTTGAGTTTGTTACCAGCTGGAAAGTCTTATAGTCATGTTAATTGTATACTATAAATAACAGACCTGGCACTTCCTTATTTCGCCACACCTTCCATTCTAGTTTCCCTATTACACTGCATCGAGCGCTGTAATCGCTTTTGATTTTAAGCAGTTAAGCAAAAGCTCCTTTGAAATAAATACAAACCATAAACATTGTTTATGATAAGAACGTGATTCCAAGAGAGAAGATCAAAGAAATTCGACTTACGATGATATCTTTACGATTATTATTACGATACACAATAAAAATCAATATTTGGAGCATTAGTGGCCCAGCGGCGCTCGTGTACGGCGTGCGATATGCGAGGTTAAGCAACTTCGACCGAGGTGAACTCTTGAATGGGAGACCGCTGTGAGTGGTTTTTAACTTAGCACTGTCTATGATAGCAGTCGTTAAGCCAAGTTAGTGGCTTGAGAACTTCTAACAGTCAAGTTGCCCACTCACATGACAAGACTAATCCCAATAAGGTCTAGTTTCCCATTTCGTTGGTAGGTCTGATAACAGTGACTTCCGTAAAAACTAGAGCTTACGCCAAATCTTAAGATCAAGGGATCAGGTAGTGAACCTGGTGAAGTATGCGGCGTAGGGAATTATAAATGACAAGTCGAAACTCGAGACGATACTGACGAACTGATTTATTAGGTAAAATACATTGCTTTTATAGGATAGTAAGTAGTGAGTTTTCATTAAAAAATATATGTTATTTGGAATAGCCTTTAAGGATTATTATTTATATTTTAATATTATAAATTGTTCTTTTTATTTTATTTTTATTAAATTAACCCTTATTGTTATTGTACTAACAAAAATAATAATAATGTGGAATTGAATGCACGCTTTGATGACGACGCTTTTTTAAATTATATTTTTATAAAATAATTATTTTGGTTTTTTAGTTTCATGTTATAACTTGTGGTGAATTCCTAATGTATGTTATTTATTTACTTGCTAGGTAATTGTGTCATAGCTAATTTCTGTTATTATTATTTTTTAGTTTACGTACGTTCATGTATTTTTGCTATTAACTTTTATACTTATTTTTATTTAACAATACTCATTGTGACTTACAAGCGTTTTTTTATATTAAATTTATTTTGACGTCATCTACTTTTTTTGTGTTTGGCACAGTACTTTACTTGTGACATGAAGTGCGCATCACTTGTTGCAAAGGTACACGGTATGCATTATTTTATGGCCGGCCGACCCTCAATTATTACTCAGGTTACAAGGATTTTATACATAAACGTATATAAAAACGCGCGCATAAATACCATGTTAAGGTAGGTATATACCTTTCAAGCAGTTCTTTTAACAACTTATATACTATCAGATAGTAATATATTAGGTGTCCAAGGACCTCCACGAGTGATGGTTGATCGAATCATGGTCAAGTTTCAAGGATTTCCTGCCTACCTTGTAATCCTGGTGTACTTTGTTAATACCATTTATAGGTAATTATTTATCGTTTAGACAGTTCTTTTAACATTTTTTTTAAAATCGGAGACCCTATGCGTCCAAGGTCCCCTTACGATTGATGGTCGATCGAATCATAATTTAGTTGGGCTTTAGTGGAGCTGGCTAGCTGGTTGGCTGGCTGGCTGGCGCAGTGCAGCTAGCTGGAGACTATACGGTGATTCTTGCAGCGGAGTATACCAAGTGACTATATCAGGGCTGGCTTGAGCAGCCCGTCTGGCAGGGTCGCCATGAAGTGTGCGGCGTAGGGAATTATAAATGACAAGTCGAAACTCGAGACGATACTGACGAACTGATTTATTAGGTAACACACACACATTGCTTTAATAGGAAAGATTGGAATGCAAGGAATGCGTATTGCGCAATAGTGAACAAAGGAAAATGTTATTATTTTCCATCCAGTATTGGAATGTCAAGGTTAATGGCGCTGTTCTCGGAAGTTATAATAGTATATTATGCAACTGGTGTATAAGAAGGGTATAATAAGGCGAGTGGTGTGGGTTGCGATGTGAGCCTTGGCGAACATCGCAAGTAAAGACACCACGAGCCTTTTTATACCAGTTATACACCGTTGCATACAATACTTTTTCTACGACTCATTTCGAATGAAAGTAAGTACCTAAGTATTTTTCAGGCTTTTCATGCGCCATATTTTCCCTTAGTAATTGTGCAACTTACCTACGCAATTTCTTCAGTAATGCTATAACTTCTTCGTGGATTTTTAAACGAATAAACGTACCTACACATTTTCGTCATGAACACAAAAAAATCTTTTTATTAAGTCATGTAATCATTTATCAGCTTGAATGTTTTCGTTTTCAACTGGGAATTTGGTGGGAAATCAAAAATATGACACTTTGTCTATGGTTTGTTTTTTTTAATTTGCTAGACTTGGCATCCGACCTAAACTGAATTCAAATCCGGATCGAATATTCGTTTCGTTTTCATAAATATATCCAAAAATAGATAAAACTTGTTAAACAACACAAAAAGATGATAAATGTATGTATTTGTGTTAATAAATAATATATAATGCATTAATTAATACATAAAAATTATAGCAAAGTTGCGTTAAGTTGGCAGCACTGATTTTAATCATGAAAGTTTCACTTGAACGCACCAAAGAATGACTACCTACTAAACATAGTATTTGTAGTAGTCTGTGGCACCCAACTCTGCTTTAATTTTTCATTAAAGTAGGGTAAGGAGTGTGTTTTTGGGCAATAGACTAGATAGACTGTTTACAGAATAAATAAAGTATGTATTTATATTAGAGTTCATGATTGCGTAAGTCGCGAAAAAAAGTACAGGAGTAGAAAAAATAGAAAATCATTTATTATTTTAGCTCAGCTGATCAGCTGGCGCTTTGGGTGGTCTATCACTACACTGGGGCATCCTTCAGGATGCAACTGTACTGGAACAACGCTAGGAGGATGGCATAATTATATGATTTGGCTGAATACAGTACTAATGGATATAAAATCATTTATTCAAGTAGGATTTTTCAATCACTTTTGTATTGTCAGTTATATCTTAGCTTTCTAAAGTTAGTAAATAAAATTAAAATTGTCAGTACATGAGAAAAACAAACAATACCGTTCTGATTTTCACAGTAGATTCGTTACGACAAATAAAAATACGTGTTTTTTTTGTATTTTTCAATACTAAAATATTGAGCCACAGCAGCTAAAAGATATTCTAAAAACCTATGCGTTCGTAGGTACCGCGGTAACGCGCTCCGTGGGAGGTGGGAAAACGCGCCCCGCGCCCCTCCCCATGCAGCACTAACACCGAGCGTCACTCAGATCTCGATTATCCAGACGTTACTAATTGTTTATTGTGAAAATTTTACCAATTTTTTTTTCAGAACTGGCATCTTGTATTGATATCTAATGCCTGGGAAAAAATTGAACGGTCAATAAAATTTCACCCTATATAAAATTATTTACTTCGTGCTATGAGAGGACAGGCATTCTTGTATAGTCCTCAGTGGTGTAATAAGCATTTTGCATTAAGACAGTCTTTAAATATGTTTTTATTCTGGAGAAGGGTAACTCTAGCGCTTCTTAGGGAAATTTATTACAATAGCGTTTGCATTGACCCAAAAAGGATTTGCTTATTCTCCTAACGCAAAATTTCGATATCGCAATTTTGTGCCTATGTAGATTCCCTCTGCCTTGCCCAAGCACTAAATTTCTTTTTAATTATTGATTCCCAATTGCTTTTTGTTTAAATATTGAACTATATTGTGCAATAACTATGTCAAAAATACATTAAACGAATAATGTTAATTGCACTCGAAATATTTTTTTTATTGCCGGGATAGAATAGCACCACACCCTTTCTTTCCATGGGCGACTCTTACGCCATGGGAACCAGGTTGAAGTGTGTTATGGGCGGTGGTCTAGCAAACAATCTATCACTGCCATCTTTAAAGCTACAATGCTATATATACGATGAATATAAAAGGAAAATTATCACAGCTAAGTAGACAGTACTAAGATCAGTAGAAACCCTTCTACGGGTCCGTAATTCCGCATATGACCGGTGACGTGATGGACGGGCAACTACGGAACCCTACACTGTGCGTGGCCCGACACGCACTTGGCCGGTTTTTATTTTCTTCTATGGCCGATAAAAACATTGTGCAGCACAAGGAACTTTTCCTTAACGAAGACATTTCTTTCCCAGAAGTCATTATGTTACCCGGCTATTATTTGCAAGAATAGATGTTACTTTGGTCTTCGTGAATAGGTTTTAGACGGAGGAAAATATTTATCATCCGTGATTTCAAAACGTATCTAAAAATAAAAGAAATCCCCGTATATATTTATTGAGCGATTGGCTTAGCTTTTGCATGTCTATTTAATTATTCAATTATCATACTAGTATAATTTATACCTATATAATATCTCTTGAAACGTATCCACGGAAGATCAGCGTGAAGATACTCGCAAGGTACCTTGACATTGAAGCTGAGTGGAGGCCATTTCAATGACGATTTTATATAGGTACTTGTGAATACTTCTTGTTTTTTTTGTATTTTCCTAAGTAAACTTCATGATATTTTTCTATTTCTATAATATTATCAATGTGTAAGTAACTCTCTTTATCTTTCTGTCTGTTACCCTTTCAGGCTCAAACCGTTGAACCAATTCAGATGCAATTTAGTATAGAGGCAGTTTCAGACATCACAACGGACAAAGGGTAGTTTTTATCCTGGAAATCACCGCTTTAAGGGGTAAAATAGGGGAATGGAACTTTCTATGGAACGGTGATAATTAATGCTGCGCCTGCGGAAAGTTAAATTATCTATTTGCTATTACATTCCGTATAATAGCCGTTTTTAGGGTTCCGTAGCCAAAATGGCAAAAACGGAACCCTTATAGTTTCGTCATGTCCGTCTGTCCGTCTGTCCGTCTGTCCGTCTGTCCGTCTGTCACAGCCGATTTACTCGGAAACTATAAGTACTACAGTGATGAAATTTGATGGGAATATGTGTTGTATGAACCGCTACAAAATTATGACACTAAATAGTAAAAAAAAGAATTGGGGGTGGGGCCCCCCATACATGTAACTGAGGGATGAAAATTTTTTTTTCGATGTACATACCCGTGTGGGGTATCAATGGAAAGGTCTTTTAAAATGATATAAAGTTTTTTAAAAAACATTTTTCTTAAAGTGAACGGTTTTTGAGATATCAGCTCTCAAAGTCGTAAAAAGTATGTCCCCCCCCCCTCTATTTTTATAACTACGGGGTATAAAATTCTAAAAAAAATAGAGGTGATGCATGCTAATTAACTCTTTCAACGATTTTTGGTTTGATCAAAGTATCTCTTATAGTTTTTGAGATAGGTTGATTTAACTGTAATTTTGGTTAAGTTATTTTTGCTGTTTTATAGATACTAGTACGGAACCCTTCGTGCGCGAGTCCAACTCGCCCTTGGCCGGTTTTTAATTAATCCCCTAAGGCGCTTAATGAATAGGTATACATCGACGAATTCGAGCAAAAGCTATTCTATAAATTGAATTATAATTATAAATATGTTATGAAATCCCTTTTGAAACCGAAAGTCCTCGTTTACAATCGCATTTTTTAAAACACATTACTTATCGAAAACCGATTTTAATCCCTCCATTGCATTGCGGAGCGCTCGTGACCCAGCGGCGCCCGCGTACCGCTTGCGGTATGCGAGTTTAACCAACGTCGGCCCAGGTCAGTTCTTGGATGGGTGACCGCTTTGAGTCGTTATTAACTGAGCGCTTCCGTGATTTGGAAGGCACTTTAAGCCGTTAATCCCGGCTGCTGACTATCACAGAAGTCATTAAGCCAAGTTAGAGGCCATTCGGGCGGCTTGAGAACTTCTAACAGTCAAGTTGCCCACTCACTTGACAAGAGGTGTCGAAGTTGCATCACGTCCGTAGCGAGTACTCACCGTTACCCTACACGTGACCCCTGGGTTGCGCTAAACGATGCAACAAAAACGAAATACGATAAATAAATTAATCCCTCCATTAGAAAACCAAACATCATTGAGAGTCTAACGCGTCCAATTTCCCATTAAGGCTAACTGCAAAACATCTGTATAATACTCGCGTGCACCCGTCTAATGTAATAGTATCGGAGATTATTACAAAGCCATTAGGTTACCTGAAAAAGTGCATGCAAAGCAAGGCACCCTCGTTAATTGCGCTTGAGGAAAACAAAAGAAATTCTTTTATTATTCGACTAGGTGCACTCACCTTGAGAGGTAAACCAGCTCCATTAAGGGGTATGGCTTTTTAGCTTCGGCTACTTTGTGGAATAATAGATTTTTGTAATTATTTTCTACGTTTTGTAAGTACCCGATGATACAGAATTCTTCGCAGTAGAATTATTTTTTGCATATCTGCGGCGGCTCACTGCAGCACATGTTGGATTCAGGTGATAGTATGATTTAGACCATCATTGGGTCATTCTACTTAAATTTGCACATTTTCTTTTTCAAACAAAATATATGACATGCATCAATATGGTACATAAAAATAGTACCTTAACCATTTAAAAGGGATTGCTTGGCAAAAACGCATAGATTCATATTTATTGCCATAAAAAGCTGGTATCGGGGGCATCAATGACCACTATTGAAAGAACCATAGAATTAGCATGCGCAGAGATGAGCAATTTATTATCATTTGTGTTTATAGGCCTCCCTCGTCAGATTATGTATTATTTGAATCGACTATGGAGGAAGTACTACTCTAAAGGCTTGTAGGAAAAAAAGCAGGTGGTTGTATGTGGTGATTTTAATATTAATATCTTGGATAAATCGCAGAACACTGTACGATTTTTGAATCTTTTTAAATCTTTTAACTTGTCACCTATTTTCTCGGAACCCACTAGAATCACTGCGACAACAGCTACTTGCATAGACAATATTTTCTGTGAAAATGTTTATTCATGCAATAAGTTAATAGTAAATTGTTTACAATCAGACCACACTGGACAGTTAGTGAAGTTTAGACACCATCATGTTTGTAAGTTACAAACATATTTAATGTGTTACAAATTGTAACACATTAAATATTCATTGCAGACCAATTACAAAACATCGTTTAGCCATGTTTAAAAGTAATATTGGTCGAAAACTTGTCAATTTGCCCTTTGTAATGATAAAAGCGTAAATGATTTGAATGAAAATCTATTTTCCCTAATAAAAAACGAATTAGAGTCCACTTTTACTGAAAAGAATATTAAAATTAACGGTATTAAAAGCAAGTTCAGTGATTGGGCAACACCTGGCATTTATAAAAGTAGGAATAAGCTATATGAACTGTATGGTATAAAGTCAACTACAAACGATCCGAATATTATTGAATACGTTAAGAAATATTCTAAATTATTTAAGAAAGTATGTAACACAGCCAAATCTAAGTTTATACGTGATAAAATCTCTAACTCCCGGAACAAAGCTAAAACTACCTGGACTATCATTAATAAAGAAACTCGAGAACAGAAACCTCAAGATAGATCCTTTTGCATAAAACTTAACAATAATATTTTTAAATCGGATAGAGATGCATGTGCCTTTGAATATTTCTTTTCCAATATAGCTTTCATAACGACTAAGCAATTAAATTCAAATGCCAGTGAAGCCGAGTCTCTACTTGTTTCTAGTGTTGATGAGTGCCAAATCCCGTTCAATTTTAGTTATGTTACCCCACAGCAAATTATAATTATTTTTAAAAAACTTAATATTAAGAAAACTAAAGATTTATGGGGTATTTCAACTGACCTTCTTAAGTCAATTATTGATGTTATTTCACCCTTTTTAGCTTTTATTTTTAATAAATGCATTGACAAAGGACAGTTTCCCGACTTAATGAAGTGTAGCAAAATAATACCACTTTTTAAGTCTGGTAACAAGAGTGATCCGTCAAAATTTAGACCAATATCAATTTTACCGGCCTTAAGTAAGATCTTTGAAAACTAATGTTTCAACAGCTATTATCACATTTTAATACTAAGGGGCTGTTACATAAAAAACAATTTGGTTTCACAAAAGGTAGGTCTACTACGGACGCGGGTGTGGCTCTCATTAAGCATATATTTGATGTTTGGGAAAAGAAACAGGATGCAGTGGGTATTTTCTGTGATCTATCGAAAGCATTCGATTGTGTCGACCATCAAACTTTACTCATAAAATTAAAACATTATGGTGCTTCAAATAATGCTTTAAGCCTTATAGGATCATATTTAACTGATCGAACCCAAAAGGTTAGCATTAATGGAACTAATTCAACTGGCGCCCCTCTGCAAATGGGGGTGCCCCAGGGCTCAATATTGGGCCCCTTGCTATTTCTTATTTATATAAACGACCTGCCTTACTTCACTAATGGGCTCTGTGAGATAGTCTTGTTTGCTGACGACACCTCTTTAATTTTCAATGTAGATAGGTGTAAAGAGATGTCCGAAGTGGTAAACAATACCCTTTCTAAAGTTTTAAATTGGTTCACAGCCAACAACCTCTTACTTAATTAAAAAAAAACTAAAGTTGTTAAATTTACATTGCCCAACGTGAGACAGGTCGACACCTGTATTAGAGTCAACAATGAGCCCATAGAATTAGTCAACTCTACTACCTTCCTTGGAGTCACTTTAGATTCAAAATTGCAATGGGGGCCTCATATTGCTGCCCTGGCAGGACGGCTTAGTTCAGCTGCGTATGCAGTAAAAAAAATTAGGCATATTACTGACGTTGAAACGGCAAGATTAGTTTATTTTGGCTATTTTCACAGTTTGATGTCATATGGTATACTGTTGTGGGGCTCCGCTGCAGATATTCAAACTATTTTTATACTTCAAAAAAGAGCGATCCGTGCCTTATACAGCATCAGACCACGCGATTCAATGAGAGATTTATTTAAGGAAATTAACATATTAACAGTTGCATCTCAGTATATTTTTGACTGCATTATGTATGTACGCAAATACTACACCACTTTTGCCAAAAATTCTGACCGTCATAGTTTTAACACCAGAAACAAGCATAGACTTGCCGTTCCATACCTCAGACTACGTAAAACCAGTCGTTCATTTGTAGGCTTAAGTATAAAATTGTTTAAAAAACAAATATCGGCAAGAACTTAATCTCTAATAGAATAATAAAGACATGGAACAAATTACCCTCAGAAGTAGTGAACGCTAACAGTGTTAATCAGTTTAAAAACAAACTTGACAAACTTAAGATCTAAGCAGTGCTAACCAGTGCCAAGTGAACTATGATTTAGACGTATCAGCGTCAGCTGCCTGTCTAAAATATATAATAATAATAATAATTACCTCAAAGCTTGATTGAATTACCTCTTAATAAATTTAAAGTGATTGTTAAAAAATGCTTGGTAAAAAAAGCATACTATAAAATAGAAGATTACATTAATGACAAAACTGTATGGACACAATAGGCAACTTGCTCTGCTGCACCTAATTGCGAGGAATAGTATTTTAAGACTGACATTATTTAATTTTTATATTATTATTTGATATTAGGAGACCTTTTACATCTCCATAATATTGGTATTTTATTATTTGGTTAATTCTAGTTTTGTTTCTGATTATTTTTGTCATATTTAATATTTTAGATAACACGAGACCTTTTACATCTCTAGTAAAATGGAAGCAGTTTTTTAAATATTTGTATATTGTGTATGTACTATTGTATGACATTCAAAAGCGCCCGAGGGGCCCACTTGGAGACTTGGAATAAATCATTTCATTTCATTTCACTCTGTTAACTCGATTTACGAATACTTTCCATCCTAATCCTAATAATATTATAAACGTGAAAGTTTGTTCGGATACATGGATGGATGGAATCCGCTTAATCTCAAAATCTACTCAATAAAATATCTTTAAAATAGAAACTTGAAACTTCCCTAATAGTCTAAGCATTGAAATGGAAGAAAACAGTTTTCAGCGTTTTTCTAAATTCGCCCTTTGACGGAATGTATGTATATAAGCATTTTATTGTATACAATAACAGGTTAAAACAATATACATGTCACATAAGATTAGAGTACAAAGGCGAACTTATCCCTATGAGGGATTTCTTCCAGCTAACCTTTGAGGGATTGAGTGGAGAGTGGGAGAATGAGATAGACAAACTTACACAGTGTACTAAACCGTTTCAATAAGGAAAATTATAGCTAAAACCAAAACTAAATAAATATATAACAACTATCTATTTGAGTGAAATGGGGTTAAAAGTTTGTATGGGGAGCAAATGTTTTTTAAACGAGAAATATTGAAGGGGTGAAAAGTGAGTGATCATGCTTGGCATTTATAATAATAATAATAATTCTTTATTTCAGGCTTAGCCCATATAACAACACAAAATTACACAAAATTACACTATTACATTTTAAAATTACATTTCATTTACAAATAACATTTCATCCATTACATTAGCTAAAAAATTTCATTAAAATACATTTATACTTTCAGTTAAAATATAAGCAAAGCAAAGTCAGTGTTTTTGAAAATTCATCCCCTAAGGGTGTAAAAAGGGAATTGAATGTTTGTATGGAAAACGAGTAATATTACAAGTGACAGATTAGAGAAATTTCCTTTATAGCAATACAGGTATAAGTAGATAAGTAGATCGAAATATTAAAAAAAACTTAACTACCCGTGCGAAGCGAAACCAAGGTGTAGTTAAATATTTGACCAAAACTATCGTAAGTGATTGTAATTACAATGCAGCATATTTGAGGGCCAAGCATTCCAAAATATGTATTTTAAACAGAGGCGGCGGAAAATTATGTGCAAATTTGAGTAGAATGACCCCCATTATGGTCTCCAGGATCTCACCGACCAATACATTAAAATTTCCAGAAAAAATATGAGATCGAACCCAATTACCACCGATTTGCCTTCGCTCACATAAGATGAAATCATAACTAACATAGAGCCATACTTTTAATGGATTAGTACACAATATAATGGAATAATCTTTAGTTATCCACACAGCTAAAACCCACTTGGAAACTGCAACTGAAATAAAATTATTTGCACCAGAGCAGCCAAAGATACGGAGTGAGATTCATTCGCATATCGACTATACCGGAAAGGTTTCTGGCAACAATGCAGCCGCTAAGTCGGCTGATCGTATTAAACGTCGTGAACATGCGCAAAGGGCCTTATTTTACAAATAAAATACCATTTTAGTTTAAAGCCAATCCCATCCATCTGTGTGTTCCATTCACTTACATTGACCTATGCACACGATAGCCCGTGTATATCGGAGTTTTAATTCGGGGCATCATTTCGCATTTAAATCACTGTTTCGGTCGCTCGCTCAGACATGTGAGTACGGCGGAGTCGTCAAACACGCGCAATGACCTCAGAAAGCTACGCCAACAACACGTAATAGGTATAAGCGAAGATTTACCAAGTGAACCTACTATATCATGTCGACATTGTATAGTGTATTGCGGTCTTTTTCTACCTTGTCTCTAAATTAAAATAATAATTTGGGTTAGCCAATATACGACTGCTTCTTAGACCTATCGAAGGCCTTCTCTGATCTGGTGTCATACGACATCTTGTGGAGCAAGATGTCAGATGAGACCAGTGTACCGGCTGAATTGATTGAGGTCTTTAAGTTCTGGTATAGGAACCAAATCTATTCCGTGAAGTGGGCAGGCGTGCACTCCGATGAGTACAGATTGGAGTGTGGTGTCAGGCAGGGCGGGTTGACCTCTCCCAGGTTATTCATCTTGTATATTAACCGCCTGATGGACGAACTCAACAAAGCCTACGTCGGATGCTCTATAGATGGTAAGTCGGTGAATAACATCAGTTATGCAGATGACATTGTTGAGTCCGTCCATCAGTGGGCTCCAACAGTTGTTATGAGTGGTACTCGGTGGCCCACGAGGCTGGTAACAAGAGCTACAAGATAGTGCCTCCCGTGACATTGGGCAGTGAAATGCTTAGGGTCACGAATAAGTTTAAGTACCTTGGTCACTGGGTAACCGAGGGGCTGTCAGACGAGCTCGATATTGAGAGGGAGTGCAGGGCATTGGCGGTTAGGGGAAACATGCTGGCCCGCAGGTTTGCGAGGTGTAATAATGCCATTAAAACAACACTTTTCAAGGCATTCTGTCAAACATTTTACACCTGCAGCCTGTGGACCAGCTACACTCAGCGGTCGTATAATGCCCTACGTATACAGTACAACAATGTCTTCAGGATATTTTGATTTCAATCACTAAATTCTCAGTAAAAGTCATCAAAAAGTGTATAAAAAAGCAAATGGACGAAGACGATGGTGGAGACGATGATCACATCATCTCAGCGACAAACATCCACATTATCTGCAATAACATGCCCGGTATGTTTCCGTGATTTCAAGAAGAGAGGTTTAAAAAGACATATCTTCATGTCACACCAGGGCTATTTTAGTCAACCAACCTTAGCAAACCCAAATGCAAGGCAAACTGATGAAACTTTGCATTTTCCATCAACCAAACACAATCACCAGAACCTATACAAAACCTACTTCAAACAACTACATTAAATCCAATTGAAGGGCAATCAGATGTAAGAGTTCATTTACCTATCAACCAAGCACAAATTAACGCAAGGCTGCTTAATAGCGAAGGCGGCCCAGACACAATTTGGAGAGAACGCTGGAAAAAAATTATTAATTTTCGCAGTAAAGAGTACAGCATTCCACAAGGAAATGTAAGCAGACAATTAACTACACTCCTTGCCAAAGAAATAAAAGAACTTACAAATAGACTGCCAGGAGAAGGACACTGACAAAATATTTACTCTATGTAGTACAATACTTCAAAGAGATCTGATGGTCAAATCAGGTCATGATATCAGAAGAACGCTTCAAAGAAGAGTGGAACTGTGGAATACCGAACATTATGACGAACTGATCGCAGAAACACTACTCTGCAATACAAAATCACTTCAATGCGAATGGAGATATAATAAGCAAACAGTAATTTCATAAATTATAATAATTTCACACCTTAAACGAAATGATAATGTCAACATTAATACCTTTCATCCTTGACAGAGAAATCACTTCTTTGGAACAGGAACTATTCACCCTGCCAGTGAAGCTGGGCGGCCTTGGCATTAACAATCCATTAAAAAACACTGAATGTTATAAATCATCCGTTGAATCAAACAAGATACTAATTCACACCATAAAAAATACAGAAAACCTGGGCCTAATAGCCCATCATACTCATGCAGCAGAAACCATGAGATTATGCAATTTAACGAGGCATTCAAATGAGAATGAAAGAAGCAAAGATATTATATCCAAATTACCAAGTAAAACGCAAAGATGTGTCAAAAGAGTAGTTGAATCGAACTCATCACAATGGCTGTCAATCATCCCCACCACCGCAAATAATACCGACCTAACCGCCACTCAATTTAAAGACGCCCTTGCAATTCGCTACGCTCACGAACCCGGTTATCTTCCTCAGATTTGCGACGGATGCGGAGAAAATAATTTTGACTTAAATCATGCCCTAAATTGTAAAAAAGGTGGCCTAATTAAGCAAGGCCATGATCAACATAGAGACAATTGCAAAAATTGGGCCGAACTAGCTTGGGGTACTGGCACAATTGAACCTATAATGCGTGATGCAAGTGCTACACAACCAGCCCTTATAGGGGACTTATTACTAAATAGTGTGTGGGAAACTGCAAGGAAAGCGTTCTTCGACGTTCGCATAGTTAATGCTGACGCTTCTTCCTACAGCAACCTCACATGGCAAAAAACAGCACGAAGACACAGCCGAGAAAAACATCTAAAATATGATCGAGCTACAGAGGACTTAAGATCCTCATTTACACCATTAGTAATCTCATGTGATGGAGCTTTAGGAACTGAATATATGATTTTTTTGAAAAAAACAGCATCTAAATTATCATCCAAATGGGAAAAACCATACTCACAAATAATTTTCTGGCTAAAAGTTAAAGTACAAATATCAGTCATACGAGCTGTCTCCGTGAGGGTGAGAGGCACCAGAAGACACATCAATGCCTTCGAATGCGAAGACGGAGCAGGAATCCTACACTAAGCAAGATTTTATAACCAACCTCCCCCTCCGCCCACTGTTTTTGTTTTTGTCCCTCATTGCCGTCGTCTTTTTGTACATTTTTTATATTTTTGTTATGTATTTTAACAATAAATAATGTTTCATCGACAAAAAAAAATGTCTTCAGGATGCTATTAAAGCTGCCACGATATTGCAGTGCGTCCGCTATGTTCGCGGAGGCGCGTACGAGCGATTTTTACGCGTCTCTAATGCGGAGACTGAGTGGCAGCGCTAATAGCATCCTGAATACGTTTGTTGATAAACTGGATACACCACCACCGAGACACTGGAACAAACTGCATGTAGGACTAACCAGTGTCGAGGGATGGTGCACATAATTATTATATATACACATAAATGTGTTTTGTTAGTTGTATTGACCCTAAACCTAGTATATAAGTATCAATTAACGCATGGTCTCGAAATAAAGATTTATTATTATTAATATTATTAAACAAATTTAAAATTAATTCAGCATAATCATTTGAAGAGGTTTAAATTGTGCTCCGTCAGTATTAAGCCATATATTTTTATATGAATGAGGAATTCCTAAACCGCTTTATCTGTGTTTTTAAAAGTGATAAGGAACAATTTCTCATTGAACTTGAGAGCTATTTTGACTTTATTTTTCAAACGTTAGTCTCTGGGTGTAACGTAAATACCAATCAGTGTGTAAATTATTCAATCACAAGTATATCTAAAGCATTTCAAAAGGATGAGTATAACATATATCACACCTCACTATAATGCAAGTATATCGAAGCCACTAACAACGCTAGGTTCCACAAATACACATAGACGTGTTCACAAAATTGAAGCAAATTTAAATAAACATACCTCAACGTTTGGTTTACAGACGCAGCCTCATGTTTGCATTTCAAATGTAAGTTTAATGTCGGAGCGTATTCTTCGGATGTTCTCTCTAATCGTGACTGCGGGACACTGATGGTGTACTGTTCGGATAGTGAGGGTAAGTTTCATAACTGGAAATAAGTTAAAAAAATCTCACAGTCACCACATGTGATCCTGAATATTACTACTTTAACCTAGCTTTAACATACAATCAAAATGCATAGTATATATATTTCTTACTTTATCTTTCCAGCATGATAGTTTAATAGGTTAATTTAAAAATTATTTTCTCTACATTTCTGCAGATTTAAGCATTACAATACCTAAACATGCAATGTGTCAAAATCCCACACAAAATTGCATCGGCTAACTATGAATAAAGGCACGCACTAACTGTATTAAATAAGATATAACTTCAAAGATAGAAAGTCTTTGAAAATAGGTGAAGCTGTCCAAGTGTTTTCAAGAACTCACTGTAACAAAGTGAATAAATCGAGCGACTACCATGCATTGTGCTCAGATTAAGTGAGAATAGATGGCGGAACTGTTCCTGTGCCCGACAAAAGCGTTCAGTATTTGTGGTAGCGATGATACCGCGACAATGGAAGGAACAGTTAGGAAAATAGAAAAAAACACGCTAGTATCAAATATTAATGCCCTACCTAGTTAGATTATTAATGCCCTTTTTGAGTAGCGAATGGTTATAATCAATACTGTTTACAAACCTGCAATGACGCATAAAAACTGTGCTATCTTCAATCATTTTGATCAAGTTTTGGTCAGCTAAATAAACGTCACAGTGATTCATAATTCTGATACTTTCAATTTTAATTCAGGAAAATTGAGTTGAATCTCAACTATTGGGAACTATGGGACCCATACATTGGGACGATTAGAAGAAAGAAAGAAAAATGTTTTATTCTTTAAAACACACAAAAAAATACTTTTTCACTTCTCATGCTCGAAAAGTGTGTCATATTAGACTTGTCAAGCGGGGCTAAAGTAGTACATTTAACCCCTAGGGAAAATATGAATACATATTTATGATTTACAAAACATTTGAATTTGACCAATCAAAATACTTCACCTATTAAATCCACCAATCACAGAACACTAATTTAACTCTTAAAAAAATATTTGGTATTGGGTATTAACCAACCAGAATACAGCTTTACTAAAATCGACCAATCTGGAAACATAATTATTTTTTCTAAAGAGTCTAAAGATTAAGTTTGTAGTAGTCCCTATTTCACAATAATTAAAAAAGTGGTTAAATCGTTCGAGCAACACTTTGAAGCGCTCAATGGCAGATCAGTTAGCTTTTTTCGCGCGTGAATGTTGCGCGCGAACCGCGGTGTCTATGTTTTGTGTGTCAAAACAGTTTAGAAAAAAAAACATGCTGCCAAATTACATATGTTCGCCGTGGAATTTATTGTTAATTTTGGGTGGGTTAACCTTTGTTTATTTATTTTCTCGCAATCGAAGTGAAAAGTAGAGTGTATAACTCTGGTCTAAAAGCCATATTACCCCTCGAACTATTTTCCCTCACTTCGTTCGGGAAAATAACTATCTCGTGGTAATATGGCTCATTTTAGACCCTTGTCATACAATCTACTATTTTATGGATATACACAGAACCTACAACACAACTATGCACAGCTGTTTTACATACCCTTAAAAATATAATAATTATAGGTTCATCGCACACAGAGGTCACAAGGTTAATCCAGCAATGTCTTGTATGCAGTAAAGGAAAGACTCAGCAAGATGTTGCAATTTGCAAGAAATGCAAGTCACGATTACCTTAGTTGATACGTATTATTTCTACGCTCGTCGTCTCTTCTAGTGATCATATCGCTGATAACTATTGAAGGATCCAATAGGCGGGTAGGATTTTAGCTAATGCAGTCGATGCTACTGGAATAGCTACAGCTCAAGGCCTGCCGGCCATGCAAAGCGAATACTGCCTTAAAACCAGTGAATTTCATACTGGACTAATGAGTCCAGCATACTCGTGGTTACATTACCGTGTCCGATATTATACCATATTTTGCAAGCTAAATACAATGTGAGGCTTTTACTGAATACTGCAAGATTAAACGATTGTCACTAGCATTAGGTACGTATGCTGAGTAACTTAGGATGAAATGGCTACTATTTGTGATAAGATAATCCACATTGAAAGGAACCTTATGGCGACCGCGGCCAAAGGGTTCTATTTAATGTAAATTATCACATTTATAAATACAACGTAAACATTGATTACGATTTCAACCAACAAAACAATTCAGTAAGTTCTATTTCTCAGATTTCCAGTGTAGCTACATTAATATACTGGTAAGTAAAATAACAGTGAGCTACGAACTAACACCGTAGTAACAATCACTTCAAAAAGGTTTAATGGTTAGCATTAACATTTTAGAAAAAACAGTTCATATTGATCACTCTCTTTTAATTGTAGCTTAATTAAAGAAAAACATGCAATCTCTTCTTTATACCTGATAAAGACGTTATCTCAGGACTTTGTGGAAAGCAAAAATGAACTTAAATGAACTTTCACTAGCTAGTCCACCGGCATAAGGTTAATCACCTCTTACAGCTTCGTTATAAATGCTTATCTACTGGCTATGTGCACGACAGAAACATCTAGGGTTTGTAATTTTTCGGGCCAATGTCAAATACTGACTTATGAATATTTTACTTATTTATGCATACATTTAATAGACAGCGAAAAAGAGTCCTAAACTGTAAATAGTATTTGAAAAGGTTTTCGATATATACATACCTTGTGTAGACAAACGGCCATTAGAATAAAAACCGATTTTGAAATTATGTACCAATATATACATTTCCACTTTAGACTGATATACTCGTACGGCCATTAATCCGTGTTAGCACAACATGCAAGGAATTAGGAAAAACTATGAAGAGCGGAAGATGTTTTTTGATAGATACAAGACGATATCCTCATAAATTATTATTTACAATACGTTGAAACAGATTCTCAACGACAACTAAGGATTTACGAGCTGTCTTTTGATTTGACAGTTCAAAAGTAATGTCGTTCAGGTACCTGATTGCGTATCATGTTTCCAATACCAAATTCTGTACTGATATTGTACCTATTCATATAGATAACATCCTTTCTCATTAAAAGGAGTGTGTGTATTGGTTGATTGTATTATTTTTGTAACTCGCAAGATACTGATTTTTTTATTATTATTTCGATGAGGAATGCCAATTTTCGTTATATGAATACGTTTCAAAACAACATCTAAATTACTGCACACACTTACACATTTAAATTACTTCTTTCATTTAATTTGTAAAGCCACTCTAGGAACAACACAGAATATTTAATGCTTATATTTCCAGTTTATACCACAACAACAATTATTTTAAATTTCAAAATACAAACAGATTGTAGGAGATGTCATAGTAACTTTGATAGACTTGTCCGAAAAATTACACATTTCTGCCACGGCGTGCGCTGCGATCGTTTTACGTAACCCACAACGTACTTTGCACATAGCCAATATGTGTGCCGTATTGGCAATGCATCAAAGTGGCGCATTGAATCCTGATTTTTATTTTCTTAATATAAATAAGTAAAAAGTAATTATAAACTCAAACTCAAAATATTCTTTATTTAAATAGGCCTAGCAAGTGTGAGATTGTCCAAAAATATTTATTTATTTATTTATTTATTATAATTACTCAGAGCAATTTATTGATGCATACGAAATTTTAAAAAAAGAAATGAATTACTGTAATGTATGTCAAAAGAAAGTTTTTTTATACAACGCCAGTGGCAAACAAGCGTACGGTCCACCTGATGGTAAAAGGCCACCGCAGCCTATAGATGCCCGCAACTCCAAAGGAGTCACGTACGCTTTGCCGACCCTTTATGAGATTCGAGAATTCACTGTGTTGACAGCAGAAGGGACACATTTAGGTAGTACAGTGGATCCTCGGGAGCTCTGGCAACCTTGCTCACCTCCAGGAACACAACACTACATACTTGTATAGTAGATAATGTTATTATGGCTGTGGTCTTCTGCAAGGAAAGTATAATAAATTCACAAAAAGATCGTCAATATGTAAAATAAAAACATAAAAAACAGTTTAATCTAGACAGTTTCTAGAATAAAATCTGAATGTCAAGAGCAAAATTTAACATCAACATCTAATGTCATTACATCTTAATGACTATTTTCATAACTATGTCATAATTATTAAAATATCATTAGAATTTCAACAACAAGTATACCCACGGTGTTTTATCATTCATGTAGTCTTTTGTGCTATAATATGCTTTCGATATGAGTTTACGCTTTACATAAGTCTTGAATTTATTAATATATAAATTAGTCACGTTTGTTGGTAGTTTATTATAAAACTTTACACAATTACACATGAATGATTTTCTTATTTTTGGAGCCGAGTGGAGGGTACTGCAAGCTTATATTTGTTTCTAGTATTAATATTATGTATGTCACAGTCCTGCCTAAAATTTACAATATTTTTATGTACATACACAATATTGTCATAGATGTATTGACAATGCATTGTCATTATATTAATGTCCTTGAACTTATCTCTAAGTGAGTCTCTATGTTTCATCTTATATATTGCTCGAATAGCCCTCTTCTGCAGAATAAAAACAGTATTTATCTCTGCAGCACTGCCCCAGAGTAAAATACCATACGACATAATACTATGAAAGTAACTAAAATATACGGTGTCCCCTTGTTTTGCAGACAGAAATTTCATAGAATTTTGTTTCGCAGAAAATGTTTCAAATAATATTTGGTCCTTCTATTTTTATTTCGACTATTATTGTTTCAATGACTATTTACTTGAATGAAACATATTTCACAGAAATACAATTCAATGGATTTTGTAATATCATTTTTTTATTTAACAAACTTAACAAACCGTAGAATTACGTTTGGTGTTTCATTGTTTCGCAGACAGGAAAATCATAGAATTTCGTTTTACAGAAACATATATTAAATAATATTTGGTTCTTGTATTTTTATTTTGAATACGATTGTATCACCGCTTATTCACTTCAAAGAAACATATTTTGCTGAAACACAATTCAATTAATTTAATTTTTTTATTTCTTTATTTAAGAAACTTACCAAACAGTAGAATTATGTTTTAACGAACATTGTTTGTTCGGTGTTTTTTTTCATGGTATTTCAAATACATCAACACATAATAACTATGTGTACATATAAAGATATAATATCTATATATAATACAGGTTATTTTATTAATAAAAGCCCAGAAAGACCTGTTAGGCCAAAATCGACTCTAACGCGGATAGGTTAGAAGATTAAGATGGGAGCTGAAGCGAAGCGAAGCTCCCGTCCTAATCTTCGAGGTTATTTTTTTTTATAAAAGCCCAGAAAGACCTGTTGTGGCAAAATAGACTCTAACCCGGATAGGTTGGAAGATTAAGACAGTTCAGTTTTACTAGATTTTTTACCCGCATTGTTGTTGTGAACGCAGTATTGTAATTTTATAGGAGGACATGCATTTTGTCAAAGGCATGAATTGGAATGTTTAGAAACTGCAACTCAATAACATGTTTTTCTGTGTAATAAGTTTTATATTAACTAAATAACGTAAGATCAAAAAATATATGATTCGTAATTATATCGACGGTATAAAGGAATAACCCTTGAAGCGACATTTTTTGAATTTTACAGGAGAGCGTATTAAAGTGTATTTATTGACAAAAAAAAATTATCTCTTTTACTATTGATTTTAGAAAGTTGAGTTCTATACACAAGTTTTCTCAAATTTTAATAGCTATATTTTAAAAATATTATCAAACTTGAAATCTTACAGGATTCTGAAATAAGTGTCGCTTAAGTGAATAGGCCCCCGAAACGATCCCGGAAGAACCATTGAAGAGACACCTTCGTGCTATAACCAGGGCCCTAAACAATCCAATGAAACTACACCAATGTAACTAATTTGATCTCGGGAATTAATTTAAGCGACAGTAGTGTATTTGCATAAATAAAAATAAATTGTCCGTCGTTTTAAATAAGCAAGGGATGTGATGAATTTATTGTTGTTTATTTTATTCGAAAGTATTGGAATTTTTATTTAAGTATAATAGAAGAAAATACGTACACTTATAAAGGAAACACAATAGGAAAAATCAAATTGTTGTTTTATTGGTTGGCTTAAGCCATAACATCAAGATAGAAAAGTTCACTCATTATCACAATAGAGTTCAACTTATTAAATAACGTAGTATCAGAAAATCTGCCCGTAAAAAGTTTAACAATCAACATACTCTCATAACATCAATAAACTAGTTTTAATTTTAAACATTTAGGTATAGTAAAAACAACAATGTTTTTCAGTCAAAAATAATGCCTTGAAGACACTTTTGTAAGCACTAATTAGCATCTAAATTCAGTCTCAAGTTACTAATTAACTAGCAGCAAATTACAAATTACTAGCAGTAACAAATTATTAGTTAGCAGCGTTAGTGCTTAATACAAAATCAAATCAGTCTCAAGTTTTAATCATCACTAGCCATTTTACATACCGCTGCTGGGCACAGGATTCCTCTCAGAGATTGGACAGTAGTACCCACGCTGGCCCAGGGTGGCGGTCTTAAATAATTGGGGAAAATACTAATTAACTAGCAGCAAATTACAAATTACTAGCAGTAACAATTTATCAGTTAGCAGCGTTACTGCTTCGTGCAAAATAAATTAAGTCTCAAGCAAGAACTAGCATACGGTACCTAGTTCATTCCGTCAGCGAACGGCAAAACAACCACCCCCTCCTAGTGTTTGTCGGTGACTGAAGCGACCGATGGCGTTACACTGCGTTTATAAGAGTCCCTTTCGCGCGTAATGCATACAAAAAATTATACACTTAAACGCCATACTATAAATTTGGGCGACACTTCAAACGCCATCACACCTCTTGCAATTTTCATTTAACCAACGTATTGCTGTTTTTAAAAAATACTTGAAGCGACAATTTCGGCCAGGGCCAAGCATGTCGCTTAAAGTAATGAAATATTAGGTACATTTTTGTAACATTCTCTTAAGCGACAACAGTTAATTTTAACACTTTTGAAGAACCACTTAAGCGCCGTAACCTATGTAAAATGTACTTGGAATAAACATGTAAGTGACATCACATGGAAAATTACCTATTTTTAAAAATCACTTATGCGACTATGATTATGCCTGTATATATGGTTAAGTGACTCAGGTAAGATTTTAATCAAATTATGTGTCGCATCAGGTAACGATTTTTAAATTTGGGCCTTATTTCTGTAACCCCTTAAGCGACATATAAGTCATCGGATCGATGTGAAACCCGGCTCAAACGACGCAGAAAAAAACGCTGATTCCAACGATATATATAACTCGATTTTGACCAAAATGTCGCTTAAAGGGTTATTCCTTTACACCGTCGATATCATAATGAATATTGAAACATTAAATTTTCTTTGTAATAAAAATCTACGATAAAATTATCTACAAATTAATTATTTTACGAATTGATTATTCTATGAAATGATAATATGAGATTTATTTTATGAGTAACAAAATTCTATACAACTATTGTCTTGGTAATAATTTTTACGTAAACCAAATAATATCAGAAAAAATAATATTGCATTTGTAATTCTATGATATGAATATCGAAATAGTAAAAAATATTGATATCAAAAATCATTGATTTGAGTTTCTACAAAGTAAGTGTTCGGCGTAATGATTATTCTGTGAAATGATAATATGAGAAACATTTTCTGCGAAACGAAATTCTTTGAAAATGTTATCTATAAAACAGTGTACAACCATTCGAGAGATTAGTAATAAATAGGTCGCGGTAGCGATTAATCGCATAATTTAGGTAGTCTCGTTTTAGCCTGATTCGATCGAACGTAATTAAGTACTAGTAATCTATGGTTAAATTTCATAATAGTTTAAATTAATCTGGGCTTAAAATATTTACTGTTAACAGTTGAATCCAGAATTTATAAAAAATAAAATCTGAAATAGAGTTTTTATTTAAAAAAATAGTGAAAACGGTATAGTTGCGGCTTAGCAGGAACGTATATAATAAAAAATGTCTTACATTTTTGTGAAGCATACTTTTCGCGCATGAAAAGCAGTTCCAGTTCATAGAGGAAGCCTCACAACATGATCATTTTATCCGTTTTAGAGACACAGTCGACCCTTTCTGTAAGGAAATTTATTACCTAGAATCTTCGGTATTTAGGCTGTAAGGGCAAACACCCATGAATAAAAATTCTTGTGTGCTGGACAGATGCGGTCAAGAATGCTGCCAAATGCAGTCTTTTGCATGTGGTCCATTTGACGAGGAACCAACCTGCATGGAGGGCTGATGCGTTGGGTCTCAATCGTCAGTGATGAGGGATCGACTTCAAAGAGAACAGAGTAATTTATAGTTTTGCCATATCAGTCTGTTCGACTAGATAGTCGGACGTTTTTTAACCTCTTGCCCGTGTTTGATAAGAATCAGTACCATCAAAAATTAACTATGACAAAAATGAAAAATTCAAATTCTTTCAGCACTGTCAGGTTCATCACATACGGAAGGTTAAGCAATTCTAGAGAGAGCCAATACCACCCGGTGCTATCGGAACAAGACAACCACGTTTAAAGGCGCCACTGTAACACTAGGGATTACCTTAGGGGTCCTTAGCTACAGGAATAGGGTCGTGGGCAATGAAACCATGAGTTAGGCACTATAACTATAATATCCGTTCCCAATAGCACTATGCGACAAGAGTAAGCGCGCACCAATTTAAGAGACACTGGCCTGACAAGGGGTCGGCAGAAGTGAGCTTCTATGATCTGCGCTTCGTCAGCAAGGCTTCACAGGGCGAGGAGGCAATCGCCACGGCGGTGACGTACGGCAAGGCCGGTACTTGTAGGTCGTCTGCGCAGACTTGAATTGCGGTAAAATTGTTCCTGGAAGGCGCAGAGGTAAGCGTTAGCGCGCGAAGCTTTGTCTCGGTGAGACCTAGTCAGGATCCAGTGTGGAATTGGCAAGGATGCGCAACGATAAGCTTAACTAGGAACTAAATTACTTTAAAAAATGATTAATGTTGTACTAGCACTGCTCTAATTTACAATTAAGCATGATAAATGAGAACTCACCCCAGCGGGAATGGCACAACACTTAGATATGTTGAATTGCAGGCGTTACAACCGCTACGTGTACATTATAACGGTTTTTCTTATTTCGAGCGACACACGCTCCGCGTTCGGTGGCCGGGAGCGGTGTGAGGCGAGGGAAAAGCCGAACGCCGCGCCTCGGCGACGCTCGCGCATGTTCGGTTATTAACCATACCCCACACAATGGGGTTTAGAAGAAAAAAATGCATTCCCACTGTAAAGTGCCTCCCCAATACGTAAGTATTGGGGAGGTACCGTAAAACAAAATGTTTAACAACATTTTATTCTAGCGTTTTGTCGGTGTAATTGATATGTATGGTACAGCTTTCTAGTACTAACGGTTACTGATCTAAGCCGTGAACGGACAGCCGAATAGACTGACATGGCGAAACTATAAGGGTCCCTGGTCACTACGGGACCCTAAAAAGATGTGTTGCCATTGATTTACTTACCTAGTGCTGGTAACTTATGTTCGCAGTTTTATCTACGAGGAGTCCTCGTCGGGCCCCTTTAAGGTGTGATTTTAGGTATAAAAAGTTCTACTCGTAAGCTGACTATTTTTTACTAATGTTCATTTTAATTCGTTCAGCCATTTAAATGTTGGTCTTTTTTATTACATAAACATATAATAGTGTCGCGAAAATGTATAACCAAGCATTGCAACGACAAGGCGCCCCTGGTGCTGCGAGCCAAGTTTGCGGTTTTGTTGTAGCAAGTTGCAGGTATGTACCTATATACAGTTTTAATCTCGTAATGGGCAGGGCACGCTGCCGCCGTAAAGAGTGGTTGGAAAAGCCCGATTTCACACGCACTCTTTTGATGAAAAGCGAAGCTTTGATCGATAAACAAGAACATAGTGAAATGATATTATGTATTTGAATACGGGTTCATCGTAACTAGCTGAGCCTCGTGCACTACTACAAATGTATACAGGCTTTACAAAAATAAAGTCGCATTCGTTTTGCACAACACGAACGATTGTGTGTCAATGCCGATAAACGTTTGCCTGTTCGCTGTAAAACCAGTGAAATAAAATAATACTACAGAACCTCCCAAAAGCGTGTAGTTTAAGCTCTTTTATCGGTACTATACGAAGTATGGAAAATGCCTCGATAAACGTCAAAATGTAGTAAATGGTCTGTGTACAAGGTAATCATGTGAAGAAATTTGTTACTTAAATCTTTTGTTTTTATCTTGGTGTTTACACCTACGTATTCCTAATATTGAAAAGTTTTCTAAATACGTCATGTATACATACCATTTGTCCACCAAAGTTACAGCGTTTGCAAAATCCGATTTGCAAATTAAATCCATTCACCTCCTAAAGAAAACGTAGCCAATAATTTTGCGATAATAATTATAATGTCCCAATACATTCGAGCAGTCTTGCTATTCCGTTTATTGCATGTCATTATTAACCATTGACGTCGCTACTTTAACTTAGTCGTACGATATACGTAGGTATTTTGGATATTTGCCACAAACTGCTTCAAAATGTAGTCCGCAAGTACTCACGCTCTGCAAAATTTTCGAGTTAATATGCAAAGTAGTCCTCTTTATTTGTGAAAATATTCGCGCTTAGGTGGTTACATTTTTGCATGAATAGATGCAAACGCATTTTATTTCATAGCACGGATTATAAAAATGAACTAATTTACATTGGGTGTAAGTATACCATTTATCCATCTAAAAATACTTGTTTTTTTTAAGAATCTATACTAATCCGTATCCATACTACTGAACTGATTTCGAAGAAATTTTGTATTTAGATAGTTAAGACCCTGTGAAGGACATAGAATAGTTTTTATCGATAAACGATACATTATTATACAGATGTCATCCTAATTTTTTATATGGAAAAAGTCCGAGAGCTCGACACGTTAGTGCCTAAGAGATGACACCTATTAATCACACCTAGCTGCCAAGCTTGCGAGGTGTCAAATATATGAAAACACAGATTCGCACATATCTGGTGGATATTCACACTCTATAAGCAGTTGCATAAAGTTTTCTTTTTACATCATAATATTGTTATTATGTATAAAATAAAGTTGATATAAGGTAAAAAATCCACCATTGCAGCGCTGTATAGCGCTGCATCTTCCATTCATTTTATGGGTGCGGCGTGGCTAGCACCCGCTTTGTGCAAACCGATAGTTTTACTCGCTGCACTCAACATGAGTGCACAATAAAACATCTATAATCAATGTATGAATAGCAACCGCCAGCTCCGCAGCTTCCTCTTTTGTGAGGTAATTGTTAAATTCATTACTTTTTCTCCAGCTTCTGACAAGTTTGAAAGATGTTACAATAAGCATTACCTAATACGCGAATTGTCAAGAGTGCGCGGCGTGACATTGTTGCCGTTCCTGTTGTGTTTGTTAGTTATTATTAACCATGACCATTCCACTATTCACATTATGGCTCGATTATCCCATCATCAACCTAATGGAATCAAATTATATTAAATAATTGTATCTGATGCAGATATCCATACAACAATACAACAATCCGCAACAGGCTTCGTCAATTAAACTTAATACATCAACTAAATAGGATCACCCCGAACCGCGCCTGGTTCAAAAGTTCCCATTACGCTTGCAGCATTACCGCGCTGTATAGCCGATGAAATTTGTTAAACCAGATAAATAAATAATAATTGTATTGTCTGTACTCAAATAGGTACAACTAATGGGAATATATAGGTGAGGTTATTATAAGGTTTATAATAATCAGATTCTAAAATTGTTTAAGATAAAATCGAAGCAGGGATTTCATAGTGTAGGTAGCATGACTTAGTTCCCTCTCCCTCGGTCCGAATCACGGAGTACCTATTAAATAACCATTAACAGACCAGAATTTGCCCGGTAAACACGAATGTCCCTAAATGTCTTAAGTTGTCTGGTGACTTCGAGACGACAAACTGGAGCGCTGGCTTTAGACCCAAAAGTGCTTCCGACTGCTTCGTAACTTGGTTTCGAGCCAAATCGTTATTAGCCAGTTGTAAACTTTACCGTTATGTTAACTGCGTTTCGGCAAGTGTTAAAATATACTACCTATGCAACTAAATTATTACAACATAAACACAACAATAACATGAAAAAAACTATGTAATCATGTAACTTTATCTACTAACGTTGGGCATGTTTTAACCCGTCCTCGACCGGCGAAAAACATAAACAATAGCATTCTTTCGTTATGTGCCCAGAAATCTCCGGGATAGCTCATAGAGATATACTTCAAAAACGACGTTAAAATAAACCTACCGTTAATATATAAAGTTACGTGAATAGGCTGCTGCTCACAAAATTTCACAAGAATCATTTAAGAAATGCGGCCTGTCGCCGAATCATGTAACTTTACTTACTAACGGTATAAAGATTTTACTCCCAATTTTGAAGTATAAATGTATGAGCTGACAATTAAAATCTGCCTAACATAAAGTTACGTGGTTACCCCGCTGCAGGGCAATCGCTGTAGAGAAGAGCAGCCGGGAATCCGTCCGCCGGTCATACGAAAGCATTTTTGCCCAACCTGAAACGGAGACCATTTTTTTTATAATAAGTAATATGTGAACCATGCATTTGTCACACCAAACATACACACGAGCCATTATTTAAGAGTAAGTTCGAACATAGGTGGATTTCAAATAATTTTTGTTTAAATGTATTTTTAAAGCTTAAGTTAAACTACAGCCAAGGAAAAAATGTTTGGCACTTTTAAACTGAAAACTGCGTACATCCATTGATTAAAACACGAAATAGCACCCCCAGTGTTTGCAGAATGTTTGATATTACCATAAAATAAGGTTGGAAGTTGCTTAGGTTGTTATGCATTTTATTCTGTGACAATTTATTTCGACATTCCGATCCTGACAAAGTTCGCCTAAACAACACTAACGTCCTTAGAAAGTACCCGTACTATGAGACATATGCATATATTATATTTTTTATAATAAACGTGTTACAATTATCTAATTTGGTATTATTGCTACATATCCGTCTTTATTAACACTAATCATCACTAAGAAATTACAGTTTGCAGCTCCGGGACTGGCTTGTATGAAAAGTCCCGTGATTTTTCATACAAGCGAATCCCGGGACTGCATACTCTATTTAGAATCGGTAAAACCTATGTGTCAAACTTTGTATAATGCTTAAGAACCACCAAAATGGTAAGTATTAACGTATGTACATTACCGGAATCAAAACAGTCTTGATTTCTAAAAATCGCAAATGGGTCCAAGTTAACGAGCATTCATTCAACATTGATGCACTTTAAACGCAGAATCCATTCCAGGATCGCAATGATATTCACAACCTGTTTCCACTTATTTACTGACACGAACTCGATTATTCTTGATCTTTAGCCCCATAGAAACTACGTTTAATCAGAGATAAGCGTTACACTGGTTCACCTCATGCGAGTTTTTTATAAATATCTACCCTAACGTACCCAACCCAGTACAGGTGTCAGTCAGTGGCTACAGGCTGCCGCCCCTCGAAATTGTACCGGTAATCCAATTATCGACTTCCTGCTCGAAATAGGATCCAAGATCTCATTTCAATAGCATCCGATACTTCGACACTATAAAGTGACACTTTGATAGAACCAATGAATAAATTCATTATAGTTGATTACAAACTGAAATATTTTTATGAAAAGAGCATAAAATCGTGGTCATCACTATTATTATTTAACATCAAAGTCACATGCAATGAAGGTTTTATGACTTAACATTCTTTACCATGACTTTAACATGACTTAATATTCGGTTAGTATTGCACAAAAAAAAATCACAGCATAAACGGCAAGCCGTTGTGATAAATCCATTTGTTCGTTTTGTGTGTAGATTTGCATACTTATTGCACATTTAGAATGAAACTGTGTACATTACGAAAAGAAGAGAATTTAATAAAGTGTAAGCTTGGCGGAGTGATGAGCCACAAGTTTTATTCGCGAAGTTCATATTATCGACGATAAAATACTCGTTTGCACCAATCCAAAGATGTTTTTCTCCTCGCCTGTGAAAAGTGTGAAAAACCACTAAGAAATCAACAGAAGATATGATGCCAATGAAGATTAATCAAATGTTGGTATTTCAGGTGCATATAAGTACCTAACCTATGATAAAATCGACATCACTAAGACCAGGAATCGTGTATAACACCGCCATATCACAAGCTATCCTGAATATGGTCCCTAACATTTATTTGCTTCACCTAGTTAATACCGAGGGACTGATGTTTCGGCATGTATTCCATACGCCGAGCCCCCGGAAGGGCCTAGTCCCTTAATTTCCGGCAAAATAAGCAGACTTGTTTATTTCCATCTTCTCATTTAAACGAATACCCTCGTGGCCTAAGGAGTGTCAACAGAATGTCAGTTTTGTCGTTAAACATTCATGCAATAATGGATAAGAATAGAATTCAAAATTTAATTTAAATGTACTGCGCATATTAAGTACTTGAAATTTCAATCTTCTGAATTGGCCGTAAGTCGGCCGAATTAGTCGTGAATAGAAAAATCCTATACGAGCAAGTTATTGATTGAACTTAATATGCGCAGGTCGTGAAATTATTAAAGGCCATCAGCAACAGACCTGATTGACACTACCTCCATCGAGTAAACAAAGGCAAATCCCAGAGTGCTAGTTTAGAGTCCAATTAACGACTCTTTGATGTGCCGTAACGTTTGTAGGGATGTAATCCTATATCAATTTGTTCAGTACGTGTTTGTAGCTACCTTCTTAAGCCGGGCAGATGCAATCCTATATTTGGAAATGGAAAAGATGATTAACGTAGCGTGACTTTATCCAAGCATTAATGCTTTGATAGAGAATTGTAGTAAGAAGCCTTTTTGGTCGCAATTTGTGAAATGGCGTGCTTACAATAACTTACTTGTAAAAGAAGAGCAGGATTGTATTCACTCTCATTGTGCATTATACCTAACTCATTAACCAGCCTATTTTTGGCACAGATCTCTTTTTTTTAAATTAAGAGAGAGATAAGCTGCCCATTGTGAGTTGATTTCTCCTCCCGATGTTTACCTTCACCGAAAAGCTAATGGTATAGGTAAATAAAAATGATGATATTCCGTACATAAGCTTCGAAAACTCATTGGTACTAGCCGGGACCCGAACCTACGACTTTCGTTTAAAGGTCAGCCACATGCTAGTACCATTCGGATATCGCAAAGATAGGTACATTTGTAGGTAAACATACAAATATTCCATAAAAGTATGCTCTCTTCCTCGGCAAAATTAATCTCCTGTTATAAAAACTACACTTCATTTAAGTTATAAAATGGTAGTAGGTATTTAATAATAAAACGTCAGCAAGATACACGTTGCGTTTTGGCCGGCAATTTCATTAATATTATAATTTTTATGCGCTGGTAGTGGTGTACGCACGGTAAATATTTTATTAATATGGAAATGGGAATGTATAATTTAGTTTCGCCATTTTGAAAATCATGGAACTGACATAAAAATTAGCTACTTCATTTGTCGACTGTCAGTGTTGCCATAAGTTGGAAACGCCATAATTGAATAAATCATAATTATTAAACCGGAGCTAGAAGTTTTTATTAGGAAAAATAGATATTCGTTAGAATGTTTTAAATTTTTATGGGCATTCATTCGTAGACTTACCAACACAAACTTACAAAATCACAAGTCCACAAATTTTACCCCTTTATGTCTACCTGGGAAAGACTTCATACCTGCGATATGCCTGCGATGAGAAAGATCTGGTCTTAAAAATTCTCACCCCATGAGCTATTACGATGGAAAGAGAAAACTTCTGTAATCATGACCTATCATAAAACCTAACGACATGGACTTTGTCTGCTACAATTTTCTTTCTTTGCATAGAGACAGGCATTAGCAACTTGGTACATATCCATTTACTCAGAAAAGATAACGAGTTTTTCCGATTGGCAAGATAAGAAAGCTTGAGGAAGTTGGTTAACTGAATTCTAAGGCAGAAATGGGACATAAATGAAAATCAAGAAATATATGTTCGCAAATATATAGGAAAATATAGGTTATTTATAGACTAGGATGATTTCGTAACCAGAAGCCTATGTTATCGCGTTTTTAATAATAAACGCGACAACTACACAGCATATCTTACGACTAGACAGCAAATTAAGATCTCATGTTATACATGATAGACGCGGCCATCATAGACCTGTGGCACAGGTAGCATAATCGCGTTTACGTCCGACATAAAACATTTGTAATGTCCCTCCTGCGTTTACTAATGAAAGACGTATTCATTGTGTCCTATATACGCGATTATGAAACTGATCTAAGCTGATTGATTACTACGCTCATGTTACCTTGCGTTATCGGACTTAAAATACATGTGACAAAAACATGATCTTGACAAAATGCGAATGGGGACAAAAACGAGCCGCTAGCCGGGGCAAAATGCGTTCGTGGCACCCATCTAACAAATCATGTATAATTACGTTCATCCGTAATAGTATCATTACTAGCTTTCACAATCAGTTTGCATAAGTTAAAGATGATAATCTCTTTGCGAAAGGGTATCTGTCTCACTCTTACATTATACTGCATTACACACATACATTATACTGCTTAAACTCGACGTCAGGGTATGTTAATCTTCGATGTTCTCAATCTTTTATTTGCATAATTCACGCTTAATTCGGTAACCCCATCTCATATATCACATTACAAAATCCGACCGCATTTAAGCTACGCAATAAGTTAAAAGAATATAAAATTGTCAGTGGAATTTGGGAGCTCATTGCTCCAAATATCATATTTCTGTTTCAGGATATTCACTCGATGGCCATTCGGCGCTCTCCCGGCTGAAATAACTGTCATATAAAGTTGATATAATGCGGTCCGTGGCTCGCGGCAGGTAACCGGCTCTGTGACGTCACGTCTCTGATTTAACTAGTTGGATGTAGCAAAATTGAGTTTTAAAATGCTAATTGGACTCGACGCTGAATCAGCTCCGGGTGAAGCTTTTAAATATTCTAAATTAGCAACTCATAATTCAAATCTGTGAGATAATAATTGTTCCTAAACTATACTTTTGACTGTGGTACGTTACAAATTGTTTCATAAAACTTATCAGAATGTGCTACCAGATCATACTTAGCTTAAGGGTAGTTAATAACGTAGAAGGAAGCTATTACAAGCCAAGGCACAAATAATTATTTTTTATATTTTCTCCCTCGCGGCTAAAAATAGCAGTTAGTTGTAAGAAGTTTCAAGACGACCAAGGTGACGTAGTGTTTGGACAACTAAATTTTTCTCAAATAAGGTCGTATTTTAAAGGCCAAATAAAAGAGTTATGATTGTATTAAAAATGCTATAGAACACCCTATGTTATAAGTAATTACAATAGGCGTAGGTTACATTACTAAGATAAATAATTTTAGAGAAAATAAATACCTACATTGACAGTGACGAGAGGGATAGACTTATGAGTTACAATCGTCACGCATGAGGCCACGACACTGCGATTCCGTACGTCGCCACCATATTTTGAGGACCGGTGTGGGCGAACCTTTACTCTGTCCTACTGGCGCCATCGCAACCATGATTCGCAAGTACATAGCTACAATCCAATGGCGCACTTGGGGAGTATACATACTTTATACGCAACGCAAAATTGTATGTTTATAAGGATTTATGATTACTCTTATTAGTGTCAGAAAATTAGTAGGATGCAGATCTGACTTAGATTTTTTATTCCAACGGAATAAGTGCCACAATGATAATGTGTTCTTTCGTACACTCTAGTAAGTTTTGTTACACAAATCATGGAAAACCATGATACAAGCTTTAAAAATCAAACGATACGGGTAAGAACCTTGTAGTGGAGGTTATAACAGAAATATTAATTAACACTCTATATTTCTGCATTATCTCGAAGAGACTTAGTCTTTTCCAATGGAAAAACGCCACAATATGACCTAGTGTATAAAAAATCGTGGTTTTCAAAACTTGAAAACCGGGTATAAGACATTTAGACTGTTTGTGAAAGCATCAGTGAATAACATCAAAATGCAGCTTATCTCAAAGAGATCCTTTCTCCCAACGGGGAAAGGCGACATAATATAACATATTATGTAGTAATAGTGGCATTTCATGTAAATAAAGAAGTGTTTATGTCGTAACTTACGAGCTGAAGCCCTTTTCAAATTTTACGATTTTCACGTATAAATATCGTGATTCCTAACATCCTTTCACTCTTTTGCTTCTATTTATCCATTTGAGTGTGTGAAATGTTCCTGAAACATGAAATTTCACTGAAAAAAAACACTTTTCCCTAAGCGACGTAACGTTTCGTTTCGGCGCGGAAACTTCCAATGACTTTGACATCTGTAGTGTTGACAGGTGCTGTTTATTTTTTTTATCTAGGGGCTATGAAAATCGCGGCGTTTAGGCAATGTTAACTCCCGTCTCTCTCAAGTTAATATACCACGGACTTAATACGAATATAATCAGGATAGAACTTCACTTCAGGTAAGTTCGTTTAATCCTGTAAGTATACATACTTTATACGCAACGCACTACTAAATCTTACGACCGTTATTTAATTTATTGTTAGTATTGAATTTACGCACTGTATATAAATTGTCAAGAAGACATTTTAATATCAAAAGAACCCTCCCTCCCTTTACGCCACAATGAAAAAACTTTTGAATATAATGAGGCACTATGACTAAAAACAACGCATCTCCTAATTCATTACGCTCATTGCAGGCTTTAAAGTCATTGAACAACATACCCCAAAATTCACTTTGGAGCCATTTAACTTTCTGGAGATTTATAAATGTCGTTTAACTTTTATGTAAGTAAGAAGATGCCTCCAAGCAGCAGCTTGCTAAAAGGGCGTTACACTTCGTGACACTGCATCCGAAGTAGATTACGAGATGAAACAAACTTTTTCAGTTTGTGTGGACTAAGTTTCTTACAATTTAATTAAAATGTGTAAAACCTTCTGATGGTTTTAACTTATGTCAGGGATCATTTAGTAAGCCACGAAGAATTCGTCTGTAATTAAGGTTATAAAAGGAAATGATTATTAATCCATTTCCTTTTATAACCAACCCAATATATATACCTAGTTCGACCTGTCAAATTGTAGCTTTAAATAAAAAATGCCCAACTTTCCCACACTACTAAAATAAATAAACAAATAAAATAAATATTTGTGGACAATCTTACACAAATCAACCTAGTCCCAAACTAAGCAAAGATTGTACCATGGGTACTAAGCGACAATATACATACTTATATAGATAAACAGATACTTAAATACATAGAAAATATCCAAGACTCAGGAACAAATATTCGTGGTCATCACACAAATAAATGCCCTGACCGGGATTCGAACACGGGACCTCCAGCTTCATAGGCTCACTACTAACTAGGCTAAAGCGGTCACCAAGGTCTAAACATAATTAGACTGTGGAGTGCGGTGACTATGCGGTGCCTTACGAATTCAAACACCGGATGTTGTTTAAATTTTGTTACATTGTTGGTTCTAAAACAAAAGACAAGTGTTTGTAATCCTATTGACACCTACGTAAAACACATTACAAATAATAAGTATATAGGTATATATTTAAACCAAAACGGTATAAAATGAAATGCATAAATGGTGGTCTTCTTTATCTATAAAGTTACCTAACATCTGACGTCTTTTAGTTCCAAGCATCAGTTATATCGGAGTTCGGTCCAGCCCTTTAGGAATTACAATACCTGGCAGAAACTGTTAAACTGGTCTGCACATAGTTTTAGTTCAGTTAAGCTATGCTAGTTCTCAAGTCTGAATGTTGAAGTACCCCTAAGGTTCAAAACACACGTGGCGTTTCGGCACCACACAACGCGGCGATGCGCCGACCCCGTGAACAGTTTTAACCTTTGAGCATTTCAGACTGGAGATGCCATTTATATACTTACCCCTCTGCCTTATATACTTCAGCCTCGAAATCGTTCCCGGCGTGTGAAGAGCTCCGTCAAAATACATTTATGCGCTGTTTTCGGGTGCAAAAACATTTTAATTTATCAAATTTACGAAAGCAATTAATTATCATTTCACTTGCACAACATACGTGCAAGTATGTTCGCTTTAATTATAATTTGCTGCACAATTTTAAAGTTTTAATTAAAATCGTAAAATTAGCATCGATTACAATTCGATTTAAAAACATTCGTACTCGACCATCACGCTAGGCCGCTTTTTTGACATCAAACTTCAACATGTATCGAACCCACAAGGATTACTTTCTATACGAACTCCTTTTAAATGTGAACCTTAGTGAAATGTGTAAAAGTGTTAAGAGATTTAAATAGCCCGTTTTACATTGTCATAGTAAAGTTTCGAAATGCGCTCTGATGCGTTGCGTGGACAGCGTGAACACGCGTAGGAGTGGACGGAACGTACACCTTATTTGTCATACAGTTAATGAGGAAAGACAACGCGAGTAAAACCTGCCAATAATTTAATACAACACCTCAAGCAGTCTACCAGCTTTTAGACCAAAATCCAGTAAAGTTATAATCCAAATTATACCAGTATTTACATGGTTAATATAGTTTTATTACCATATTAATTGTAACTAAACTAGTTACCATATGGTTATAGTATATATATCTTATTTGGCGCCAATGATACATGAATCAGAGTGCTACGGGCGCTCCTTGCAACATAGGGACATTAAGCAACTACACGTGCGTATACGAACGTGGCGCAGCGGTAAATATGTTAATGTACTTACTTGTGACGCAACGCGTTTGCCTACACGCGCGCTAAGCTTACTCGTAACAGGACGCCCACTATTAACACTTTCAGTGCCAACAACACCTCTGGGGAGTTCTCTTTCTCTGCTCGTAAACTCGTCGCCGATGACATGCGTTTCCCCGTATGTAGAGGACGTTCCGTAGCGCTACGAAAAGCTTGGCAGCAAAAGTGTTAATACTAAGCAGATTCAAATTTATCGAATTATGTCTAATTTATATAGCCAAATGGATACCAGATTATCATTACTCTGCAGTTTCAGTTTAATGAAACATGTTACCCTCTACCGTCTGGTTTGAGTTACCTACATTATACAGATTGTTGAATTACTACCACAATTAGGGTGATGACGCAATTAGCCTCAGTACTGTCCCTGCCGCTCTAATGACTTCCGTTGCACTCAGTTGAAAGGCCAGGCTTTTTGAGCAATTGTGGGCTTAGCGGTGAAATTAAAGTGAACTCCGCAGTTAAAGCGGTTTAATCGTGTTATCACTTTGAATTACTCAAGAGGGTGTACGATGAACATGTGCGTTTTCATCGTTTTATCATATTTTCGAAACCGTTTTTGCTAGATGCACAATTCTGAGTAAAACTCTTGGGCCATGCAATGGCAATGATTTAATACTTGAAATATAAACCTAGTAAATTGAAAATGTACTCGTATTGGACAAGAAATCATAAGCATGTTCAATGGACATACCAATAAATAAACAGAAACATATCCACATCGTACGAGTATATAGTAGTTTTCGGCTATCAAACAAATGAACAACTAACAAGTTTTAGAACTATTTTCATGGATTTCTACCTACTGAAATTAAGCAACAGTTCCAGTGGAGTGGAATTTTTGTTGTCAGAAATACAAACAGGGTAACATCCCGAGTTAGTTCCGGAGTTTTCAGTTTTGGAACAAAGGCAAAAGTTTAGATTTACTTTCACAAAGTTATTCTTGACGTGCCAAAGTTACTTTCGGTTAACTAATGAGTGAGGCATTATACATGAAATACGATGATAGCTTATGAGTTTGATGAGATGTTTCTTTTCCTTAATAGTAATGAAAAGTAACCGTTTTTTTTAAGAAATGTGTACCAATTGTGTAGGTAGAAAATGGCAGATGGCCTTTTTCACGCCGCTAAAATTTAAATTCCATTTAGGTAATTTGTATGTTACGGTATCGATCTTGCTCTCATTAAAAGCGTAATTATGATAAATGTAATAGTCGTCTATTGTGAATTTACGTATGTATGTATGTAAGCACTTTATTGTACACAATAACAGGTTAAAACAATATATAACATTAACATTATAACAACACACACATAACATAAAATAAAATTAACAATTTTAACATAACACAACACACACACGCACGCAAACATTTTTTTTCCTAATGTTATTTCTACATAATTAAAACTTCTATCATTCTCAATTACAGTTTCGTAGTATTATATAAATTTGGAAACACTACCATTTGTTTAGATACAAGTAATTAATTATCAACGCAATTTCCTCGGGGTGTTTATCTTAATCGTGAAGTCTACGCGTTTTATTATCTTACGCAATAAATTTCACATACCCACTTTTACGTATAAATCCATCTGCTTTTCGTACACTGATGACCAATTTATTGGACTCCGAAAGTCTTTTATCTGAATTCGTCGCAAGCTGGCTCAAGGCATTGACACAAAGACAAATGGAGACCATTCGCTAATCCCCGCTGATTGAGTATTGATGATCATGACTAATTCACACACGTCCTGGCAAAAAAGAAGCTTCTTCGGCTATGAATCAGATTAATTTTCCAAGGCTGACTTAACTATGTATACAGGCGATAGAAAACATTATATAGGAGGTTTATTGAAGCCTATTTCGTTGCGATAGCCGATACTATAAAGAGACTAAATTATAAATTAAAGCGCATTAATCTGTCATAATGTCACAGCGATGATTTTTGCATAGAAAATTACACGGCAATTACCGGGGCCGATGATACAGTGAAATTTAATTTAAGTGCCACTCTTAGAAATTTTTAATTTCGACAAAACGTGATTTAGTCCTAATAGCCGGTTCCCATAGTCGACTGTTACGACACCGATGGGTAGAAAGGGTGTAATTCTATTCCAACTTGGCTGTACCACACGGGAAATAATTATTTGTGCAAAAAGAGAGTAAAGTTGTTTTTTGCTGCGAGTGCTGATTTAATTCCCGAACATGTGAAAAATTCTAAGATCAAAAAAAAGTTAGAATCTTCAGTGTAGGGAGGGAATCAATAACACTAGATGCAAATAACTTTGCTCGCGTGTAACACATACAACTTTTCACCTCAGCAGTGAGAACATATTAAATTTTAGTAATATCATAGGCTTTTATGTACGTGTCTGGTAATTAATCAGAGAGAAAACGAATTCAGCATTCATCAAGGCACTGCTTGTTTTATTAACTTCTCAGCACAACGTTCAGGCGCACGACGCGTGATTAGGCGCGGCAGATTTGGGCACATTTCAGTATGACATGCGCGCGCCAGCTCGCGTATGTACACTAAAACCTAGACGAACTGTGAAATGAAATGAAATGAAATCATTTATTCTTCAATTTAGGCATGTTACATGCACTTATGAATGTCAAAAAACTACCACCGGTTCATAAAATAAACCTCTGCCTCGAGAAGAACCGGCGTAAGAAACTCGGCGAGGTGTCATTTTTTCAAAACAATATACTATGTATATAAAATAACAGTAAAAATAGTACAAAATTCAAATGCTACCTACAGTATCAACATACATACATATTTTTTAATACTAAGGACAAAATATTTCTGTGATAGATTACTTGTGCGGGACGCTATCACTGCCAAACATCCCTATCCATGATGTAATCGTTTATTTTATAATATGCTTTTGAAATAAGTGTCTGTTTCACAACAGATTTAAATTTAGAATCCGTAAGTTCAGTAATGTGTCTTGGAATTTTATTGTAGAATTTTATACAATTTCCCAAGAACGACTTTTTCGCCTTCACTAGTCTGTAGTACTGTTGTTTAAATACAGCCTTCATCACTGATCACTAATATTTTCTAGTTATTTTAAACTCTAATTAATATCTGTAAAGCAAGATGGATCAAAAATGACAATTGAAATTTAATCCCGCAATTTTTTAAAGGGGCGTTCTGAAACTGCACTCGTGGTATTGTTTTACTAAAATAAAGATTTTTAGAAGTGTAATGATTAGTTGACGTGATAAATTTTCTGTTTTTTCTTCATTAATTGTTTTACTTCAAAATATTTATTATTAAACTACTATTTTATAGCAGCAAAATAGGCTTGTTCGAGCGACTGAGGTGAAAATGGAATTGTAATTATTTTAAGTTTTCTGAGTGATCAGACTAGTTGACTACTATCCTTTGTAATATACTTACCAGCTAGTTAGCAGTTGGGTACGGCAGTGGTTAGGTTTGTTATTCTTTACATTATCAATTTCATTTATTAACCATATTGTAACATGATAATTACACAACAATGAGCAAAATATCTTTATGCTAGCTTTTTCCCGCGACTGCGTCCGGGTAGAACTCGTTCATCGCGTAATAATTTTATTGCTATTCTTTTACAACAGGCGCTCACCTAGTTATTGCTCTTCCGTATAGAATTCCACCGCCTTAGACGGTTATTTCCGTGATAAAAAGTATCCTATGTCCTTCACGGGGACTCGAACTACCTCCATACCTAATTTCATTTCAATCGGTTCAGCGGTTTAAGCGTAAAGAGGTAACAGATAAACAGACAGACAGAGAGACAAGTAGACACACTTTCGCATTTTTAATATTAGTATGGATATTGTCAAAAAACCGAACAAGTGCGAGTCGGACTCGCCCACCGAGGGTTCTGTACAAATTTGTAGGTATTGATTACGTATTTTAAGTATATGACTATATTACTCGGCTTTCATAGTTCTAAGTCAACGGAAAGTACCCTATAAAATTGATTCCCTTGAGAGTGTCGAAGTATACTTTTTTGTGGCATAAACGGCCGTTCTTTTTTGCGTCAGCTTAAAAGTTTGACTTTTTTCAACTCGATACCTCCACGCATTCCCGAGATAAATGATCTTGACGCCGGGGAGGTCCACCGCGCGATCGCGACAACATTGACACAATGTCATATAGTCCCTATTCGTCCCGGTACCGCCACACACCGGGTAGAGTCAGTCCGAACCAAGTCGGGTCTAGATAGTTTCTTGTTGGACTCTTCTCGGCTACGCTAGGTTTAGTGAATCAGCGACTAAACTCCCAGTAGGTCGATTCCACTCACACCTCAGATTTGGTTGAAACCGCTCAACCAATCTCACTGGAGCGCAAACTCTTAGAGTATTCCAGAGTTCCAAACCACACGCGTGGTCGTGTCAGAGGTTTTCCTCTGGATTTTCCCCAGGCTACTCTCCAACCGCGTACTCCTATCACTTTATTGGGCCCGGCCTATAAAGCCACAGTCAGGTTAAAAAAATGGTCTTGACAGACAGACAAACGGACAACAAAGTTATCCTATTTTTTTCTTATGTACGCAACCCTAAAACTGAACATTTGAACATAACTTAATCCTTTCGTCAAATGCACATTCTTATCGCAGTCTACATTCATTCATACAAGATAGGTACTAACAGTGACATCCTATAATTGGCTACCGGTTTATATGTTGAATTGTTGTTTTGTAAAAGCTGTTGGTTCTCCATATAAATAAAAAATGAAAATGGATAAATTATAATGTAATAATTATATCGTATACTGTAACGAGAACCATTTCCATATAAATGGGGCGTTGCGATACCAATAGTTTTTATTATTCATCTACATAATACTTACATATTGATGTTAATAAAATCATTTATATGAACTAAATTGATCATAGATAATTATGCCATATTATTATATATTATATTGAGCCTAATATGTCCCACTGCTGGGCAAAGGCCTCCCCCCTCTTTTTCCATTCCTCGCGGTCTTGTGCGATTTCTGGCCAGTCTTTTAAAAAGGAGTCCAAGTTATCCCGCCACCGCCGGCGAGGTCTACCGCGTCTCCGTTTTGAGTCGTGGGGCGTCCACTCTGTGGTCTTCTTGGCCCACAGCTCATTAATTAATTATGCCATAACTAATCAGTAACTAAAGGAGCCAATAAGCACACCATGTATTTTTTTTTATCTCCAAGCTTCAAGTCAAAAGTTTGAAAACTCACATCGATCGAACAAATGAGAATATTGTAATTAAACATTATTTCCTAGCACAAGCTGACAAGAACGAGCAAAATAATAAAAAATGTTTATCAATGAAGTTTTTCTTTCATATCCGATACGACCCTTGCTATGCCTTCTACGTGGGTTTATTAAAAAAGTTTGGACAATGTCTTACCAAGATGTCAAACATCGTCGAAAAACAAGAATATGAGAAAAAGTAAGCAGGTTAAAGTGAAAGTATTATTTACAGAAATGTTGAGATCGCACGATAATATTAGTAGGGATTGTTAGATCCAATGTATATGGTCGTTTACAAGTTCTCATCAGTAGTTGCAATGGAGTGAATAATATTCGGACTTAATTGAATACATTAACCCTTTTTTTGACAAAGTAAGAAAAACCTGAGTTCTAGCCTCGTTTCCTGGCAGAGAAAAAAAGAAGTATGCAAATAAACAAAAAGAGTATCAATTTTTTTTATATCTCAATATGTAAAAAAGTGTAAAGCTAACACTGATAGCATACGAGTACACCACAAAAATTATCGTCATTCTTAGCTATAGGAGCACAACAACTCGCAGCAACTTTGATCGACCTTGGATTGGATTGATTACTGATTAGGATTACATTACCAACTATTTGTAATTTTATACGAGTTGCGAATATTAAGAACAATCCGGAATTTGCACCTGCGTTGCAGATCAGTGTCGGTTGTGAGTGAAATAATTTTCGTGGGCCGCGAAAGTTTCACAGCGGGTCGGCGAAATAAATTATCATACATTTTCTGCGGCCCGCATACAAATATTGGAGTTGTGCCGATAGGGGAATAAATTCTGATTACTGAACTGATTCCTTATTTGGTATAAGTAGGGTTTTTTTTCAGCAATAGCATGAAAATCCTCTGTTTATTTATGACTAGCGGCCGCCCGCGACTTCGTCCGCGTAGATTTTAGATGGTAACAAAGATATAAATGAGGTTTATTTTTTCTGTCAGTTGTCTGATGCTATTAATCCATTGTGAAAAATTACTCAAAAGAAAAAAATAATGTACGCCATCTTGGATTTGACAATGGATGTCATTTTCGTAATCATCACCCCGAGTAACCTCGAAGATGACAGCCATATCGATTTTTAAGAAAAATAATTGACCGCCATCTTGGATGTGCATGCATTAATGTCATTTTCGTAATCGGCATTGGACTCATGCTCCCCGCACAAACTTGGAACCCCTTTTTACCCCATTAGGGGAACAATTTAGAAAAACGCTGAAATATGTTTTGTTGTATTTAAACAGAGAGTCTGTATACGAAGTTTTAAATCTCGCACTTCAAAAAAGATTTACTCCCTGTACGAAATTGTAACCCCCTTTTCACCCCTTTAGAGGAGCAATTTCAAGAAACGCTGAAGTATGTTTTGTTGAATTTAAACAGAGTCTATATACGAAGTTTCAAAAAAGATTTACTCCCCGTACAAAGTTGGAACCCCCTTTTCACGCCTTTAGAGGAGCAATTTCAAAAACGCTGAAATAAGTTTTGTTGTATTTAAACATAGAGTCTATTTACGAAGTTTCAAATCTCTAACTTCAAAAAAGATTTGCTCCCCGTCCAAATTTTGAAGCCCCTTTTCACCCCTTTAGGGGACGAATTTAGAAAATCGCTGAATTTAGTATTGTTACATTTAAACAGAGAGTTTAAATACGAAATTTCAAGTTTCTTGGTCCAAAAAAATTACGTTTCCCATACAAACTTCCCTTGTTTTACCCCTTTAGGGGTGGAATTTCCAAAAATCCCGTCTTATCCCTTGCATACGTCATAAAAGTAAGCTCTGGACCAAATTTGAAGGTTCTAGTTCCAGTAGTTCGGCTGTGCGTTGATGGTAGATCAGGACTTCTTCTTTTATATATTTAGATAAAGAAAACTCGTAACTAGTCACAAAACTTGATTTGATTAAAGATAATTCTTAATCGAATAATGAAATTTAATTCTTACTTATTCTGTCTTACCTATTGGATACTAGTTTTTTTTTATACAACGCCGGTGGCAAACAAGCTTACGGTCCACCTGATGGTAAGCGGCTACCGTCAGTCCGTCTTTTGCCCGCGATAGAATTTAATTGCTTTTTTTTTGTATCCGTCGTATACCTAGTCACCGCTATTCCATACGAACTTCTACTTCCTTAAGGGATGATTTTCGGGATAAAAAGTAGCCTATATCCTTCCCCAGGACCCAAACTATATCCGTACCAAATATCATCTAAATCGGTCCAGCGGTTTAAGCGTTAAGAGGTAACAGACAGACACACTATCGCATTTATAATATTATAATATGGATCAGATTGAAGCAGTAAATAAAGTATATAAGATAGTTTCTTCATGTTATAATTTATAACATAATAGGGCTATATAGATAGTAAATCATAAAACGATTACAACAAGAAGTACATATTCGAAATTTCATCAGTGATTTTAATGTCTTTAAGAGGCCTTTTCACTAAGCACTGACTCTTCATAGAAAACCGGAATTTCCCCGCGCGAAAATATCCACCTTTCTAATGATTGAAAAAGGGATGTATTTATCAAAAAAATATTGATTCTTTTTATTGAATAGTGTTGCTAGAAATATGATGAATTTAATATAATTCAACAATAACGAGATCCTTTTGTTCTTAGTAAGGTTTTGTTGAAAATCATGGTAGAAATAAATACGATTTACAAATGTATATGAACAAATTAATGAAAAATTGAGGCCGCTAGTCACTAAAAGGATATATTGCAGTTGTGAAAACACAAGTGGATTTTCATATAACAATTTAAAAACTGTCCGTAATCGGGTTTTAGTTAAATTATCTAATGATACCTACCCAAATATAGGAATAAATTAGGAATTGACTTATCCAAATAAGTATTCAGAATATATAATAACTTTGCTATTTCTTAGAAATAGACCGCCTTGCCTTTTCCTTACCAAAATTAGAAAAGGGCCCTAATTCATACTACGTTTACTATATTTTGTTCAACACATTTGCTCATAAGTGGCTTTTGTCTCTTTCTCTAATATAATTACAGATAAATCTGTAATTATATTAGAGAAAGAGTCAAAAGTTGTATTTGTGTTCACGATAATTTTCCTCGAATGTATTTAAAAACATCGTGTCATATATTTGTGTAAAAGTGTTATTTTTAGTCGCCGCGACTCTGACCTTCGACAGGCAACTCGCGCCAAAAGACCTTGGGAATCCTGTAAAATGATTTACCTTCCGTGTGTACTTATGTTTATGATATAAGTATATAGAAATGTACCAAATGCTTATAAAAAAAATTACAACGCGTGAGGTTTGATCAATATGCTCTCGGCTCTCTAATGGTAATGGCATCAGTGACGGTGATTATTATCACGCGATACACTCATATCACAATACGCGTCAATCGTGTATTCATAAACATTGGAAAAAAATTCATACACCATTCAATCCCACGATAATATTGGCACCCCAGAATTGTAAGTAGTATCACCATGTCAAATCGAATTACTCAACTGTAATGATCAATATACCTCATTTATATCACAATGCAAACTATTACATTGATGTAATAGTGCGCAGGCTGGTTATAAAGTGGTATTTAATCTTCGCTACTCGTGCGAAAACTCCCACGAGGAAACGTGAAATTCTGTTCTTACCGCGGGCAGATAAAAATAAATAAATGTAACATTTATACATTAATATTTTTCATTTATTAATCAAAAGTAGACCCTTCTTTCCAAACATTCTGTGAATCTTTATTATCAGTTGATCACTAAAACTTTAGACACCTAATTTCCACTAACGACTGAAGTATATCACCGAGCGGTACGCCGCCCTCATAAAATTAAACAACTAAAGTAAAAGCGAAACTCATTTCGGTTTCATTATGGGCCTCTTAAAAAAACAATAAGGTGTTAAACGGACCTTTTCCGACAAATTCAATTAAGGTGATAAAAGATAAACCACGAACTTTCCCAAACGACCCTTGGAAGTGACCTATTATACAGATTTTTGAAGATAGGTGTGAACTATGCGCAGAAGGGTATTTTTCCTTAAAACTCCGTATGATATCGAATAAAGTTTTAATGAGTTAACATTTTTCTAATAGTTAAGCAATATGTTTGACATCCGCGAACATGATGTATGAGAATGAAACATTCATTTTCCAAATGTTCAGCATAGATGATGGTTATACATACATTTTCTTAAAGTATGTAATTCAACTCATTAAGTTGCCAAGATTCGGGAGTACCTAATGAAGGTACCCCCGTATCTTGGCAATTTAAAGAGTTTATTTTTTTACTCAGAGAACAAAGGGCATCAACGAACGCTGACCTTATGGGCCAGAACTTCGTTTCCGCAAGACTAGTTTATTTAATGAATTTCGGTTGACTCGTAGATGTAAACAATCTATACATATAAAAGAAGAAGTCATGACTGACTGACTGACTCATCAACGCACATCCGAAACTGCTCGGCGTTTTTCGAAATGGCTCCCCTTAAGGGGTTAAAAGAGGGTTCCAAGTTTGTGCGGGGAGCAAATCTTTACTTTTCTTAAAAATCGATATGGGTGTCATCTTCGAGTTTCTCGGGGTGCGGATTACGAAAATGACATGCATTTTCAAATCAAAGATGGCGGACATTTATTTTTTAACCGATTTAAAAAAGGAGGAGGTTCTCAATTCGATTGTGTGTTCTTTCTTTTTTTATATATTTTTTAAAGTGTGTTACCTCAGAACTCCGTCGTTTAAGAACCGATTTGGATTTATTTTTCTTTGTTTGAAAGCATATGCTTCAAGGTTAGTCCCATTGTTACCAGAATCTAGTTCTGATTATGAGATCCATAACGAATTGAGGGAACTTCTCAAAAATTCAAGGGAAACATATAGCGATTTTAGTATTTTCGGTACTCATAAATCAAGCATTTGCATTCAGAAAGAAGCATTTGGTGAACGGGAACTGATGAAGAAGACCACAGATGGTCATCCAAAGCTCCTAGTGTTTCATGGGTGGCATTAAGATATGTCGATCAAGATACTGACGCGACAATGACGAAGTCAATTTAAATGGTCCTGATGTAATGCCACTATCAACCTGATCTGGTAATTGAAGCCGGAAAGTAGGCAACGAAACTCCGTGTAGCTTAGCCGTGTTTGAGCTTATTGAAATCATTATGATATACTCTCTGGAAATGATTCACTAAAAAGTGTGAAATAAATAAGAAATTTATTTCACACTTAATAAAGATGTTTACAACGCCTTTCTTTCTTTTAAAAACGGTTTAGCTGCAGGTCTTGATGGTCTTTCACCTCAGTATTTAAAAGACTTGACCTCCCTTTCCGTTGGTGATGCTGGTGAGCAACTTATTACTTGCCTTGCCAATCTAATAGTTTAGGTTCTAAAATCGCAATTCGGCATATTTCAGAAATATTACAACAGCTATTTGAACCAGTACAGCTAGGTTTCGGCGTTAAAGGAGGTTGCGAGGCTGCCGTACATGCCCTCCGCACCTACCTCAACCATGGCCAGTGAGGAGTGTTGCTCAAAATTGACGTTAAGAATGCTTTTAATTCCATAACTGTTTATGGAATTAAAAACATTCTAGATACCTTCCTGGCAGAGATAAAATCAAACATCCCAGAAATTTATAATTATGTACTTCAATGTTACGCGGACCCAACGAAGTTGATGTACCGGTCAAATGAATTGTCATCCAAAGTTGGCTGCCAGCAAGGCGATCCCCTGGGGCCAGCAATTTTCAGTTTGGCAATAAATCCAATCATAAAAAATTAGGCATCAAAATTTAATGTGTGGTACCTTGATGATGGGACTTTTGGAGGTGACGCTGACACCGTACTATCTGACCTTTCACTAATTATAAATAAATTTAATTCTTTTGGCCTTGAATAAATTTTAACAAATATGAACTCTATATTCCATCTAACCGCAACAACGTTATCAAAAATTCAATCTACTTTCACCAAACATAAAAATTCTGGATAAGAGTTCGCTTTTCCTCCTACAGTCCCCTATTTTTGATGAATCATATCCTGGACTTATTCAAAATTGTATTTCTAAATTCCAAAATCATTCGCGACTACTCGAAATAAGTCCTCATTATGCACTTTCTATTATTAAATTTTGCCCTTTTGTCCCAATACTTACCTATTTGCTTCGCAGCTACCCTCTTTGGAATGATCAATATCTTTTGTCACAAATAAACATTTTGATAAAAAGTAGTTTAGAATCAATCCTGAATATTCAACTCCCGCAAATTTCTAGTGTCGCGTTACCAGCTTTTTTGTCGTGCATCCATGGCTCGTCTAGTCTCGTATGTAAAATCCTTCCCACACACTATGAGACTTCAGGCTTGGAGGACGGGAAAAATGCTTGGTTGATTGCTTGCCCCGGTCAAAATTCTCCAGCACATCCAAAATATCAGAGATGCTGGGACGACATATCTTGTAAATTGACCGTCAATTATTTACTTGGCCAGTCTAGTACCGTGGAAAGAGCCAGACTGCTAGCAGCTGGTACAAGGGAAGCTGGCTACTGGCTCCATGCTCATCCATAGTCTAGTACTGGAACATTTTTAGATCCCAACACACTCCGCTTTGCAGTTTGCCTTCGCCTCGGGGTCCCGGTCTGCGCCCCACACCAATGCCCCTGCGGAAGCGACGTGAACCAGCTAGGACACCACGGACTTTCTTGCCAGAGAAGCGCCGGTCGCTTCTCCAGACATACTGCCCTCAATGATATCATCCGCCGGTCTCTTGCATCAGCGAACGTGCCTGCCATTTTAGAACCTGCGGGCATGTCGAGAAACGATGGCAAGAAACCGGACGGAATGTCCTTGATTCCGTGGAGTATGGGACGGATACTGGTGTGGGATGCTACATGTGTAGATACACTAGCCCCGTCGCATCTCCACCGAACTTCCACGAGGGCGGCGGCCGCAGCAGAGGCGACCGAACAAGCTAAAATCGGCAAATATAGCGGTCTCGGCGCCGAATACTTGTTCACCCCTTTCGGCGTCGAGACACTCGGTCCGTGGGGTCCTGACGCTCTAAGCCTCTTCAAGGGATTATCGAAGAGGCTTATTGACGCCACAGGTGACCGAAGAGCTGGCAGCTACCTCGGCCAACGAATAAGTCTGGCTATTCAAAGAGGAAATGCTGCCAGTACCTTCGGCACAATGCACATTTTTAGATTTAATTTAGTTATATATTTAGGTTTTAATTTAACGGTAATTAGATTTATTATTGTTAGTTAATATGTTTTTAATTTTACTTAGGCTTATACTAACAGATATTTTCTTCTTAATAAAATTTAATGTGAGACTTTACGCTTCTTATGGAATAATATAGATGTACCTATTTTAATTTTTGTAGTCGGTGCCATTTCGTCAACGTTATACAATTTATTTGGATGGCACTGACTTCAAAAATTAAAATAGGTACGTCTACATTGTTCAATAAGAAGCGTAAAGTCTCATATTAGAAGTAAAGCAATTATCTTTTACTTTTTAGTGTTTTGTTTTGGAGTCGGTTTTATTTTTTTATTAAAATTTTCTTACTTATCGATATCGTCGAGGTTCCCCCAGGTTCCGATTACGTAAATGACATGCATTTTCAAATCCAAGATAAAATTTTCTTACTTATCGATATCGTCGAGGTTCCTCGGGGTGCCGATTACGAAATGATGTCCGTTTTCAAATCCAAGATGGCATACATTTATTTTCTTAAAAATCAATATGGGTGTCATTTTCGAGGTTCCTCGGAGAGCCGATTACAAAAATGACATCCAAACATACCTAGAGACGTAGATACATACAAATATACGGGTCAAACTCAGAACCTCCTTTTTTGTAGACGGTTAAAAATTGCGCTTAGTACGCGGGCGATGCCGCGCGAAAAACTTTTAGTTATATAATTAGCTTCTTAAGTCTCGTACCTAACTGAGACCACTCGGCAAGCCTCGTATCTAAATATTTATATTTAGAATCTATAAAAAGGAAACTTGACATTAAAATTGGAATTTATTAATAACAGAACTTGACATTGCGATTAGAATTTAAATATTATTCGTATGCATTGTGTTCTCTTAACACTAGTAAACATTAAGTGCCCTATCTGGGTGTCATGTACTTACCAACTACCTGTAACATCTCCTGTAATGCACTTGACATAAATGTTGAATAAATAAATAAACGCAGTACTCGATTTAAAAAGTAGTCGTTACATAACGATTGCTTAAAATACTCTTAAATAAAATAAAAAAGCGAATTCTAAAGGATACTTGAAGTAATTTGGCAATATTCAATAAAAAATTGACGGACTCGATTAATAGCCTGCCGAGGCACACATACTGTGTACACAGCGGAAATAAATCTTTAAAGCAATTCAAACTCAATTACTACGGTTTACTTTAGCCTAATGGGAAAAGGTTCCCCTTTGTTATAGAGATTGATTTAATTCGATCACTTTTAAACTTCCGATGACTATTTGAATAAGGAACGTTGACAGATTGCTTAGTTCAATATAATTCTATCAAATTTTTATTATATTAATAGTACAGCTATAGGTTTTTTTAAGCGAATAAGAAAATTCGTCGCATACATTATGTAACAATATTTCAAATGTTCACTTTTTTTTGGCTTTTTATTACGGACTCATTCCCATCCCATTACATATCAATAAAACCCTATTTTGTTATCAATCATACGTACACTAAGTTTTTTTATTTTATTTTAAGTTATTCATCAGAACGTGTATGCAAAATACGTCTATATGTCTCAATCCGACCTTCAGATGAGTTGATATTAACTCCGAGGATGTTTTGAATAAACTTTAAAAATTGTTTATTTTTTCACTTCTCAATCTTATATATGCCATATTCAAAAGTGTGTCGTATTAGGCTTCTCAAGCGGGACTAAGGTATTACTTTTAGTCCCTGGGGAAAATATGGATACATATTTATGATTTGAAACACATTTTAATTTGCTGAATAAAAATTCTTGTAAATCCACTAATCACAATATACACATCGACAGTCAGTCGAAACGTTGGGTTCTTTTTGGGCACCTAAACTGATATTATTAGCAAAATACAATGAAATTATCTACAAGTATTCAATAGAAACTACAAAGTAATAAACAATAGATAACAAAGTTTATAGAACTACCCTAACTAAATATATCTAAAGTAGTAATCTTCCAAAATCTTTCCGATGCGGCAGCCAGCAGTTGCTACATTCTCCAGTTCGATGTTTATGCCTATTTTTTTGGCAGAAGAATGAGCCAGCCCCGCAATCTGCATTTGACTCCCTCAGTTTTTTTAAAGATTTTTTCTTAGTACGTGGGCGTCCGAACTCCAAGGCCCGGGTTTCAACAGCAAACACCGCAAATGGCTACCGAAACTATTTTTTTACTTCTCATGCTTGAAAAGTGTGTCATATTAGGCTTATCAAACAGGGCTAAAGTAGTATATTTAGCCCCCTAGGTAAAATTTGAATACATATTTATGATGTACAAAACATTCTAATTTGACCAATCAAAAAACTTCACCATATTAAATCCACCAATCAGAAAACGATAGCCAATCGGAACGTATTACGTCTTTTTTCGTCCCTATTTCAACTACTATGTATCTGAGTCAAAACAGTTAAAAAAAAGTTGCCGCCATATACTCAATGTATTATATTATTAATTGTGGGTGGATAATATTTGTTTATGTATTTTCTCGCAATCGAAGTAAAAAGTAGAGTGCCCATCTCTTGTTCATATGGCCTATTTTAGACCCTTGTCATGACTATCTATATCTACTATTTTATTAATTGAAAATTAAAATAGGTAACTTTTATTAGATATCAACCGACTAGAAGACAGCAATATTAAAACCGCCCAATCAGAAAACAGAATGTATTTCTCAAAATATTGAGTGTTTTTAGGGTTCCGTACCAAAATGGTAAAAAAGGAATCCTTATGGTTTCACTTTGTCTGTCTATCGGTCTGTCTGTCACATCGCTAAATATCAAAAGAACTACTTAAGCTATCGATTTCAAATTTGGAACAGTTATAAAGAAGGGTAAACTAGATGCATATAACATGTTTAATTATAATATATTTTTTTATTTTCTGTGAAAAATGACAAATAATAGGTGGTTCAAAATTTGAAAGTCTAGTGAATATGTCAAGTGGGGTGTCATATGAAAGGGCTTGTATTGTACATTCTGAAACAATTTTCAATTTTATTTTTGCGTTGAATCATTTTCGATTTATGAGGGAAAATGTAAAAAAAATACCGTTCTCCTCCCCTTATCTCCGAAGTTTACTGAGGAAAAAATATGAAATTCTCACATAATATTGACATTAATATATATTTTACAGAAAAAATATAATTATAGCACTATCTAGTTTTTCTTTTTTTTTAAGATCAAAAAACATTTCTGTACTAAGTTAGTAATTGAGAATCACCTTTGTATACATTCCTACGCGATTATTCAAAAAGTACCTTCTTTCAAATAAATATTTTTTTTTTAAATCGGTTCACGTGATAAAGAATTATCCTGGAAAAACCACCATACATACTAAGTAATTCAGTCGCTCAAATTTGGAACAATATTCGCTGATAGATGGCGCTGTACCCATGGCGTTCAATTTCTACACCATGTTGTTGAGATTTTTCTGAATTAATAGGGTTGGAACCGGTACACATCTGTGTACGGAACCCTCGATGGGCAAGTCGGAATCGCAATTTACCGGTTTTTTTTAATTAAAGAATGGTTAAAACGTCAGCTGAACGCTTTGATGCGCTAAATAGACGGTCAGTGGCGTTTGTTCGGGGTGTTTATATTTCGTATCTGTGTTAAAATAATTTATAAAAAAGCATGCCGTTAAATCGAACAATATTTTCCCCGCAAAACTTATTTTCTCGCAATCGAAGTGAAAAGTAGAATGTATAACTCTGGTCTAATAACCATATTACCTCTTGAAGAAATGAAATAACCATCTCGTAGTAATATGGTTTATTTTAGATCCTAGTTGTACAATCTACTAATATGGTCCATTTGAAACATCTTGAATATCCTAAAAAAAACCACGATTATGATGACGTTTAAAATTTCAAACAAAAACCTGACACATTTATAGTTCGAACGGAAGTATGGAATATAAACACCCATGCATGTATGTGTTATCTTAATATGTATCACTTTATATTCTCATCATCAGGCCTAATGCATCTTGACAGATTATTTAAACAGCGTCTGTATGTGTGTGTATATATCACTTTATATAAAGTACTAGTAAATTCGATGCCAAAGATACATTTGTCAACTTAACACTTAGTAATGGGGTGCAAAATTATAAAGATAAACTTTATGTCGAACGTATATCCAACGTCAAGTGCTTAAGGCTAAATGAAACGCATCAGAGACGACGCTTCTACGCTTCATCTCGTAATCTCGTACCAAAATCAAATCACGTCCGCGGCACAAACAAGTAATATAAGCGGTTTAAAAATTGCTGGGTTTTATTACCCAGTACGGCTGCCATTTCTGACGCCGGGCAAAGTTTAATTTTTATGAAAAACTTGTACCTAAGTGCCTCCTCGCCGATCCGAATAATATCGATTATTATATTATGGCCAGTGAAGATTTCATTTTTTACGACCTGGCGGATGCCGTGGATCGTTTAGGGTACGAGGGTGAAGAATTAATATTTGGTAAGTAAAACGTGTCAAATACTGGAGGTTTATCCTGCTATATGTATTGAATTAAAATCAAGCTTAGATTTTTTATTACACACGCGTTCGACCTTAGGCTTGACAGAAGTGGAAGTGAATGCGCTTGTCAATCAAGAATTGATTTAATTTCAGTACATTTAGTTCGATAGACTCCCTAATTTATGTTAATAGAAAAGTATCGTTATCATAAGTATTTCATCGTCCTATTTTTCGGATTTTCATAAAGACTCGTAAAAGCTGACCCACAGTAAAAAAATAATCTTAGACATAAGTACCCAATTTACATAAAATTCTCTACAAAAAAGGTTCAACACACTATTTCGCTAGGATGAATATTTAATGAGATTATAAAGGGGAAAGTTAATTGTAAGTGGCTTCTCATTCCATTGTTTTCCAATATTTATAAAAACAGAAAATACATAATTTATGCACTGAGCGAGCTCTAATCAACAATTCCCCGCTCGATGGGGTTGGTCAAATTTTGATTTTCGCACCCCCCTTCAGCTGTGTGGGGCTCCCCTTATAAACCTGCAAAAATATTTCAAAACTTCATAATAGTTGTTGAGTCGGGAGCATCATATAAAAAAATATGTGATTATAATTTGGCCTACGAAGTCTTAATTCAAACATTAAAGTCGAAGAGTTGCAGAAAACTATTTACAATCCAGCTGAATGGCTATAAGATTTGATTTTAGGTTTTATTGGTATCCACTATCCACTGTATAGCGCGCACTCGTTTTGACACGTTAGACTGCGCGCGTGGAAGCGAGCACGGACCCTATAACATCATATGTAATTATTTTATCATATAGCTAATTTAATAATACGTCGAATAAGATAGACCTTTTATGTAATTATCAGCCCGAAGGGCTCTAAAATAATGATGCAACTTCATCGTTAGGTTCGTTAGTGTCTGTCATTAATAGTTTTGCAAGGCATCATAACACGTATAATAATATAATTAGAACAAGCTAAAAATGCGTTGTTTAGTCGAACTCATTTTTAACCGACTTCAGTAGAGAGAAAAAGGTTCTCAGTTCCGAGTTTGAGTAGAGCAGATCCCTTTGACGTCTAACAATCGTAGGTCGAAATACATAAATACATATTATAAGGCGTCTCGCCAGTACCGCGACCAGGGACGTCGTCAGGTCCTGCTACTTTGCGACGGTGCACGCGCTCTTATCGTACGGCACCGAGCTCTGGGCCGGCGCGGCGGACTGGCACCGGGTGTTTGTACTGCAAAAGCGAGCCGTTCGGGCAATAGCGGGTGTTCCGGATGACGTCTCTGCTCGAGAGTATTTCAGACAGTATAATATCCTCACGCTACCGTGTCTACTAATCCAACAAGTAGCAATATTCACACACGCAAATAGCAAAGAGTTCGCGACAAAACAGAGGAATACAAAATACTGTCTACGTAGCAATAGGAATGCGGGCCGTTTGGCCCCCGTACCCCACAGACTAGTAAAAACTAAACGGTCAGCGTACGTTCTCGGCCCATTGGTATACGACCTGTTACCTGACAATATCAGGGATGCACCTTCCTCCCAAGTATTTAAAAATAGGCTTAAACAATGGTTGCTGCAAGCACAATTTTATGACATAACGGAATTTATTAAATAATGAAATTAATGAGTATTTATAATGTGTTAATATAATATCATGACATTGCGAATGTAAGTAAGTTCCTATATAACAATTCTAATACCTAAGTAGCCTACATTGTACAAATGTAGTGAATAAGTAAATAGATCAATGATGTATTATCCAATTAAGAATGAATTGACGTGTAACAATGTTATAAATAAATTTTCATTTTCATTTTTCATATTATATGTACATATTTTAGCGAGTTCGATTACCAGTTTAGGCAGTCAATTATTCAAAAACTCTATTTAGTAAAATGTATTGTGTGTACATTAATGTACCTTCAATATTTAAAGTACTTTCCCTACATGGTGCCATAGCCATGAATTACTAGAGATGATAGATGCTATAATTATAACTCTTGCAAATCTAACATGAGTGATGACTGATGATAATGATAACGTAACGATTTTGAGCGTGCCTAAGGTAAATGACGGAAGTTAGACACGTTACCTACATAATCAAGTCTTTATGGCTGGCTGTTACTAACGACTTATGTAACGATGCCAGAACCAAACGCGACTAGCGGCCGCTCGCGACTTCGTCCGCGTAGATTTTAGATGGTAACAAAGATACAAATGAGGTTTATTTGTTTCTGTCAGTTGTCTGATGCTATTAATCTTTTATGAAATATTACTCAAAAGAAAAAATAAATGTCCGCCATCTTGGATTTGAACATGGATGTCATTCATCCGCACGTAGAAACCTCGAAGATGACACCCATATCGATTTTGAAGAAAAATAATTGTCCACCATCTTGGATTTGCAAATGCATATCATTTTCGTAATCGGCACCCCGAGGAACCTCGAAGATGACACCTATATCGATTTTTACTAAAAAGTAAAGATTTGCTCCCCGCACAAACTTGGAACCCCCTTTTTACCCCATTAGGGAAAAAATTTAGAAAAACGCTGAAACATGTTTTGTTGTATTTAAACAGAAAGTTTGTATACGAAGTTTTAAATCTCGCACTTTTTTTTTTCATTTGCTCCCCGTATAAACTTGGAACCCCCTTTTCACCCTTTAGGGGAGCAATTTCAAAAAATCCTGAAATGTCTTTTGTTGTATTTAAACAGAGAGTCTATATACGAAGTTTTAAATCTCTCACTTCAAAAAAGATTTGGTCCCCGTACAAACTTGGAACCCCCTTTTCATCCCTTTAGAGGAGCAATTTCAAAAAACGCTAAGATAGGTTTTGTTGTATTTAAATAGAGAGTCTATGTACGAAGTTTTAAATCTCTCACTTCAAAAAAGATTTCCTCCCCGTACAAACGTGGAACCCCCTTTTCACCCCTTTAGGGGAGCAATTTAGAAAAACGCTGAAATATGTATTGTTGTATTTAAACATAGTCTATTTACGAATTTCAAATCTCTAACTTCAAAAAAGATTTGCTCCCCGTACAAATTTTGAACCCCCTTTTCACCCCTTTAGGGGATGAATTTAGAAAATCGCTAATTATAGAGTCTATATACAAAATTTCAAGTTTCTACTTCCAACAAAATTACGTTTCCCATACAAATTTTCATCCCTTGTTTTACCCCCTTAGGGGATGAATTTCGAAAAATCCTTTCTTATCCCTAGCCTACGTTATAAATGTAACCGACTGTGTAAAAATAAACTCTCTAGCGTTAGTAGTTTCGGCTGTGCGTTGATGAGTCAGTCAGTCAGGACTTCTTCTTTTATATATATAAATTAATCGAGCCCACTGACATATATATGTATCAGTCAAAATTCGAAACCTGGGTAATATTACTAATATTTTGCCAGGTTAAATTATATTCGCTTTCATATAACATAACCTTAAATGCACAAATAAGGTAAACTTCCTAGTGCTCGACACTGAACCGATACTTGACACTTTCAATCTTCATAATAATATTAGTGACGAAAAATGGGTGTCAACTATTGGGTATCTTGTTTAGGTATCAAGTCTGACACTTCAACGGTAATTTTGGAAAGGGACCTTCATTCCGACACATTTACAATGCCAGTTTTTATTCCTTACGTTGCAGACGTGTTCATTGGAAATTTAGCAAATCGAAAACGTTTGATATATTACATCGCTGAGTGCCAGTCAAAGGCAGCCCACAAATTACATCATTAGATACATGGCAACTGTATTAGCGGTATAGAAGCTACCGAAGTCATCTACCAAGCGAAGTGTGACGAAGATTCTAAGTACTTAAATGAAGCAGTCATAAGGAAAGAACCATTTCAAGTCTCAATTTGTAACAACATAAACATCTGCTAAATTTTGTCTAATATTATAAGGATTCGAACATTATTAACGTTATACGCCTTGTTTACGAGTACAAATAGAGAAGCGGATGCTAACGTTACCAAAACCGAAAATAGTTTCGTTTTATATTTAAAAAATGAAAAGTGTCTTCCATCCCCTTCATCGCTATAAATGAATACGAAAATGTCACACATAGACTAATCTTTTTGTTGCGGGACAGCGCATTCAAACCCACTTCAAAGAATAGGGGTTGCTTTGCTATTGCATATCATTTTAATTATATTGTGGTCATCTATAGCGTTAAAGACACAGCCGCTCATTTGGTTGAATTGACAGGAATAATAATTATGCTTGTCAAACACAAAAATATCTAAAACAATCTTTATCTTTCCTGATTTTTGAAATTTCTTTATACTCTCGTCTCTGCTCGTTAGGTATATTTAATCCACGATTCTCTTATATTTGTAGCCTAATCCGCCTTTTTCCCGGGAATATTATATACTAGCTTTTGCTCGCGACTTCGTCCCTGTGGGACTGTTTTATATCGTATCTCTAAATATATAGAAATCCATCCACATTTCCCTTCCCAGGGTCTCAAACTATCTCCATACCAAACTTCATCTAAATCGGTTCAGCAGTTTAAGAGTGAAGTGATAATAGACAGACAGACACATTTATATAATATGGATAGACTTGAAGTTTATCACGATTACAAATACATTGCAGGATTTAAAAGTAATTTCCATCGACACAATGTTATTTCTGCTAAAGTAATCTTCAAGTAGGTACATTTCCAATCTAATTTCAAATGCAAAGTCGCAAGATGTGTCTGAATAGGAAAATTCTGAATGCATAAGTCGAACGATAGCCGTATGCGCCAAACGCAAGCGTGTTTCTGTCGCCAATATATTATATTTCATCTGAATTCCTTTGAAATGATACATTTCGAAAAGAGTTTGCTCTGGCTTTCGCTGACAAACGAGAGAATCTTACTTTAAGGTTTATAAAAATCATTTCTATACTTCAAGTAAGATCCTTTGGTAACAATCGTAAATAGTAGGACATAATATTATTCTGAAAGTGCAAATATTGTTTACGAGAAAATGCTTGACAACAGTAAGTCCCAGTAGATGACATTTTAAGTGTCAAATATTAATAAGATATTGTCGAGCACAAGCTCGTTTACCTTACCTATCGAAAGATCATGGTGAATTCAGTTGAAACACATAATATCAAAATAAATAATGCCTTGAAAGCAAAAGGAAAATAAAAAATGCTTTGAAAGCTGAGACAGGAATACCCAATATCATTCAAGTGATCAGGGAATGCGACTATTTCTGTTAGATAATTTTCCCACAGCCTTTCGTCTACAGCTAGATTTGCTACAGTTTTCCGTCGACGGTCCCCACAGCGACAAAAACAGTGGAACGTGTAATCGACTGGAATTGAATTAAGGGTACAGTGATATACGACTAGGTTTCTACACAGGCTTACTTGACTCTCGTCAATGGATTGAAGCGATTTTTTAGTCTAATATAAGGTAGAAAATTCTTATATTGGAGATTTATAGTTAGAACATGGGGACTGACTAAATACAAAAAATTGGGAGTATCCATGCCTTAGTCACGCATTTTGTTGCATTTTATATCGCCTGCTATTTCAGTGTTACTTTAAAGAATTGTAGATTTAAAGACGGAATGAATTATTGCAGTGATAGGTTACTAGTAGGTGTATGTGTGTGGGTGATATCACCCACACACATACTTCGACCCGGTTCCCATAGTCGACTCTCAAGACAACCATGGGTAGAAAGGGCGTTATGCTATTCTAACCTAGCACCACAAGGGGAATTACTATAATATAATAATAATTTATTCAAAAATCCTTATTGCTAATGTTACATTGTGCTTTTACACATATATTACATCAAATGATACATGCTATGTAGGTACAAAGAATGGGTTTTCACGATTTCTAAACTTCAACAAGAAGTAAAAATGAGCTTTGGAAGGAAATAACCAATACATTATAATAACTTCGGCCTTATCTCATAAAAAAGATGGTGTGTGTTAATTATCAATAACTTTGTATATTGATTTTTACATAATATTTTTTTTAACCTGACTGTAGCTTTATAGGCCGGGTCCAATATAGCTATATTACATGCCATCTCTCCTATTTAAAGGTAAACTATTTTTTTACTTAATCTTATGTCGGTAAGCAACTGCTTACCTGCTTGCAGTAACTACTGCATTTTGATCTGTTGTATTCATATCCAGCAACAAAAAAAGCAATATCGTGATGTCGTAATTGCGTCGCGAATGCACCCAATCCAACATAGCCCATTTCGGAAAACGTACTTACATATTCAAATATGAACTGTAAACTATTGTTATAAGGACTAGATTGCTTGGTGGTGCTTTATGCAATGTTACGCATTCATATATCACGTAGAATCGCAGGCGAATGAGTTATTGTTTTTTATCCCATAAATAGTGGATATTGATCAATTGAAATCGGATTTTGAATTCAAATTGTCCGACAATTATATTTTTTACAATGTGTCTCCATCTTTATGTTTTATTAAAAATACCCATTTTAGCTAACTGTCATAATTGCAACTTATGAGCTTATTTATATAGTAAATATGTAAAAAAAAGTAAGTTAAAATTACAATGATGGTCTTTTTGATATTATTAACAACAAGCAATTGCGTAGACACTATTGCAATGCCTTCTCATGAACAAAATATTCATTTTGTAGCATAACAACTGCAATTTAAGAATTTTTTTATATATCTCTACTTGGAATTAAAACTATTATGCATCGCACTGAGTTGCATCAAGTTAATGTTGCTGGCTTTTACTCAGCGCTTAGCGAAATTAAAAAACTTTGCTATACGTCGCGAACGAGTCGCCGCCGCTAAGATAAATATTAACTTACATGAGTCGCTCTGACAAGTTAGAATGAATTTAAACAGAACACTTCGAATTTTGATTCTCAACGGAATGTGAGGACCGTAATGGTTTCGGCATCGCGTTAGGTACGACGTTGCATATTTACCATTAATTGCATTTATGTATACTAACGGTAAGAAAACCTAACTTTATTGACAGTTGATTTCGATCTACGAGCAGAATTTAATTTTCTTTACCGAAAATAAAATAGTTGGCAATGTTGTAGCTGACTAAATAAATAAGGAATTGAAATTGATTGAAAATAGAATATTGAATTGAAATTGATTGATTTAATTGAATTTATTGAATAGAGTAGTTAATTGTAAATTATTTTCTACCAATGAGGTATGTTCGTTAGATGTATAGTCCATAATAAGCTAATATTATAATTTGTCAACAAAGTAAAAATAGGCCTCACAGCCTCAGACCAGTTCAACACTGAAGAGCAAAGGTTCTATAAATATCATAAATTTGACCCAATTTTCTACGTGGTGAGGGAAGTTTAGGGAGGCCTCCATAAACTGGTTGTTTGCCTCAGTAACCGCACGCCACAGCCCTTGGCCCCGGGGAAATCATATATGAAACCGAGACCAAAGAAACAAAGTCTAACTTTATAACAATAAAATCGTCAAGTGTTTGTTTTGTGAATGTACTAAAACACATAAAGTTATTAGGTTCCTATCAGTTTAGTAAGGAGGTTAAACTTGGTGAACCAGCAGTTTCAAGAAAGATATGAAAATGTAATCCGACAATCCGACGTAACATAATATAATTTAAGCTGAGCTAAGAGATAGCTAAAGCATTGCCAAGGTTACCGAATTACCAGCAAATAACGTTGCATATACCGTATAGGTAATATAAATCTAGACGACAATTATTAAAAAATAAGATTTTTTTTTCCAGAATTGAGAATATGCGACATTTTTTGTCATGACGATTCCATTCAAACCAGTTTTTGGAGAGAAACAAATGTGTATATGAAAAAACACAAAAGCCAAAAATAGTTTTTAAAGTACAGCATAACAACCGAGTTCGGAACTAATTCCCGTCCCATACTAATTGAGTGTGTTATGTAATGTTACATACTATCTGCCTACTAGGCACTACCATTATATGGAAAAACGAGTAATAAATTTTTTAGGAGTGAAATATTGCTTATAGATACATAATTGTCTTTTTCTACTCGTCGACTTCAATGTTTGAATTACGATATAGTAGACTAAACTAAAATCACATACATTTCTCTATTGGTTCCCTTCAAGTGAACTCTTTTGAAATAGACCAATCACGTGTCGCCTTTTACTGTACTCTTATGAAATTGGCCAATCACGTGTCACCATTACAGTACTCTTATGAAATTGACAAATCACGTGACGCCGCGGACATAGGACAAAAGACCAACGAGCGCCCGACCCATGTGCCTAATGTTCATTGCCTCAGGACTAGGTTGTTTAATTAATTTCCGTTGACTCGTAGAAAAATTAGTGTATGCAATAGTTATATAATTAGCTTTTTAAGTCTCGAACCTTAATTAGACCACTCGGCAAGCCTCGTGGTCTAAACGCAGTTCTCGACTAAAAAAGCATACATTATATAACGATTGCATAAACTACTATTTAATTTTTTATTTATTAAAACATAAGAATCCTGAATGTGGTTTTTAATTTACCTTTAGTGAATAAAAACAATTACATACTTTCACGAAACTCAAAATTTTCAGCTCACTTATTAATTTACCTTTTCTGTCATAACTTGAAGGTTTGCTATCCATATAGTGACAACTTATTACCCCGCAAGAGGTTAGAAAAGTAAAGTATACTCCTCGGGGATAAAACAGTTTTCGTCTTGGGCGCTCTTAAATCCCTCACTACACTCAGGACTCAGTCACAACTCATTACTCCCTCGCTACGCTCGGGAGTAAAATCTGGGGTCCTTCGTTGCGTTCAGGAGATTCATTATCTCGCCCGTGACATAAAACAGTGTTTTATCCCCTTGGTGTACAATATACTACTGTAATTAGGTAATATACAATCAACGTACAATCATCTAATAAAAAAACTAATTGTTTAAATTAGAGTCAGTGGACCAGCAATCCCCTCGATGGCATCAATTAGTGCGGTGGATACTTTTAATCTCGTGAATCCTATCCCGAAACTTCCTTTTTCCGCATTTAGTAGATAAACCTACCTAAACTCAATCAAGAAAGTATACGAAAAAGTTTTATTGTGAGGAAGTTGGTTCGACATGCCAAGTTTACGTGAGGACGTGCTGGCGATGTGGATTCTAAGAAAAATAACTAAATGGTTAAAAGGGGATTTTATTTATTTATTTTAATACAGCATGTTTAACACAAAACTTTGCAGCGTATGTATACTTTTGGTTATGATATTAATTAATATTCATTGGAGTCTATGTCTATTCGGGTTTGCTTATTTTTCTAAAAGCACAAATTTGTAAAGAAGACTCTTATTTCGTGACATTGACAGTATGACATCCTGTTTTTCTTCTCGCCTCTCTTTGATCAGGTTTTCGGTCCACGCAAGGAGGTAAAACTAGCTACTGAGTTTACTGCGTAGTTACCTATTTTGGGTATGCAAGCCTGCAGATTTTGTGGTGATTATGGCTATCTATCGCAGATGGTACGAATCTCTGAAACTAACATTTAGATAATTTTCAGCTAGCCTAATCGTGGTCCATATAGCTGAGTCAGTTGGGGGCACTTTGTGCGACGGCCGCTGCTGGCGTCGCGCCAGGCTCTCGACACATCTAGTGCCCACTTTGCGACGCAGGCGAAACTATGCCCAGCGTCATGAAAACTATAAGAGGCACGGCGGAAACCTTCCATGCAACTCAACTGCAAGGCGGCTGAACTTCGTTTGAAGTGACAGGACATGTTGGGTTGGATAAGATCTGAACAGGGACAGAATTTTAAACGCAAATTAACCAACTGGTTAATAAACAATTGTTATTATAATTTTAACGACATTGATTTATTTTATTTTTATTTCGGTTTTGACTATTTATTTATAAGAATTATTATAAATTTATTCATAGTTTAATAATTGTTTAAATGTAGACAATTGTAATTACTGAATTTAATGGAATCTTAAATATTTGTGTGCCTGTACATACAGGCGAATACACTGGACAATGGAATGTATTATTACCACCTCGATTATTTTACTGTATTCTGGCAAATAAATACGATTGATTGATTGATTTATTGATTGATTGGTTCGGTGTCTGTGTTATAGAGCAGCACAACATTTGTTTGATCCTCTCTTTGCAAGTACCTTTTTATATTGCCGGTGTTGACAGGAGCCTATTGGAACCGCTTTATCGTTTCAATAGGCACATGTCAACTCCATCGTGTTTTATCATCGCGCTGCTAACACCCAAGTCATTATAGCGACCTGCATTTTTTTCTATTTAAAATTTGGATTATACATATTATTATCGACATAAAGAATTAACGCGGACGGTGGACATAGTCAATTTCACCAGATATCAAATCGTAGAAGAAAAAAACAAAAAATGTACCAGTGATCTTCACTGACACAGTAATTGGCACTTTTAGTCTAAGAGATTCACTTTTAGTCTAGATCTAATTAAAAAGTTATAGAGGTGCTGAATAGGGTATCAGTTAATGGAGTTAAGATATCAAACATTGGAATTTTAACCTTAACTTTTTCATAATTTACATTTATAAAAAGTTTATTATGTAAGAGTTAGTAGATTTGCGTTATAAAAATCCAAAATGTTAATGATTGCAGACAAAGATTTTCTACGATGTGTTTATCTACAAATTCTACATTGATAAATAACAAGCATTCACTAAATTCTCCGAAGCACAAAAGTAAACCCGCTGAGAAACAATGATCAGGAGATCATCATAAAACGATGTCATGAACCGCTCGCTTCGGTATGGACAGCGCTTAAACTGTATAGCAGACCGATAAGCTCAAGTATTTAGTCGTAAAACGTTAATGACGTCCCCTAGAGTATTCTGTCGTCAACCAAGTTTACACATATACGGTAAAAACTCCTTTATGACTTCGCGACATCGTTATAGTTATTTGAAAGAGTTGTTTAAACGGGTCTAACGCGATATTTATGTATTTACCTTTGCGGTGCAACCCGATTCGAAACGTAGGTAAAAATTATAAATACATAAATATCGCGTTAGGCCCGTTTAAACAAATATTTTAAGTATGTGTACAAAACGCGAAAGTATAAAATGTTGCATCATTATAGTTCTTTATTCTATAAATGAAAGCTGACTTGACTTTAATAATTCCTCAATGCATGATACTCCAAATTAATAGTAAATAAATTATTGCAGAGGCCAAGAAAAACCAATTTTTGGCTGTTTGCAGTGACGTACCTAGTCAAAACATGTTAATAACTAGCTGTGAACTGTAGACCTTGTGAGTGACTTTTTCTTTAACACGTTCACTGTCCCCATACAAAACGATCCAATAATGTCACAAGTCCAACTGACAGTTGGATTGTGCATCCTGTATCGGAACGTGACTCAATAGTGGGAGCATGGACTCCTGAAAAAAGGTGCATGACCCCACGTTGGGGGCATCCGGACGGGGAACGTGTTAATTTTCAATAATCGCATCTACCCAGATTAAAGATTTATATAGTTATTGAACAAAGTTTCTCAAAAATCGGTTGATAATGCGACGTAAAAGCCATACGAAGCCGCCGGATAAACTAAAGTATTTTTGCCCAAGCTAAAACGAAGACACTTTGCTGACAGTAATTTGAATACAGCAATGGAGTTTTATAAACTTTATGATATAGGTAATTGTGATTTTCATTTCTTAAAGTCTGCTGTAAATATATAGTCACTTTTCAGACTGTTATTGCGACAGTAAGGCGATATTTTTCGAGCATATTTTTTTTTTCATATACATATAATCATAAACCTTTAGACTAACGTTTTGTATATATCGAAAATGATTAATGAATACATACAAAATCATCCAATAACTTTTATTGAGAACAGCTGAAGAAAAAATAGATAACTTTGACTATGAAAGAAATGTGCAATTCATTTACCCGCATTCTTGGCTTTATGCTCATTTTACTTAACAAAAGAACCTTTTTCGTGCTTGGTCACAATATAAACTACAACTTATATAATACGCCCAATCAGTGGGGCAATAATAACAAGGAATAAAAGCGGTGAAAGATAAATAAGGCACCTCTAATAACTAGCATTAGTTATTACTATCCCCTCACACGGAAATACGCGAGTGATGCGGAATAGCCAACTAATTCTATAGCTCGTTAGACGCCGTGCAGGGTCCCCACAGTATACAGAATATTAGCCAAGTACGCGTAGCTACTATAATTTACCATAGCTTTTTTGGAGTGGTCCATATTATACTTATTATAGAGTTCAAAACTGTTGCCGGTTTTTTATTAAGTATTGTTTTTAAGAAATATTTTTTTGAATCTTATCTTTGACATCTTACCACACGTTTGAAGGGATTAATAGGATCGTGCCTTCCTCCGCGAAACAAAAAAACATCAACTTGACACTTAAATATTTCTATAGAGATCCTATATGTGTGCCACCGAGAGGTATGGAAAGTTTTATGCAGATAAATTGATAATTTGTTTAAAATGGCTGACGGTTTACCATAAATTACCTCCTTACGGTAATGGTTTTTCTGACGTAATTGGGCAGAACTGTCATATCGAATCGGTCGTGCTCGATAAAAAAAGTGAAATTATGACAGGGACAACAAATAGTATGTAACTCTGTCGCTCTTATACAAATATACATATATCCGTCTAGCTAGGTTGTGGTATTATTATTTGCGTGTCGCATCTGGTAAGTCTGTGACTTGACAGCTGACAGATGTCAAATGTGGCAGTTACATCTATGACTGATTTGACATCTGTTCATTCCTCTTGCCGCTTCTGCTAAACTGGACTCGAGCACATCTCCATGGTGTTCAAATACCCTATCGCGCTAGGAACGAAAGAGAACGTTCCATATGCGGCGAGCGCGTGCGAGCACGATGTCATGATTGGCTGTCAAACGTCGGTTTTCTTAGAAGAAAACCTTCTGTACTCAAGTACCTACTATTAATTATTCAGTGCTAATACTCTTGTTTACAAATTCGGAGGGTCTAAATTGTAAGCAAGTACCTACTTATATTGAATGAAAAGTGAGTTGTTACTGTTGTTAGAGAACTTGCGCTAATATGAAGAGTCTCGTTACCAAGGAGTTGCTAGGAGCAGGCAAGTGGTCGCCGAATCGTCTGTGTTCTTGGATTTAACGCCTCGCTCACAGGGAAGGGGAACTAATAAGTGACTGCTGCGCCATTTACTGAGCTCTGATAATTACAATACTTTATGTGAACTATGCGAAACTCATTTTAATTGTCTCTAAGTATTAAAACATCTGAGAAACTACAATTAATAAAATCTTCATTAGAGATAACAGAGATTTCATAAAAGCATTTACATATTTTAAAATGATTTTGTAGTAAATACCTATTCAATACTGTTTTTGTAATCTGAGCGTTTTTGGAAATTGCTCCCCTAAAGGGGTGAAAAGAACCCCCTTTTTAAGTTTGTACGAGGAGGATTTTTTTTTCAAGTGAGAGATTTAAAACTTCGTATATAGACTCTCTGTTTAAATACAACAAAACATATTTCAGCGTTTTTCGGAAATTGCGCCCACAAAGAAGTGAAAAGGGGGTTCCAAGTTTGTACGGGGAGCAAATCTTTTTTGAAGTGAGAGATTTAAAACTTCGTATATAGACTCTCTGTCTACATACAACAGATCGTGTTTCAGCGGATTTCGAAATTGCTCCCCTACAGGAGTGAAAAGGGGGTTCTATGTTTGCGCGAGGAGCAAATCTTTACTATTCTTAAATATCGATATGGGTGACATCTTCGAGATTCCGCGGGGAGCCGATTCCGAAAATGACATCCATACATACCTACATACTTAGGTAGATACAAACATACGGGTCAAACTGAGAACCTCCTTTTTAGTAGATGATTAAAATTTACGCTTAGTACGCGGGCGAAGCCGCGGGAAAAAGCTAGTACCACGTATTTGACGACTATGATTAAATTTAAGACAATACTAAGATTTCAACAACTGGATTTACTATAAAAAAAATACAAAGTTTAAATACTTATAAGATATTGAATAGACTTCTCAAAATGCTCTTTTAACATTAGTCGTTTAAAAACGACACAGAAAGTTAAGCGAAGCGTATGTTTACCACAAATTTTCTGCACTAGGGAACATTCCATCACATCCTTAGGAGCTTATCTGGGGTAACGGCTTCTGTAAAGGAAGGACGTTGGGGGATTATCAATTTCTTACTTGATTGGGCCGCCTGATGGCGTTACGGCGGGACAAAGGACGACCGAAATGAGAAAACAAAACAATGTCTACAGACACGTGTAACGTGACGTCACGATTTACACGTGTTTCAGATCACTACGCGAGGTATATACGTTCATAAATACTTATAATTACAACATTATACATGTCTTGGAACTTATCACATTGCGCTTTTATTATCTAAGGTATTTATTAAGGTGAATAATTCCCCAAAAGTAATAAACAAACGTTATCAGCCAACTTGCAAATTGAAATACGAAAACAAAGACTTCGGTAAGCGTATCGTATTCCCGAAAACAACGCCAAAACATAAACAACCCGAGACACGTACATTGTTCCGGCTTCAGTTAAAACTCGTGGCATAGAATATCAAAGCCAAAAATAAAACACACAAATAACTGAAACAAGCGAGTGAAATAGACATCTAGTTCCAATACAAAAAACTATATGAAGTTGATGAAGTATATCAGTCACTCCTCTCTTTCATTCTGTATACCTACCAATTACATGTTAATCGTTTCACATTCGGACTTCAATAAAGTCTATTCTTTGTTGATAGAAATTGGTGCTTATGTTTACACTGAGATAATAATCTCTTTCACTTGAAAAAAAACACAACTTCAATTTAATACTTCGCCAAATCACTCCGAGAGCAGAAAACACCGAAAAGCCAATTTTTGGAATCGGTTTTTATTTCCTATATTTTTTTTATTTCGGTCACACTTTTTAGTAAGACTGAAATTTAAAAAATCCAGTACCAGACCAAAGTGGATCTCATGACAATTCCAATAAGCTAAAACACGGTACAGTTACACCTTTTTATTACGGATTTCCGTTGTCTACCTTCCGGCTTCAATTACCAGATCAGGTTGATGGTAACATTACATCAGGACTATTTAAATTGGCTTCATCATAGCCGCTTCAGTATCTTAATCGAAATATCTTAGCGCTAACCATGAAACACTAGGGGTTTTGGATGACCATCCGTGGTCTTTTTATCAATTCCTGTACACTAAATGCTATTTTCTGAATGCAAATACTCGATATGTTACCGAAAATACTAAAATCGATATATATTTTCCTAGATTTTTGAGGAGTTCCCTCGATTCAGAAGTAAATGATAACAATGGGACCAATCTGGAAGCATATGCTTTCAAACAAAGACAAAGAAATAATTTTCCAAATCTGTTCATAAATGGCGAAGTAATCGCGTAAAAAACATACAACAAAAAATAGAAAAAAAAATACAGGCGAATTGAGAACCTCCTCCTTTTTTGAAGTCGGTTAATAAAATAACCTGCTGGGCAGAGATATTAAAATATAATTAAAGAGTTCACTCGTGTCTTTAAAATCGACATTTTTGAACCCGGTACACGGCTCTTAAAAATGCGGCACGTTTTTAGCACTCGTTTTTAATATGTCTGAAAGTCACGGATGTTTTCTGTATAAAATGTTATTCATTACGCCCAAATCGATTTTTTTATAAAAGATGTTGTAACTAAAGCTAACAGAACTACAACGCTTCATATTCACTATCAAAATGAAATAGCCTCTAGTTACGCAGACTTACTAAAAGGGCGCACCCGTGCTCAAACGGTCATATTATGTTGATACACACTTAAAACTTAACTTCTACGCGTCAAAGCAAGTGATTTTAAACTAAACCCTTTCACAACTTACATAGAATTCAAATTTCTATACATTCAGCGCAGTATGAAGTGGTCGGTTTACTGATATTAATATCTGTACGATCTAGATAGGACGCAAGTTTGGAGTAATGATGGTTTATGGTCGGATCTTCGGATAGAGGATGCCCTTTACGTCGTCACTGTATGTACCGTAATGTAATCTGAGATAACAAACACCAACAGGATTTATAGACGACGAAAATATCAAATGAAAGATTACGAGTATTTCACACATTAAATTTCCGCATGACTATTTTAGAACGCTCTTCGAGAAACTTGGATACGTATAAATTAGGATTTCCCTGTAATTATTATAGCTTCAGGATTTGTTGTTGGCTGTTAAATTAAAACCAGAACATCGATTTCAGACATACCCATGTAACACATTCAGATTTCAATGTGTTCCAGGCTATCGCAATAAACGATCATGCCTAACGCTGTTAAATCAAATTGTAATACCTCAGAATTATGCCCACTTAATCTTACGCACTTTTATTAAATAAGTCATGTTTCATATAGCGTGCGAACAAATACTTACAAAGAGATTCAAATAAACACATGGCTTATTTCCTACTTAGCGGATCCGCAGTAACAGACTGATGCCCACATTATTACGCCTTAGGTTTGTCGAAATATTGTATTTTTTCCCCTGTTATTATGTCGATCCAGGTCTATACGAAAAAAGTAAAGGGAATAACATTTAACGAGACAATATGGGTACCAGTAGAGGATTTTTACTTTACAGTCTAGGTATTTATAGTGAAATACATACCTACATCATTTTTGTTGAAATATGCTATCATTTTGGGTAAAATGAAGAATTAGGGTACATTTATAATTTTGAAAATTAATTTAATAAAAACACGAACAGTATAATTATTTTTTTCAATTAAAAAAGTCGAATGTGGATATTTTTTTATAATCCCCTTTTTAAAACTTAATAACATACGAGGTTCGACGACCGGTTTAGCCTAGTATTTAGTGACCTTTCAAAGCTGACAGTCCAGCTAATTGATTACGTAACGTGTCAAACTTACGCTAGGTAAATCTGTCATTTTTAGTATGGAAAATGACATTTTCATCTACCTTACGCCTGTTTCGAATCCCGTTCATGGCAAATATTGGTGAGGTGAGCATGAATATTTATATATTTCTTTTTCTCAAACATGGAATGAAATATTGAGGTTATGTGCCTTATAATAATAGGCTGCGAAGTGTCACGTTTCGAGTGCGGCTAGCCGAGAGGCCTTTTAAGGAATTTCATACAAAGTTGGAGGCCTGCAAGATGCGCTTTTTTAATTTCCATTCCACATTTATTTCAGACACAGCATGACGGCGTTCAGCCATAAGCAATTATTTGCTTTTTGGTTCGTCATGACATTCTGCCACTACGATTATTAAAAAAATAAAATAAACGATGTTTGCTATATTTTGCTGGTTTATTTATATAAAATCGATATGAACATAATAAATAACACATTATTAACACAGTGGAAGAATTTTAATTGGAAATTTAAGTATAAAAATACACGTTTAAAATATTTCATCTAAATATTAGCGGTAAAAATGTCTACTCAAACCGTGAAGGTATTTTTTTAAATAATTTTGGAGGCAAAATTGTTTTTTATTTTCATTTTGTAATTGGATTTATGCGTTGTTGAATTTGTTACCTATTTATATATGAGCAAAATATGAGTTCGGACGCCGATGACAACAGAGAGGCTACCGCGAAACGAAAACGAACGAAGTTCGAATTCTCCCTCTCTGTCGCACGAATTTGCAAGTGCGACATCCCTGTCTGACTGACTTCGTTCGTTTTCGATTCGCGGTAGCCCCTCAGCGATGAAAAAAAGAGGTTATGATTTTTGATAATTAACAAGAATGGCAAGCCGTCAGTGTCGTTCCATAGGATAGGTCGATCCTAACATTTCGTCCAGAAACGTGCTTCGTACATTTTAGTATATTTCTGTAGTAGTAGTGTTTTATATTGATATTCGAGTTGGAAATTGCACGAAATAAATAGTAATATATATGTGTTAGTTATATTTTTGTCTTATTTACTGTTAGTTTCTTTAGAAATTAAAGTTTGATTTCTTGGAGTTTTGTTTTATTTTATTTCATTGCATGTTTGAGAAAAGCACTATACATACCTCGGCGTGAAAAGGGGTTGCCAACCTCGTAACTATCCGGCTATATGTACTCGGCCGGCAACCCCTTATTTCCCGGCCTCTGTAGTATTGTACTATTGTTTTATAGATGACTCGGTACAAAAACGTCTCATGCATTATGGACCTATAGTTATTTCTAAAAATTGCTCTCCTTTTTGATGCCAACGGCATTTTGTGAGCCATTTTGGCAACATAACTTTTCCGAAGTAAAAAAGCCTACTGAATCGGATTCCAAATGTTGCCAAGCCGAATTTTGATCCTTTGCTCAAAATCAAGATGGCGGATTTCAAATAAAAAATCCGTAAATATAACTCGAATCTGGTCGAGTGCGGTGTTGGTATAAGTTTCGGAGGTCGCTAAACTCAATTTTGATAACCATAACTCATTTCCGAACCAACCGCAAAATTAAGTTGGATTTAATAGGAAAAAGAAGGAATAGTCAAAAATTAATCTGATTTATCAATATATTATTATTTGTTTGTAAATTATACGCAAGAATAAACATTTATCACCAAATTTCAAGTTCATACATCAATGGGAAGTTAAATAATTCTTCGGGACAAAAGTTTGTAAAAGCTTTTTTTTCGTTTTTTTACAAATTTTTGCAAGCCTTTAGCTGTTTGGAAGCCCCCTTAAAAATATTTAGACCGACTTTTGTTTAGTAAAATTGAGTTCAGCGACTCCCGGAACCCATTCCAGGACACCCCACTGGATTAGATTCCAGTTATAATACAATTTTTCAAGTTTAGGCCCGATTTTGCGCGCTATCTTGTTTGCATCCACTTCCGGTATCTGGACCGACTTCTGGTAATCAAAATCCAGTTCACCGACCCCCAAATCCTATTCAAGGATACCTCACACGACCAGATTCGAGTTACAATATGGATTTTTTAGATTTTTTCACCACCTTGGCCGTCATTTTGAATATTGAGCAAAGGAGCCCAAATTCGGCTTGGCCAACATTCAGAATGGGATTCAGCAGGCTTTTTTACTTCGAAAAAGTCATTTTTCCAAAACGGCTCACAAAATGCCGTTCAATTTTAAATACTTAATATCATAAACTACCCGTCTATTGAGATAATTGGAGCGTGTTGGCCAGACGACGAGATTTGTGACACATGTCTGTGTTCAAAGGTTTCGGAGGAAGTCTGACTTATGTGGTATTTATAATACGTCACGTAACGTCAACTACCATCAACTCTATGAAAACCGGAGGACTAGGATCTCAGGTTGAACAGACTAGAACCCTCCCCGCGCCTTGCCCCTGCGGGCTTGTTCGGAGTCGCCATCGTTGTCTTCTCTGGGGTACGACATCATATTATTATTCATTCATATTCATATTTTATTGGTAATATTCAAGTACATGTCAAAAATTACATTAAGTAGGTATATAATACATTAATTACATTGTTGTTACCCTCATATAGTTTTACATTTGTAGTCATAATACTCATAATAATTTTTGTCAAATAGAAAATAACTCATTATGGTCGTAAAACGCCTGTTCGATAAGCCATTTTTTAAGTCTTTTTTAAATATTAGCGCACTTTGTGCAGCGACAACATCATCTGGCAGGTGATTATACACTCTGAGGCCCATGCACAAACGTGGCCACATGAGCTTTTGGGTTTTCGCGAGTCTGTGCGGCACTAGGGGAAATTTTTCCGCAAGCGCGATACGGATCGCGTCGGATCACGCACATATTTCACAATGAACCGTGTCCAAATCAAAAATCGTTGAAAGTATTTATTAATTCTCACCACCTCAATTGTTTTCAGAATTTTAAACTTCATAGTTTGGAAATTAGAGGGAGGGGGGCACTTTTTACGACTTCGACAGCTAATATCTCAACAACGGTTGACTTATATGGAAAAGTATTTTAGAAACCTCAATGTCATTTTTTACGGCCTATCCAAATATATCCCACACGCCTATGTGCTTTGATTTTTTTTCCAACCCCTGATTACATGTATGGAATACCCCCCTAATTTAATACTTTTTTCGTATTTTTGCATCATTTTTATGTAGCGGTTCATAGAATACACCTTCCGGACAGACATGACGAAATTATAAGGGTTCTGTTTTTGCCATTTTGGCTACGGGACCCTAAAAAGGGGGATTTATAGCTAACAGTAGAGATAACATAAGAAGAAATGATTTTATTTACCTTTGATTTTATTCATCTAACTTTGTCGAAATCCACCTCCTATCAAAATTTACAAATCATATTACACCTCCTTTCAACACAAAATGCGAACTTAAGTATAATTTTAATGTCTGATAGAAAATGTGTAATAATTAATTGAATTGACAAACAATAAAATTTTTGAGAAACCTTAAAGAAGCCATATGATTCTAGCATCCCGATAGGAGGGCTAGTAAATATAGTTAGGTAGGTAAGTACTCAACGCCATCCCGCCATCAAAACCTCTAACCTAAAAAATACACATCGCAAAAAATGCTCTCAATTTTCCTTACCAATTAAAATTAACAAGGACATCACTCACATAGAACCGAGATGATACTCGGGGCGACGATTACAAACCGACCAACAATGCCAAAAATATGTCGCAGGCAAATAATGTTGAACTCACCCCTAGTTGTAACCAAGATTAAATATTTGTGTTTTACTTTGATCTTAAAATAAAGCACTGTAAGCACTGTAAAGTTAGGTTATCCCATTATACGGTTGAAATCTAAATGAATAAAAAGCTCCGCACCCTCATGAAATCAATTGGAGAAATGGCGAATATTTTCATTCATTTACAAAAGAAAAACTAAAAGAAAGTGAACGTTCTTAAGGAAAATTAGGTTTATTCTTTATTTTTAGACATCTTTATGGACTTACGTTTTTCTATGTAGAGTCGAATAATCTACTTATTATTTTCTGGTGAATATATTGGATATCTATGTATAAATAAATAAAGAGAAAGGTATGTTGTGTTCATACTTTAGCTGTTAGGTAGGAATTGTTGTTATATATTAACGCCGGAGTGAACAATCTATGGGCCTGGCCACATTACCACGGCGCGGCGTTGTTAACGTAAAACGACGCGGCGCCGTAGTGCCGTACCGCATTACGGTGCCGCGCTGCCGCGTCACCGCACGGCGTCGGCAAGCAAACGTCACAAATACCTTTATTCCTAAAATAGGTATTCAAAACTTGATACAGACATTCTTCCGGTAATCATAAAATAAATGGTCAATTATTTATTTTCTCTTGAAATTACTCCAATCATGATTCTAATTAAATAAATAAATAATAAATATTTCTGGACAAACTTACACAAATCGACCTAGTCCCAAACTAAGCAAAGCTTGTACTATATGGGTACCAGGCGACGATATTAGCTACTTATACTTAAATACATATAAAACATCCAAGACTAAGGAACAAAACCGGCCAAGTGCGAGTCGTACTCGCGCACGAAGGGTTTCGTACCACTATGTATAAAAACGGCAACGAAATCACGTTTGTTGTATGGGAGCCCCTTAAATATTTTTTTATTCTGTTTTTTTTAGTATTTGCTGTTATAACGGCAAGAGAAATACATCACCTGTGAAAATTTCAACTGCCTAACTACCACGGTTCATGAGATACAGCCTGATGTCAGATGGCCAGACGGTCGGACGGACAGTGAAGTCTTAGTAATAGGATCCCGTTTTACCCTTTGGGTACGAAACCCTAAAAACATTTGAAACAAAGGGTTATCTAGAACACTTTTGACGACGCTGCGCCCTAGGAGAACACGGCGTCGTGGGACGACGCGGCACCGTACCGTGAATCCGCTCAGCATGATACAGCACCGTGTATCTGCACAACGCGGCGACGTGCCGCACTACGGTATTTACTTACGCGTTTCACGTTAACGATGCCATGCCGTGGTAATGTTCCGTCCCTAAACGGGCTAAAAATTATTTATTCAGAGTGATTCGGCATGATTCGCTAGTATTTGGAAAATAAGCCGTATTCCGGCTTTGTTACGTCAAAAGGCGTTAAGAGGTCCTTTGTAAATTGCTTTCAAATTTTTTATATTATTTTTTCTTTGTCTCGGATCCGCCACGAATAAGCGAGCGACTGTTAAATAAAACATCTGACCCGTGAAATAATAGCTTCAGTAATTTTTGGCCTTCATTTTAATGTTATTTTATCGGCACGTATTAAAGGACCTCTCATAGTAATTTGCTAATTAGTAACCGTTCTATCGAATATTTTGACAACATAGCTCGCAAAGTATGAAATATTATCATTTACTCTCTAGCTAGATGCTGCGGGCAAAAAACGACTTCCTGTCTGTTCTGTTGTCATCGCTTTTCATATAATTCATCTGACATGCCAAACGCCTGCTGATGATGGGAAATAGTATATTATGCAACTGGTGTATAAGAAGGGTATAAAAAGGCTAGTGGTGTGGGTTGCGATGTGAGCCTTGGCGAACCTTTTTATACCAGTTATACACCGTTGCATACAATACTTTGTCTACGACTCATTTCAAATAAAAAGTAACTGCCTATTTTTCAAACTTTTCATGCGCCATATTTCCCTTAGTAATTGTACAACTTACCTACGCAATTTCTCCAATAATGCTATATAACTTCTTCGTGGATTTTTAAAAGAATCAACGTACCTACACATTTTCTTCATGAACACAAAAAAAAACCGTTTTATTTAAGTAATATAATCATATATCAGCTTGAATGTTTTCGTTTTCAATTAGGCATTTGGTGGGAAATCAAAAATATGACACTTTGTTTGTTTTGGTTTGTTTTTTTTTAATTTGCTAGACTTGGCATCCGACCTAAACTGAATTCAAATCCGGATCGAATCTTAACTGTTTCGTTTTCATAAATATGTCCGAAAATAGATAAAACTTGTTAAACAACACAAAAAAGATGATAAATGTAAGTATTTATATTAGTAAATAGTGTATTATGCATTAATTAATACATAAAAATTATAGCAAAGTTGCGTTAAGTTGGCAGCACTGATTTTAATCATAAAAGTTTCACTTGAACCACGGCCGTTTATCTTCATAGAACGAAATTTGACCGTCAGTCTGTGGTACCGCTGGTCTCGTTGACAGCTGTGTTGTGATTGGCTATTGCTTTGGCTATTGCTTTTTTATTGTAAGCCATCTTTGTTTGTTTACACAATAAAGTGTTTATCAAGTAGTGGAGTCGCAGTGCTTTATTCCGCTTTATTTTGTGATAATTATGCCAGTGCCGTAGCAAAATGTACGAGTGTTGTGTATGTAAAACTTTGCGAAAGGATTTTTAAATTATATCGTTTTCCATCCTCTGAGAAGACTCAAAAAGTGGTTGTTTTGCGAGAAACATTTTGAAAATAAGTATATTTCGCCCACGATAGGACGCCTCAAAATAATATTAAGCTATTTTCTCGAGGTGAAATATCTAGTGGACAACATTAAGTATTTTATTTATATCATTATAAAATTCGCAATAACGAATTGGTGCAACAATATAAATAAGATATTAACCCTTTACCAGACCGCGAAAAACAACAAGCCAACAAAACGCAAACAACAGTGTGTCTTAATAAGTTATTGATATAGATTTGCAACCATATTGAATGTCTAGTACAAAATATATTTACAAAAGTTGGATATGTTCCTGTAAACCAGAAAAAAATGTGGGATACGGTATTCCCATTGCCTGCCTGAGTAATGAACTGGCATATTCAATTTAGTGTAATTATATTTCTTTGTCAGGCAAAGGGTGATACGTCTCCCACATAGTACATTGCATATAGTAGTCCGGTTTCAACTCCAAATCTCCATCAACACATCAAATATATCAATCACTAGTAATAGGTTGAACACAGTAACAATTTTATTACTTACCTGAAATGACAAGACAATTAATCGGGCTATCGGCAGAATAGTTCCTACCTAGTCAAACTGTAATAAGGCAATGGGATAGTGTCATCCCACATCCTAATTCTGGTCATATTACAACAATATATTAATATTTACCAAAGTATAGGATTACATTACCTTACAACACTCAAAATATCAAAAAATTGTCAGACCTACGTGCTTTTATTTCGCTGAAATTAAGTAAAGCGTTATTATATTTTGTTACAAATCACTCAAATTTCTGTTCAAGTGAATTCCAACGGCTGCCAAAGATACATTATTGGATTTAGCTGTGTGCTGTCAATGAAGATCATGATATCAAATTTTCAGGATTCATACAATGTTTTATAGGAGATGGAGTTGAAACCGGGCCATGGCAAACGATATGCTATGTGGGAGACATATATCCCTTAACCTGGTAAAGGGTTAAAGGGCACAGATATAGCGCATATACAAAACCGGACTCTGTAATGCTGCAGAAAACATATGATAAACACAAAAAGAAATTGCAAAATAAATTATTTAATAAATAAAATGTTGTTTCATTTCATTAATCAACTAAGATACGGAACTACAAAGTTCACGGTGTTTCAATTGAACACAAGTTTCATCTCAATGGAAACTGGTGTTCAATTGAAATGCCGCGAACTTGTACACAAAATTAAATTCAATGAGCGTTGGATGCACACCTTACGCTCCTTTGCCACGGTCAAATGAAAAATTAAAAAAGACAAAGAAACGTCAGTCAAGACCAGCGGTACAGATTAAATATACTTTGCTACGGTCAATTTTTTGTTCCCGAGTCGGCGGTCTGAACACTTCCTAGTCTGTGACTTGAACGCACCAAAGAATGACTACTAAACATAGTATTTGTAGTAGTCTGTGGCACCCAACTCTGCTTTAATTTTTCATTAAAGTAGGGTAAGGAGTGTGTTTTTGGGCAATAGACTAGATAGACTTTTTACAGAAGAAATAAAGGATATATTTATATTAGAGTTCATGATTGCGTAAGTCGCGAAAAACAGTTCAGGAGTAGAAAAAAAACATTATTGACCGTCTCCGCCGGGCAATGCTAATAATATTCGTAGGATTCGTGTTTAAAACACACTTGAAACAAATTGAAGTAAAGCCAAACACATGAGTGCAATGATATTTTGCTTCAACTGAATCGTCATGTGAAGAGTTTTTAAACAATGAGCTTGTTTTTAACCGATTTCAAAAATAGGAGGAGATTCTCAATTCATCTGTATTTTTTTGTATTCTTGTTAGGCGATTACTCCGTCAATTATAAATTGATTTTAATGATTATTTTTATTAGGTAGGGTATATTTTAGATGAAGCCTCATAATATACATTTTATCGAAATTGATTCAGCACTTTTGGGGAATTAATATCTTTATTGAGTTATAAGCGGTATTAATAGTTAAATAACAATACCTAAAATAATATTAAAACTAACTTAAATCTAAAACAGGCCCTTGAGGTATTGTACCGAAGATGCTGGCGGCATTTCCCCGCTGCGCTGCATCGCAATGTGCGAGCCGTTGTGCGAGGAAGTCGCCATCTACCTACGTCAACGAGACGCTTCACGATTTCAGTAAATAACTTGTGCGCGCTGGGAATCCACGGATTTATTGAAAAAAAAAAAAATATATATATATATATATATATATATGACGCTAGTTTATGGTTTAATTAAAAATTAACTTGTTAATAAACACTTACTTAATATTTCATTTTCATTTGCCAAAAAAAGATGACGTTTTACTTTGTGATTTAATTAAAAATTTACTTTTTTAATTAAAACGTTTACTTAATGTTTTGTTTTTATTCGGTAAATAAATAGCTAAGGTATTAAGTTGGTAAGTTAAGGTAAATACCATGCACGAAAATGTTACTTCGTCTAACTGAAACAGATTTTTTTCCACGAATGCAGTTTCAGAACGTCCCTTTAAAAAATTGCGGGAATAAATTGTTTTCAATTGTTATTTTCTTCCGTCTTGCACTACAAATGTTAATTAGCTATTGATTCCCTCCCTACACTGAAGATTCTAACCCTTTTTTATTTTAGTATCTTTCATATGTTCGGGAATCAAAATCATATTGTCCGACCGAAACACGTTTTTTTGCAGAAACCGAAACCGAAGTTTCGGCTTTGGCTCTAGTTTCGGCCGAAACCGAAACCGAAACTTTTATAGACGTGTGAAAATCGTCAAATAAAGTGTCAGTGGTCCATTTTTTCTAGACATATAAACAATGTAACTAGGGATTGCAATCCGGTATTATTCTCAATCCGGCTAGATTTCACTATATCCTGGTGGCTCGAGCCGGTTCAGCCAAATTGCAGCCGCAATGCAAACTTTGCAGCCGTGAATAACACAAATCTTTTCACCTCACTAGAGCGAGAACAAAAAGATCAAGTTTTTTTTGGTCCTCTTCTTCCTAGCGTTTATTCCAGTAATGTTGCATCCTAAATACAGTTGGATGCCCGGGGTCCACTACCTAATCCCGAGATTTGATATAAGTAGGTAGTTTTTTTAACACAATATAAAATTATTGTTGCTGGACTGTCTGGACTGGCCTTTACATGTTATTATGTTTAAAAAAGTTACAAATAGCACGTTCGGATTTCAAATATTCTTTGCACTCTTGTGGATAAAATGCAGTTTTGCTATCTGTTTTAAATAATAAAAAAGGGCTTTCCGAGCTAGTGAGGTGAAATCAAGTTTTCCATAGTCCGGCTGGCCGGACTACACAACCGTTCCACGATTAAGGAGGGTAATAAATAACCATAAAAGAATTTGACTAGTTTGTTGATAAATGTTTCATACGATCTCCGAATTTTTGAATATATTTAGTATATTTAGTATTAAGTACATATTGTACACCTCTCTCAGGACATGAAGACCTGTAAATTTCATTGACATTAAACCTGCCATTTGTACAACTTCTGTATTTTGTCAAATTAAATAAATAAATAAACCGTTTTAACATCTTTGTAACTCATAACCATGCAATACTTGCTAGATAGAGTTGCTAGTGACATCTACGAAATTCTTCAAGAACCAGTAATGAAATAGCATCTGAAAAGGCAACAAAAAGCTATAGCCAGGGAAGTATGCATTCAGATTATTTTACAGGCCGCTAGGTGGCACCACTTTAATGTTGCCCTTCAGGAGCCTGATACTTCAAGGTAACGTCAAAAATGCACCAGGTGGCGTTAGTGGTAAAATGCAACGATTATAAAAGTTGTTATAATGATTTTGGTTTGTTTTTGTTCCGAGATGCAATAAGAGGGTAAGTAATCTTTTTTACTTTTTTCCTGGCTAGTTGCGAGCAAAGACTACAACATGGTTGGAAGGTTCACAAGTGGACCCGGTAGAAGGTGCTGCCATCAGGCTTTCAAGACTAAAAAAAGTCTAGAAAAATAATGGCATTCGGGCAGGACGCCTGTTTGATTTGTGTGCGTAAGTGGGTCCATAGATTAAACAGTTTATAACCATGGTAAGTAAGATGGACAAAGAAGGCGGAGTATGGCTTTTAAGGTCTAATCTAAAAATCATAGAAAGCTTATTTAAAATTTATTGAATACTTACTTTCGGAGATTATCCCAATCCACAAAATCAGTAACTTAAACATTAGGTGCATTGTACTTTTTAGGTGTATGATAGATACTACGTAGATTTAGATGTTTACTCATACCTACTGGTATAACCTATTATAAGTCCTCGCTGCACTATATACTCCGAAGTGTATTGTACAGTTGTATTAGCGAACTCTAATCAAGTTGGAAGGCATTATGTTTGCATCGGTATGCCTCAGGCGCTACAATCGGTTCGCTGATGGGCTGGGATCAGTTTACGGGCTCTTTGCTAAATCAATTCCTTTTGTAGTATCGGACATAGCCAATCTCGACTAATATTATGAATAGGTAACGTTTGTTTGATTGTAGCTTTGTAAGTTGATCCCCAGAACTACTCAACTGATTTCAAAAAATATTTCAATTGGAAATATTGTAAAATAAACATTCAGGATGAACATATAGGGTAAAATAGTTTATCTCGCGGCTTTCGCTTTATACACTATACTTACATAATTTACCATGTGTAACTTACTGATACTGTGTAGCTGAATCTTTCCACAATCTTTCTGAATTATGTATTTAATGATATTTTCTTACTGGTTTTTCTTACCTATAAATTCATTGCGTCTAAACTTCATGCGTCACTGATTTTTAAATACCGCTAACCATAGAGTTCACAGATCCGCAAAGCACGGAGTCTGAATAGTATCGCAGTATGAATACTTAAATGACGAATTTTGGAGATAGCTACTCTTTACATTTGTGATAGTCTGGTTAATAAAGTTAGAAAAAAGCAACACTTCTAAAAAAATCCACGTGGGGCACCACTGTATAATGTGATAATAGTACATTACTACAGAGGCCGGGAAGTAAGAGGTTGCCGGCCGAGTACATATAGCCGGATAGTTACGAGGTTGGCAACCCCTTTTCACGCCGAGGTATGTATAGTGCTTTTCTCAAATATGCAATGAAATAAGGGTGGATTGCAAAAAAATTGTACGTAACGCATAGGAATATTCACAAAAATGTTAAACAAAGGAAGTAATTGAAAGCTATTTTGTATGGGAAAAAAATTGTGTAACGTCACACAACGTGACACAATGTAACAAAAACTTGTCAGAAATTCGTATTAAAAAATACTGTAAGAAATTCTAGCAATTGTATATGCCAAGCCGTTTACCTATTAATTCCACCATCCAACTATGTAAATACAGTAATAAGAAACAATAAGATTACCTATTTTAGGCATAACACAAAATTGACCAATATTTGCGTAAAAATGCTCCGTTTCCCTTTATCGTACCACTACACAAAAACGAATAGGGCTATCGACAAATTCGCTTGTGTTAGTAGTAGACTACTTATAGCCAGAGATAAAACTGCTGTGGCTACGTTAATTATCTACGTTTAAATGCAGAATACAGCGGACGTAATACAAAGGAACGAAATCTTTCCCCGAACTTTGAAATTTTTTTTTTGATATAGTATATTTGTTCTAGAAACCTGACAAACTATTTTCTATATATTCCTGTTGTACTCAATGGGACCCTAAATAAATTTCTTGGCCCGGGCTGTCAATCAATCAAAGTTATGATTTTTTGAATACCCTCTGTTACACAAAGGACATATGAAATTTGTATGGGAGCAGAAATACACTTTTTTGGAAATTGAGATTTTTTATAAATGTGTCCAATTTATGCTATAAAACTTTATAAATACTAGAAAACTATGAGTTGGACAACGTGAAAACAAAAACGAAAAATATGGTACTCTAATACTTATTTTTTTACAGATTTTTGAATTAGGAGGACATTTTGTTTTTTGGAATGTACATTTTTTTTGCAATTCACCCATAAATTAAAAAAACTTCAAGAAATAACTTTAATTTCTAAAGAAACTAAAATTACATGAGACAAAAGCCGGCAGGTATAAATCATCGTCCGAAACATGTGAAGATCATGTTACATTAGAAAACGTACGCTCAATAATTCGTGATGAGCTGCAAATCAATCTGAACTATTCTCTGGCGTCATTGATTAGTCGCACTATCACAGAAAGCATTGCGGTGATCAATGATAGAAATGAACAAGTTTTAAAAGATATGAGTAAGCTTATTGAAGCCCTTCATGTAAAGGTAAATTCGTTGGAGGGGAAGCTGCTGATGAATTCATGCAAACCACCTGAATATTCTGAAAGCAAACAAGGGACGTGCTCAGTACGAAAAGAATCCCCTTTACATTTGGATGCACCGAAGATACTGGAGCGGGAGGATAAGACTGTCAAGCCTCCCCCGGCGCAGCATCACGTCACGCCTGCTAGCGCCCCTCCAGTCATGATTTCCGAAGGTTCAAAAACTACTACAATGCCATATTCACAAATCCTAACCACCAACAAACCTAAGGCAACCGTATCTAAAGGTAATATCCCAAAGAAAAATAAAGATAACAATGTTAGGTCAGCTCCTGGTTCACTGCGGTCAACGGAACCAGTTAAGATAAGAGACAGCCTGCCATCGTCACCTTCAGCAGCTGGGCCACCATCTGCAAATAGGAAGACAGCCGCTGCCAGTGAGGGATGTAAGGTAGCGTCTGAACTGACTGGGCCTGGGACTGATGGGATAGCGGTCAGGAACAGCGGCAGCGGCGGAGACTCCAGCAGCGGTGACTACGGGCAGGGCCATGGCCGGGGGCGCGCAGCATACAGAAATGACAATGTCGGCGTGCGCCGTGGTACGGCTGCGCCAGGCACTACTTCACTGTGCGCTGCAGAGCGCATGCGTCATCTGCATCTCTACGACGTGCTGAAGGGGACTCCGGTGGAACAAGTTCGTTGTCATCTTACCACAATCTGCGGTTCTGACGTGTGCACGGTTGAAGTACTCAAATCTCGTGGGAACTATGCGTCGTTTAAGCTTGGAGTGCCGAGTAAGTACAGTGAGTTAATACTGTCTCCCAATAACTGGGCTGAAGACATTTGTATAAAACCTTGGCGGCAGAACTTTCGTGGAGGCCACGGGGACGGGCGCGTCAGCGGCTCTTCCCCGATTTAAAACGTTACATTTCTACTACCAAAATGTGCGTGGTTTGCGATCTAAGACAGATATGTTTCACAGTAACGTAACCCAGTGTAATTTTGATATTATTGCACTAACTGAAACTTTTTTGACAAGCTCCGTGTGCGACGGCGAGCTCTTCCCCAGTGGGTGGACTGTGGCGCGCCGGGACCGTGCGGGGGACGCCGGCTGGGGTGGAGTGCTGCTCGCCGCGCGCGAGTGCTACTCTTTACGTGTTCTTCATGACATTGATGGCCTTACGCCGGATAAGGAATTGTTATTTGCCATTATTACTTATAAGAATTTGAAATGTCTGTGTTGTGTTGTTTATCTACCTCCTTGCTATAATGAGGAGCAGTATATGAATGTATTGACATGTATTGAGAATGCTGTGTGTAAATATCCTGACCTACATTTTTTACTGCTCGGTGATTTCAATCTTAACTCATGTAATTCCAATGTAAAAGCCAACTTTGACATTTTCTGTAATTTTTGTAAGTTAGGTCAATATAATAATATCAAAAATAGCCATGGGGGTATTTTGGACCTCGTACTGAGTGATTGTGACAGGTTGACCGTATTTAGTAGTGCTGAGCTGCTAGTGCCAATGGACGCGTACCACCCCCCTCTTGTCGTGTCGGCATGGTGGCCGTGCGGTCCGCCGCCGCTGCCCCCGAGGGCTCCGCGCCCGCGCGACGCGTGTTGTCCGGACTGGGACTGGCGTAAGGCTGACTATGAGGCGCTCTATCCGGCCCTGGCTGCCATTGATTGGGCCGATCTACTGGTTGCCACTGAAGTTGACAGTGCTACGAAGATTTTTTATGAGAAGCTTTACTCCTGCATAAGTCAATTCGTTCCCTTAAGAAACCGTCATAGAGTTGATTCCAAATACGTTTATCCGAAATGGTACACACCAGAAATAATTCGTAATATCAAATTAAAATATTATCATTTAAAAAGGTTTAGACAAGAGGAGAAGGATTACAATATACACATGTTTAAGTACTACAGGACAAATGTAAAAAACTTAATTAGTAAAGCTCACAAACTGTACATACAGACTGTGCAAAATCATATTATTAGTTGCCCGGTAAAATTCTGGGAATATGTCAAAGAAAAAAAAAGGGAAAGACAGCACCGAGATAAATCTTTTACTTTCGAGGGCCGAAATGTAAGCGGGCAAGACGCGGCGGACGCCTTCGCTAAATACTTCAGTTCGGTGTTCCAGCAGGACAGGCCGCGCTTGGACGCTGAAGCTGCGGCGCGTGTAGCCCACTCCTCGGGTGACTCTCGGTCGGTCTCGATCCCCTCCATTACTGAGGGTGACTTTAGAGCGGCAATGCAAAAACTCAAACCGCGGTCTTCTGGAGGGCCTGATGGTATCCCGGTATTTTTGGCCAAGGACTGTGCTTCCGTCTTGATAACTCCCTTGTTGTACGTTTTTAACCTCTCGCTCAAACAATCCGTCTATCCTAGTCGTTGGAAAAAATCCAGAGTAACGCCAGTTCCCAAAGGAGGATCCGATATGGACGTTACCTCTTTTAGACCCATAGCAGTTCTATCTGTATTTGGTAAATTATTTGAGATGACCCTTAACCGGCACATAAGTCAACAGGTATCTGATCGTTTGCACCCCAGTCAGCACGGTTTTCGCAAAGCACGATCTACCACCACAAATCTAGTTGCCCTCGCGGACTACATCTGCAAAGAGATGGACGCTGGACGCCAGGTCGACGCTGCGTATTTCGACTTTAAGAAAGCATTCGACCTGGTCGATAACGAAATCTTGCTGGGAAAGCTTGCATTACTGGGCTTCACGCCAAAGCTTCTAAGTTTCTTTGCTAGTTACTTGAGTGAACGGCAGCAGTACGTCAGGGTAGGCGGCTTCGAGTCAAACGATTACTGCACGCTGTCTGGGGTAAGTCAGGGTAGTTCTCTGGGGCCTACACTGTTTCTTTTAATGATTAACGATTTGCCTGACACAATTAGCTCAGCTGAGTGTCTGCTTTTTGCGGACGATTTAAAGTTGCTGCTCGGCATCAGTAGTGTGGCAGATAGCGCTGCGTTACAGAGCGACATAAATGTGGCAGCTGAGTGGAGTGTTGCAAACCGTCTGCCTTTTAATGCAGCAAAATGCAAGGTCATAACTTTCTCACGTAAGCGTTCGCCACTTTTGACCGATTACGGCCTGGGGGACACTTGTTTGGAAAGAGTAGAAGAAATCAGTGACCTAGGTTTAGTTTTAGATATGAAACTTGATTTTCATAAGCATGTAATTAATATTTGCAAAAACGCTAGCAAAACACTAGGTTTCATCATGAGGGTGTCGAAGCAATTTCACGTCAGAATCGCTGTGGTTTTGTACAGTGCCTATGTCCGCAGTAGGTTGGAATACGGGGCTGTTGTGTGGGATCCCTACGAAGATAAGTACTCTCTGTTGGTGGAAAGAGTGCAGCGTAAATTCGCCCGCTGGTTATACCGCAGAGCCTACGGGTATTACCCATACATGTACCCATCATTGTTTGTCTCCGGGATGGTTGGGCTAGACACTCTTAGCATGAGGAGGAAGTTGTTGCTGTTAGTCCACTATCTTTCTGTTGTCCATCACAGAGTGGACAGCCCGGCTGTGCTGGAGAGGATCGGGTTGGTGGTTCCGACGAGGATCCCCCAGGATTCGGATGGCATGGCTGTGGCGCCGCGCCGCCGGCCGGGCCTGCTGCAGCGTGTGTCCGCTCGCACGTGTCACGCTAGACACGCTCCTACCACGCGTGCAATATCTTTGTTATGCCTAATGCTCACTCAGCACGAGGACGCTGACATGTTTGCTGATCGCTTTTCTCATTTGTGCCGTATTGCTAAGCAGTTTCTTGACGATTTAAATTAATTTTTATTTTAGTATATGGTATAATTTTTATGGATTCTATAATTTTGAATGTACTCAATTTGACGACTTTTCTATTTGACATGTATATATATATTTTTTTTTTCTGTTTATTGCTATTTAATAATTTATCGTGTAAGTGCTTTGGTGCTATTGCTGTAAACTTACATTGTATTTAATTGAATAAATGAAATTAATTTATTATTGTAGCTTAAACTTGATTTTTCTAATTTAATTTGACGTGTTTGACATAGATTTTAATTTTTGCTAACAATATTATATTTATAATTTATAGGTACTTGACATTTGTAACTTGACTGTATGTTTGACATAGATTTTTATTGTATTTTTTTAATTAATTTTAAATTCAATTAGTTGGTGTTATCTGATGAGTAAGTTATGATCGTTTCTTGATATTATTGACTGTTGCCTAACATGTAAGTGCTTTGGTGTCATGCACTGTAAACTTATTATGTATTAACTGAATAAATAAATAAAATAAAAATAAATAAAATAAAATAAAATATAACTAACACATATAACTATTTATTTCGTTCAATTTCCAACTCGAATTAAATATAAAACACTACTACTACAAAAATATATTAAAATGTACGAAAGCACGTTTCTGAACGAAACGTTAGGATCGACCTATCCTATGGAACGACAACTGACATCTTGTCATTATTTTTAATTGTCAAAAATTATAACTTCTTTTAATTTTTTATGTATGCTTATCTCTAGATGGGTAAATAATAGTAACTTATTTAAGAAAGCAATTTAGCATTATAGTCTAAACTGTTGACGAATTAAAACACCAAAACACGATCATCACGATGCATTTCGGGCTGTAAGATGCTTATTATACAAAACATTAAAGATAAGCATGACTTCTAAAACGCAAACAAACAGATTATTTAATAATTTAAATAGGTAACAAAATCAACTTTGCCTCCAAAATGATTTAAAAAGTACCTTCACGGTTTGAGTAGATATTTTTACCGCTAATATTTAGATGAAATATTTTAAATGTATATTTTTGTAGTTAAATTTGCAATTAAAATTATTGGAGTGTGTTAATAATGTGTTATTTATTATGTTCATATCGATTTTATATAAATAAAATAGCAAAATGTAGCAAACATCGTTTTTTTTTAATAATCGTCGTGGCAGAATGTCATGACGAACCAAAAAACAAATAATTGCTTATGGCTGAATGCCGTGATGCTGTGTCACAAATAAATGTGGAATGGAAATTAAAAAAGAGCATCTTGCAGGCCTAGGCCTCCAACTTTGTATGAAATTTCTTTAAAGGCCTCTCGCCTAGCCGCACCCGAAACGTGACACTTCGCAGCCTATAAGGAACATAACCTGATATTTCATTGCATGTTTGAGAAAAAAAAAAGATATTTGGGCAACAAAACAAAATGTTCGCACTACATTCTAGCGGAATAATATACTACGATACGATTTGCTGCTGTATCCTGTTTCTGACCTGTAAAGGTTCAAGCAATGTTTGTCTCCATTGACACGGCAATTAGGTGTAGTTTGACACATTTGACTTAGATATTATACTTGCCATTTAAAAAGTTTTAAATAAATCTCAGTCTCAATTTTCATTAGCACGACTCTACCTAGATTTTCTTGCCTCTACAGCTTCACAATATTCGTGAACACGTTTGGTATTATTTGGTGGTTTAGCGCATTTGTGGACGCGGCTTCAAATTACAGTGCTCTTATTTTAATGTAATTTCTTATTATGTCGTAAGTTTAGAAACTGTTCACAGCTCAGGGTCTAGGAATTGAAAAAAAAAACGCTTATTAGGGTACAAGTAGAGAAAACAAAGTAAGAAACCGGAATTCATATTTTAATCAGCCTACGAGTATCTCTCTCTGCTGGGCACAGGGCTCCTCTCCTCCTCAGTGTAATAGATATATTGCATTGTAACTCTAACATACTTAGTTACCTACGTATATATACATATAGTTGTAATGGAAACCTACACAAACTAATCACGGAACTCGTGCGGGGCTGTCGCTCTGAAAATACGATTTATTCCAGATACCGCGAGACTACGTGTAGGTATGATTGAGTCGAAGATTGAACGTGAACTGCGGACTAACTTCTATATGGCGTGAACGGCTCGAAAATTTGCACTTGTCCGCGACTTCGTCTTTTCAACTATGGTATTACTCAATTAGTAGGATTATATTCGGTAAGCACATATACGTATATCATAAAATGTTACTTTGCCTTTTTACCCACGACGGAACGGAGAAGGTATATGCGTTTAGGGTGAGAGGTTGTTACAATGAGATAAGATGATTACCCTTGTTGTGCCCGACTTCCCCCTTTTTTCCCTTGGAGGTCGTAGTTGGCTATGGGAACCGGGTTATATCGTCGGTAACAAAGGTAAATACATACCACCTTTGTTACCGACGATTAAAAAAATCTTTTAAATATGTGTGAGAGTTTAAAATGTTATATTAATTACTGATATAATTAAGTGTTGATATCGCGTTAGACCCGTTGAAACAAATCTTTGTTCATTTCTCATGCTCGTATAATTGTTCTTTATGTCGAGAGAAGGCTGCATAAAATGGCTCGTTTTATGCTCTTGTTGTACAATTTACTATAAGTATGAGTGTGTATTAATACGTTTTAAGTCCGCCCTTTGTACTAGTTTGTTTAATTGTGCGATAAAGTTCATTTTCCTCAAATACAAGTAGCCACTACTGTACCAAAATTACCAGTTTAATCTATTAATAAATCTATAGAAACCTCGATGCATGCATGTCGAAAATTCAGAGCCAAAAAAACGAATCCAGACGCATGAAACCATGTTGACAGTCTAGCCTCGCCTACGGGACGATTTTCGTCAATCTTTCAGACAAAGCTGAGGGTGAATAGTAAAGAACCAGTGACACTTGAGCGTTTTTTCATCAACCCATGAGACACCAGTGCGCTTTCAAACTCACCTTTTGAGATCCCCTGCAAGATTAGGCACCGGTTTTATGGTGTGACCGTAGGGTGGGGCACATGTTTTTTATTGACGTTTTACATTTTTATTTCACAGTTTACAGCGACAAAATCTCACGAGAATCATTTGCGAAATGCGACCAGCAGAGGAGAATAGACGGATATCCGCCGCAAGTATACTAAGGATTCCTAAAATAATCCATTTTATAAGATAATTTGTTTAGCTAAATATACAAGGTGTCCCATCCCATGGCTATTCCACATTCAGGTGAAGTACCTTAAATATTGAAGATAAAATTGAGATTTCACTGAAAGGAGACTTAGGTTTAGGTTTAAAGACATTTATTCTCATATAAGATCTACAATCACTTCCATGAGAACATGGTTATAGACAAATACATGTATTCGACTTGGTTGTTGCCACCGCAAGAATGCAAAATCATATTTAAGGTAGACAACACATATAGTAGTATAAAGTAATAAAAAAAAATTAAAACAATAGTAATAACAGGAATTAAGTCATGCAAAATATTGAAACAATACAGGTAGGTAGTGCACTAATTATAGACAAACTTATTCACCCATTTAGATTCATTCATATTCTCGAATAAAATCTTTAAAATCGTGTGTCCAGGTCTATATATTACGCCTACCTCGAGAGAATATTTTTCTAGTTGTATCCATAGGTAATTGATTCCTTCCTCATACTTGGATTCTGACAAACTATGTTTAGAGTTCTTGTGGATGTATGTTGATACCCCGCCTCCGCTAATATCGGTTCTGATATTGTAATAGTGTGTAGTTTGGGATTTGAAGTTGTGAAGCTTGTGCGTCCGTATGAACCCAAGTTTCTGTAAGTAGAATGGCATGTACAGTATTTGGTATTGCTCTCAAGATGCATTTCAGTTCGTCCAGTTTGCCTTTTTTACATATGCTTCTAGCATTGAGGTAAAGGAAGGTGAATCGGGACTTGTTTTTTGGTCGTAGTTATCTCGTATTTCATAAAAATTTCCGACATCATTGTGAATAGTTGTATTTACTGTTTGTAGTTTTTTGGATCAGTCTTAACTATTTTCGGCATTCCCTTAACGTATCTGATCGTTAATTCCTTCTCACCATTTCCTTCACGGCGTTTAAGTTCGTCTCTAAGCCTTTTCAGATAGCTCTGCTGGGCTGGAGTTTGATCAGAGTAAATTTTGATATTATCCGGTGATCTGTTTTTGTTACGAAGTAGCATTTTAGCAGGCTCTGGTGCATCAAAACATATTTTGACACTACGTATCTTTCCTGGACAATACTTACCTATTCTAAAAAGTTTCGTGTGTTTTGGAATGTTAGTGTTTATTGTAGCAATACATTTCAGGACTTCAGTCTCATCTGCGGTCATTCTTTCTTCTGCAGTAGACGAGTTAGGTTCTGGTATGCCCACTAATACAACATGTTTCTCTCTGTTGTTACGGTCCTGCATTTCTCGAATTATTTGTTCTCCAATATGTGGCTGACTTTCTAGCTCAAGAGGTGCTATTCCACAGGATTGTTTGACGATGTTAAGATCAGATTCAAGCAGTTTTAATTTTTCTTCCCCCATTGAAATAGATTCTTCTAACCTCGTGATGTGGCTTTTTATATTCCTCTGCTCGGTCAGCACGATAGACGTTGTTGTTTTAATATCATTTATTTGTACCATAACTCCATCAACTTGCTCTCCGAGAGCTTTTGTACTTTGTTCATTAGATGATTTTATGTCCGTAATTTGAACTTTTATTTCGGCAATATTATCTTGCATTTTTTGCATTATCTGTTCATTGGAATCGACATACCTTTCCAATAAAGTACTTATACGGGACATCTCTGATCGTATTTCTTTTACTTCATTATAGCAGGTACAGGTGCAATCGCTATCGGAAGGCTTTTTGCGTTTTCGTAGTGTAATGTTTGGATCCGTAGTAGTGTTGCTCAATTTTGTTAGGTCAGGTTGCGATCCAGCGGCTCGAGGCCCTGCCGCCGTTGTCGCAGCGCAAGCTGTTTTTGTTGGTGATCTCTGGACGCTCATATTTGTAATGGAAGGTAATTAGCTGTTAGGTCCACAAACGAGTGATAGTGTATGTTTACTCAGTATTTAGCATAAAGTAATATTAAAATACATATTTCTGCAGCGTGCTACACTAGTGCAGAGTGTAGTTTTTAGGTTTTAAAATAGATATAAACTTAATAAAGTCTTAATAGTCACAAGCTGGTAGTGAGTAGATGAGTTGTGCGCGTTCACAATTTCTTGATAAGCGATTTCGATCTGAACGCAGCAGTAATTACGGTCCTAGCGCACTATTGTTGTTCGGTGCAACGATCAGTAGCAGGTTGATGAGTCACGCCCTCCGGGCCGCCGATGCAGCTTAGAACATTACTTATGTGTCGTAGGTCAGTTACGCGAATTTAATTAAATCGCGGTTGGTGTAAAATGGCTTGTATCTTCCAAAGTCCATGATGGATTTCCACAGAGTAAAAAAATTTCAATTATGCACTTTCACTAGGTTCCATTGTAGTTGTTTTAGTCACTAGTAATTCACTGTTTACCACTTTTTAGATAATAATTTTACGGAGCGGCACTAGCGTACGTGTTGTCGTTAAAAGGTCGAACGGCTCTTTCTTCATTTAATTAAACATAATAATTATACTCTCTTTCACAGATTTTGAAAAATTTACTGTGTACGATATCAGAAAGATGTCAGCTGTCAGTGTCAACTGTCATTCTCTATTGGCGCGGAATGCAAATACTCCCACGCATACTACTATACTGCGCAAATGTAATACTGTCATTATTCCATCTAGTGAGGAAATTTACCATTCAAAAGCATCGAAGTTGGTTAATTCCCTAATCTAACTGCTTAACTTAAACTAAAAACTAAGGCTGAGCATACATAATTTTTAGAATATCGATAACTACCTAGCTCGTCGACTCGACCCACCACTACCCAGTCGTTACAGTACATCATCGCTAGTGCCGCCCCGCCACTCAACGCCGCGATGATTCAGCATTTTCAATCCACTCTTTCATTCCTCTTTCATTCTTTCGCGTGAATTCGACGCTTTGGAACGCAACCGCAACACGTACGTCACAGAAACCATTTGGTACAAGCATTCATGGTTGAAACGTAGATTTAAGTGTGGAATAAGGTATTACTCTCAAGCTTCCTATTTAAATAATGCTGACGTCAGGTTAAAAACGAATTGTTTTGCAATTAACTTATTTCCTGTTACATAAATTAAAATTGAAGTGGGTATTTAGACCACAAAAAACAAGTTGGTTACGATAAAAATAAACTGTTATATATTGATATTCTTACTAATTAGAGACCTTTATTTTCAAATTCAAATTTGTAACACGCCGGCCTGCCTCTGATTTTCATACAATGTGCTTGTTTTCTGCAGTTTAAAACTGTTCCAATATATAGAAGACCCAAATCAACCGAACTATGTTCGGTCTTGGCAGTCACGTACGGTATTGTACCACCACCATCAAATTTATCTGTATTTTGCAGGGAACAAAAAAATCTAAACATGCACTCTAACTCCTTGACAATAGAGTCGTGTTTATATATTTCTGAGCACCTTGTCCGCTCCGTTATATGTGATGGCGAGTGTACGTGCTTATTAGGGGAGTTAAAAACCTGTTAAACTTGGTTTGTCGATAATCGATAGCGGGTAGGGATAACTTAAGCAGATATACTTACTCGTATAAGTAACTACCTCGTTGTACTACACTCGTATTAGTACATACCTACCCATAACACAATAACAATAGCCATTGGGCTTATTACGGGGCTAGTTCGATTTGTGCTATAATCGTATTATCGTTCGAGTTCGGAAACGGTCAAGTGTGAGTCTGACTCGCGCGACCAAGAATTCCGAAACAATAACTGACCGAGCGATCAAAGCGAGCGAAGCGTCTCCGTTTCAACTTGGGCAAACATGCTTTCGTATTTCGTCCAGCGGATATCGCATTCCGCAGTCGGTTCTCGTGAATTTTTTTGAGCAGGTTCTATAATTATACTAAAAAAATCCACAGGTATACCTATGGATTTTTTGTCGACTCAGTTTACGGAAAATACTCACAAAGAAAGAATACTTTAAAAATATCTTATCTTCGAGGTTTCTAAAATTAAACTACACAGATTGTCCACTTTTCAAGGCTATTTAACATTTGCAGCGAATTATTGTAATTATCATAGCACGAAATTGCGAAAGTTTCACACAAACCAAAAGGCAAAATGGCTACATTGGGACTGTTTTGTGATGTTAACTTAACTTTGTTAGTACTGGAAAGTTTCTGACCAAGCTGTTTAGTTTCCGGATACAAAGTCTATTAGTTCAACTACCGCTTTAAACTGCTTGTAAAATGCGTTCTCATCTATCAGAGTCGCTTAAGTAATAAAAGCAAGTAGGAAAAAAACGAGAGATTTATCCTGGATTTGCATGAAACCGACTTTAATAAGCAATAAAATATTCATAAAAATGTTTAATAAGAGTCAACATCAATCAACAAGCAACGCAAAGCCGGTGAAAAATGGTAAGCGTCATTAAAAACGTAGAAAGAACTTCAAGCGAGCGTAATTACTGTATTGAGTTGCATCAATCATTCCGTACTGGTCACTGCCCTATTATGTTTGCTATTACTACCTAGCTATAAATCAATTAGTTTAAAGTAGGTACTTGACGTCTCAGGCAATTTAATAAATGAGTTAGGAGGGTTTACATATCAAGAAGGTTATTTTAAACGTTTCTCGTTCTTCAAACATTCGTGTGTCCTATTCTATTTGTTGTAAGCAATAAAATGCCGGTTGTACAAATATGGAATCTTGGAACAATTGGAATATAGAGTCCGGGTAATGAAAGATGAGAATGAAAAATCGCGGCACATTTTAAAACTCAGAGTGTGGTATCTATATATATTAAAACGATTTTATACATTTATCTGTACATAGTACAATACAAACTTATATTATAAACTGTCTATGCCTTGCGAATTCGTCCGCTTGACACAAGTGACTTTGACCGAATCATGAGTTAAAAAGTACCCTAATTGTTACTCCATGTTACGAGTATAACCGATCCCCATATCAAAATTTATGCCAAATAAAAATATTAAGTTAATCTGACATAAGTCCGCGCATAATTTTATTATACTCGTCGTATTAGATAATGAGTAGCGACGAGTGTAGGATAAACGTATTCACAACGATATTTCAGAAAACAATGACGTTTGACACTTCAGTTAGTGTTGTCAAATAAAAGTTCCATAAAAAACTCATTCTCATCTCCAGACTCTAAATACCTACGTAATGCACTCTACTGTATCACAATTTTACTCTTATAAAAGCTAAGGTACTGTAGATACTCAAATACACATGTTAACAACCAATATCTAACCATCTCCCAAAGGGGCAGTGATGAATAACCTAAATTATGCAAGAGCACGTCAAAGGGTAAGCCAGGCTACGGTGCATTGACGTTCAATAGGAGGGCTAATCCATTAAATTATGCTTTACACCATTACCATATAACTATAGAGCAAGCTCGAAGAATCTGTTCAAGACATACGTTATTCGTTCCAATTTCGATTTGATTTCAATATGATTTGCATAGGGTTAGTAACCTATCATAACCCCTTTTTTAGGGTTCCGTAGTAAACAAGGAACCCTTATAGTTTCGCCATGCCCGTCCGTCCGTCCCCCGTTTTTCTCAGTAACCGTTAGTACTAGAAAGCTGTAATTTGACATGAGTATACATATCAATGACGCCGACAAAACGGTAGAATAAAATCATATTATTTTTGGGTACTTCCCCTATATGTAAAGTGGTGGTGCAATTTTTTTTTCTTCCAAACCCTGTCGTTGGATAGCTCTTTCAAAAATATTATAAGATTTTTAAAAGCATTTTTTGATTCAAGAATCGGTTGGCGTGATATTAAGCTTTGAAGTGATAATTTCTGCTATGGTCTAGTGTCCCCTGCCAGCTAAACGGTGGCTACTAGGCATGTGAAAAAAGTCATGGTAGTAGTATATACGATTAATTTCAAAGAAAAACTATCACAGCTAAGTAGGCATTACCGTAAAGGGCAAAAATATGTTAACAACACAACATCTCAAAAGAGTACATCATCAGTACTAAGATCAGTAAAAACCCTTCTACGGGTTCGTAATTCCGCATATGACCGATGACGTGATGGACGGGCAAATACGGAACCCTACACTGTGCGTGGCCGGACACGCACTTGGCCGGTTTTTACCATACCAATTTCAAGTTCAAAAGCTTTACAATTTATTGATACTTCTTCTAATATTTTAAAATCCAAACTGTAGACAATTAGACATGGGAAAAAACGGATTTGGACAAACGAAAAAAAAATGCAACTATTCTTGTCGGTTTGGTTTTGACATAATTACAAACAGACTTTCATTTGTAGTCTGTCAGATATGTAACGTTTTCACGGTACCCTTCCACGAGCGCACTGCAGCTTTAGGGTCAGAACGCAAAACAAGGTGTGAAATCTAAATATGACTACCTGACAAAAGCGCTATATTTACTTAGACAGAAACCGGGGTTACCAGAATTGGCTCTTGGCAGACCTCGGCAAAAGCCTCACTATGCCAACCACCTAGTCAGGCAACTCCTTACTTTCCGCGCCTAGGCAGGTAAATACTTTTGATATAAAGAAACAAAAAAATTGCTTAAAGTAGTGTGTTTTATTAAATCTTCCTTTGTAACGTAAAACGCGAAAGTAAATTTTATTGTTATTTACAACACGGCAATGTTTTGTCAATTATTTTTTGCATGCCACATTATGGCGGATCACACATTCATAACAAATATAAAATGTCACACACGTCTAATCTCACTGACATGTAATCTTAACACACATGTATATTCTTGCAAAATAAATCATTTCATTGGTGTTGGCTATCCTCACTCGGTTCTCTCATATATTTATGAAATAACGCCAACACTGGCATATTTCAGTTATTTTTATTTGAGTAGCTCTTTAGAGCGTTCTATGGCTTTTTTACGTACGGTGACTGACGACATGTTCGGTTGGGCGACACGGGACGCGCGCTATATGGCGACTCGACTATAGCGTAGTGAATCGACGTTTCAGTACGTACTATAAAAGAATACAAATATTTAAAAAGATCAGTCGTTTGTTTTGCGACGTGCATATAGTGTCTTCGCTATACCGCCTCAATAGGGCAGGGCTTACTGAGCGCTACTGGAACGACCTTTCTTCAAAGTTGTCCCAAAGAAAATAACACTCGTAGCATAAAGTCTAAATTCTTACTTACAAATTCCTTTGTAAAATACTTAAGAAGGAATTGAGATTTTTATGTATTTTGACATGAGTTTTCGACAAAACATGTCACGTAGTTATTATGATTTGAAATTATGGTCAATAAGGACTTCATTCACAGCTATAGAACGTTATAGAGCGTAACATGCTAAATTCATAAAATATTAGCGTGGATAATAAATACAAGTATTATTTTACTTTTTTTACTTATATACTTCGGAGGTTATGCAAAAGTTTTGTTTATTCCAAAAACTGTTTTGTTTTAAGTAAACGATACTGTTATTAAAGTTTTGTATAGTGATGGAGCCATCGTGTGCTCTTATTGCGTCTAGTAGAATATTGAAAATAAACCGTTTTTAGCTCAAAACTTGTCGATTTGGAGTCATGTTTGAAACGCTATTTTTTAATTAGGTATAAAGCCAAAAAACTACATGTAAAATACATGATATTAGGCCGAATAGTCTTATGCTAAATAGTCACGAAGAAAAAATGTCAAGATAAGTGTCAATTAGCACAGAAAACACCCTAATAGATGAGCGTTTTTAAATTGATAAGGGCCCTTAATTTAATTTAAATTTTTTAACTTACAAACAATACGGTTGTTGATACCAAATGAAAAAAATCAATCATTTCGAATTTTCTCGAACAAGTATGAGAATTAGAATCAAATGATGACAAAAGCAGCTTAAGAGAATAAATAATCACAAAATTATAGGTATTCAAAGTTTCAGGAGGGCATCTTCTGTCTCTTTTGCGCAAAACGTACCTCCGTATGGAGCGATCGTCATTTTACTGTGACGATAGAGATTTGTGACGACACATCTGCAGCGCTTTCTCTCGCGTTTCATCGGGAGCGTTCATGGCCCAGCGGCACCCGCCCACGCACCGCGTGGCGTATGTACATATAAGAGGTTAAGCAACGTCGGCCGCGGTCAACTCTTGGATGGGTGACTGCTTTAAGTGATTATTAACTGAGCGCTCCCGTGTTTTGGAAGGTTCATTAAGACGTTGATCTCGGTTGCTGTCTATGATAGCAGTCCTTAAGCCAAAAGGACTTCGGCCGGCTAGAGAACTTCTAACAATCAAGTTTACATGACAAGCCTAATGCCAATAAGGTCTAGTTTCCCCTTTCGTTGAAAAGTCAGATGGCAGTCGCTTGCGTAAAAACTAGTTCCTACGCCAAATCATGGCATTAGGTAGCGGACCCCGGACATCCTTCAGGATACAACTGCACTGTGATAACGCTAGGCGGACGATGATGATGCTGTATATTATGAGGCCACATCTAAAATATAACGTACCTAACAAAAAATATTTTATAATTGACAGAGTAATCGGTACCGGTCACGACCCAATTACCTAATTCAGGAAAATCTCAACAACATGGGATAGAAATTTAACGCATTAGGTACAGTGCCATCTATCGGCGAATTTTGTTACAAATTTAAGCGACTGAATAACTTAGTGAAAGTGGTGGTTTTTCAAGGATAATTTTGTATCACTTGAACCGATTCCATTTTTAGGGTTCCGTACCAAAATGGTAAAAAAGGAACCCATATGGTTTCACTTTGTCTGTCTGTCTGTCTGTCTATCACATCGCTAAATATCTCAAGAACTACTTAAATGCTATCGATTTGAAATTTGGAATAGTTATAAAGAAGGCTTACCTACGTACATAGAACATGACTTTCTCAAATATAATAAATATTTCTGTGAAAAATGACAGATAATAGGTGGTTCAAAATTTGAAAGTCTAATTAATATGTCGAGTGGGGTGTCATATGAAAGGGCTTGGGTCGCACATTCTGAAACATTTTTTTTTTTACGTTGAGTCATTTTTGTTTTATAAGAAATACCGTTCCCCCTCCTTATCTCCGAAGTTTACTAAGGAAAAAATATGAAATTAATACATAACATTGATATCAATATATATTTTACAGGAAAAATATAACTGTAGCTCTATCTAATTTTTCCTTTTTTTATCGTCAAAAAACATCTCTATACTAAGTTTGTAACTTTCAAACGGGAAACTAAAGTTCGTGCAACGTATCATGTAAGTTCAACTATAGTTACCAATTTATAATTCCCGTTCTTTTTATAGTCGGGCAAACATTTTAATTATTCAGTGATTTCGACTCGTCCTTTCACACGACTATTTGCAAATGACGCAGCCGGGGCGAGAGAACCCCGAGTGCTGCGGTTAATGAGATCCCCTTTCTAAGCACTCGACATTTCATAATTTACACTAGGCTTTATGGGGGCTTCTAGAAAATTCGCACCGCTCAAGGACTGGCTTACAGGGCCTCCTTTACTCGCAAGCGGTGGTGACGTTGTATAGGTTTAGTTTTTAACCGACTTCAAAAAAAGGAGGTTCTCTACTTCCTCGTAGAACTCCGTCCGCATAGAACTTGTTCATCGCGTTAGAATTTAATTGCTATTCTTTTATATCAGGCGCTTACCTAGTTACAGCTTTCCATACAAACTTCCGCTCCCTTAAGGAATGACTTCCGTGATAAAAAGTAGCCTTGTCCTTCCCCAGGACTCAAACTATTTCCATACCAAATGTCATCTAAATCAGTTCAGCGATTTAACCGTGAAGATTTAACAGACAGACAAACAGACACACTTTCGCATTTATAATATTAATATGGATATGTGTGAGAGCGAAAATGCACCAACCAAAACGAGTTAAATCAATTCTAGTTTCTGGTACGTCATACCGTGGTCCGAAATGGAAATCCTAAGGTGAACTTCCGAACATTCTTTATGAACGACGAGCTAAACAAGAAACCAAAAATATTATGTTCTTAAAATCAATTAAATCGGTCAAAAAGAAAAATACTGGTACTCGTAAAGTAACGGGCAACTCGGCACCAACGCTTAGAATAATGCTGGGACGGGACGTCACACCGGTACTGGCTACAGACGTTCTAAATCAGTTTGGACTCGTATTGGTTTATGTACTCTCGCTCTCACATACTTCGCTACGCTTTAAATCAAACGAAAGCGCACGAACCAATACGAGTTAATTTGAATTCGTCAATAACACATTTCGGAACGAAGCCTCAGGTTGTTATGCACATGTGGTCTAAGATTCCTGGGAGCGAGCGCCCGCGCCCGAAGGTAAGATTTTTGAACAAAGAGTGCGCCTGTAACCACCCCTCATTCATACTCTTATTCCCCGCTATGACATTGGATACTCACTGTCTTTACGAGAAGACAACTACATACTAATAGTGCTTCTATTTTTTTTATGTTCTTCGACACATGACTCCGAATATTTCAATAGTGGATGTAGTTCAATCATTAACCAGTAAGATCATTCACTTTCAAAACAATATTCTTACTATCGGAAAATTTTACCAGTTCCTTTTTGACACATTACACATCGAAATAATGTATAAAACCAAGTATTGATTTAGAGCTTCGTGAGTAGTAAGAAAGTTTTTTCAATCACTGCTGCGTAGTCATTTATTATATTAATTCACCATGAAACGTTGTGTATGTAACATTTATTCTTTAAATCTAGTGTAGTGACTAAATCATTCGTTTCGATTCAGATGACATTTGCCTAAGTTGATGGAAATCGAAAACGAATTTATACCCGCAGTAAATTACGTGTTATAAAAAAAATCCAATAAGTTGCAAACTATGAAGTGTGAAATTACCTTTATGCAGAATTTGTAAATATAGTCGTATCTATTTCTGAACGATACAAAATTTACCTAGACCGGACGAATAAAACTCGTATGACAAAAGTCCCTACTCAAGATTCGTATCCAATAATTAAATATCCTATATATTTAACATTTAAAAAATCCAAAAAATCAATCGATTCGTCTTACCCTCATCACTACCATCACCAATTCATAACTATCAAAAAGAAACTGGTAAAAAAAATGTAGGTAATGTTTTATTTCTATCAACTAAAGTTAGTTTCATACAAAAATATTAAATTATCAGAATAGAAAACAAAGCAGAATAAAAAACATACCCTTGACCTGCCTTTGTTACACAGCTTCTGGGCAAGTATTTTCCATTTTGGCATGGAACAGGAAAACTGTCGGAGCACACAAGCGCCGCCGCCAATTTGTTAGCACCTCACAAAGCATTATTCCGGGCAGGACCTTAAATTAAACGCAACTTGTACTACAATATTTGCGGGCAATATAAAAACCCAGCGAACGTGTTCTGCTGGCATTCTTTTCCTCGGAACAGTATTTACGAACTGGTATAGCAATAAAAGTCCATATTTTACTTTTAGCTTCCTTAATAATACTGAAGTAAAGATGAAAAGAGGTAAAAAACGTTCGCGTCGTCTTTGCTTGCGATGCTCGCCAAGGCTCGAATCGCAACCCACGTCACTTTTTTTAGATGACACCCAAATCTGTCGCCTCCAATTTTTTTTTTATAGAACGCCGGTGGCAAACAAGCTTACAGTCCTCCTGATGGTAAGCGGCCACCACAGCCTATAGACGCCCGCAACTCCAAAGGAGTTACGTACGCGTTGCCGACCCTTTATAAAATTTGAGAATGCACTGTGTTGACAACAGAAGGGACAAATTACTTAAAAGAGATATCGCCAATTACAATTACTAAATTCCTTTAATCGGGTCATTGTCAGTGTAAAAACAAAAGTTGTCCACCCGGTGGTCAATAGTTAACGGCTTATATACATGTAAGTTATGATTTTATTACATGGATTTATAGTTACGGAAACACCGTTTATGCGGGTTACTAGACCAATCCAAAATTAAGCTTTTTGGTCCTTAACTTTTGATATGTCCACAGGAAAGACGCAAACCTAAATCTGACAATGACCCAATCAAGTATCAGCAAAGATTTCAATACATCATATTCATAAAAAATTGTCAGTGAAATAATAAAACGTTGATTTTCAAACTTTGCGAGCACTCAGTTGGGATTTTGTTCTTAGCATATTTATGAGGTAAGTTGCAATGTAATTAAAAACTTGGCTTAACTCCATCGCACACACGTCTTGAGTACGTGATCGTTTTCAAGTGGCTCCAAAATTCTCGTAACTTGCCGAATGAATAATTACCTTACGTTGTGAAATCTATAAACTAAATAGGTACCTCTACAAAATAATGGATTCACTGGATTCACGGTTCAATGCACCTGCCTCGCTAGGTTACAGATATAATTTAAATCATAGGCGAGGTTACCTATCTCACGAATAATCATAATAACTAATCAATGTAGGATATATTTACGGGACTTTTGAACAAGAGTTAAGATACGTCAATTTTTACTTTCAAAAACACGTACGAAATTTTGTACGTTAACCCTAGTTAAGCATAAATAGTTTTGACCATCCACAATTGACCAAGTAATTATTTTAAGTTCCTATTTCCTAAGTAATATCAAAAATTTAAATACACTTATACTTAATCGTAACATTTTGAGAATGCTCAAATATCACTAAACTTAGAGTATAAATATTTCTAAAGAGCTGCTATACGCGTGCCGCAACGAGGGACGACAACAGAGTACATACCTCCCGTGGGGTGACCATGTTACTAAAATTACCCCATGGCTTTTGTTTATTTTGTATATTTCGACTCATTATAGGCATTATGTAATTATCTGGTATGAGCGATAGAGTAAGTTGTTTGTTTGAAATAATTGAAAAAAGTATATTTACATGTATAATGACATATGACCGGTAAGTTAGAGAATCGCTCGGCACCCAGTGTTTCTTTGCGGTATTTCATGCTAAATAACTTCGTTAAAGTGTATAAGTTAATTATTAGGTGGAAGTTATTGTAGGTATAATGCTCCGAAATTGGGTACAAGTTATTGTCACTAATAGGTATAGCCGTCGTCTCCCGGCGAAAAAATTAACAATATTATAGCATTTTCTGATATGATCCCTGGGATCCCAGGGACCGGTAGACGACGAGTTAACAAAACATGTACCTACCTTATTTATGGTGCTTGTCATGCTTGTGCAAGCGAGATAGCTTTCCATACCTTTCTGACATTTGAGTGGTTTGGCGTGTAAGTATAGGTTTAAAGTGTGTAGATGCGATTTTACTTAATTAGAAAATTGCCGTGAGTCTCAGATATATTGAAATATAATAAACTGACCCTCGCCACAGCCGCCGCCAATATTTATTTAGCAGGCAGTGCTAGACGAGCTGCCATCGCGACTGGTTCTTATTGACTACGGACGACGTATTGGTCTGAAACATGTTGAGCGAAATTCAACCTTAAAGACGTGAGCGAGTTACTACATTTCAATATGTCCGACTCACGGAAGTTCTCTAATTAAAATTGATGATGCACTTTCTTAACTACTCAATTACATATATGTAAGGCGAAAAAATAATTCCACTAAGGAACGAAATGACAAACAAATATACATTCATACATTTATTATACATATAATATTTTTTTAAAGATAGGACAGGAACCTGATCGGGGCACTTACTGACCTTTGAATAATATTAATTTTGTGTATACTTTTCTAATACTTTCTTTTCTGTTTGGCGTAGTGGTCTTAATCACATAAACTCTTGATAGTGTTTTGCGGAAGCAATGCAATTCGAAATGCTTTGAACACAATCAGCTGTTTTAGACGGCTTCCAGTTTTGCCGACCTGTCGCTGCTATCCATTTATTTCGGGTGGAATAATTTAGTGGAAACCTAGAAAAGAAAATTATATATTGCTTGTCCATTTCTAAGAAATACTACAATTTTGCTGTTACATAAATTTAAATACAATAAAATTCACCCTAGGCTAGCATTATAAGTATTTTATATAATGACAAGTGTTATTTTTATAGTACACTAAATTACCAAATAATTGGGCTACTGTAAAATCCTATTAGCTGGTATCCCTAAATTGATTGCAGGGAAGCTAAATTAAGAACAGATTTAAACATTTCTGAAAGCTTCCAATAAACGACCTTCGTAATTTAGGCGGATAATAACGTCGACAAAAACTTTATAACCTAAAATCACCAATGTAAACAATGTTGTTATTTCAATATTAATCGCTTTATTTTACAAGATTTTGAATGAAACATAATGGTACCAATGAAATAACACATATTACGCTTAGATAAAGGTATAAAATAGTATAATAGTAGCATATAATTGTCTGTCCCAGGCCACTTGATGAAAATATGTGTAGTGTTTTGGTAGCGCACGTCCGTCCCAGACCACTTTAAGGAAAAAGGTGTAAAAATGTTTAGGTAGTGGTGAAGTATGTAACTAAGCGTAGCCTATGGTCGCTAGCAATAAATGATGTAAACAAGCACCCGGTCAGTGAAATGATAAGGGTAACCATAGCCTATGTCCGATAGCAATCCGTATGTAAGAATTTGCGTGATGAAAGGGCTTCGCGCACGGCCTGGCCGGGGGCGCGATGGTTGACGAGGACGAGGTCGTCGACGAGGTTGTGGTCGATGTTGTTGGTGTTGAAGAGGACGGGGGCGTCGCCGGGGGCGCAATGGTTCATGAGGACGAGGTTGTTGGTGTTGAAGAGGACGGGGGCGTCGCCGGGGGCGCAATGGTTCATGTGGACGGGGTTGTTGGTGTTGAAGAGGACGGGGGCGTCGCCGGGGGCGCAATGGTTCATGAGGACGAGGTCGTGGCCGAGGTTGTTGGTGTTGAAGAGGACGGGGGCGTCGCCGGGGGCGCAATGGTTCATGAGGACGAGGCCGTTGACGAGGTTGTGGTCGATGTTGTTGGTGTTGAAGAGGACGGGGGCGTCGCCGGGGGCGCAATGGTTCATGAGGACGAGGTCGTGGCCGAGGTTGTTGGTGTTGAAGGGGACGGGGGCGTCGCCGGGGGCGCAATGGTTGATGAGGACGAGCTCGTCGACGAGGTTGTTGACGTGGTTGTTGACGAGGTTGTCGACGAGGTTGTTGGTGTTGAAGAGGACGGGGGCGTCGCCGGGGGCGCAATGGTTGATGAGTATGAGCTCGTCGATGAGTCAAATAAACACCAACATGGTGAAATCGCATGTTATTTAAATGAAACAAAAATGATGTATTTAATACTTATTTTATTGCATAATGTCCCCAAGGTAGTGTTAAAATGTGATCATTTACAATAAATCTTTTATCATCTAAACCACACAATGTTTTTTTCTTAGTTTGGGTGGTGTACAATCTATGTTTATCGCTAGCGATTGTGTATATATCGTCATAAAACGAAGTAGTCATATCAAGACACTTTCGATAGTTTTCAATATGAATTCTTCTGACGGCTGCGGCAGTGACTCCCTTGTTTCTTTTTATGCATGCTGCTTCATTATTGGCGTCTCCTTCTAGTGTATATGCGTACATTTTCGATCTCAGACCAATAAATTCCGTAATTATACGACCTTGACTCTCGTCCTTCATTAGGCCAACGACTTTCTTGTTTACCCTAGGAAAACCGTAAACATTGTTTGGTGGGAAATCAGAAGTGTCGTATTTAGTTGATAAATCTGGTTTTATGTCCTCGAAGAAATTGTCGGTTTTGATTTCATAAATAAATGAATCCGTATCAGTATAGAGCAAGCTACTATTATCACCATATTTTGGCTGCATGTAGTTATAATGAAAATCGTACATTAAGGTTTTGGAAAGCTCTAAAATAGTGAATCCGATATAGGTTGGTTTATTGTAAGTTACTTTAATCGGATTCAGTTGAACGGCTACCAAGTCTTCAGAGAAAATGACGCAGCTATGAAAGTTTGGTTTACAAATATATCGCTCGAGTCCGTATGAAGGTTTCGTCATGGTTTCAATGTCCTCCCAATGCTTACAGAAATGAACTGTTTTTCTTTTCTCTATGTTTTCTATACTTTTTCCAAAAATACTGTTCACAAATAGCTTGTATAGATTTTTTTCAAAAGCGTTGGTTGCTTGAGCTCTTTTGCTCGAGTTTAAATCAACATAGGGCTTGAGCCACGGTTGTTGGTTAAAACTTAGGATTCTATGAATTTTTTTGCAGATGAGTCCTTTTTCTACACATTGTTTGAGGTTAACTCCGTAAATGACGTACTTGGATTTATCTTCGAGTGTCAACATCAATTTTTTTGTCTTAGAGTTAGGAGGTTCTTTTGATTCTGCACAGAATGGGTAATAGTAGCATATAATTGTCTGTCCCAGGCCACTTGATGAAAATATGTGTAGTGTTTTGGTAGCGCACGTCCGTCCCAGACCACTTTAAGGAAAAAGGTGTAAAAATGTTTAGGTAGTGGTGAAGTATGTAACTAAGCGTAGCCTATGGTCGCTAGCAATAAATGATGTAAACAAGCACCCGGTCAGTGAAATGATAAGGGTAACCATAGCCTATGTCCGATAGCAATCCGTATGTAAGAATTTGCGTGATGAAAGGGCTTCGCGCACGGCCTGGCCGGGGGCGCGATGGTTGACGAGGACGAGGTCGTCGACGAGGTTGTGGTCGATGTTGTTGGTGTTGAAGAGGACGGGGGCGTCGCCGGGGGCGCAATGGTTCATGAGGACGAGGTTGTTGGTGTTGAAGAGGACGGGGGCGTCGCCGGGGGCGCAATGGTTCATGTGGACGAGGTTGTTGGTGTTGAAGAGGACGGGGGCGTCGCCGGGGGCGCAATGGTTCATGAGGACGAGGTCGTTGACGAGGTTGTGGACGAGGTTGTTGGTGTTGAAGAGGACGGGGGCGTCGCCGGGGGCGCAATGGTTCATGAGGACGAGGTCGTGGCCGAGGTTGTTGGTGTTGAAGAGGACGGGGGCGTCGCCGGGGGCGCAATGGTTCATGAGGACGAGGCCGTTGACGAGGTTGTGGTCGATGTTGTTGGTGTTGAAGAGGACGGGGGCGTCGCCGGGGGCGCAATGGTTCATGAGGACGAGGTCGTGGCCGAGGTTGTTGGTGTTGAAGGGGACGGGGGCGTCGCCGGGGGCGCAATGGTTGATGAGGACGAGCTCGTCGACGAGGTTGTTGACGTGGTTGTTGACGAGGTTGTCGACGAGGTTGTTGGTGTTGAAGAGGACGGGGGCGTCGACGAGGCCGTTGGTGTCGGTGTTGAAGTGGGTGTTGGAGTGGATGGATAAAGAAGATAGAATCCTCATAATAAGTTCGAGTCAGCAGCGTTGTCTGGTACCGTAGGTACTTCAGGAAAATAAGTTTACCTCGTGTGCCATAAATAACAACTGGTTTTTCCTCATAATTAATTACCCGCAAGCGGCTATGATCCATTAATTAATTGTTTTCTTTATTGATGTGTGTGTATATTTAATTAATTAAATGTGCTTTGCGTATGAAAAAACTGTTTTTTATTTATTCGTTCAAACGTTTGGGGTTAACTCTTTAAAAAAAAATAGATATTGAATTCAACTTTTATTATTAAATTCTTATAACAGTACAAATAATCATGTGATAACATTGTTTTTATCAATCCAAGTGCTTTCGTTTAAGCCCAACCACTTCACATATACTTTGTTTCCCTTACGCTTTAAGACCTTTTCAACAAGGTAAATATCAGGATTCTTAACTTTTTGTAGCTCTTGCTCATAAAAGCAGCCTGATATGGGCTCTTTCTTTGCATCTTGCAACAAATAGGTGGTTGGTTGTGTAGTGTTCACTTTTACAATTTGAAATATCTCAGCAGTCCAGTTAGCAGTATAACCCTTGGCAAAAGTAGATTTATATTTGCTTATTCTCACATAATCACCAACTCTATATTTAGACGGTGATTTCACTTTCATATGATTATATACCTTACGAAGTAGGTCTTTAGAGTTGCTTTTATTAACTTTGGAAGGCGCCATGCCAATGGTTGAGTGTATCTTTGTGTTGTATCGCTTAGCGAGATTTTCAATTTGTCTGGTCCAGTTATATGATCCATTCAAGGTAAATAATTGCCACAACCAATGTTTTATGGTTTTTATCACACGTTCCGCGATTGAAGCTTTCATAATGGTAAAGGTAGAATAATGATTTATATTATATCTCTTCATGAGTTTATTAAAATCTTTGTTATAAAACTCTTTACCAGAGTCAGATTGTAAATTCGACGGACATCTTGCACCGTGTAGTATTTCTGACATAGCGCTGCATACATCAGTTTTATTCTTAGACTTTAGCGGTTGCAACCATAAATACTTTGAGAACGTATCAATGCACACCAAGATATATTTATACCCACCATTCTCTCGAGAGTACTTCTGTAAATCTATAAGATCGATTTGCCAAGTATCATCCAATCCTTTCTGTATGAAGCGCCTTCTTATGAATTTTCTTCTCGCATATTTATGTATTTCTTTAACAACATCAGCTTTACTCATGTTTTTTCTTCACAACCGTGTCCGCAGCCGCTGGTTTAGGTGCCAGACGTCTTTTTTTATCTGGTGCAGGCTTATGTGTTGGTGGTAACGGAGAAGCAGAATGTCGATTAAGGATCGGCGAGGGAGCAGCAGCAGCTGCCGGTGGACGAGGTGCTCCTGAGGGTGATGCAATTGCAATCGGTGATGTAAATCGGTCTTCCAAAGCTTTAAGTCGAATGATTATACCGTTGACATTTCTTGTATTATCCTTTATTTTTTTTAGACATTGAATAAATACATCATCAAGTTGTTCTTTATTAACAGAATCGGTCTTGTAAAAACCCTTCTCCACGTTTTGTAATCTTTTTCCATCGCACTCAATGACGTCACTATAGTGCTTATCTCCGAAAGGAGACGAGTGGTTGTTTTCATTCAAGTATTGACCAAACTTGTTGATAGGCATGATGTGAATGAATGTTCAAATTCAGGTTTTCTAGTTTTATTTAATAATGATTCCTTCTTCCATTAACTCTTCAATGATAGCGTTTATTTCATTGACATGGTTTGTATTTCCAGCGCTCTGTGACGCAATCAGTAATCGTAGACGATTTACAAGTTCGTTCGGGTCATTCCAATAAATAATATCGGTGTTAGGATAATATAGTTTAATATCGAGAGGATTGCGTGACTTTATGAGTCGACCACCGACTTTCGATTGGTTATATTTTTTAACGTAAGGCTTGATAAATTTGCTATATTTGTCACTCTTATCTCCTTGTATTTGACCTGTAGGTACAAAACCACGTCGATGGGCGTTTGTGTTTGTAACAATATCCATGTAGCGTTCAACATCACTTGCAATGATTAGCTCATCATTAGGTGTTTTTTTAAATAACAATTCCAGTAATCCTGGTGTGAGCGTATAGGTTTCATTTTTAACCTTAATCATTTTTTTGTTAGAATCTATTCTCAGTTGACTGTCCCCAATGAATAAATCCTTATCTTTGTTTATGTAAGCACCAAAAGGTATTTTAATTTTTTTATATAAGCGTGACACATATTTGCGTGGTGAATCAATATCTATTTCAGTGTCAACGCTGCTTTGATATCCAACTTCATCGTCATCATCTTCCTCCAGATCCGTTTCTCCATTATCTGATTCAGAGTCTGTTTCGTTTATAGGTTCCTGTTTTGTCTTCTCATGCTTCGCGTATGCTAATGATGATGTAGTGGGAGGTGCTTCGGATTTAGATTTTTTTTTTGTTTCAGATATTAAAACATTGAGAGGTTTTGTGATTGGTTGAAACGTCTCCTCTAGAGAAGTGGCTAGCTCTACCTTATCCGATTGTAGTGATTTAATTTTTTTTTTTACTGAATCGATTGATTTCACAAGTTTTCGTTTTAACTGTTTATCCCCGAAAACAGAATTGACTGCAGCGGTCTCCATTTTTGAAATGAAGTGATGAAGAGGCTATTTGCGTCATTTATACCCGTTTATTCAAACAATAATTACATAATCGAAACACTTGCGATAACGCCCCTTATCAGCATTTTTTTCCTTGTCAATGGTCAGGAACGAGTGTTTATCCACCCAACATTTTTCACACACTTTTTTAAATTGTTCCCATGTCATATCCGTATTGACGTGATCATTGTAAGCATGACGTAAATTTAAATCGTCCTGCTTGAACAGCAGTATCAGATTAGCGTTATCTCTCACTAGCTGTTTAGGTATTTTACTATATGTTTGACACAAATAAAAACAATCTAGCTCTCTGTGACGTCCCATTGCAAAGTACTGACGAATAGTATCCTGATCTTGTAAGGCTACGTCATCGAAAATAATCACACTATTTTCTTTAGCCTCTTCTGGTGGTATAACTTCACTCTTATCGTTAAACGTGTAAAATGATAAGTCATCCACCTGGCTCAGTATCTCATTTAAAAAAACATATTTCGGTTGTTGAAGGGATTTAGAGTATAGATATACATTTAGAAACTTCAAACCGTTGGGCTCGAGCAGAAGTGATAGCAAGACGTTTGTTTTACCACATCCAGAGGGTCCGCTGATAAGACATCGGATACTGTTCGGTAGGGGGGGCGCGATGGTTGACGAGGACGAGGTCGTCGACGAGGCCGTTGACGAGGTCGTCGACGAGGCCGTTGACGAGGTTGTGGTCGATGTTGTTGGTGTTGAAGAGGACGGGGGCGATCGCGGCGGCTTTGAGAACGTATCAATGCACACCAAGATATATTTATACCCACCATTCTCTCGAGAGTACTTCTGTAAATCTATAAGATCGATTTGCCAAGTATCATCCAATCCTTTCTGTATGAAGCGCCTTCTTATGAATTTTCTTCTCGCATATTTATGTATTTCTTTAACAACATCAGCTTTACTCATGTTTTTTCTTCACAACCGTGTCCGCAGCCGCTGGTTTAGGTGCCAGACGTCTTTTTTTATCTGGTGCAGGCTTATGTGTTGGTGGTAACGGAGAAGCAGAATGTCGATTAAGGATCGGCGAGGGAGCAGCAGCAGCTGCTGGTGGACGAGGTGCTCCTGAGGGTGATGCAATTTAACTCGAACAGCCCTGTTAACTTGAACAGCTCCGTTAACTCGAACAGCCCTGTTAACTTGAACAGCTCCGTTAACTCGAACAGCCCTGTTAACTTGAACAGCTCCGTTAACTCGAACAGCCCTGTTAACTTGAACAGCTCCGTTAACTCGAACAGCCCTGTTAACTTGAACAGCTCCGTTAACTCGAACAGCCCTGTTAACTTGAACAGCCCTGTTAACTCGAACAGCCCTGTTAACTTGAACAGTCCTGTTAACTTGAACAACCCCGTTTACGTATACGGTCGCCCTCCAAAGCAGCGGCGGGTGCACATCGAATCACACCAGAATGCAGAGATACAATGCGAAGAATTGAGCTCACTTATGTCTCAACTTTCTCTATGACGTCACCGAATAGATACTTGAGGTAATAGCCTAATCGCGCGTACAATTATAATGCGCTGTTGTACCCATCTTCCATTTTCTCTTCTCTTCCCGTCCTCTTCAACACCAACAACCTCGTCGTGCACAATGTCCCCAAGGTAGTGTTAAAAAGATCATTTTTTGTTTCATTTAAATAACATGCGATTTGATCATGTTGGTGTTTATTTGATAATTGTAAATTAAATACATTCGAGTACCAACAAGGATAATATATTTATAAATAACAGGTGAGCCAGAATCCCCAATAATTCCCTACGAATAATGCATACATACGTGTATGTGTGTGTGCACGCACACATACGCAAAATTAGTACGGACAAGATAAGCTTGCGGCGCTATTGTAGACGTGTTTCCAAGTTAACTCGCGAGATGGCTCTCTTTTCCCAACATACTTATTATACTCTTTGGTCAGTATCAACTCAACGTCCTATACGAACAGCATTATAAATTTATCAGTAGGATACTCATGCTACTGTGTGAATATTACAAGTTCTGTTTTTTATTTTATGGTGTTAGAAGTGTTTTTTTTTTAAACTACGTGCATCAATATGGTTGAACAGTGTAGTGAAATGTCTAATATATATTTGATGATACAAAGTGGGTGGTATTATGATAATTTGGATGTGTTTGGTGCTAACAGAATGCTTAAAAATACAAGCATTGGAACTTTCCTAGTGAGAAAATCTAGTCATCCGAAATTTGATTTTTCATTAACTGTACAAACAGAACAGGGGCCTATATCTATCAGGATATCATCTTCATTATCTCAAAGTCGTTTTAACTTCGAAGGTGTGAGATACTGTCGTCGTAATATCATAGAACTCATTCAAGATTTTATGAAATCATCATATGGGATAAGATGGTTACAAAGATATCGCATAGAATTAAAGACACCGCTGCGAGTTAAACCGCCAACACTAATCCATCTATCAATATTAGCTATGAATAGAGCAATTGATAATGATAAACATAAACTATTGCTTATACCCCCATCACTTAAATATCATCTTTATAAATATCCATATTCGATTTAATAAGCTTAGTTTATAATATGAGACATGTAAATATTATGACGTTGATTTAATATTAATTATACTTTAGTTTTGATATTCTGATCATATAAATGAAATTGACGTCATCGACTGTGGAGGAAAACGACTACAACACGTGCAGCGGGGTATTTATAAGGAAGATTCTATTAATAAACAACAATTGGGCGATTTGAATATTCTTTGCTTGGGAAAAGTAAAAGAGAATACGAAACGGCTTGCTGGACTGCGTGTGAGGATTGAAGACTTGGAGAAGCGGTTCACTACTCCTCTACCCCCATCCGTAGTTGGTCTTCCATCAGCACCAACACCGGTATCAACGGTTACATCACCGTTACCGATATCATCATCACCACATCCGACTGGATCAGTCCATAAAACTGCTGCTACTCATACAGATGTTGTTGACGTTAAACGCATTAAACCATCACGGGTTGAGCACAGGACTACTGAGCATAAACCGAAATGAGTAAAGCTGATGTGGTTCAGGAGATTTACCTTGTCGAAAAAGTTCTAAAGAAGAGAGGAAATAAAGTCTACGTAAAATGGTTGGGTTTGAATGAAAAATCGTGGATTGATAAGAATAATGTTGTTAATTAACTAGACCTACCACGGTGGCGAAAGCGTTCTTCCTAATTGATTGTTTGTGTGATGAAAACTCTATAGTGGACTGTGAACTCAAGTGTTTAGCTATAGATATTTTGTTTCATACGTCTCTGTTTAATTAATTCAAGCCTACTATGACAAACAGGATAACAGTTACAAAATACATTTATTATTAATAAATATACATTGAATAAATGAAAACGTGGTATAATTAGTTTCAGCATTTACCTCGAGAACTCATTCCTATCCCAGATTTTATTAACATCACACGTGCATTTAATTTCATTATCAATCATGTCTTACCACTGTCAATTTTGCAACGAAGACGTTCCTAGCAATCGTCTTATACATCATTCAAAAACTAAACGTCATAAACTACTATGTGTGCAAGACCAAGGTGATGGTGGTGTTTATGTGGTTAGTTCTGCATTTAAATGCAGAATCGTATCTTATAGATTCAACTGTGTGAAGAACTTGCTAAACCCAGAAGCATTTCTTTCGTCCAACTATAGCAAGCTAAGAAAAATTTTAAAAATGGAGGTGAAACAACATAAACAAATAAAAGTCAACTTTGAAGTGTTGTGTACATACGTGAAGGTTGTACTTGGTAAAAACGGGGATGAAATAATACGAGACGTGAAATCTTTTGCTACGAAAAATTATACATTGGATTGTGGCTTTACCTACGATTATATCTTCAGTGATATGGTTTCATCAGTCACCAGGAAGATGGAGGAGTTTCAAGAGCGTGATAGCGGATGGGCGTTGGAAAAAATCTTGTTTTTTGACGTAAATGTCAACAAATATTGTCCGCTGAAAGGCTCCACATACATTCCTTTACCCTCTTGGATTGAAAAAAAGAAAGCCACTGTTAATGTTAAAAACAATGATGATGCTTGCTTCATGTGGGCCGTACTTGCAGCACTATTCCCACAGAATTCACATCAATACCGAGTTGCAAAATATATTGCATTTCAAGATCAGCTGAACTGGGAGGGAATCACATTTCCTATGAAAATTGAAAATATCAAACGGTTTGAAAAGAACAACAATGTTAGTGTTAATGTCTATGGCATAGACGAGGACAGAAAATCAAAAATGATAGTACCTCTGTATATTTCAAGGTTAACTCCTACAGACAACAAGACTCGACATGTTAATTTATTGTTTCATGAAGACAAAAACACGTGTCATTACTCGACAATAAAGCATTTATCACGTCTCTTGAGCACCAAAGAAGGTAACAGTCGGAAAAAATATTATTGTCATGGATGTTTACAACATTTTTCATCTAACGAAAAATTGGATCTACATATAAAAATGGGGTGCGGTGAAAAAGCCATTTTGCTTCCACCCGAACATGAAAAAAACAATCAAGTTTGAAAATTATAATCATAAAATGAAAGTTCCGTTTACTATATATGCAGACTTCGAGTGTATTTTATCTCCCATTGATAGAAAAAGCAGTGACACCAAAAACACTTTTAATGTTAACGAGCACATCCCTTGTAGTCTTGCATACTACATCCATTGTGATTATGATGCGACGTTATCTAAATTTTTTACATATCGCGGTGAGGATTGTGTGCTGAAATTTATCGAAAATTTATACGATGACGCTGAGAGGATGCGACCCACCTACCGATGGACTTTAATAGTTTCATGGAAGTAGACTCTGATGTATGTCATATTTGTGAAGAACCGCTGGAAGATGATTGTGTCATTGATCATTGCCATCTCACAGGAAAAGTGCGAGGCAAAGCCCACAACAGCTGCAACCTGAACTATACCATTCCAAAGTTTTTACCTGTAATATTTCACAACCTAAGTGGATACGACAGCCATTTATTTATCAAAGAATTGGCTAAAGCTGACGGTAAGATTGGATGTATACCGCATAATAAGGAGAAATACATTTCATTTTACAAAGTACTGAACAATGTAACATTGAGGTTTATCGACTCTTTCAAATTCATGGGTAGCAGTCTGGACAAGCTCGCTAATAATCTCTCGGAAGATCAATATCAAATTCTCCCGAATCACATTACATCTCACTCTGGTATTGATAAAGCGTACGCTATTAAACTGTTGTCACGTAAAGGTGTTTTTCCTTATGAATATGTAAACTGCTGGGAGAGACTTGAGGAAAACACTCTACCCTCAAGAGACGATTTTTACAGTAAACTGAGCGATTTACACATTAGTGAAGCAGACTATCAACATGCGCAAGAGGTGTGGGGAAAGTTTAATATCAAGACCCTCGGCGAGTATAGCGATTTATACCTAAAAACAGATGTGTTGCTTTTGGCTGAAGTATTTGAAAATTTCCGGAAAGTTTGTTTGGAAACATATAAATTAGATCCGTGTCATTACTACACAGCCCCTGGTCTTTCATGGAGCGCCATGTTGAAATTTACTCGGGTCGAACTCGAGCTTCTAACAGATTATGAGATGATACAATTTATAAAAGGAGGCATAAGAGGTGGTGTAAGTCATGTTATGAAGAGACAGTCGACTGCAAACAACAAGTTTATGAAGAATTTTAATCCACATGAGGAAAACAAGTTTATTACTTATCTCGACGTTAATAACCTTTATGGGTGGGCGATGATGCAATACCTACCGATAAACGGTTTCAAATGGTTAACGCAAGAGGAAATTAATATGTTTGACATTGGTTCCGTACAACTACAATCTGTAAATGGTTATATATTAGAAGTAGATATTGAATATCCTAAATATGTACACGACGCTCACAGTGATTACCCATTCTGTGCAGAATCAAAAGAACCTCCTAACTCTAAGACAAAAAAATTGATGTTGACACTCGAAGATAAATCCAAGTACGTCATTTACGGAGTTAACCTCAAACAATGTGTAGAAAAAGGACTCATCTGCAAAAAAATTCATAGAATCCTAAGTTTTAACCAACAACCGTGGCTCAAGCCCTATGTTGATTTAAACTCGAGCAAAAGAGCTCAAGCAACCAACGCTTTTGAAAAAAATCTATACAAGCTATTTGTGAACAGTATTTTTGGAAAAAGTATAGAAAACATAGAGAAAAGAAAAACAGTTCATTTCTGTAAGCATTGGGAGGACATTGAAACCATGACGAAACCTTCATACGGACTCGAGCGATATATTTGTAAACCAAACTTTCACAGCTGCGTCATTTTCTCTGAAGACTTGGTAGCCGTTCAACTGAATCCGATTAAAGTAACTTACAATAAACCAACCTATATCGGATTCACTATTTTAGAGCTTTCCAAAACCTTAATGTACGATTTTCATTATAACTACATGCAGCCAAAATATGGTGATAATAGTAGCTTGCTCTATACTGATACGGATTCATTTATTTATGAAATCAAAACCGACAATTTCTTCGAGGACATAAAACCAGATTTATCAACTAAATACGACACTTCTGATTTCCCACCAAACAATGTTTACGGTTTTCCTAGGGTAAACAAGAAAGTCGTTGGCCTAATGAAGGACGAGAGTCAAGGTCGTATAATTACGGAATTTATTGGTCTGAGATCGAAAATGTACGCATATACACTAGAAGGAGACGCCAATAATGAAGCAGCATGCATAAAAAGAAACAAGGGAGTCACTGCCGCAGCCGTCAGAAGAATTCATATTGAAAACTATCGAAAGTGTCTTGATATGACTACTTCGTTTTATGACGATATATACACAATCGCTAGCGATAAACATAGATTGTACACCACCCAAACTAAGAAAAAAACATTGTGTGGTTTAGATGATAAAAGATTTATTGTAAATGATCACATTTTAACACTACCTTGGGGACATTATGCAATAAAATAAGTATTAAATACATCATTTTTGTTTCATTTAAATAACATGCGATTTCACCATGTTGGTGTTTATTTGACTCATCGACGAGCTCATACTCATCAACCATTGCGCCCCCGGCGACGCCCCCGTCCTCTTCAACACCAACAACCTCGTCGACAACCTCGTCAACAACCACGTCAACAACCTCGTCGACGAGCTCGTCCTCATCAACCATTGCGCCCCCGGCGACGCCCCCGTCCCCTTCAACACCAACAACCTCGGCCACGACCTCGTCCTCATGAACCATTGCGCCCCCGGCGACGCCCCCGTCCTCTTCAACACCAACAACATCGACCACAACCTCGTCAACGGCCTCGTCCTCATGAACCATTGCGCCCCCGGCGACGCCCCCGTCCTCTTCAACACCAACAACCTCGGCCACGACCTCGTCCTCATGAACCATTGCGCCCCCGGCGACGCCCCCGTCCTCTTCAACACCAACAACCTCGTCCACATGAACCATTGCGCCCCCGGCGACGCCCCCGTCCTCTTCAACACCAACAACCTCGTCCTCATGAACCATTGCGCCCCCGGCGACGCCCCCGTCCTCTTCAACACCAACAACATCGACCACAACCTCGTCGACGACCTCGTCCTCGTCAACCATCGCGCCCCCGGCCAGGCCGTGCGCGAAGCCCTTTCATCACGCAAATTCTTACATACGGATTGCTATCCGACATAGGCTATGGTTACCCTTATCATTTCACTGACCGGGTGCTTGTTTACATCATTTATTGCTAGCGACCATAGGCTACGCTTAGTTACATACTTCACCACTACCTAAACATTTTTACACCTTTTTCCTTAAAGTGGTCTGGGACGGACGTGCGCTACCAAAACACTACACATATTTTCATCAAGTGGCCTGGGACAGACAATTATATGCTACTGGTAATCACTGTGAGCGTCGTGTACATATTTAGGATATTCAATATCTACTTCTAATATATAACCATTTACAGATTGTAGTTGTACGGAACCAATGTCAAACATATTAATTTCCTCTTGCGTTAACCATTTGAAACCGTTTATCGGTAGGTATTGCATCATCGCCCACCCATAAAGGTTATTAACGTCGAGATAAGTAATAAACTTGTTTTCCTCATGTGGATTAAAATTCTTCATAAACTTGTTGTTTGCAGTCGACTGTCTCTTCATAACATGACTTACACCACCTCTTATGCCTCCTTTTATAAATTGTATCATCTCATAATCTGTTAGAAGCTCGAGTTCGACCCGAGTAAATTTCAACATGGCGCTCCATGAAAGACCAGGGGCTGTGTAGTAATGACACGGATCTAATTTATATGTTTCCAAACAAACTTTCCGGAAATTTTCAAATACTTCAGCCAAAAGCAACACATCTGTTTTTAGGTATAAATCGCTATACTCGCCGAGGGTCTTGATATTAAACTTTCCCCACACCTCTTGCGCATGTTGATAGTCTGCTTCACTAATGTGTAAATCGCTCAGTTTACTGTAAAAATCGTCTCTTGAGGGTAGAGTGTTTTCCTCAAGTCTCTCCCAGCAGTTTACATATTCATAAGGAAAAACACCTTTACGTGACAACAGTTTAATAGCGTACGCTTTATCAATACCAGAGTGAGATGTAATGTGATTCGGGAGAATTTGATATTGATCTTCCGAGAGATTATTAGCGAGCTTGTCCAGACTGCTACCCATGAATTTGAAAGAGTCGATAAACCTCAATGTTACATTGTTCAGTACTTTGTAAAATGAAATGTATTTCTCCTTATTATGCGGTATACATCCAATCTTACCGTCAGCTTTAGCCAATTCTTTGATAAATAAATGGCTGTCGTATCCACTTAGGTTGTGAAATATTACAGGTAAAAACTTTGGAATGGTATAGTTCAGGTTGCAGCTGTTGTGGGCTTTGCCTCGCACTTTTCCTGTGAGATGGCAATGATCAATGACACAATCATCTTCCAGCGGTTCTTCACAAATATGACATACATCAGAGTCTACTTCCATGAAACTATTAAAGTCCATCGGTAGGTGGGTCGCCTTCAGGATGCTACCTATCCTCTCAGCGTCATCGTATAAATTTTCGATAAATTTCAGCACACAATCCTCACCGCGATATGTAAAAAATTTAGATAACGTCGCATCATAATCACAATGGATGTAGTATGCAAGACTACAAGGGATGTGCTCGTTAACATTAAAAGTGTTTTTGGTGTCACTGCTTTTTCTATCAATGGGAGATAAAATACACTCGAAGTCTGCATATATAGTAAACGGAACTTTCATTTTATGATTATAATTTTCAAACTTGATTGTTTTTTTCATGTTCGGGTGGAAGCAAAATGGCTTTTTCACCGCACCCCATTTTTATATGTAGATCCAATTTTTCGTTAGATGAAAAATGTTGTAAACATCCATGACAATAATATTTTTTCCGACTGTTACCTTCTTTGGTGCTCAAGAGACGTGATAAATGCTTTATTGTCGAGTAATGACACGTGTTTTTGTCTTCATGAAACAATAAATTAACATGTCGAGTCTTGTTGTCTGTAGGAGTTAACCTTGAAATATACAGAGGTACTATCATTTTTGATTTTCTGTCCTCGTCTATGCCATAGACATTAACACTAACATTGTTGTTCTTTTCAAACCGTTTGATATTTTCAATTTTCATAGGAAATGTGATTCCCTCCCAGTTCAGCTGATCTTGAAATGCAATATATTTTGCAACTCGGTATTGATGTGAATTCTGTGGGAATAGTGCTGCAAGTACGGCCCACATGAAGCAAGCATCATCATTGTTTTTAACATTAACAGTGGCTTTCTTTTTTTCAATCCAAGAGGGTAAAGGAATGTATGTGGAGCCTTTCAGCGGACAATATTTGTTGACATTTACGTCAAAAAACAAGATTTTTTCCAACGCCCATCCGCTATCACGCTCTTGAAACTCCTCCATCTTCCTGGTGACTGATGAAACCATATCACTGAAGATATAATCGTAGGTAAAGCCACAATCCAATGTATAATTTTTCGTAGCAAAAGATTTCACGTCTCGTATTATTTCATCCCCGTTTTTACCAAGTACAACCTTCACGTATGTACACAACACTTCAAAGTTGACTTTTATTTGTTTATGTTGTTTCACCTCCATTTTTAAAATTTTTCTTAGCTTGCTATAGTTGGACGAAAGAAATGCTTCTGGGTTTAGCAAGTTCTTCACACAGTTGAATCTATAAGATACGATTCTGCATTTAAATGCAGAACTAACCACATAAACACCACCATCACCTTGGTCTTGCACACATAGTAGTTTATGACGTTTAGTTTTTGAATGATGTATAAGACGATTGCTAGGAACGTCTTCGTTGCAAAATTGACAGTGGTAAGACATGATTGATAATGAAATTAAATGCACGTGTGATGTTAATAAAATCTGGGATAGGAATGAGTTCTCGAGGTAAATGCTGAAACTAATTATACCACGTTTTCATTTATTCAATGTATATTTATTAATAATAAATGTATTTTGTAACTGTTATCCTGTTTGTCATAGTAGGCTTGAATTAATTAAACAGAGACGTATGAAACAAAATATCTATAGCTAAACACTTGAGTTCACAGTCCACTATAGAGTTTTCATCACACAAACAATCAATTAGGAAGAACGCTTTCGCCACCGTGGTAGGTCTAGTTAATTAACAACATTATTCTTATCAATCCACGATTTTTCATTCAAACCCAACCATTTTACGTAGACTTTATTTCCTCTCTTCTTTAGAACTTTTTCGACAAGGTAAATCTCCTGAACCACATCAGCTTTACTCATTTCGGTTTATGCTCAGTAGTCCTGTGCTCAACCCGTGATGGTTTAATGCGTTTAACGTCAACAACATCTGTATGAGTAGCAGCAGTTTTATGGACTGATCCAGTCGGATGTGGTGATGATGATATCGGTAACGGTGATGTAACCGTTGATACCGGTGTTGGTGCTGATGGAAGACCAACTACGGATGGGGGTAGAGGAGTAGTGAACCGCTTCTCCAAGTCTTCAATCCTCACACGCAGTCCAGCAAGCCGTTTCGTATTCTCTTTTACTTTTCCCAAGCAAAGAATATTCAAATCGCCCAATTGTTGTTTATTAATAGAATCTTCCTTATAAATACCCCGCTGCACGTGTTGTAGTCGTTTTCCTCCACAGTCGATGACGTCAATTTCATTTATATGATCAGAATATCAAAACTAAAGTATAATTAATATTAAATCAACGTCATAATATTTACATGTCTCATATTATAAACTAAGCTTATTAAATCGAATATGGATATTTATAAAGATGATATTTAAGTGATGGGGGTATAAGCAATAGTTTATGTTTATCATTATCAATTGCTCTATTCATAGCTAATATTGATAGATGGATTAGTGTTGGCGGTTTAACTCGCAGCGGTGTCTTTAATTCTATGCGATATCTTTGTAACCATCTTATCCCATATGATGATTTCATAAAATCTTGAATGAGTTCTATGATATTACGACGACAGTATCTCACACCTTCGAAGTTAAAACGACTTTGAGATAATGAAGATGATATCCTGATAGATATAGGCCCCTGTTCTGTTTGTACAGTTAATGAAAAATCAAATTTCGGATGACTAGATTTTCTCACTAGGAAAGTTCCAATGCTTGTATTTTTAAGCATTCTGTTAGCACCAAACACATCCAAATTATCATAATACCACCCACTTTGTATCATCAAATATATATTAGACATTTCACTACACTGTTCAACCATATTGATGCACGTAGTTTAAAAAAAAAACACTTCTAACACCATAAAATAAAAAACAGAACTTGTAATATTCACACAGTAGCATGAGTATCCTACTGATAAATTTATAATGCTGTTCGTATAGGACGTTGAGTTGATACTGACCAAAGAGTATAATAAGTATGTTGGGAAAAGAGAGCCATCTCGCGAGTTAACTTGGAAACACGTCTACAATAGCGCCGCAAGCTTATCTTGTCCGTACTAATTTTGCGTATGTGTGCGTGCACACACACATACACGTATGTATGCATTATTCGTAGGGAATTATTGGGGATTCTGGCTCACCTGTTATTTATAAATATATTATCCTTGTTGGTACTCGAATGTATTTAATTTACAATTATCAAATAAACACCAACATGATCAAATCGCATGTTATTTAAATGAAACAAAAAATGATCTTTTTAACACTACCTTGGGGACATTGTGCACGACGAGGTTGTTGGTGTTGAAGAGGACGGGAAGAGAAGAGAAAATGGAAGATGGGTACAACAGCGCATTATAATTGTACGCGCGATTAGGCTATTACCTCAAGTATCTATTCGGTGACGTCATAGAGAAAGTTGAGACATAAGTGAGCTCAATTCTTCGCATTGTATCTCTGCATTCTGGTGTGATTCGATGTGCACCCGCCGCTGCTTTGGAGGGCGACCGTATACGTAAACGGGGTTGTTCAAGTTAACAGGACTGTTCAAGTTAACAGGGCTGTTCGAGTTAACAGGGCTGTTCAAGTTAACAGGGCTGTTCGAGTTAACGGAGCTGTTCAAGTTAACAGGGCTGTTCGAGTTAACGGAGCTGTTCAAGTTAACAGGGCTGTTCGAGTTAACGGAGCTGTTCAAGTTAACAGGGCTGTTCGAGTTAACGGAGCTGTTCAAGTTAACAGGGCTGTTCGAGTTAACGGAGCTGTTCAAGTTAACAGGGCTGTTCGAGTTAAATTGCATCACCCTCAGGAGCACCTCGTCCACCAGCAGCTGCTGCTGCTCCCTCGCCGATCCTTAATCGACATTCTGCTTCTCCGTTACCACCAACACATAAGCCTGCACCAGATAAAAAAAGACGTCTGGCACCTAAACCAGCGGCTGCGGACACGGTTGTGAAGAAAAAACATGAGTAAAGCTGATGTTGTTAAAGAAATACATAAATATGCGAGAAGAAAATTCATAAGAAGGCGCTTCATACAGAAAGGATTGGATGATACTTGGCAAATCGATCTTATAGATTTACAGAAGTACTCTCGAGAGAATGGTGGGTATAAATATATCTTGGTGTGCATTGATACGTTCTCAAAGCCGCCGCGATCGCCCCCGTCCTCTTCAACACCAACAACATCGACCACAACCTCGTCAACGGCCTCGTCGACGACCTCGTCAACGGCCTCGTCGACGACCTCGTCCTCGTCAACCATCGCGCCCCCCCTACCGAACAGTATCCGATGTCTTATCAGCGGACCCTCTGGATGTGGTAAAACAAACGTCTTGCTATCACTTCTGCTCGAGCCCAACGGTTTGAAGTTTCTAAATGTATATCTATACTCTAAATCCCTTCAACAACCGAAATATGTTTTTTTAAATGAGATACTGAGCCAGGTGGATGACTTATCATTTTACACGTTTAACGATAAGAGTGAAGTTATACCACCAGAAGAGGCTAAAGAAAATAGTGTGATTATTTTCGATGACGTAGCCTTACAAGATCAGGATACTATTCGTCAGTACTTTGCAATGGGACGTCACAGAGAGCTAGATTGTTTTTATTTGTGTCAAACATATAGTAAAATACCTAAACAGCTAGTGAGAGATAACGCTAATCTGATACTGCTGTTCAAGCAGGACGATTTAAATTTACGTCATGCTTACAATGATCACGTCAATACGGATATGACATGGGAACAATTTAAAAAAGTGTGTGAAAAATGTTGGGTGGATAAACACTCGTTCCTGACCATTGACAAGGAAAAAAATGCTGATAAGGGGCGTTATCGCAAGTGTTTCGATTATGTAATTATTGTTTGAATAAACGGGTATAAATGACGCAAATAGCCTCTTCATCACTTCATTTCAAAAATGGAGACCGCTGCAGTCAATTCTGTTTTCGGGGATAAACAGTTAAAACGAAAACTTGTGAAATCAATCGATTCAGTAAAAAAAAAAATTAAATCACTACAATCGGATAAGGTAGAGCTAGCCACTTCTCTAGAGGAGACGTTTCAACCAATCACAAAACCTCTCAATGTTTTAATATCTGAAACAAAAAAAAAATCTAAATCCGAAGCACCTCCCACTACATCATCATTAGCATACGCGAAGCATGAGAAGACAAAACAGGAACCTATAAACGAAACAGACTCTGAATCAGATAATGGAGAAACGGATCTGGAGGAAGATGATGACGATGAAGTTGGATATCAAAGCAGCGTTGACACTGAAATAGATATTGATTCACCACGCAAATATGTGTCACGCTTATATAAAAAAATTAAAATACCTTTTGGTGCTTACATAAACAAAGATAAGGATTTATTCATTGGGGACAGTCAACTGAGAATAGATTCTAACAAAAAAATGATTAAGGTTAAAAATGAAACCTATACGCTCACACCAGGATTACTGGAATTGTTATTTAAAAAAACACCTAATGATGAGCTAATCATTGCAAGTGATGTTGAACGCTACATGGATATTGTTACAAACACAAACGCCCATCGACGTGGTTTTGTACCTACAGGTCAAATACAAGGAGATAAGAGTGACAAATATAGCAAATTTATCAAGCCTTACGTTAAAAAATATAACCAATCGAAAGTCGGTGGTCGACTCATAAAGTCACGCAATCCTCTCGATATTAAACTATATTATCCTAACACCGATATTATTTATTGGAATGACCCGAACGAACTTGTAAATCGTCTACGATTACTGATTGCGTCACAGAGCGCTGGAAATACAAACCATGTCAATGAAATAAACGCTATCATTGAAGAGTTAATGGAAGAAGGAATCATTATTAAATAAAACTAGAAAACCTGAATTTGAACATTCATTCACATCATGCCTATCAACAAGTTTGGTCAATACTTGAATGAAAACAACCACTCGTCTCCTTTCGGAGATAAGCACTATAGTGACGTCATTGAGTGCGATGGAAAAAGATTACAAAACGTGGAGAAGGGTTTTTACAAGACCGATTCTGTTAATAAAGAACAACTTGATGATGTATTTATTCAATGTCTAAAAAAAATAAAGGATAATACAAGAAATGTCAACGGTATAATCATTCGACTTAAAGCTTTGGAAGACCGATTTACATCACCGATTGCAATTGCATCACCCTCAGGAGCACCTCGTCCACCGGCAGCTGCTGCTGCTCCCTCGCCGATCCTTAATCGACATTCTGCTTCTCCGTTACCACCAACACATAAGCCTGCACCAGATAAAAAAAGACGTCTGGCACCTAAACCAGCGGCTGCGGACACGGTTGTGAAGAAAAAACATGAGTAAAGCTGATGTTGTTAAAGAAATACATAAATATGCGAGAAGAAAATTCATAAGAAGGCGCTTCATACAGAAAGGATTGGATGATACTTGGCAAATCGATCTTATAGATTTACAGAAGTACTCTCGAGAGAATGGTGGGTATAAATATATCTTGGTGTGCATTGATACGTTCTCAAAGTATTTATGGTTGCAACCGCTAAAGTCTAAGAATAAAACTGATGTATGCAGCGCTATGTCAGAAATACTACACGGTGCAAGATGTCCGTCGAATTTACAATCTGACTCTGGTAAAGAGTTTTATAACAAAGATTTTAATAAACTCATGAAGAGATATAATATAAATCATTATTCTACCTTTACCATTATGAAAGCTTCAATCGCGGAACGTGTGATAAAAACCATAAAACATTGGTTGTGGCAATTATTTACCTTGAATGGATCATATAACTGGACCAGACAAATTGAAAATCTCGCTAAGCGATACAACACAAAGATACACTCAACCATTGGCATGGCGCCTTCCAAAGTTAATAAAAGCAACTCTAAAGACCTACTTCGTAAGGTATATAATCATATGAAAGTGAAATCACCGTCTAAATATAGAGTTGGTGATTATGTGAGAATAAGCAAATATAAATCTACTTTTGCCAAGGGTTATACTGCTAACTGGACTGCTGAGATATTTCAAATTGTAAAAGTGAACACTACACAACCAACCACCTATTTGTTGCAAGATGCAAAGAAAGAGCCCATATCAGGCTGCTTTTATGAGCAAGAGCTACAAAAAGTTAAGAATCCTGATATTTACCTTGTTGAAAAGGTCTTAAAGCGTAAGGGAAACAAAGTATATGTGAAGTGGTTGGGCTTAAACGAAAGCACTTGGATTGATAAAAACAATGTTATCACATGATTATTTGTACTGTTATAAGAATTTAATAATAAAAGTTGAATTCAATATCTATTTTTTTTTAAAGAGTTAACCCCAAACGTTTGAACGAATAAATAAAAAACAGTTTTTTCATACGCAAAGCACATTTAATTAATTAAATATACACACACATCAATAAAGAAAACAATTAATTAATGGATCATAGCCGCTTGCGGGTAATTAATTATGAGGAAAAACCAGTTGTTATTTATGGCACACGAGGTAAACTTATTTTCCTGAAGTACCTACGGTACCAGACAACGCTGCTGACTCGAACTTATTATGAGGATTCTATCTTCTTTATCCATCCACTCCAACACCCACTTCAACACCGACACCAACGGCCTCGTCGACGCCCCCGTCCTCTTCAACACCAACAACCTCGTCGACAACCTCGTCAACAACCACGTCAACAACCTCGTCGACGAGCTCGTCCTCATCAACCATTGCGCCCCCGGCGACGCCCCCGTCCCCTTCAACACCAACAACCTCGGCCACGACCTCGTCCTCATGAACCATTGCGCCCCCGGCGACGCCCCCGTCCTCTTCAACACCAACAACATCGACCACAACCTCGTCAACGGCCTCGTCCTCATGAACCATTGCGCCCCCGGCGACGCCCCCGTCCTCTTCAACACCAACAACCTCGGCCACGACCTCGTCCTCATGAACCATTGCGCCCCCGGCGACGCCCCCGTCCTCTTCAACACCAACAACCTCGTCCACAACCTCGTCAACGACCTCGTCCTCATGAACCATTGCGCCCCCGGCGACGCCCCCGTCCTCTTCAACACCAACAACCTCGTCCACATGAACCATTGCGCCCCCGGCGACGCCCCCGTCCTCTTCAACACCAACAACCTCGTCCTCATGAACCATTGCGCCCCCGGCGACGCCCCCGTCCTCTTCAACACCAACAACATCGACCACAACCTCGTCGACGACCTCGTCCTCGTCAACCATCGCGCCCCCGGCCAGGCCGTGCGCGAAGCCCTTTCATCACGCAAATTCTTACATACGGATTGCTATCGGACATAGGCTATGGTTACCCTTATCATTTCACTGACCGGGTGCTTGTTTACATCATTTATTGCTAGCGACCATAGGCTACGCTTAGTTACATACTTCACCACTACCTAAACATTTTTACACCTTTTTCCTTAAAGTGGTCTGGGACGGACGTGCGCTACCAAAACACTACACATATTTTCATCAAGTGGCCTGGGACAGACAATTATATGCTACTTATAATTACTTGTGAAAGGTTACATTTTCTTCGCATCTTTCTCTGCGGCTTTTACAGCCGATCACGCTGCAAACTACCATTGTTTTATAGAAACTGTACCACATAAACCCTGATCTATATCATTTGTTGCCCAAAGCACTATTTTATGCACAAAAACATTAATTAATTCAGTTATATTTTGAGATGACACTTCCGACTACTACCTTTTGTTGAGCCCAACGGATGCTAACTTTGACATTGTGCCCAATAACAAAAAGTGGAACTATGACAAAGACAGCAAATGATACATATCTCTCTGGCGCACTTAGCGAGATTTGTATATGACCTTCTCGCTTGGAACTGGTATTATTATTACCGCGTCACGTCTGTATTTATTATAAGTCTGTGTCACTAAACGAGTCACTCCTGACAAGTTGAGGGTAATTTTCTTTCATTCGTACCCTAGTTACTATTTATATTACCTTTTGTACTGGAAAATGAGTCTCCGAGTGGCTATTAAGTCCTTGTAGATCTGGTGAGACTCTTATCTTCAGCTAGAGACTTTCTTCCTTTTATTTGCTCCTAACCATCTGAAAATGTTTAGTGCGAAGATTTGTTGCATTTCAAGCAAACAAAAAGTGAGTAAATTATGTTCTACTTATAATTAATGGGCACTGCAGCTGGAATACATGTACACTTGTACAGTCAAAGTCATAAATATACGTACGTTACCGAAGCGTCAAAACAACTGTACGGTATTAAGCTCTTTTCTTTAAGGCCATGTTCGCATGTTTTTGGCACAGTCCGGATCGTTATTTTCGATGTTGACTGTACTTATTACTATACTCTTATTACTGTGCTCTTATTACTATACTCTTATTACTATACTACAATTACAGATTATACTTTTAATGAACATGGTAAAGGCATTTTCTTTTATTATTGGACCGCCCTAACGAACGTTTCAAAAATCTTATAATGTATTTTTGTATTTTAATATAAGGCTGTACGAAATTGAGAAGAAATCGTAATGTAATAAGTTACTGCTTTTTCAGTGAGCTATTTAGCTGTCGGAGCCAAATTCTGTTTACTCCTGTTTAACATAATGCAAGCAACCGCGGATGATCCCATACACAAACTTCACAGAGCCATAGTGAGGATTGCTGAGTTAATTTATATCCCTGCCACTACTCGGCTAAACACAAAATGACCTGACCGCAACATTTGTACTGTAACCAGCTAACAAATGTAGACAATTCTAAATTTCGGCCGCGCAATATCTGGCTTCAATATCACTTGCTCCATTAACTCTGGGGCCCATTGTACACGTGCTAGCTTTATGGTACACCCCCAATGAAAGCATACGAATCCTTATCTTAACTGGATCTATGTAAAGTCTAATCTGGAACGCGGGCATATTGCGAAAGTATAGACGGTAACTGTATAAAAGTGATAACAATGACTTTGAGCTCCGGTGTAATTTGAACCTTTTTCTTTTCAAAATAGAGACGAGTTTACCTGGTTCTGATTTTAGAAGTCCGATTTATTCTATTTAATGTGGTCCCGAATTGCCAACTGTTAGTTTAACTGTAGCTCTCGTAGTGCTTTTGGTCCGCTGTTGTGCTTCGTTGATGAATTGGGTTTACAACTGAACCCCTGATTGATTACGTACCGTATGTTTGCTGAACTTGTCACAACAACTCGATTTTTTACCGTACCATGCAACACTAACACTGGCATCCGTTCGTGTCGTATTACGTAAGATAAAAAGAAACACAATAGAAGTTGTTTCAATGCATTATCTGTTGACAACTTCGTACATAAATGCGATAACGTTAATGCACCTTAAATTTCTACGACTCTTAAGTTCGAATAATCTTTTATCTCTTACTTAGCTCAGTTGTTTCTTCTTGCCTGCTGCATTTACTATTTGCCTATCTATTTTAAACCTATCATTTCTAGGATACACATTTGCAATACGTAGAAGGTACCACCAAACAAATATATAAGTCTCTGCGAGATTTCACAAAGCAATGTTCTTTACTGAATGTAAGTATTAAATTATTTCAGAGACTTTATGAAAATCCTAAGTGTCTTTTTTTAATAAGACGACTCCATGTTGTATTTTATTGTACGTACATAAAATAAAACCAACCTTAATGAACAATTCAACATAATTAGAGTTAGACTCTAGTCAGTGTAGCTCTCTCTATCTGAGTCTAGCTAGGACTGCTGCCTGATTTCCTTAATACCTGGCTGCTACAATTACTAATCATTTGCCCTACCTATCGATCTTATCAGTCTGCCTTTCTCTCCTACTTTTCTCAGCACTTCGTAATTATTATTATTTTTGTTTCCACCCAGCATTTATTTTTCATTCTTCAATTTGTATTAAACAACCACCACCACCAACCACTCATAAAAAATCGTGTAAATAATAGGCCAATAGTCTCGAAACTCTTTGACGGTAAAAAGTTGTGTTATTACGTAAAGCCAAATCAGGTATTATTAATATTAATCTTTATTTGCATGCAAAACAAAATTTAGTGACTTGAGAATCACACAACTTACTGCATTAAAATATTAATTTTTGCATACCAAAAGTATGTAGTAGTGTGTGATAGCCAAGTCACTAAATTTAATTTAGCAAGCGAATAATAAGAATGCCTGATTTGGCTCTACGCAATATCTATATTTTGTATAGTTTTCTAGTGCATTGTACACCTAACAGTAACCTCATGCAAAAAATCATGCTTGTACCTTGAAATTTTGATGATCGGCGAGTCACTGAGTGCGTTTAAGGACCTTGACTTGCAATAATTCTTAAACTTGAATGCCAAGAGGTCACTGAAAAATTAGGCTTCTAGTTTTTTCCACAACCAAGTTACAGGGGGTTCGGAAACGGCTCGAATGGCTTCGAGAAAAGGATGGTACGGCCGTGCTTTGCTCTTTTGCACGACTTGATTAATGTTGTTATCTATAGATTCATTAGTAATCTTAATTAATATCATTAAAGTTCATTACAACTTTCGTAGAAAATATGAAAGTGCGCTCAGTTTAAGATGATTTTTATGTAGGATTCACATCAAACGGCTAGAGTCAGCGCGCGTCTTAATAGAGTTAGGGGAATTTGACCCTTCTATACAAAAGTTAGATTTCATTATGAAACCTGTGATCTTCATGAGAAAATAAGTAGGTGAATGAGTCATTCATCTACTCTACACATTTTCGGTGTAATGGGCAGTGAAACAAATGAAGTTATGCGGAAGGGGCGAGTCGCGAGTAGTAGAGGAGCTAGTGGGAAGTGTGAAGTTAGGCACGAGGGGCGAGGTTTTGAAGTGTCTCGAGGTTTGAAGGATTAACGAAGCGCGAGCTCATGAAAGAGCGAGTGAGTTGGTACCTTGTGAAATATGAAGTGTGTCATTTTTGAAGCGTGAAGTGTTACGCCAATTGATTGAAATGAGTATGCCAAATGAGATGCCACAAGAGTGAGTAACTCAACACTAATTTCATATTTAAACGGCAGGAGCAATGGTCACGAGCAGCCGGTAGCGTGCGGTAGGTATAGTCATTTAATTATGAAATGTAACTACTGTCTAGAAAGTTCAAATTCCCTTAACTCTATTAAAGTGATCGCCTACATTATTCTATAGGTACTACAGTTCGAGTAGCTAGAATGAGCCCTTAAAACGACGGCTTAAAAATAATAAAGAGGAAACCTATCAATTTCACATAAACTTATGAAGCGATATCGAGCTTATACGTAGCAACACTAGCCGTTGAGATGCAATAAAACCTCGGCGTTTTATGTTATAAACTTTACGGGCAATATTTTATAGAAATTCATGTGATAATATTACATGTTTTACAATCTCTTAAAGCGTTAGTTTATAGTCGCACTTTATTTGCAATTGATAGAATTTCCATGCCAGTATAGCGCAAAGGCGTCAAAAGATGGTTACGAACTTAAAGTGTTTATGACATTCTTCCCATTTCCATAATAGAGAATATGCAATTATGCAAGCGGAATGGATAATAATAAGATGTCACTATATGAATAATAAACCATCAAATTATGACAAAAAATAGTAAATTAATAAATATGAATTTTTGGATCTGGCTAAGGCGTTCGACATAGTGTCTATTCCTATTTTACTCAGAAAGCTGGAAATGTCAGGTGTTGGGGGCACTCCACTACAGTCGTTCAAAAGCTACCTGTCAAATCGTAGTCAATGCCTGAAACTGGGCGCTTTGGTCAGTTCCAAAAGAGCAGGAACTTTCGGGGTTCCCCAGGGAAGCATTCCCGGCCGGCCCCACTTTTTCCATCTGTATGACTAGCGCCGAGGTTGTCTGTTATGCAGATGACACTACCCTCATTTTCCACGGGTCGTCTTGGGAAACGTGTTTTACGGCGAGTGAAAAGGGTTTGGCCGAAGCATCTAAATGGTTAACTCAAAACTTACTTACGTTAAATATCCCCAAAACGAAATACCTTTGTTTTCACAAGACAGCTGCTTCCTCTGTAACTTATCGCCCAGACCTTAAAATAGCCACTAACACTGCATTAACTAGTACTAATGAGGTCATATCTAACTGTCGCTCGATTAAATACCTAGGGATTCTTCTTGACGAAAAACTTGACTTCAAAGCTCATATAGAAGCTCTATCCACTAGGATTAGAAAACTAATATATATTGTAAAATTACTTAGAAACTCTGCCGGTAAAGACATCTTAAAGTTAGTGTACATTTCAATTTGCCAACCAATACTTTTGTACTGAATTACGGTATGGGGCAATGCCGCTAGCACGCACCTTTTAAGTTTAGAAAGACCACAACGCTTCATCTTAAAGGTCATGCTCAGGAAGCCTCGGCTATTCTCTACATCCACGCTGTATAAAGAATGAGGCGTGCTCACTGTGAGGCAGGCAGTTTCTGAGGGTTGCTCTTTTGGTTCATCGTATTACCATTTCTTTGGAAATATATCCTCTGCTACTGAGGAAAAGGGTGTACAAAATTCCAATACCGTGTAGTAATACATCTTTCTATAAACGATTTCCTAGTTATTTTCATCCATACCTTTATAACAAAGTTAAAAAGTTATGTCAGCTTTTTTCGATTCCTAAAAAAAGTTGAAAATTTAGGAATCACCCGGCTGCGGGTACTAGCAGTGGCCTCAGGCGATTGATGTCCTAGAAAATTGTCAACACAACCTTAGAACTACCCTACTAAAATCTATGGAATGTCCACAATCCATATTTTATGATATTTTACGCTTTTGATATTTTTGTTGCGCATTTGTTTGTTTTTCCCGCACACGGGACAATGGTAACGCTGACCTTTAAAAGGCGTGCGTAGAACCAAAGTACCAAATGAGTATAGCGCATAGCCAACATCTAGAGGCCCTTTCGACCATTTAATGTAATGCTAAGGGATACATCGAGCGGATGCTGTCCCTACCCATGTCATGGGACGTGTCCCTGCCCGTGTCATGGGATGGATATATTGCATTTATAATTAACAAATTGTATATTTTAATCAAATTGTATATTAATCTTCATCATAATTATCAGCCGAAAGAAGTCCAATGCTGGACTTACATCCACAGAGTGCTCAAAAAAGTGCCAGAATGACCAGTCCTGCTCCTGCGCAATCTGCATCCAGCGGACTCCCGCGACTCCTACTGGCAGTCCACGTCGTGGGACTCACACTGCGCCTTCCGGTAGATGGTCATAATACGAGAGCCTTAAAGTGAGGCCATTCCATTGCAAATGTCCCACTCTAACACGCGTGAGTTTGCAATTAACCTTTTTTTTAACCTGACTGTTGCTTTATAGGCCGGGCCTAATAAAGCGATAGGAGTGCCCAGTTGGAGAGTGGCCTGGGGAAAATCCAGGAGAAACCTCCATCACGACCACGTCGGTGGTTTTGAACACTGGAATACTCTAAGTGTTTGCGCTCCAGTGAGATTGGTTAAGCGGTTTCAGCCGAATCTGAGGTGTGAGTGGAAACGAGCTACTAGGCGTTTTGTAGCTGGTTCACTAAACCTAGCCTAGCTGAGAAGAGTACAGCAATATACTCAGCTAGGCCCGACCTGGGCCGAACTGACTCTACCCGGTATGATGATATTAAGGTTTTATTGACAAAGTTACCAAGGCATTTTTCAATATTTTGTTCTTTGTTCCTTTTTCAGTCTACAGTAATTTTTGTGTAGTGTAAACTCTACATTATTTCTTCACACTGGGAGCTCAAACTTCAATCTTTTCGTCAGATCTATGAATAGGCCTTGCCTTAATTGATCATGAGTAAGGCGCAAAATCAAAAAGACTTTTTTAATACAGTTGCTCAAAAAGTGGTACTTTATGTAGCTGTATATCGTGCGCAAAGTTGGATTCCTCGAACTAGTACTTTTTACTTACTGTTGTTTTTTTTCTATTTACTGTTGGCCCAATCCGTGCACCCAACCGAAGAGTTTTAGGTTCAATCAGTTTACTTAATTATTTAATAAAATATTTGGCATGAAATATGTACTTCACTACATAGTATAAAACAAAGTCGCGATCCGCTGTCTGTCTATCTGTCTGTCCCTATGTAGGCTTAAATCTTTAAAACTACGCAACGGATTTTGATGCGATTTTTTTAATAGATAGAGCAATTCAAGAGGAAGGTATAATACATTCATAATATAGTATAAAACACTGATAACATTAGAGGTTTCTAATGTGATGTCGTAAATAAACACATTTTTTGCGCTTGCATTGCAAACGCTGGCTAAACCGAGATAGATCAAAATAATTTGCAACGGTATTGTACACCTTAATAAGGTCTATAAAAAGTCTGCAATCATATATTCTCTCTCTAAGGGATAACCAGGATAACCTACAATAACCGTTTTTTATCCTATACTTATTATGAGAAAGGAGGGTCTTATTTACGAAGCGATTTTAAGAAATATAGCATTAATCTTTATCCAATATGGCCCTTTACAGCATGAAATTTAAATGAATATTTTTGAAGATATTACAGATTTAAAATGCAGGGACATAGCGGTTGTGGCGGTACTGTAACGTTCGCCCTCAACTAAATAAATGAAAAAATAGATATAACTTAAAAGATGTTACTTCATTTAAACTACAACTAAAACTACTAATTTGGCCAAGTGAATCATCTAGGGTAGAACCCCTGAAGAGTTGCGAACCGTAAAATACATTATCTTTTATGTGAATTCATGTCAAGTTTTGGATTCCTCATTCCAATTACTGAAACCTGGCTTGAACTACCTAATCAACTTTAAATTAAAAGATTAGAACTCACACTAATCATAATCATTTTCCTAAAAAACGAACACCTGGCACAAACCTAGCTACACAGCTTCCATATTTAATAACAAAATTAATTAAAGCCGTTTCGCCTAAACACGCATAAAAAAAATCTTGACTTTTGGCTTAAATTAAACCGTGAATATCACAGCAACCGCAATAGCGGTATCGCAGCCGCCATATTTGACAGGGCATGCAATTTCGCTGGGTACCTACGCATAATAAGCTGTCCACGGGAACGCGAACGCCGATGAATGCGTAATGTAATCAAGCCGATAAATACAGGCAAATCCTTTGGTGGATTGATTCCGTTCCGACTGAACGCTGGCACACTGTGGGCGCAGTGCTGGCACTGAAACTTGACCAGTTAGTTTTGATTAACGTCCCAATGCTCGACATCTTGATGCCCAATAGTTGCCATCTATCGTGCATATCTTAAATATAAAAATTGAAGGTCAGTGTCGAGCACTAGTTCAGGTAACTAGTGCTCAAAAAAAGGTATAGAGGGAAATGCATGAAACACAATTTTGACTTCGTAACTTTGGGTTAGTTAGGAGGTAAACATATTAAAAGTGAATGTCCAATTTTACGGTTTTTTGTAAAAAAAAGTCGTATACGGTGGCCCATAGCAAAAAATGTTCACTCAACGAGCTCTAAAAAACGATACCTCCTTATAAACCTGTAAAAATATTTTTGGACAATTTTTATAGCTTAACACGATGCTTAAACTGTGAAAATTTGAAGACTATAGCTCCATCCGATTAGTTTTTAACTGGCCTATATGTTTATGTTTTAATTTCAACTCGATACCTCCACGCGTTTCCTACATAAATGGTCTTGACAGACAGACAAACTGTCAAGAAAGTGATCCTAAAAGGGTTCCGTTTTTTCCGTTTATTTGCTTAAAAATGGTGAGCAAGTATTGTGAAAGGTCAAACAAGAATGTGTTTCTGCTTATTTGGTTGCATCATGTTTGTAATATACAAGCTATTTAAGCCCACCATTGTACAATTTTTATTACATATGTACAATTTCCATATTTTATGCAATAAAGTTTAAATAAATATTAAAAAATATATGTAAAAGCAAATACCGCAAGGGCATAAATAAGTGGCGTTTATCAAATACCACTGGTAAATCTTTCTGTAATATTTAAACAGTTAACTAAATTAAAGTTTTAACAAGCCACTCAATTATGCGGAGGTTTATCCCAACAGTATTTTATTACGACATTTCTCGAAATACGTCGTTAAAAGTAATGCAGCATCGAAATTGCTTTTTCGATATTAATTTAATTAAAATATTCATCTCGCTGTAATAAAGCGAAGGATAAATATAATTAAAAAGGCGGGCGTAGCCGTATTTTAACTAGCTAAAATAATGATTTTTACTTTAATGGAATTACACTGAATTTGGTAACACTGAACTACATGGATTTATTACTTGTAGTATCGGTGTTTACCATAAAAAAGAACTGTTAGTAATTATCCTACATTTTCATCTAATATGTGTTTAAATTAAATTAAATATAAATAAATATATAAATAAACATCGGGAGACAATCTTACACAGAAGTAACTAAATTGATTAAAAATTTCAATCTTAATAAATACAATACAAAACAACAAATGTATGCAGGCTGGTAATAATCATTTGAATTATTTCGAATGAACATTTCAGTGATGTTTATTGTTTACGTTATTTATTTTATACCGATGAAACCTTAGCGCTATGTTAAGCGCAATACTAATAATGACTGTTAAAACTGCAAAATATGATAATGCCTCTGTTACTCGTATTAGCAAATATTACAATCCGTGTTTTACACGTAGGTAATCAAATGTGTAAATACGCGGCGCATTTTATAAACATACCTATATAAATACGTAATACTTTTAATTATTGTCGTGTGAGTGAAACTAAACGTGTAAAAAAAATATTGATATCTATGACTCAATAGGCCGGAGTACTAAATTAAAAATCATAATAAAATATAAAAGTTATCTTGTGAGTTTAATTTTACAGTATTTTATGCAACGGTCGTATTTATAAATAAAAAACCGGTCAAGTGCGAGTCTGACTCACGCACCGAGGGTTCCGTACCTGCACAGATGTGTACCGGTCCCGACCCAATTAATTCAGGAAAATCTCAATAACATGGTGTAGAAATTGAACGCCATGAGGACAGAGCCATCTATCGCCGAAATTTGTTACAAATTTGAGCTACTGAATAACTATGTTTGGTGGTTTTTCAAGGATAATTCTTTATCACGTAAACCGATTTCAATTTCTTTCTTTATTTGAGAGAAGGTACTTTCAGCATAATTGCGTAGGTATTTATAAAACAAATCTGAGCGTGCCTGGCTGCAGAACACGCTTGCAAGCTTGTATTGTATATTCAAATGATATGAGAATTAAAGTCTCATAATAGAAATTTTATTCAGAATATTTTTGTCAACACAAAAATAACAGTGTCAAATCAGACAACTATTCTTAAGTTCCTTTCCTCTGTATTTTAAATCTAAGCTAGACAGCCACATAGCCAGTAACTAGCAATATCCACATTAAAACCTAACAACAAATACATGCAAAGGTGATTAAATTACAAACTTAATATGTTTATGATGGTAAAAAAAGAAAAAGTAGAGAGAACTATAGTTATATTTTTCTGTAAAATATACATTGATATTAATGTTATGTAATAATTTCATATTTTTTCCTTGGTATACTTCGGAGAGTGATATTTTATTTACATTTTCCCTCATAAATCGAAAATGACTACGTAAAAATAAATAAAAACTTGTTTCATAATGTGTAACTCAAGCCCTTTCATGTGACACCGCACTTTACATATTCACTAGACATTCGAATTTTGAGCCCCTTATCTGTCATTTTTCACAAAAAAAAATGTAAAGTGCTTGAGATAATTAGCGATGTGACAGACAGACAGAGAGACAGACAAAGTGGAACCATACGGGTTCCTTTTTTACTATTTTGGTACGGAACCTTAAAAAGGATACAAAATGTGATGGTGGCGATGTGAGCCTTGGAGAACTTCGCAAGTAAAGACACCACGAGCCTGTTTGGACCAGTTATATACCGTTCCATACAATACTTTTTCTACGGCTCGTTTCTAATAAATAATTGTTAATTCTTTCAGACGCCATATTTTCCCTTACTTATTATACAAGCTTACCTACGCAATATCTTCAGAAATGACGTAACTCCTGAAGTACTCCAACGTAACTTCGTAGATTTTTAAAGCAATCAACGTACCGTACACATTTTTACACGAACACAAATAAAATTGTTTTATTTAAGTAATGTTAGTCGTCTATCAACTTGTAGTAATCGTTTATCAGAATGTTATGGTTTCTTAATGGAAATTTGGTGGGAAATCAAAAATATGAAACTTTCTTTATGGTCTGTTCTTTTTTTTAATTAGCTGGACTAAACTCATTTCGAATCCGGTCTAAATTCGACCTGTTTGTTTTTATAAATATGTGTAGAATAAGATATTTTTTTTTAATTTATAACACACAAAGATGATAAATTTATTTATTTATACGACTAAATAACACAAAATGGCGAAGTCGTCATAAGTAGGCAACAGTGACAATAATATTAAAAGTTTTACTTGAACGCACCAAAGAATGGCTACTAAACATAGCGTCTGTGGTACTTGGGCGTATCGTTTTGACGAAAAAACGAAACTCTTATCCGTATCGTTTCAGAGAATGGAGATTATAGACTTTTCTGCAGACTTATTTCGTATGTCTTTATATTAGTGTTCGTGACTATACAAATGACAAAATAAAAGTACAGGAGTAAAAAAATCAAATATCAGACTTTTACCTATAATTCATGAATTACATTACAATAATAATTGCATGCGCGAAATGGGTGGCCATGAAACTGTGTAATCTTACTGTCTAGCAATCACATAAAGTACTAACCCACTCCATGCTTCATGTGTCTACGTGCGGTTTTCACCACAAGCCGGAAAAATTCTGCTAAGCGACTCAGGTTAGCACACTTAGCGTAGTGGACCTCGAATCGAATAAAACGTTAAAAGCCTCTTCTAAGTATATGTCGTTGTCGGGCAACTGACAGCGGAATCAGCACAGTACAACACCTGTCGCCGCCATAACTCGATATTGAAGTTGACTACTTTAGACGCGTACGTATAAAGTAGTCAATTTCAATATGGAGTTGTGGCGATGCATAACGTATGGATCCCAGAATTGATTATGATTTGATTTTACTGTGTGCGCTCATTCTGGCACGTTAGATTTTCGCGCGTGGAACGATGAAATCATATCAAAACAAAATTGGGAGGTTTACCTAAGGTATAACTGTAATCGAACGTGAATTACCTCTGGGCATTGCACTGTATCCTTATCAATGAAAACAAATGGAATCGCGGCCCAGGATCCATGTATCCATATTTTAGTGATGTGAACGTTACTCGCTGGATTTTCTTTGTACGCTGGACAGGGAAAGGAAAACTAATATTTTTTTTTAGTTGGGCGTTAGCTCAATAATAATTTTTAATTGAAGTAAATAAAGTCCTAAAAATAAATACTTACCGATTTTCCTTGCGTCAATTGAGCGCTATTTACGCAGACGTGCTACGTTCGTAACGCCTGTCGTAGCTTCATAGCAACAGTTGCAATCGGCTCGCTTCACGCTACGCTCGTTTGCTATGATATATCCTATTTTCTGAAATAAGACAACGCGATGTTTCAAATAAGATAAACCTACTTTCAAGTTCATCCTAAGTCCTTTATCTAAATGTAGATATTCCTTGTGAGCAATTTAAGTACCTAGTTAATAAAAATATACAGTGAATATATTCATGTAAATTGTAATTTCAAATAATTGTAGTCATGAAGAAAGTTATAATTGTGTGTTATTTTCTTCTTGCCAACATAAAAGGTAATTTATTTTATTGTATTTTTGAAGAAGCGTTTGGGCTTTTTTAGTGTCGAATGCGCTTAAACTACGGCCTTCTTTTTTGTCAAATTAACGGTCGACTATAATAACTAGGTACGTACAGCTATAACAAAAGCATTAGATAATATTACCTGGTTTTAATCTGTTTTCATTTTTCTTAGTGTTTTTCTGGTCCACGAGCAGAAAAAATATTCTAATGCCCCGCATGTTTTCCGAGACATTACATATTATGTACGTGTTTATGGACCCCAACTTTAACTCGATTTGCTCGTGAATAACTGAAACGTGTCTGAAAAGATGGATTTATTGAAAAGAGCAGAGCAGATTGATTATTTTTCTCGTATTTAGAATACAAATAATAGTACCTAGATTACTTTAAATACATCTAGGTTAGTTCTGAATTTCGATATCATTAGTTTGTTGGTAATGTACTAAAATATTTTTTAATTCATTTTGATTAGGTATTGTTTAGTTGGTCATTGCACTCTAGGCTAGTTTGGTGTTTGACGTCTGTAAGCATTCACATATCCAAGGCCTCGTTTAACTACCGAACTAGTCGTTATACCTAGAGCATAGTGGTAACTGGAGTTAAGAATGCGTAGGCACCAGGTCAGTAGGTCTGTTCATTAATGAGGGGCTGACAGAAATCGACATAATTCCACTAATTGACCGATTTTGGTACAGTAACGAGGTTATTACACCTTCCTTAGGTACAGGAGTAATGCAACTATTAAAACTAATTTATGTTTTGCATGTATGGCAGGATTCCTATTAATTAAATAGATTTCAGACCATCTTTGAGAAAAATAATAGAATACTCATTTGTATTATACCATTTGTGAACCTTATTGTAACCAAGTAAGGTCTACTACGAAGCTGAATAATATTGTCTTAAAAATTAACAAAGTAAACATACCACAGGATTGTTTTGCCTCCGAGTACTGGGAATAACAGTACCACCTCTAAAACAGCGCGGCGAGTCTGCCTCGCTGACGTGCGACTATGACCTGGAGGGCGGCAAGCTGTACTCTGTTAAGTGGTACCGGGACACGGAGGAGTTCTACCGGTACATGCCGCGGCTGCGCCCGCCGCAGCACGCGCACAGGCTGGACGGGGTCAAAGTTGATGTGAGTAGTAAAGTTATCACTGGAGTATTTGATCTCCGAGTACTGGGAATAACAGTACCACCTCTGAAACAGCGCGGCGAGTCTGCCTCGCTGACGTGCGACTACGACGTGGAGGGCGGCAAGCTGTACTCTGTCAAGTGGTACCGGGACACGGAGGAGTTCTACCGGTACATGCCGCGGCTGCGCCCGCCGCAGCACGCTCACAGGCTAGACGGGGTCAAAGTTGATGTGAGTAGTATAGTTATCAGTGGAGTATTTGATCTCCGAGTACTGGGAATAACAGTACCACCTCTAAAACAGCGCGGCGAGTCTGCCTCGCTGACGTGCGACTACGACCTGGAGGGCGGCAAGCTGTACTCTGTCAAGTGGTACCGGGACACGGAGGAGTTCTACCGGTACATGCCGCGGCTGCGCCCGCCGCAGCACGCTCACAGGCTGGATGGGGTCAAAGTTGATGTGAGTAGTATAGTTATCACTGGAGTATTTGATTTCCGAGTACTGGGAATAAGAGTACCACCTCTAAAACAGCGCGGCGAGTCTGCCTCGCTGACGTGCGACTACGACCTGGAGGGCGGCAAGCTGTACTCTGTCAAGTGGTACCGGGACACGGAGGAGTTCTACCGGTACATGCCGCGGCTGCGCCCGCGCAGCACGCACACAGGCTGGACGGGGTCAAAGTTGATGTGAGTAGTATAGTTATCACTGGAGTATTTGATTTCCGAGTACTGGGAATAAGAGTACCACCTCTAAAACAGCGCGGCGAGTCTGCCTCGCTGACGTGCGACTACGACCTGGAGGGCGGCAAGCTGTACTCTGTCAAGTGGTACCGGGACACGGAGGAGTTCTACCGGTACATGCCGCGGCTGCGCCCGCCGCAGCACGCTCACAGGCTAGACGGGGTCAAAGTTGATGTGAGTAGTATAGTTATCAGTGGAGTATTTGATTTCGGAGTACTGGGAATAAGAGTACCACCTCTAAAACAGCGCGGCGAGTCTGCCTCGCTGACGTGCGACTACGACCTGGAGGGCGGCAAGCTGTACTCTGTCAAGTGGTACCGGGACACGGAGGAGTTCTACCGGTACATGCCGCGGCTGCGCCCGCCGCAGCGCGCTCACAGGCTGGATGGGGTCAAAGTTGATGTGAGTAGTATAGTTATCACTGGAGTATTTGATTTCGGAGTACTGGGAATAAGAGTACCACCTCTAAAACAGCGCGGCGAGTCTGCCTCGCTGACGTGCGACTACGACCTGGAGGGCGGCAAGCTGTACTCTGTCAAGTGGTACAACCGCATGATGTGGCGCAGGATTACTAGGAAGGCTGACCCCAAATTAACTGGGACAATAACCAGGAGAAGGAAGAAGTATACTAAAAGACAGTTACATGCAATATATGACCAATGCTTGGCACGCCTACGGTCGAATTGGTACCACCACCACAACCGCTATCATAGAGTATGCCTATAATATGTCACTGTGGTAAACACTTAACTACCTACATATCTATGGATTACATGGATTACTCGTATGTTACGTGTCAAAATGACTGATGTCTCAAACAGATAATAAATCAGTGAAATAGATATAGTGTAAATTGCGTAAAGGTTGACATCAATTTAAGGTCGTGCAACGAGAAATATCGCGTTTTTGAAACGCTGTTCTGCCCAGACGAGGAAACAATATAGATTGATTTTCAGATATATGATTCTTGACTATATAATTATATGACTGTGTTGCTGATAATAGCCGAAACATAATTGCTTAAAATTTTCTCGATAGAAAAAAATCCAGTTTTTTTTATTTTCCTTTTTTATCCAGCCTACTACAACAACGCATTATTAATCGAGATTTGTCTAAAAATGCCATTCTCGAAGAGTGTTGCATCCCGTTTCGTTGTGTGCGAAAGACATAAGCGTGTCACTTTCGGTCAGCCGCGTGGCTGACCGGAATCGAGAATCGAGGCATCCACTTAAAGCAGGGACTGCATAACCGGAAAATAAAGGTAGGGGTTTAAAACGGTATGACGTCATACCGTTTCGTTTCGGTTAGGTTTCGATAGCACAAAATAAATTTTTCGGTAGCTGAACCGTTTTCATTAAGGTATCGCTTTACGAGGGTGCCGGCAACGGCGCCAACCAATCAGCGCTAGTTATTGAGTGTATGCCTAAAATAAGTACCCATTTTTGTTAAATTTCGTTCGGCGCGATAGATTACTGACGTAGTCGCTGTTCGCTGTTGGTCGCGATTACGTACCCATCGTAAGAGTTACGATCGAAATTTTTCAGTACCCGTTGGCTACCGTTATAATAAAGGTTTAAGTAAATGTAAAAAAAACAACATCGTTATTTTATACCGGTAGCGTACCTTTATGTTTCAACCGGTATAGTTCTACCTTTATAACGAAGCGGTATCGATATCCAATACCTTATACCGTACCGAAAACGGTCCCTAAAGTGTTTTTTTCGTTACACAGTTGGACAAGTCGAGCGCGCGACGAGTCCACCTGCGGGATCTCACGCTGCGCTCGCGCGGCCTTTATCGCTGCGAGGTGTCGGAGGAGGCGCCGTCCTTCCACTCCGCTCAGGCTGAGGGATACATGGAAGTCTACTGTAAGTGACCCTCTCATACAAATAAGGCTTATTTTTAGACAGTCGAGGTCACACTAAGCGTTGTGCGAGTAGATTAAAACCAATCTTAAACTTAACTGAAGGGGCTTCAGTGTGTTTTTGCTCACTGACGTAAACATATTTAAACGCGATATATGTACGTAGATATCATGAAATTAGATGTAATCTAATTTAATACAAAGAATCTCACACATTATAACAATGTCTACTAGGAGAGCAGCATTTATTTTATTATTACATAGTTTAGGTACTCTACTGGTTTGCCTGTACCATGCGATTATGCAGTCAGTAAGCGTTTTTTTTAACCTGATGACTGTGGCTTTATAGGCCGGGCCCAATAAAGCGATAGGAGTGCGTGGTTGGAGAGTAGCCTGGGGAAAAACCAGGGGAAAACCTGTAGCTGTAGCTGGTTCACTAAACCTAGCCTAGCTGAGAAGAGTCCAGCAAGAAACTCAGCTAGGCCCGATCTGGGTCGAACTGACTCTTATTGGTGTGCGGCGGTACCGGGAGGAGTGGGACTATATGTGTCAGTGTTGTCGCGATCGCGCGGTGCACATCCTCGCCGGCGGGATTGCCTGCTGTAATGTAAGCACAGCGTTCAATCTTTCGATGGACGCTGTGATTAAGTCGTCCGGGTCCGTTAGTGTGTGCCTAGGACGCCGGACCGTGCGGCCCCTGACCGACCAAAATGAGGTGGTGGGTTTCAGAGAAGTCTCAGGACACGATTGGATACACCATCCTCATCCAGAGCCTTTCTAACACGAAGACGCCTGACTAGGTCACCGACTTCCTTAACCAACACCGGTAAAATGGGTGAAGTTACGTGGAGACGCGATCTACTCGTACTGTCCACCTGGAATCGACCCATCTAATATGGTCAGTAAGCGTTGTGACTAGTCTGTTCTGATGCTGTTATCGCAATGCATGTTACTAGCACCCTGTCGGTTCGCTCGATACGCTTTATTCGCTGCTTTTCTTGAGTTAGCATTCGAATTATGGCTCCCTTAACTCGATTACGGTGTCGTTTGATAGTTTACATCTAGGTAGCTCTTCCTTCTCTCTCCCCTAGAGACTTAAAATTCATAAGTTACCCGAAAAACGCAGTAGGTACCTAAACTAGTTTCTGAGTGTCTCGACCTGAACTTATTGAAGGATGAACCGCCTAATTAAGAATATGTATACGACGAAGACGGAACGAAGATATTATTAATTACTTATGATTATGAGTACCTATTTTGAGCATTTCATTACTTAATTGAATAGTGAATTTTTGATGGACGAAGATAACTTAGGAACGACAGCTTTGTAGCGGCTGAGTGTAAGAAAAAATATTTCAATTTTATCAATGTTGGTATTTACCTACTTGGACAGTATATTGGTGAGCAACATTTTAATATGCGAATTAATGTTGGTATCTATCTATATCTACGTAGGTAGTTACGTGTTTCAGTTTCACAACTACAACAAATCTATTTACACTCTAGGTACGTTAAATCGACTGTCAAATACCTATTTAATATAATACTGGAATAATTTGTAATATTCCAGACTTCCCCCGCGAAAGCCCTTACATCACGGGTCACGAGCGCCCCTACCGACTGAACCAGAAGCTGGACGTGAATTGCTCCTCGGCGATGGCCTTTCCGGCACCAGATCTGCAGTGGCTTATTGATGGACAAAAGGTAATAAACAAGATAAAATTAGAAAAATATCTTTCAACATTGAATATCTCTCTGGTTCTGTGAAAGGTCACATGTCCAAGACACATTAACGATCATATAACCATAGGTATAACTAGATAGCATCAGGGGCGTATTTACCCTAGGGCCATCCGGGCCATGGCCCGGGCGCCAATCCGCCAGGGGCGGCATAGTCCCCCATGAAACTTTTTAAAAAAATTGTACAACCCCAAAAATTTAGACGTTAATATATTTTTTTTATTATAGAGTTCTTTCTTGACTTCTGGGGCGGCGAAACTTATTGGCCCGGGGCGTCATATTTCAAAATACGCTCCTGGATAGCATTAGGTAGGTGGAAGATGATAATCCAGCTCCGCCGTAATAACAGTGAAGGATACCTTTCGGTGATATTCTAGTACATAGGATTCTCTTTTCTTTCTACGTTGTCACAGGTAACGGAGCGGTCTTGGTTGATCGCGTACGGAGCCAAACCGGCCCCGCAAGGACTGCTGGTATCGACGCTGGGGCTCACGGCGCCCGCGAAACCGAACATGAAGCTGCGCTGTATAGCAGTCATCGGCACACATAGGAGGGAACGCAGTATTGTCATAGGTTGGTTTGGTTGGTATATACGACTAGCGGCCGCCCGCGACTTCATCCGCGTGGATTATTTTAGCCTCACCCCGAGGAACCACGAAAATGACTATCGATTTAAAAAAAAAACAAAATGTCCGCCATCTTTGATTTGAAAATGCATGTCATTTCGACATATTTTGAACCGATATCGATAATTAAGAAAAGTAAAGATTAGCTCCCCGCACAAACTCGGAACCCCCTTTTCACCCCTTTAGGAAAGCAATTTCAAAAAACCCTGAAATAAGTTTTGTTGTAAGTATTTAAACGGAGAGTCTATTTAGAAAGTTTCAAATCTCTCACTTCAAAAAAGATTTGCTCCCCATGCAAACCTGGAACCCCCTTTTCACCTCTTTAGGGGAGCAATTTAGAAAAACGCTAATAACAAGAGACTATACCTTGTTTTTTATAGATTAGAAATTTCACGACAGATCCTGATAAGTGGCAATTATTGACAATGACAAATTACCTAATTTTTAAAAATCGAACCGGCAATTTTTCAATCTCTGTTTCTATGAGTTTTTTATTGTTTTTTATACAGAGCTGGGCATTAACTCGTTAATCCGTTAATCGTTACTTAACGAAGTTAACCATCCGTGTATCGGATTAACTTTTAAGTTAACTTGCAAAATTGTTAACGTACTCATTAACTTCCGCTAACTGTCCAAAGCTCCGTTAATCCGTTAACTACCTAAGTACTTATTTTATCAAAAGAACATCGCGCCTCGAAAAACAGGTTATGACAAGTCCGTTCGATCGGGGCGGCGTAGGCGCGAGCTATAGGCGCTGAGTGAGACAGGTGATGTAAGTGGGGCGCGTCAGGCGCGTGCGCGAGTGAAATGAACAATATTGTGTTGTCGGCTCGGTGCGTCAGTGAATGAGAATACAAGGCGTATGGTGAAGTACTGTTTACTTTGATAATTAAACTAATCGTTCATTATAAGAAATTCTTAAAGCCATCTTGCTTTTCTTATTAGGGTTCTGTACCAAAATGGTAAAAAAGGAACCCTTATGCTTTCACTTTCTCTGTCTGTCTGTCACATCGCTACATCTCTCAAGAACTACTTATGCTCATCGTCATCATATATTTAAGAGCCCTAGCTCTTGTCGGTGGAATAATCGCCATTCCGTTCGGTTCTCCGCCAAGGCTTTGAGCTCCTGATACGACATTACATTGACCTTCTCTTTTGCTTGATCTAGGAACGCATGTCTCGCTCTTCCTCTGCCTCTCTTCCCCTCTATCTTTGCTTCAATTATGGTTTTATGTAATTGTCATGTCGCATCAGGTGCCCCAGCATGTTTCCTCTTCTGTTCTCGATCGTCCTCAAAAGTAGTCTCTTCTCACCTATCAAATCCAGAAATCCCCTGTTTGTTTTCCTTTTTTTTGTTTTTCTATCTATTTATGCTGTCGATTTGAAATTTGGAACAGTCATAAAGAAGGGTAACCTAGATGCCAGAACATGTTTTTTAAATATCTTTTTTTATTTTCTGTCTAGTGGGTCAATAATTGAATATGCCAAGTGGAGTGTCATACTCGTATGAAAGATACAATTTTTTTTACGTTGAGACATTTTCTTTTTATGTGGGAAAATGTTTAAAAAACCGTTCCCCCCTTATCTCCAAAGTTTACCGAAGGAAAAAATATGAAATTATTACATAACATTCATATCAATGTATACTTTACAGGAAAAATATAACTATTTCTTTTTTTATTAAACTATACGAGTACGTTTTTCTTTATTCATCTTAAAAAAACATTTGTATTCTAAGTTTATAATTTGTCACCTTTGCATGTATTTTTGTTTTATAAATTCCCACGCGATTATGTTAAAAGTACTTTCTTTCAAATAAAAAAATATCGGTTCACGTGATAAAGAATTATCCTTGAAAAACCATTATACATACTTAGTTATTCAGTCGCTCAAATTTGTAACAAAATTCGCCGATAGATGGCGCTGTAGCCATGGCGTTCAATTTCTACACCGTGTTGTTGAGATTTTCTTGAATGAATAGGGTTGGAACTGGCACATATCTGCGTACGGAACCCTCGATGCGCGATTCGGACTTGCACTTAACCGGTTTTTTTTCATTCCCTACCTACTTCCAGAGCGCATACCCGCATACCCAGGTGCTGTTTTTACGAGGAGTTAACGATTAACGTTAACTTCCGTTAAAGGGCCCGAAATGTAACGCTTTAACGTTTAACGTAGTTAACATTTTTTTAACGGATTAGCGATTAACGAAGTTAACTATTTGGTTAACGGTGCCCAGCTATGCTCTTATATAATAAACGATATAGACTGCTCTAGATACTTTCACTATGTTTGTTCATAGATGTCGCTAGTAAGTTGCAGTTGTATACCTGCTCTACTAAGCTCTTAAGACCCACATTCAAGAATCACATGCAAGTCCAACTTCGGGTCGATATAACTCATTATACCTTCCACTGAGAAATACCGAGCCGGTTAGAAACAATTCTCGTCGAGGTAGTACCGTATGCTCGGAAACACTGTAGGATTTGTTCCTCTTCAGCAGGATCATAAATTCAGGTCTTCCAGCATCAGCCAGACTAACAACACGCAAAACGTACATAGAACCGGGTGCAATAAATTATTACGGACAAAGGACGTACTCGTCGTACCTCGTACCTCGCATTTACAATAAAATTATTTCGGAGACTGAATGCAAGACTATAAATGTGTATTAAGTGTGTAAAGGAGTATTTATTACAGCTTCCTAGGAAAAAATAGATCGAAGTAGTATAAGAATAATACCTATCAAAAGTAGATAGTTAATATCATCCTACGAAGGACATATTTAAAATGGTCATTAGTGACATAATAATAAAAGCCATATTTATCGCCTTCGTCAGACGAACTAATTACTCACTTAACTTTAGGTTAGTTATTGTAGCTATATGTATCTTTTTCTTAAAGAATTAAACAAGCTGACAAGCATAACCATTCATATAATTATCATGGTTATGTGTCAGCGCTCGCGCAGCGCAGGCCGAGATTATTAATTAGCATGGATCAACCCTCAACTGTTATGTTGTGATTCATTACTAAGGGTATTCTTAGTAATGAATAATATAGCTACAATAGCGTGATTAAAATATATATATATATATATATATATTTTTTTTAGTAAGGTGAAATTAAGTAGGTAAAATAATGTTACTAACATACTTATTTAGATGGCTGAGTAAAAAAATTAAGAGTGTTTCTTTCGCCAACAAACTGTGATGCAGTTTGACGAAGTTATAGTGTAAACGAATGTAAACTTTTTTTTGTTACCAGCTTTAGGCCGAAAGGCGGGTTTTCTAAAAAAAACACTAAAATCTCGAACTTGAAAACCAATGAGTTTTGACCCCCAGTTGACTGGACCTAAATCATTGCAAATGAGCTATAGAATAACCCCCATCAAGGAATACGTCAAATTTCACGTCACCTGTACAATTATAGTTGCATCAATAACCCGGTTTGTGAAACAAGTACATGTTTTCTTTGCAGAAACAAGCTCTTCGAGTCGACTCCAATGCTGCGGTTTTGTGATCATCGTAATAATTACTGTATTAAGCATTACTTTTCCTAAGGTCTCATGATGCTATGATTACAATTAAAATATGACTGTAAATAAATTGTAATTACGTAATTTAATTCCAGTTTTATTTCGATTTTAAAAGAGGTATTTACATAATAATAATGAACTTTTTACATTTTATTTAATAATATTTATTATACTCTCTTAACAATATTACAAAAATAAAAGTCGAAAGTACATTTCACATAAGTATAATATACGTAGGTTCCTAAGTAACATGTTATTTTGAGAAAAATGTTAGCCATTCAGTTTGTAAGCACAAAGATATGAAAAATAATCTTGCAGAAAAGAAGAATGGATACAAAACATTATTTCAAAAAGGAGTATGTACTAATTACCCAATCCTAATTTCTATGAAAGCTAACTCCGATTTCAATCACTTACAATTATGGCCCGTTTAGGTAGCTTGATTAGTGCGGGTTCATACAATTCGACTCGCACTTGCAGCAAATGTATGAACTCGCACTAATCGCTAAACAAAATATATATATGCCCTTAGAAGAGCAACTCTGCGGAAGAGAAATATTATCAGACTCCCGCTAGCACAGTGCAAAAGGATCAGGATGGATGCAGAATTGTCGACAAGTGAAATCACAACAAGTTGCAGTGGTTTCAGAGATTTTATTGGTAGTAGTGCTAGCGGTAAGTACGCCAAAAATGCTGCAAATGGTGTTAAAAGCATGAAAACCGGAACGACTGTAGGCCATGAATCAATTTGAGCCGTTAGACTAAAATATAAATAAAAAAACCAGTCAAGTGCGAGTCCGACTCGCGCACCGAGGGTTCCGTACACAGATGTGTACCGGTTCCAACTCTATTCAGGAAAATCTAAACAACATGGTGTAGAAATTGAACGCCATGGGTACAGCGCCATCTATCGGCGATTTTGTTACAAATATGAGCTACTGAATATCTTAGTATGTATGGTGGTTTTTCAAGGATAATTCTTTAACACGTGAACCGATCTCAATTTTTTTTATTTGAAAGATGATACTTTCAGCTTAATCGCGTAAAAAATTATAAAACAAAAATACATGCAAAGGTGATTAAATTACGAACTTAGTATAGACATGTTGTTTGATGATAAAAAGATAGAGCTATAGTTACATTTTTCCTGTAAAATATACATGTTATATAATAACTTCATATTTTTTCCTTATTTTTTTTTACATTTTCCCTCATAAATCGAAAATGACAACGTAAAAAAAATTGTTTGTTATCTGTCATTTTTCACAGAAAATAAAAAATATATATTAAAAAAAAACATGTTCTATGCATCTAGATTATACACTTCTTTATAACTGTTCCAAATTTCAAATCGATAGCATAAGTAGTTCTTGAGATATTTAGCGATGTGACAGACAAAGTGAAACCATAAGGGTTCCTTTTTTACCATTTTGGTACGGAACGCTAAAAAGATGAGTTATGACGTCATTTTTTTTGTACAGAAGAAATATTTTTTTGTTCTGAAACCTGTCGTCTGTGGTATCAAATGAAAGGGCTTTCTGAGCCGGTTCAAAAAAAATATAACACATCATAGCATTTCAGTCACTTCTATTAAATTAAAATAAACTTTAATTTCTAAACATACCAAGTTTGGGCTCCAACCACTTTTGCCTAGTTGGTAGTGACCCTGCCATCGAAGCTGGAGTCTAGTTTATCGTCGCCTGGTACCAATAGTACAAGTTTTGCTTAGTTTAGGACTGTTTATTTATTTATTTTAATAATGATAAATTAGAAAAAAAACTAAATGCAAATATTGTCAGAATTGCTTTCTTGGGGTTAGATATGAGGATATTAGGTATCATTTGAGGTATTTTTTACAAAAAATGATTCAAAGGTATCGTATCTGAAGGAGCCCATACTTGGTATGTTTTGAAAATGATTTTAATATTAATCTAAAACAGGCGACTGAAATGTAACGATGTGATATATTTATAGAACCGGCTTGGAAAGCGCTTTCAGTTGATACTACACAAGATAGGTTTTAGAACATTTTTTTCCCATACAAAAAAAATATGACGTCATAACTCCTCTCCTTTTTTTATTTATTTCTTGGTCCAACGGGTCAAATTGATTCATATGGCCTAAAGATTAATCGTTCCGATTTTCATGCTTTTAACACCATTCGCAGCATTTTACTGAATTTCGGAGTGTACCGCTAAGACTATAGGTATAAGTACCATTTTAGGTATTGAAATCTCGTCTTACGAATGCGATAGTCAACCCAGTATTAAGCGAGACCATTGTCCGTTAAAAAATTGAAAATGGCGGGCTTGTGACGATAAGAGCGCTTATTTTATTCATATCTAATCCTTCCTAGAGTTACAATAAGACTGACCTAATTGAGTTTCTGTAAAACTCGAATTAGCATTTGGAGCAGAGGATTTCGGGATCCCGAGATTCCGAATGCATGTAGGTATTTAGAGCTAAATGTAGATGCCGGCTTGTTATGGACGTATTATCTACAAGGCACATACAAACCAAAAGACTTGTGTACATACCATGTACCAAATGGTACAAAGTTTGGAATTTTACACTACATAACGAAATTTTCTTTAAAACTGCATTATCAAACCGATACACCAATCTATTAAACACTAGGTACTAGAGTAAAGGCCGATTTACATGGTGCAAGAACTTGTATGCAATTTGGATTACATTGCGGCCAGCGGGCTCCCGAGGTAAGACGAGGACGATCAAACCCCGCAATGTAAAGCAAATAGCATGCAAGTTCTTGCACCGTGCAAATGGGCCTTAATAAATATATAAAATTGAATGATTCCAATGGAGTGCAACATGAAACCTAATTACTAAAACATTGAATGAAGGTGACAATAGTACGAAAATCAAATGCGTGAGACCTCATAACAAAAAAAGCCTCCTAAAAAAGCTTAAACAGGCACATAATTAATTCCGTATTATAAGTATATCACCTGAAATCTCCAAATTAAAACAGGCCTTATACATAACTGACTTTACTATTGTATTCAGACAGACATATATAAAAGGCCTATCACATATTTTATAATTAGGTACACATATTCGTCTTAACTGTTCCCACAAGTTAATAAAATGGCTAAAAGAACTATATGCCACATCTCAATTAGTTTCAATTTTAAACTTGTGAAGCGTGAAATTAATTTCATAAATTCTGCAAGTTACATTCAGGAGCTTAACAGTATAAGATTTCAACATTTGATTCAAAATATTTGAAAATTATTCAAGTGCACAATAATTTTAATCTTCGGATTAACCTTCCTGTCCAAAGTCATCCATGAACTTCTTCAGCTTAACCATATCATCATCATTAACGGTAGGCTTAGATGTAGCAAGTGATCGAAGCATGTCTGACATTGTAACTGGAGGTTCACCTAATTTCTCGCCTGGTACTTCCATCCATGTCATCTCCATTGCCCCCGGGTCACCAGGGGAGCATGGAGTCAACAGATCATTCACAATAACATTTGGATCCTTAGGACTTGGTCCAGAAATTTTCTTAAAATGTGTTGCCGATTGTACTTTACGGACAGGCTGCATTAAAGCATCTCTTACTACAATGCTTATATCAGCTCCAGAGTAGCCTTCAGTTTTTGCGGCCAACACTTTTATGTCCTGCTCAGACAACATATGTTTAGTGTTACCTAGATGAAGTTTGAACATGTCCAAACGGGCATGTTCCTCTGGCAAAGCTATGTAAATACGCTTCTCAAATCGTCGCCTGATAGCAGCATCGAGAACCCAGGGGATATTTGTGGCGCCAAGAACTAAAATACCATCCATATCATTACCTACACCCTGCATTTGTACTAGAAATTCAGTTTTAATCCTCCTAGCTGACTCAGATTCGTTGTCGGAACGTGATGAACAAAGGGAATCTACTTCATCAATAAAAATGATACTTGGCTTGTGTTGACGCGCCAGATCAAATAAGTTCCTGACCAACTTCTCAGATTCTCCAAGCCATTTAGAGACGAGGTCTGATGAGGAAACTGAGAAGAATGTAGAATTATTTGCTTCAGTAGCAACTGCTTTTGCTAGATAAGATTTACCAGTACCAGGAGGTCCGAAGAGGAGGATTCCCTTCCAAGGTATTCTTTTGCCTGTAAACAAATGAGGAAACTTAATGGGCAGGATCACAGCTTCCTTCAATGCTTCCTTTGCTGCTTCGAGGCCAGCAACATCACTCCACTTAACATGTGGTTTCTCAACCACAATAGCACCTTCCAGTTTTCCTTGTAATTTCTTCTTTTCGGGGTCGTCTGAATCACTGTCACTGTCACTCTTTTTATCTTCATTCTTAGATTCGCCATCCTTTACTGGCTTTTTCTTTTTGTCTTTCTTTAAGTACTCCTTTAGTTTCTCAGCCCTGTCCAAATATTGAAGGCACTTAGCTCTGATGCTTTCCTTGGCCCGTTCTCCCTGAGCCTCATACTTGACAGCATGCAAGAAATATTCTACACCATGCTCATAGAGACGCAAGGCCTCCTCATAGTTTTTATTTTTGTCTTCTTCTGTAGCTTTCGTAACAAGGTCAATCGCTTTTTGTAGAGTGTTAGAGGAAGCCATTATGTTAATATTTCACCTGGAAAATAAGGAAATTTTGATTTAAGTTAAATCGTAAAGGGAGGTTAAAAAATTATACATTTAAAAAAATAAGTACTTCGCAAGTACAGTTTGGGGCAAACTGCTAGTTAAAAAAGATATAAGCATGCATATTTTCATGTGACCACCAATTTACAGCCACCATAAAATGCAACACTTTTTAATTTACATCATTCTCATCGAATTTTTTAAGGATATATTTTTCTTTAACCTCAATCTAGACCTACAAGAAAGTCTTTTTGTGACTAACAACCTTAATTAACTCCTTTAGGGTAATTCCATGGTTAGTACTTACTTATAATTTGAAATTTTCATTGCAACATTAAGATACAATACAACACTGTGAACATAGTAAAAACACAGTGAACTCTTTATAAAAACTTAATATCAGCCGAAACCAAACCATAGCCAGGGCTATGAAATGTTTCCACTTGTTTTCTTAGACAGCTGAGCACACTGTTATGCACAGCACACTATTGGTGTAACTTGCATTACATAAAAAGGACATAACTTTTGGAGACTTCAATATAAGTGAATATTTCGCAGATATTTTTTTGTGTAATCATTAAGTCAGAAATCAAAGTATTCTAATGTAGCAAGTAGTAGTAATAAATGGGTCAATCAACTATTTCATGTAGCTTGGTACCTTGGTTTTGTCTCCTGAGTCACTCTTTACAACTGTGACCTTATGGGGCTTAATTTTGCTAAATACGAGTTTCAGTGATGGTTCTGACATTTTTAGAAGGCTAAGAAACTCGGTTACTATTGTCTCCTGGCTGACGGAATGGAAAAACAACAAGGAAAAGTTGATCAACACAAATGAAAATAAACTACTTTTACAACAAAAATTAGTTCATATACCCACATTTGAAAAGCATACATTTTACTCCCTGCCATGGAATTACCCTTAATGTTTGAAACCCGATTTGAGTTTGTTCTTGTATAAGTATGAAGAGAAAGAGATAGTGAATCAATTACAACAGATTTATTTCTACAATGATATTTATAGTAAAATTAACAGTTGATTATTACAATTATAATCAGGAATAAGCTTACAAACATTCAAGCAACACACTAAACATGCTGCTATATTGTTTTAAGAGATTAATGAGAGATATAGCTAAAATACTCAGGTTCAAAACAAACACTAGCGAGGATTCTTAATGACCCATGAGTCACGCAATAGGAAAGAAGATTAGAAATTCCACCTTTGCTATAGCTAAGTCTCGAATTTGTTCGGAGACTTTAATCTAAGTAGGTATGGCAGTTTCTAGTAACTGTTTTACTTGTAGTGTTTCGAAACCGAACTACTAGACACAAAATGCATTTACCTCCTGGATATGAAGACCCGTCAAGGGAAACAAGTATTCAGATTGTAAGGTGAGAAAAACAATTAATTCTACATTTAATGATGTACGTACCATTGACAAAGTGGTTGACTGCCTCACAAACACTTCCAATACCATCCAAGGAACCAATCAATGCTTAAATTTGGAAGAAAACAGAAATTCAGATCTCCAAGTAAATTTTATTTGTCACGAAAAATGAAATGACACAATTGTTAAGTGTTGCCAGGCTATAATATTTTTATAAGGACCTTTCAGAGCGTGTCCAGACTATCCGATCCAATATCGGTGTAGGATCCGACACCGATAAAAATGTATGGAAAACCACTTAGTGTTCACACTTCCTATCCGATATCGGTGTAGGATCCGATGAGCAAGCGATATCGGTGGCGTTTGTTTATGGGCAGTGAAAAAACCTGTTAAAACCATAAAAAGGGGATCCTATAGACGGAGAACTAGCGAATACCCAAAAGGGACGGACTTATGATAGCCTGACTAAATTGAGATGTATCAGAAGACTGATACTCCATTAGCACAATTCTGACATATCATAAATAGTCGTGCTGTATATACATTGGTGCCAAATTCAAAATAAGCCAATAGCCTTGAATACATTGATGATGTTTCGGTGACACAGGCCGGTGACAAATAATACGCTATGAGGAACAAGAGATAATACATTGTATCTCGTTCCCACGTATGTTATTGTCCATGCTTACATCTCTTTCACACTTGTATGTATGTGTGTATCGCCCGTTCCAGTCTTATCCTTACTTCATGGCTAAAACCGTGCTGTTTCTTGCATGACTGTCGTACATAAAAAAACGGTTATTACCTAAGAACCTAAAAAGAATAATGCCTACGAATCCTACGCTATAATTATGGTATCCACAAGAGCGGCAATACAACCGGGAAAACGCTAGGAGGATGATGCAATGACATAAGCATATTCTAGTAATGATTTATTACAAAGAAAAAAAACGAACCTCATGTTCCATAATCGTGCTATTTTACTACATAGTATAAAACAAAGTCGCTTTCCGCTGTCTGTCTGTCCCTATGTATGCCTAAATCTTTAAAACTACGCAACGGATTATGATGCGGTTTATTTTAATACATGAAGTGATTCAAGAGGAAGGTTTATATGTATAATACATTTTCCCGCCGGCGGAGACGTCCACCGCCCGATCGTGTCAACACTGACACAATACAGCCCCTATTCGTCCCGGTACCGCCGCACACCGAGTAGAGTCAGTCCGACCCATGTTGGGCCTAACTGAGTTTCTTGCTGGACTCTTCTGAGCTGTTAGTGAACCAGCGACATACTCTGTGGTATGTCGCTGGTTCACTAAACCTAGCCTAGCCTAGCTCGATTCCACTCACACCTCAGATTCGGTTGAAACCGCTTAACCAATTTCACTGGAGCGCAGTGTTCCAAACCACATGCGTCGTCGTGTCGGAGGTTTTCCCCTAGGCTACTCTCCAACCGCTCTCACTGCTATCGCTTTATTGGGCCCCGCCTATAAAGCTACAATCAGGTTCAAAAAGAAAAAAGTATAATACATGCATCAGCGTTGCACCCATGCGAAGCTCGCATGGGTGCAACGCTGATGCATGTAGAGTCGCTAGTTTTAGATATACTAACGTCTAACATGCTTTTTGCATGCTTTTAGATGAAAATGCTCTGGCAACACTGCAGATATAATCGGCACAATGTGAACAGCAATATCTGTGTAGGATCCTACAGCGATATTGGATCGGATAGTCTGGACACGCCCTGACCGTGAGACCGTGTACGTTAACGGCCGTGTACGTACAGTCACGAACCGGGGGCGCTACCGCGACAGCAAACGAAGTTTTCGCTCTCTATCGCACTTGCACATTCGGACGTAAGTGAGACAGAGAGGGAAAACTTCGTTTGTGGTTCGCGATAGCAATACGGAGGGGCTACCACGAACTGAAAAAAAAACCGAAAACGAACGAAGTTCGAATATCTCCTTCTCTGCCGCACGAATAAGCAAGTGCGACAGAGAGGAAAATATTCGAACTTCGTTCGTTTTCGGCTCGCGGTAGCCCTTTGGGATTGTTGCGCGACTTGCCATTGTCCTTAATTTGACCGAATTTGTTAAGTGGCTCGACAATCCCTGTTGATGATGGTACTCAGTAACAAAGAGATACTTATCATACTCATTGACTAATGTGTACTCGTTAACTAGAATAATATTAAAGCCTCTGCATACACTGAAATCTAGTAAACGGGTCACGCACGTCTTTAAGGTCGTTAGGTCGAGTATAACTCGACATGTTTCTGACTAATACGTTGCCGTTAATCATGAGAAGCACTGCTCGCGCGCGTCTCGATCAATGAAAAAGGAATTTATTACGTCATTGGTCTCGATCGGCTGCTCGATCTGTGGCCCAACTCAATGTTGGCGGCGGCACTATTATTCAATGTCGGCTAAGTATTGGTCCGAAACATGTCGAGCGATACTCGACCTTAATGACGTGAGTGACCCGTTTATTACATTTCTGCAATATGTTTGAAACTGAAACTTATTATTTAAAATCTGCATACTTTTTTTTCATACACACCTAAGCGACCAATGAGCCTGATGGCTCAGACACAGATAGGTACTACGGAGTGGAATGAGATGAAAATGTCTTTCTCCCTTTAATGTACTGATTGTAATTTCTCTTTGTAAACAGTGTGTTACACGCAGGCTTACCTAAACGAAATCTTTACAGAGTACCTATGTATTACAATAAACAGGTAAATAAACGAATTGGTAAATCGCAACCCAATGTGTTAATAAAGTCTAGTTATTCTGTGCTCTGTATTAATCTAACAAGGCCTCTTCTCATGAATGAGAGAGAAAGGGTACTTAGTACTTAACTGTACCACGCTGCCCAAGTGCGGGTTGGAACCTTCATTAAGTATATACTTTTGAATACTCGTAGGAACTACTTTTACGCAGGTTTATACCGGATACCGAAAACGAATGGAAAATATCAAATACTTAAATGAGTTTCCACAAAGAGTTTTTACCTAGGCATTAAAAAACAATAATTACTTTTATATAGAAGTTTATTTTTGTATATATTAATTACTTACAACATTATCACGTACACACACACACGACCGCTTAAACCTAATTGGATATAAACTCAAAATGTATGCCGTGGCAGTTAAGTCTCTCAACCAAATTCGTTTCGTAAAATGCTGCACCGGTAGTAAGAACACCTCCTCTGAAAATAAAATAAAAATTGTACTTAAATATCCAAACTACCTATACTCACCGGAAAAAGTATTTCAATACAAAAGTTGTAGCAAGTATTGAAATCTATAATATTGCCAAACTATAGTTTGCTCTAAAACGCACTTAAAATGTAAATACAGGGCATAATAAAATGCAAATACATAGGAAAACTAGACAAAAGTAGGAATTTTAAACTCCAGCTCCCCATAGACGATGGCATATCTTTATCCCTAGGGGTCGCGGAAAAATCTTTATAACCAAAAGTTTTAGCAAATTTTGTATTCTACAATATTGCAGAACCATGTTTAGCAGTAGAATGAACTTTAAAGAAAAAACTGAGAACAGTGACAGATATGGGGCGGAGAAAGGGGTGCTGGGGGGTCGAACAATTTGAGTTACTGTGACTGATATTGTCCTTTACAACATACCGATAAAGAATAACAATCGGACCTCTTTTAGAGTACCGGAGCAACGATTTACTAAATGTATCACATTTTTAAAGTTCCGTACCAAAATGGTAAAAAAGGAACTCTTATGGTTTCACTTTGTCTGTCTGTAGCTCACATCGCTAAATATCTCAAGAACTACTTATGCTATATAATATTTGGACCAGTTATAAAGAAGGGTAACCTAGATGCATACCCAGAACATTTTTTTTCTGTGAAAAATGACACATAAGAGGTGGTTCAAAATTTGAAAGTCTAGTAGTGAATATGTCAAGTGGGGTGTCATAATGACAGTGCTTGAGTGAGTTGCACATTCTGAATTTTTTTTTATTTCTTTTTACGTTGTTGTTTTCGATTTATGAGGGAAAATGTAAAAATGATACCGTTCCCCCCTGACCTCCGAAGTTTACTCCGAGGAAAAAATATGAAGTTATTACATAACATTGATATCAATGTATATTTTACTGGAAAAATATAACTATAGCTCTATCTAGTTTTTCTTTCTTTATCATCAAAAACATTTCTATACTAAGTTTGTAATTTAATCACCTTTGCATGTATTTTTGTTTTATACATTCCTACGTGATTATGCTGAAAGTATCTACCTTCTTTCAAATAAAGAAAAAACAATTGAATTCGGTTCACGTGATAAAGAATTATCCTTAAAAAACCACCATAGGTAGTTACCTATGGTGGTTTTTCAAGGATAATTCAAATTATTATAAGAATAACTATTCAGTCGCTCAAATTTGTAACAAAATTCGCCGATAGATGGCGCTGTACCCATGGCGTTCAATTTCTATACCATGTTGTTGAGATTTTCCTAAATGAATAGTGTTGGAACCGGTACACATCTGTGCACGGAACCCTCGGTACGCGAGTAGGACTCGCACTTAACCGGGTTTTTTCTGTGGGCCGGAAGTACAGTATTCATATTTCGTATTGGCGAATATGCGAAGAATTTGTATAATTAAAATTTTTGCTCAAGTAAAAAGGTCAACAACGTGTAAGGTGGACAATTTAAGTACATCTGGCATAAAAGAAAAAATGTTAAATTATGACGTTGAATTCAATGACTTTACAAACTGCGATACAATACGTCTGTCATTCACAGAGCTCGGAATAGGTAGTGCCTATTTACCTAAACTTCGCGGGAGAACGTAATTAGAGTGGTTACAAGCACCAAAAATAATTATTTCTTTTTAATGAATGCGGGATTTCCCGGGATTTACTGTATTATTCTAGAGGCTTAATACATTTGGCTTTACTTATAAATCTTGTTATATTGCATATTATTTGTTTAATTACCTTGAAATAACAATCAGTCATTAAAAATATAATATGGATCAAATTGAATCAAAATAATTCCGAAATTTAATAGTTTTTAGTTGACTTAGACAAAATTATACTCCTTTCTTCCATGAGAGGGGACCTGTGTCTAGCAGTAGGACGTATATAGATTAGTGATGAGACAGAACTATGATATGGCATAGAAGATATCGTACAGATGTATTCTAATTTATTTCTAATATGATGGTAGTAAAACTATTTTTCAACCGATTATATCGCGTATAATGAATTTAAAATACATTCCGTGACCACGAGTGCTGTAAAGGACTCGAAACGTCGGAATGAATGTCGGAATTTTCTATACGATATCATAGTTCTATCTCATCACCAATCTATATACCTACGCCCTAATGCTGGACACAGGTCCCCTGTCATGGAAGAAAGGAGTATAAATCTGTCTAAGTCAACTAAAAAGTATAAAATTTCGGAATCCTTTTGATTCAATTTGATCCATATTATATTTTTAATGACTGATTGTTATTTAAAGGTAATTAAACAAATAATATGCAATATAACAAGATTTATAAGTAAAGAGAATTGTACTAAGCCTCTAGAATAATACAGTAAATCCCGGGAAACCCCACATTCAATAAAAAGAAGTAATTATTTTTGGTGTTTGTAACCACTCTTAGTTACGTCCTCCCTCGAAGTTTAGGTAAATAGGCACTACCTATTCCGAGCTCTGGTCATTCATGTAAATATTAAAAAAGATCGTTTATTTTGTGTTTTGTTAATTTTCTTGGGATTGTGGATATATGTCGCCGACTCAAACCTCATATTTTCTCATACTGAAGAACGTACTACAGCAAGAGATGAATCTAATGACATATCATTTATTAAAATCGGACCATAACTGTAGATCTGATGGGATGTACAATAATCGGCCTCACAGGGCGTCCCACGGCTATGCCACATGGAGGGAAAGTACCTTAAATATTGTAGACGGAGCATTTTACTGAATGAAGACATTATTTGAATTTAAAAAACATTGTAAATTGCATTCACAGATATTTAAATATTTTTATGGTTGAACCGGGAATCGAACCCGTTACACGAGATAAATTGATTAATTTTGTATTAAAAATTTAAAATTCATGGTCTTCCTTTTATTTTTGATACTATGTTATTTAGCAAAAAATAATCCATAAAGCTACAGGGTAATTATTTTCCTTGTGTAACGGGTTCGATTCCCGGTTCACGGTTTAATTATTATTTAAATATCTGTGAATGCAGTTTAAATTGTTTTTAAAATTAAAATAGTGTCTTCTTTCAGTAAAATGTTCCATCTACAATATTCAAGGTACTTTGCCTCTATGTGGCATAGCCGTTAGACACCCTGTATATAGATGTCTACAATGTTATGAAATATGTAATAGGGACTCACTTTGGCATATGAATATTATCCTTTAGTATAGTAATTGCCGAGAATATAAACGCTATCGCCGTGGCCTCGTATGGGTGCGTCCCAGAAACCTGAAATGTAACAAGAATAGGTAAATATACTCGGTCAGAAAAATGCCTTAGGTATAATTAATAAATAAGTTCAAGTTTCACTTTCTATGCAAAAATTCAAGAATCTATTCTTTTAAAAAGAAATAACGTAATCCTTTATAAAAAATCACGCCCAATAAATAATGTTAAGTCTAAAATTGTTATTTAATTACCTTCAAACGCATTGTCTCATTTTTATCTTTATTCGAGCCTTTTCCCGATAACACAAAGCTATATTTTGTGTCGTGCATATTTTCTTCACTTGGCCCTTCATGACTCATGAACCCCGCCGTAAAAAATCGAGGATACCTCCGTAACAGACTTCTGAAGCACTTGAAATAAGATAACCAGTAGTAACAATAGAAAATCGGAATTATCAAAATTAAATGAATCAGTAGTGGCATAGTTGTGTACATCTTGAAATGAACCGGTTGATGGACATTTTTCCCGTGTAGGAATCGCTGAGTCATGTCTATAATGTTGCTATCAGGCCCTGGGTACGGAAACCAAGTTTTACCGCCTTTTTGATGGAAAAATGACCTGGAAATAAATAAATAAATAAATAACAATGAGAATTGAGTTAGTGCATGCCTAATTTAGAAGTCATAAATGCATTATAGTGCCTGCCTATACATAAATAACAGACATATATTTTAGCAGGAACTTACTTTTTCATTTCTTCTGTCTCTGGTCCATATATGGGCTCAGGAAACGTTTCCTTTTGATTCCGTAAGTAATCTGGCAAATTCTTTAATTCATGTACGAGGGAATTCCAAGTGCCATAATGTACAAGGCAATTATCGCCGCCACATAATATATTTTTTAAATTATATACTCTCTTTGGCAGTTCTATTTCTGTGTAACATTCAACTGCTTGCAAGGTGCCTGAAACAATAACGTATATATAGGTATGTAGGTACAATCGCGAACCGATGTAATTGAACCGTGCAATGCATGAGCAATATGTTTCTATGACGTCTCAGTCCCGATTTGCGTTACACTGTTACACAATCAATACACATCCAAGTTACGAAGATTGGTTCAACAATACCGCGTTCGCGATTGTTGGTACCTAAAAGAAAACGAGTAGGTATCTTGATACAAAGAATTATACTAGTATTTTCATGAGATATGAAAATACTAGTATAATTCTTTGAATCAATTCATGAAAAATGCAGTTACGGATTTTGACGAAACTTTGTAGTACTACATATAGCTTAAACGACAGCTTACAATAATTTATACGCATACAAACTCGCGGACAGAAGTATCTGTAATAAAACTTACCCACAAGAAGTCGTAGCGTAAGTACATACCATTAAAATATTTTTCTAGATGCACGAACCCCATGACCCCCGGAATGGAGCCATAGCCACACGCAGTTATAATTAAGACGTTAGCTTCTTCAGCTGCTTTATTATAACTTCGGAATATGCTGAGCATATGCTATAACAAAAACAAATCATTAAAGGCCCGGTGCACGCAGTGAGCTCAAGTTTTTCGATGTTGTAAATTTGAATTTACGCTACCCTAACTTATCCATAAAGATACTAAAAAAACCGGTCAAGTGCTAGTCTGACTCGCGCACCGAGGGTTCCGAACACAGGTCGTGTACCCGTCCCGACCCCATTTAATTCAGGAAATATCTTAACAGCGCGATGTACAAAATACAAATTGAACGCCGTGGGTACAGCGTCACAAGTCATTGTTGTGACCAGTTGTGACTTTAAACCAAGCACTAACGACTCCATAAATTTTGGTTGACCCATAGATTCTTAACAACTACGGTAGGCAGATATCAAAGCGCAATCTATTTAGTCTCCTATATTAAACATTAAAATTATTACGGCTCGATGGGTCAGCATGTTTTGGCTTATATTTATATCGCAAGCGCTTTAGAGGCTATGTATGGGTCAGCATATTAAGTAACTCTATAATCTACTGTTTTTCATGCGATTAGGCATGTAATTGCTAGAACATTAGGGGCTGAAATGCATTGATTTTAATTGACATAAGTCATTTGGTTTGGAGATCATTTAGCTCTTGTAATATCAGAGTCCCATATCTACGAACTAAATCTGTCAAAATAATAGCTCATCATAATCAAGCAGAAGCGTAATACTCTATTTGTAACTACGATCGCAAAAATAAAAACTAAATAATGCAAAAACCTGCTTTATCTTAGCCACGATAAAACTCGAAGTGTAAAATTATGTTTGATTCAATAGTGTAATAGTACATTACTACAGAGGCCGGGAAGTAAGGGGTTGCCGGCCGAGTACATATAGACCGGATAGTTGCGAGGCTGGCAACCCCTTTTCACGCCGAGGTATGTATAGTGCTTTTCTCAAACATGCAATGAAATAAATTAAAAAAAAAACCCATGAAATCAAACTTTAATATAAAACACTACTACTACAAAAATATACTAAAATGTACGAAAGCACGTTTCTGAACGAAACGTTAGGATCGACACTGACAGCTTGTCATTCTTGTTAATTGTCATAAACTCACAACCGAAGTTCGAATATCTCCCTCTCTGTCGCACTTGCAAATTTTTGCGACAGAGAGGGAGACATTCGAACTTCGTTCGTTTTCGGTTCGCGGTAGCCTCTCTGTTGTCATCGGCGTCGGAACTCATATTTAAATAGGTAACAAATTCAACAACGCATAAATCCAATTACAGAATGAACAAAAATCAATTTTGCCTCCAAAATGATTAAAAAAATACCTTCACGGTTTGAGTAGACATTTTTACGGCTAATATTTAGATGAAATATGTTAATGTAATAAACATTTACAACATTATAGTTAAATTTGCAATTAAAATTATTCGACTGTGTTAATAATCATTATGATTATGAAAATGCATGTCATTTTCGTAATCCGCACCCCGAAGAACCTCGGAGATGACACCCATATATATCGAATTTTAGGAAAAAAAATTACCGTATATCCATCATATAACGTCATCATATTTGAAAATGGTTGTCATTTTCGTAATCGGCACCTCGAGGAACAACAAAAATGACACCCATATCGATTTTTATAAAAATAAATATCCGCCATCTTTGATCTGAAAATAAGTGTCATTTTCGTAATCGGCACCCAGAGGAACCTCGAAAATGACACCCATATTGATTTTTAAGAAAAATAAATGTCCGCCATCTTGGATTTGAAAATGGATGTCATTTTTGTAATCTGCACCCCGAGGAACCTCGAAGATGACACCCATATTGATTTTTAAGAAAAATAAATCTCCGCCATCTACTTATGATTTGAAAATGCATGCCATTTTCGTAATCGGCACCACGGGGAACCTCGAAGACGACACCCATATCGACTTTAAGAAAAATAAATGTCCGCCATCTTGGATTTGAAAATGGATGTCATTTTCGTAATCGGCACCCAAAGGAAGCTCAAAAATGACACCCATATTGATTTTTAAGAAAAATAAATGTCAGCCATCTTGGATTTGAAAATGGATGTCATTTTTGTAATTTGCACCCCAAGGAACCTCGAAGATGACATCCATATTGATTTTTAAGAAAAATAAATGACCCGGCATCTTTAATTTGAAAATGAATGTCATTTTCGTAATCGGCACCTAGAGGAACCTCGAAAATGACACCCATATTGATTTTTAAGAAAAATAAATGTCCGCCATCTTGGATTTGAAAATGGATGTCATTTTTGCAATTTGCACCCCGAGGAACCTCGAAGATGATTGATTTTTAAGAAAAATAAATGTGCGCCATCTTGGATTTGAAAATGGATGTCATTTTTGTAATTTTCACCCCGAGGAACCTCGAAGATGACACCCATATTGATTTTTAAGAAAAAGAAATGTCCGCCATTTTTAATTTGAAAATGAATGTCATTTTCGTAATCGGCACCCCGAGGAATCTCGAAAATTACACCCATATCGATTTTTAAGAAAAGGAAAAATTTGCTCCCCGCTCAAACTTGGAACCCTCTTTTTACCCCTTAAAGGGAGCAATTCCGAAAAACGCTGAAACATGTTTTGTTGTATTTAAACAAAGTCTATATACGAAGTTTTAAATCTCTCACTTCAAAAAAGATTTGCTCTCCGTACAAACTTGGAACCCCCTTTTGAACCCTTTAGGGGAGCAATTTCGAAAAACGCTTAACTATGTTTTGTTGTATTTAAACATAGAGTCTATGTACGAAGTTTTAAATCTCTCACTTCAAAAAAGATTTGCTCCCCGTACATATTTAGATAAGGACATTTTTCAAAATGAAGAACTTCAGAACTAAAGCGTCGCTTGACTTATAAATAGTGTCTATTCCACTTACGTGTAGCTCAGCAGAAATATCAACGTAATGCGTTTTAGTTTGTATGCACGTCTTGACTATTGGCTCGCTAAGGACAGTGCACGGGCCGGTGGCGTTCACTACAACCTTTGCTCGACGACATACTTCGTAGATCATGGCCTCGTTTGTTGTATCGCATTCCATGATGGGTATGTGCTTTATGTTCACGCCTGTTTTACAAAAATACATGATTAGAAAATATGTAACAAATAATACTAGTGGCTCTGTGAGCTGTAGACCCCGTGAGTGAGTTTTTTTATCATTTCCAAAATCTGACATTATAAAAAAGATCAATTATGAGTATCGAACCTGCTAACAAAATTTCACGAGAAGCGGTTGAAAAATACGACCTGTAGAGGAGAACAAATCGAAATTCGGACGCAGAAACTTACAAACCTTTGAAATAAAAATTGTTTTTGAAAATTTCCAAAAACTGACTCGACAAAAAAAATCTATATAATTACCGGACCTGCTCACAAAATTTCACGAGAATCGTTTGCGAAATGCGACCTGTAGAGGAGAACAAACCATTGAACAAATATATAATTTTTGAATTTCCAAAAACTTATTCAACAAATAAAATTTGTATATTTATCCAACCCGCTCACAAAATTTCACGAGAATCGGTTGAGAAATGCGACCTGTAGAGGAGAACAAACCGAAATTCGCCCGCAGAAACTTACAAAATCATTGACAAAAAAAATGTTTTTGGTAATTTCCAAAAACCGTCTCGACAAAAAAAATCTGTATAACTATCGAACGTACTCACGAAATTTCACGAGAATCGGTTGTGAACCTGTAAACGAGAACAAACGGAAATCCGGACATTCGAAAGCATTTTTGTCGAAGCTGAAGCAGAGACCTTCGTTTCACTCGGTCAAATATATGTCACATACTCATGTCTGTAACTTGAGCATCTATGAAAACATCTAAACCTAAGAACCTAATTTAATGTTAGGTAGATATGAAAACAAATTGCAAAGTTAGTCATTATATGGTTTGTTAACTTTGAAGAATTAAGGGGGATTTGACCTACCGACGTATTTTATGTAAATAATTAATAGTATATTATGCAACTGGTGTATAAGAAGGGTATAAAAACTAAAAAGGCGAGTGGTGTGGGTTGCGTTGTGAGCCTTGGCGAACATCGCAAGTAAAGACACCACGAGACTTTTTATACCAGTTATACACCGTTGCATACAATACTTTTTCTACGACTCATTTCAAATAAAAAGTAATTACCTATTTTTCAGACTTTTCATGCGCCATATTTTACCTTAGTAATTGTACAACTTACCTACGCAATTTCTTCAGTAATGCTATATAACTTCTTCGTGGATTTTTAAAAGAATCAACGTACCTACACATTTTCTTCATGAACGCAAAAAAAATCGTTTGATTTAAGTAATATAATAATTTATCAGCATGAATGTTTTCATTTTAAATTAGGCATTTGGTGGGAAATCAAAAATATGACACTTTGTTTATGGTTTTTTTTTAATTTGCTAGACTTGGCATCCGACCTTAACTGAATTTAAATGCGGATCGAATCTTAACTGTTTCGTTTTCATAAATATATCCGAAAATAGATAAAACTTGTTAAACAACACAAAAAAGATTATAAATGTATGTATTTATATTAGTAAATAGTATATTATGCATTAATTAATACATAAAAATTATAGCAAAGTTGCGTTAAGTTGGCAGCACTGATTTTAATCATAAAAGTTTCACTTGAACGCGCCAAAGAATGACTACTAAACATAGTATTTGAAGTAGTCTGTGGCACCCAATTCTGCTTTAATTTTTCATTAAAGTAGGGTAAGGAGTGTGTGTTTGGGCAATAGACTAGATAGACTTTTTACAGAAGAAATAAAGAATGTATTTATATGAGAGTTCATGATTGCGTAAGTTGCGAAAAAAGTACAGGAGTAGAAAAAGAATATATTCATGATGCTGAATAAATTCGCTTCTTCAATTTGTTTGTTGTTAGCGTAGAAAGAGTATTAGATAGAAAGAGGATTAGCGAATCACCAAGGGGGACGGACTTATGATAGGCCTACTAAATTGATATGTATTAGAAATTTAAATTAAATCAAATTTAAATTAAGCCAATAGGCTTGAATCCATTTATGACGTTTCGGTGACAAAGGCCGGTGACAAACTATATGCGATGAGGGGCAGGACACGACACATTGTATCACGTTCCCACGTGTGTTGGTGTCTATGCTTGCATCTCTATCGCACATCTTTGTACTTACATGTTTATTGCCGGCTCCAGCCTTATCCTTACATCATGGTTGTTAGTTATTTCTTAGACACAGGTAGGTACGCATTTGTATGAATATGTATCAGTGGCGAAGCGCCCATACAACTCGATTCCCTACGGCTTGCCTAATTTTCAGCCAGTCCATCTATTTTACTACGGATATTAAAAAATAAGAAAGGTATCGTAAATACTTCTCCTATTCGCCGTTCCACGCTCGCCAATATACCAAACTCCCGATATTTAAACTTCGCGGCATAAACGACATAAAGTCGATGATTTACTTATTATTAAGAATTAAACAAATGTTATAGAACTGTATCTGGAGGACATGTAAATAAATAGAAAACCCAACTTACCGACCAAAATCTTAATATAAGTAATATATAATCCTCCTAGCCATAAAGAGGTAATTACTGAGCAGGCTAAATTGCTACTTCCTGGCCACATTTTCCACACACCACGGGCAGTAAAATTAATAAAGCCAGTAATAAGATTTACGAATGTTTAAAACCTGGTCTGAGAAATTATGAATGGAAGTACAAATGTTACCTTGATCTTTCAATGCCTGTACCAAATTGTCTAACTTTACTTTTGACCGCCCTGCTATACCCCAAGTCATATGTGAATAATCCGCCTCATTATTAATTGAAGCTAATTTCTTGACAACATATTGTCCCGTAAACCCTGTTGCACCCAACACAATTATATCGAGTCTAGCATGAAGTGATGAACTCATAATTATCACAATTTATTTCAACGTTAAGAGACGACTGACTATAAGAGAAGTGAAACACATTATACCTTCGTATAATGCGTCAACAATGTCGGCATCGAACTTGAAACAGGTTTGCCTCGATTGAGGCCGAGCCGAGAGCGGTAAAACCGTGATACAATATAGGTATTACGCCAGAGGGGCTACCGCGAACCACGAACGAAGTTTTCCCTCTCTGTCTCACTTATGTGCAAACTTGCAAGTGCGACAGAGAGGGAAAATTTCGAATGCCGTTCGCGGTAGCATTCCAGAGGGGCTACCGCGAACTGAAAACGAACGATGTTCGAATATCTCCCTCTCTGCCGCACGAATTAGCAAGTGCGACAGAGAGGGAGGTATTCGACCTTCGTTCGTTTTCGGTTCGCGGTAGCCCCTCAGGTGGCAATCCAGCACATCGGTTAGTAGCAGAGATGTCACGAATGTCGTTTCCATCACATTCGCGAATGCAAATATTTAGAATGCGAATGTGCGAATGCGAATGTTAAGGAGGTACGCTGAAAAACTCAACGTAAGTCAACTTTTTTAATCATGTATTTATCATGACTTCGTCAAGTATACAGAACAGAATCCGTATGGTTATAGCAATCGCATGGTTATTGTTATTACTCTTACTCCCCATGTCACACTCTGATTATCACCCTAGTGCCGGTGATCATCAAGGGTGTATCATCTCTCCACTCTTATTCAATATCTACACGGTCATTTTCTATTGGATATCGGCAAAATCACGTCTGTTGTATGGGAGCCCCCTTAAATATTTATTTTATTCTGTATTTTAGTATTTGCTGTTATAGCGGCAACAGAAATACATCATCTGTGAAAATTTCAGCTGTCTAACTATCATGGTTCATGAGGTACAGCCTGTACACTCCGATTCGTAATTAAATTCCATGTTTTGCTTATAATTTTTTTATTTTTTGCCTTAAAAATCTGGAAAAAATATATGTGTAAGTAGCAAATAGGTAGTAAATCATAGTATATAGAAAGTTGCAAATAAGGGGTCCAACACCCACATAATAAATGTGGGCAGTCATCCTGACGTCAGAATGACTGCCCACTTTATTAAATATATATATTTTTTTAAACTTAGGTAGCAAATATGTCAACATAGGTAGTAAATAGTAGCAAATAGGTAGTGAATGCTGATGGTAGTCTAACATTGGTATGCCATTTTGGTCAGGCATTCTGACGCACACTGAAATTTGACAAATAATATCGTCTTATACTACAAATACAGGGAAAACTCTGAAAGCTATGCATTTGTAATTAAATTATAAACAATACCGTCTTTAATTAAATTACGTAATGAAATGAAATGAAATTGTACGGACCTCTCGGTGGGCGAGCGCGACTCGCACCGCACTTGTCCGATTTATTAACTAACTTAAAAAAAGGAGGAGGTTCTTGTTTGATTATATTACAGGTACGCTTTTTATTACATTTGACTACAAGTGTTAGTACAACAGGCATCAGCTAGGTACCTATATTGTTAAAACAGAAGGTATAAGCATGCGGGCTAAGTGACTGATTCAAAAATGATGATGAATGCATTGGATTGGATGGACAAATTGTAGGGTTTATGTTAAAATAGATTGGCTTTCGCCCACCTTTCACATGATTGGAACTGATGAAACGATAATCGATTATTGCCACAATCACAGGGGTCGAGTTGAAGGGTTTCGTATATTTATTTTAAAAGAGAAAGCGATAACCACGACTTTATATATTATATATGTAGTTTCGTATTACAACCACCTAATCTACCTATCTTATTAAAAGACGATATAACATATACTTACATATTATTGAATTAGGTACTTACCTATAGTGCGACAGTGCATACCAAATCACGACTTGAAGTAGTATTTATCATCTAACTCCTAACAGTGCCTTTATCATGAGTTTACATGACCGTACTCGCTAGCGAATGCGTAAAAATTTGTATGGGCAAAATCAAAAGTAGGTACAGCGTCTCTGGCGGTTACGCAATAGAACTAAGAATCGTCATACTAAATCGTTTACGCAGTCGCTAGCGAGTACGGTCACACAAACTCATGGTCAAGGCACAGAGCTAACCGTTTTGGGGTTTTCCCTTCATCATCAGCTCACCTGAATAACATGAAAGGATACAACTGTCGGTCGATACGTGCATACCTATGATATTTGAAAAATCTCTCTCCTATACCGTTAAGGAGTTTAACTTCCATCATCAGCTCACCTGAATAACCTGAGGGAATACAACAATAGGTCTAAACGTGGCTACCTATATTTTTAAAAGAATTATCCTACAAATCCTAACTGGTGAGAACTTGTATCTTCCATCACCAGCCCATCAACATGAGATGATGACTACCAGACGCGAATACTTGGAATAGCTTTAGACTATAATTATGAATCATACGTGATTATAGAATTTGAGGGTTGCCCTCGATTACCATGGGATCTCATCATCAGATCCTGACTTGGTAGCAATTAATGGGAGCACCTCACAACTGTATACTACCGATACTCTTTCAAATAAAAAAATTGAAAATCGGTACACAATTGTCAGAGAAATCGGTGAACATAAGTACGTTCCATAAAAAAAGAAATATACAGTGGAACATAGAACCTCCTTCTTTTTTGAAATCGGATAAAAAGTGTATTTAAAATGAATAGACTGCAATATTTTCGTAATTTTTTTTGGTTGTAGATTACCAAGTATATAATATACATTTTATAATTTATAACTTTATATTCTGGTATTTTATTTTCTGGGCGTAGTGAAGCGAAAGAAAACATAATAAATGTAAATATCTTATGTGCACATATATATTTATATATACCCATGACTTAGTAAGTATACATAGTAATAGTGAGAAATCGACAAATGTAAGTAATAGGGATGTTGACACCATTTAAGAAAATCAATAACTCAAAAGAATAAAGTAAGTCTTCAAAGTTTTAAGATAGACCAAGAAAATTAGCGAAACCTGGACATAAAAGATAACTGTAATTTTCTTTTTCTATGATATGAAGTATTGTTAGTTTTACTTAAAATAATAGAAATTAACAATTTTAAGGTTGCGCGTCACTGTAAAAAAACCGAAAAACTAAATTTTAAACATATTTTGATTTCATAAGTACAGCATAATATGTAACTACGTAAAAGTACCTCTATTATGATATGACGCTTGCATTCCAGTTAAATAAATCAAAATTAAACTAATTAATCAATCGGTACTATCATTAATAAAGAACTTTCGGTAAGTTACACATTTTCTGGCTTATCTTATCAGGCATTATAGATAACTGTAATTCAACAATTTATTCTGAATAGTATATTATGTGTGTTGATAAATTATTAAAAATTAAACAAATTCTCTTTGCGGATCTCTAAAATCACAAATATTGGTAATTATTGGAAAGGCAAAATACGTAACTACTTCAAAAGTGTTTAATTTATGCCATCAACATATTACTAGCACTAAAAGAAACAAATTAAACAAAAAATATCCACGATTATCAATTAATTGTTATCTTCTCTTACTTGCGTTTTAATATGAACAATGTCTTGCAGAATAAGGTCGTAATTTCTTTGTTTCTCAACTCACGGCCGTGCTGTCGCTACTCGCGAGCTATTCTCGTGTGGTAGTCGGCTCGTGCATTCATTTATTATAGGCTTATAGTCAATGATTGTCAAACTTTTATAAGCACGTGGGGCGCACCACGGTTCGGCTGGGGCGGAAATTTATTGAAAAATTGTGTTTATTAAATCGATAACAACTAAATTGTTCAAAATGAAATATATGATTTAGTGTTGGGTAGGACATGAAATTAAAATGAGTTTGAAGGAGTACCTTATTTCCAAAAATGAGGTGGTTGAATGTCCTACTTCAAATGAGGTGAGGTAAGGTACCAACATATACTTAGTATCTGTTAGCAGCAAAAACAGGGCTTTTTTGAGATGTAGTGTATATGATAGTCACCAACCACTTTCATGCATTATACTTATACTTAAGTTCATATAAAAATGGTATTTATTGTAGAGGCTGTTTTATTCTGGAATGCCCAGTCAGGTGAATCAAACCAATAAGAAGTTAGAAGATTCTAAGTAATTCCTTTGATTGGCACTGCAAAAGATTTGAGATCCATAGACTTATATAATATGACAACCCAATAGTAAACCTCATAATTAACACTAAACACGTAATATACTCATAAGTACTGAAGAACTACAGCAGTATAGTTATTATTCCAACTTGATAATTTGAGTATGCTTGGGTAATTTAAAAAAAATCACATAGATTGGAGTCATACTATCACTACAAGATGTTATCATTTGAACTGACATATAAATAATTAGCTTACTAATGATATAACATCAATGAGGCGGAATAAAAACAACATTAAAAGTAATTCCGGAATCGTATGTCGCAGTCCAAAATGCAAACCACATCAACAGTACAAGTACAGCCACACTACAAGGTACATACACAGATATTCATGTATCGGCTAAATGTTTCTACCGAGGCTGATACAAATATAAATTAAATAAACAAACCTCAGAAACAAAGAAGCATCCCAAAGTGATAAAGCTTTGTCAGATTGTCAATGTCAGATTCAGAACTTGTTTGAATCTGACATTGTCAAAATTGAGTTGCGTTCCTTTTGCCCTTTTTTGACCACTTTGAAAAGTGTTTTGTTAACCCATTTTTAAACCCACAAATTCGTGTGGTGTTTAAAAATGATATAGAGGTTGCTTTAAAACTTTTCCATTTAAATCTACCCTTGGTGAGACATTAGCTGTCAAAGTCATAATGCCCCCCCCCCTCTAATTTCCAAACTATGAAGTTTAAAATTCTGAAAAAATTAAGATGTGCATTAATAAATACACATATAATAACAAGGTAGATTTTACGGTTTATGTGTTTCCGCGGAAAAAGTGTCTTGCCTTAACAAAAGGTCGTAAGTGACGTGAGTTCCATATGAAGATACTTTCTTAGATTCAATGTATTGGTTAGTGATTTTAAATGTGGACTAGTAGGTGTCGGTACGGAACACTTCATTGTGTGTGATTCGACACGCACTTGGCCGGTTTTTATTTTAATAATTCAACAGCCAATTTATTTTCGTAAAGATTGTATAGATTTTATTCTATTATTTATTAAATAATAACCATATTATATATATATATATATATATATATATTTATGAACAGAAGAGAAGGGGATTTAATAATCAAAGAAAATAATGTAACCGAAAATAGACTTTAATTTTATAACAAAAACCTATACGCATTAATTTAAACAAATCCTATTCAAATCTAGCTCAATCTAAATGGTAATCAAATACGTCCGTTCCGTCCGAAAGTCGCCGTTAAAAGTGCGGGCGCTCCGCTGTGCTGCGGTAAGCCGACCGGTTCCCCACTCTACCGCTCACGCCACGTGACGTCACGATGACGCGCTGCTTGGCCCCGCTTCTCGGTCTGATATTTGTAATACGGCCTCTCCTGATGGCGAGGCGTCCTCGACCGCAATTTGTCTAGATGACTCCCCATGGTCTTGATGACCGTCTGCATCATCGTCATCTGAAAAGCGACATCATTATAACCAAACATTCTGTTATCTAATTTGTGATAACAATTAACAGCTCCGTATCACAACTGTAAGTGTGCACCCAAACAGCTGTGACCAGTGCATGATCAATGTTATCTAACAGTTATATACACAAATTATGCAAAAATTACAAATAATGAGACGATGTCTCCCATAGCAAGGCTATACCAGCTAGTAAAGCTGCCAGCACACATCATAGGTAGCTGCCATAAAGCAAGCGCATGTTGCTGCAAGGTTTGTAACCTTCATTGAGAAATACTGCACACGTCATAGGTAGCTGCCGTAGGGCAAGCGCACGTGGCTTCTCAAACGACAATGCACACGCCATAGGTAGCTGCCGTGAGGCAAGCGCACGTGGATTGTAAATCACTCACCACCAGCGAAGAAGGCTGCACACGTATCTGGTGTCCACTCTCCGCGCCATGGAACCATATGTTCCGCAGCTGCCTGAGTCCTTTTGCCATATGACCCCGCCAAGAGTTCCAACTCGTATCGGTGGTGCGGAAGCTGCTGGATGACTTTATAGGGACCCCTCATGCCGGAATCCAACTTGCCGGAGCTCTGCGAGCTTTTGCCGACGAACACAAAGTCGCCTAACGCATATTCACGTGGCGGCTTCCGCCTATCATTGGTACGTTGATCTTGTCTGGTCTGGTTCGCTTCCAAGAGTTCTGAAGCATGTTGTCGCCTTAATGTCATCAGTGCCTCGCGGTTTGCATGCGAGTTTTCTAGTGCTACATCTCGGACTAGCGCTCTTAACACAGGTGTGGTTGCTTCGACCCCAATTAGAAGTTGTAGGGGTGAAGTCTGAATCGTAGCTTGTTTGGTGATATTAAGAGTTAGTTGAATTTTCCATAGTGTGTCGGACCAACTACTGCTTTTATTATTTACCTCGACACGTAACAGGTTTAAGACAGACCGGCAGTAACGCTCAGCTTGTCCATTCTCTTGGTGCATGCCTGGCGTTATTAAATGTGTGGCGCATCCCAACCCAGATACCCAATTTTGAAACCCTGAACTTTCGAACATTCTGCCCCGATCGGTCACAATTAGAGAAGGTGTACCAAATAAGGAAAGGGCGTTTGTGAATACGCGTTTTAGTTCATCAGTATCCTGTCTGCGTAATGAATATAGGAGGCAAAATTTTGAAAAGGCGTCTACTAGTACCAAAACGTACTTGAATCCATTTGACTCGGGTAGAGGGCCTAACACATCCATATGGACAGTGGAGAAGGGACACTCAGGTTTAGTCCAAGATTCTATGGGCTGATGGGAAGCCCGGGGGATCTTTTTTCGTGACAGGCAAACCACACAATGGCCAATGTATTTTCTTACAAATTGTCTGAGGCCCGGAAACCAGAAATGACGGAGAATTAAGTCTACAGTTTTATCCATGCCAATATGTTCATGATCGTCGTGAAAGACACGTAATAGGCTCAGTCTGTGGCCTTTTGGGATAAAGCATAGGAGACGTGACTCTTCGCCAGACTGAGTGTACTTGTAGTACAAAAGGTTGTTCTTAACAACATATCGGGATGGATCCAACTGACCGTCTCTCAATTTCTCCATCAATTCTTGTGTCTCGGAATCGGCTGTCTGGGCAATTTGAGCCCAATTATTAGGACGTCGAATATGTGACACAATTAATGGATTTCGGCTTAAAAAGTCGGCATGTTGCATTAGAGCACCCTTTCGATATTCAATGGTAAAACGGAAATCTTGCATGTAAACCCACCAACGGGCTACTCGTGGGATGAGGTCTTTCTTTCGTTCAGTTAATTTCAGTGAGTTACAATCCGTCACTATCTTAAAGTCAATGCCAATAAGATAGTGGCGAAAATGTTGTAGTGCTTTAACTATGGCCAAAGTCTCGAGCTCATAGCTGTGATATCGAGACTCCGCGCCATGAGTTGCTCTACTGAAATAACCGACAACGCGTTTCCGTTTACCTTCATGCTCTTGTAACAAGATTGCGCCATAACCGATCGCACTGGCGTCCGTGTGAAGCTCAGTGGGCAATTTTGGGTCGAATATTGCAAGTACTGGTTCTTCCGTTAAACAAGACATGATTAAATTACGAGCCGCGTCTTGTTCTTTACCCCAAATAAACGGTTGACCCTTTTTAGTAAGCCTCACAATGCTAGCGGTTTTAACTGCGTAGCTAGGTATATACCGTCTAAAATACCCAGCTAGACCCAAAAATTGCCGCACTTGCTTAACATTCGTGGGTTTAGGTGACTTTAATAAGGCTTCTACCTTCCTAGGACTCGGTCGTACCTGACCTTGACTGATGAGCCTTCCTAAATACTCGACTTCTGTTTCTAAAAATGTGCATTTTTTCAAATTTATGGAAAACCCAGCATTTGTAAGGCAAGTGAGCACCTGATGTAGCAGGTCTATCCCTTCCTCTATCGAATCTGATAAGACCAGCACATCGTCTATATAGCTAAGGACCTTGCCAGTGTCAATTAACGGTTTTAAAGTTTTGGATATGATTCTCTGATAAACCACCGGCGCATTTGTCAAACCATAGGGCATTTTTAAATATTCAAAATGGCCCTCGGGTGTGACGAACGCAGTTTTCTTAATGGATTCGTCATCCTTAAGGGGCACCTGGTGAAAACCAGTGGCCATATCCAGACTCGTGAAAAATTTACTGTTGCCTAACTTGTCTATGTGGTCATCAATTAAGGGCAAGGGGAATCTCTCTTTAATGGTATTTGCGTTTAATGCGCGATAGTCGACGCACATCCTATCAGACCCGTCTTTCTTTTTGACGAGTATGATAGGACTCGCGTACTCGGACTGCGACTCTCGGATGATTCCTTTACTTAGTAGATCGCTTGTAATGTCTCGAACCCTCAACTTTTCGTCAGCGGAAAGCTTATAGGGACGATAATGCACTGGAACATCACTTTTTAACTTTATTTCCATACTGCCAGTGTTAACAGTAGATGTTGCAGTACCGGTAACGAAAGAATTGGAAAAGCCATTAATCAGTGAAAGTAAACGATTTTTCTCTTCGCCTACCAATGGCGTCTTTATGAGATTAGACTCTAAGTCACGTATGTGATGTACCTGAGCTGGAATATCTACCCTTGTCAGCCGTTGTCCGTTACTGGTACGAATATAAGTAATACCTTCACGATTTAGGACATCTGTCCCTAACAATACAGGTGCACTAATACAACTGGAAGGCACAACATATAGATCCACCTCTATAGATATCTCAGGGAATTCAATCACGGTCGTCACATAGCAAGTAGATTCTATCTCCTGACTTCCTATACCACGCATTATTCGATATGATGGAACTCTCTTAGAAGTTAGATGTTTAAGGACCGCGTCAGAAATCAAAGAAATATCAGAACCACTATCGATTAAGACGTCTACCGAAACCTTATTAATTACCGCTGTCATTGCATTACTGCATCGGGCGTCGTTTGACAAAAATTTACAGTTGTGTTGCTGCCCTGACCTTTGGATTCGACGCGTTGTTTGGCAAAACACTTATCGGCAGTATGCCCTAGCTTGCTGCAGTAGGTACACAGCATGGGAGTTTTATTTGGTACTACAGGGGCCGTAGTTGAATTATTAGATTCGGTTTTCCGCCTCTTGGGACAATGCAATTTAGTATGACCGAAGTCACCACAGTTAAAACATTTCGTATTTGGCTTCGAGGTCTTATGTTCACGAGAGTCCGATAAATTTGGGTTCAACGGACGAACCGAATTGTGGGTACCTCGAGAATTCATCCTCGGTTTAGTATAAACCGATAAGAATTCTACCAATTCGTTATGTTTTAATTTAGCGTTAGAAGCGGTGGCTTTGATCTGGGGGTCTGTGATACCTCGAATAACAATAGCCGTTTTTAAGTCATCCGATAGACCTTTCACAATATTCAAACGCAACAGCGACCTACGTGCATATTCGGCATATGAAGGAAAGCTGCTAGAGTCCGTTTTCATCACGTCAAATAAGATATTCGCGACATCGACGGTTCGAGGACAGAGTGACCGGAACTCCGCTTTAAAATTGGTCCACGAACGATCATTGGGAACCCAATCGTCCAGCCACGTACGCGCATCGCCTTTAAGACAACGCCCTATACGTGACAAACACTCATGGTCATCCCAGCGATTAACCTCGCGACCTCTATCAACCTCCGCACACCAAACATCGAAATCGTGAACATTGGGGTCAAAATTCGAGATGTAATAATGACTAGGTTTGGTGATGAGCGACGTTAACGCAGTCACAATCTTATTTGTCGTATCACAAACAGGCTCAACCGGCGCGGTAGCTTCGCTTGTAGCAATAGGCAACGGCGGAGTGCCATGTTCACGCACTGAACGTGGCGGTTCAGATGCAGAGGTAGAAAGTCTGTCCTCAATTGCATTTAATCTGACGAGAATTATCACGTGCAGCGTATGAATTATCGCGACGCCGCTTATGTGCAATACGATGAGAATGAACATGACCCTCACGAGACCTACTACGATGTCTACGTGAACTATCAGATCTCTTTCGAGACCGAGAAGAGCGCCCCGTCATTATAAAATTAAAGTTTACTTACGGTTTGTGATGACTCACCACAACACTGAACTAACAAGAATTTTGTTTTAATTAATCAGAGACAACAACGAGCAAGGCTTCGTGGTCTATCCCTACTTCTGATTTTATGAACAGAAGAGAAGGGGATTTAATAATCAAAGAAAATAATGTAACCGAAAATAGACTTTAATTTTATAACAAAAACCTATACGCATTAATTTAAACAAATCCTATTCAAATCTAGCTCAATCTAAATGGTAATCAAATACGTCCGTTCCGTCCGAAAGTCGCCGTTAAAAGTGCGGGCGCTCCGCTGTGCTGCGGTAAGCCGACCGGTTCCCCACTCTACCGCTCACGCCACGTGACGTCACGATGACGCGCTGCTTGGCCCCGCTTCTCGGTCTGATATTTGTAATAATATATACATATATGTGTGTCATTTTCGTAATCGGCACCCAGAGGAACCTCGAAGATGACACCCATAACGATTTTTAAGAAAAATAAATGTCCGCCATCTTGGATTTGAAAATGCGTCATTTTTGTAAACTGCACCCCGAGGAACCTCGAAGATGACACCCATATTGATTTTTAAGAAAAATAAATGTCCGCCATCTTGGATTTGAAAATCCATGTATTTTTAGCAATCGGTACCTCGAGGAACGTCGAGAATGACACCCATATCGATAATTAAGAAAAACAAATGTCCGCCGTCTTCGATTTCAAAATGCATGTCATTTTCGTAATCGGCACCTCGATGAACCTCGACGATGACACCCATATCGATTTTTAATAAAAATTAGTGTCCGACATCTTGGATTTGTAAATCCATATCATTTTAGTAATCGGCGCTTCGAGAAACCTCGAGAGTGACACTCATATCGATAATTAAGAAAAATAAATGTCCGCCATCTTGGATTTGAAAATCCATGTCATTTTCGTAATCGGCACCCCGAGGAACCACAAAGGTGACACCCATATCGATTTTTAAGAAACATAAATTTCCGCCATCATTGATTTGAAAATGCATGTCATTTTCGTAATCGGCACCCCGAGGAATCTCGAAAATGACACCCATATCGATTTTTAAGAAAAGTGAAAATTTGCTCCCCGCATAAACTTGGAACCCTCTTTTCGCCCCTTAAAGGGAGCAACTTCGAAATACGAAGTTTCAAATATCTCACTTCAAAAAAGATTTGCTTCCCGTACAAACTTTGAACCCCCTTTTCACCCCTTTAGTGGAGCAGTTTAGAAAAACGCTGAAATACGTCTTTAATATATTTAAATACAGAGTCTATATACAAAGTTTTATGTCTCTCACTTCAATAAATACGGTTTTTCCTACAAACTTTGGACTCCCGTTTCACCCCTTTAGGGGGTGAAATTTGGAAAATCCTTTCTTAGTGCACCTGTTGGCCTTATAAGTACCAGCGGTTTGGGCTATGCGTTGATATGTCAATCAGTCAGTTTCTTCTTTCATGTATTTAGATATATTACACCATGGCAGCAGTTGGAATTTTAATTTGAAATCTTTATTGTCATATTGTGAGTTACAAATTAAATTAAGTAACAAAATAGGTAAACGTTCCGTTTGTTACAAAAATTTGACCGTGTGACGTAAACGCGTAAGATGTATGAAATCCTGCGGCGCTTACGACATTTTTGTCAACGCATGAGCATTGAAGTGAGTACTTCATGTCGCACTCGTTACGACAGGTCCGATCCGCCGCACGCTCGCCGCTGGCGCTCCGCTCTTTCCCCACCCCGCACCCACCGCATGCATCCCGCTCCACGACAAGTTCGCACGTATTTTCAACTTGATTTTCAATTTCTTAAGCGTGACATTAATATGTTTAATATTGATGAAAACATGATTATACTACACAAAAAGCTATTATTAAACAAAAAAATCACAGTTACGATTTTTGCCTACTGAGAAATACATTATTATTAAAACGTTAAAAATTAATGTTTAATTTTGGTCTGAAATGTCTAAACAGACACAATATAGCTTAAACAGATACAACCATCATAGTTACCATTTTTGCCTATCTAGATATTGAGATCAGATGGAATCTGTGAAAAAAAACGTACTTGCGAATTTGGTTTCAGGTTAATTTTGCTATTCAGTGATCGCATTTGAATTCACCTCAAAATTATACTAACATGGTATTTGGTTACCTATTTTGCCTGTAGAAAAAAGTTAGGTAGTGTACGATAACTCACGATTTTTTTTTAATACGTTACGATCACGCATTTTTTACTTAATATATCCAATTAATATTTCATACTAAACATTAATATCCGATAAAGTAATAAAAACAACGGGTTATCGAATTATGTCCAGGTTCCGCTAATTTTCTTGGTCTAAGAGGGGGCGTACCCTGTCCCTTTTCCGCAAAACGCACCTTTTGGAACGATCGTCATTACTATGGCGCTCGTGGTCAATGATGTCACTGATTTGTCGCGCTTTCTCTCTCTAACCAGCAACATTAAAACGGTTGTAACTTTGTTAGTTTTTGAAATAATTGAATAGGATTTTCACCATTTTGCACATTTTTTTGCAATGTTTCTTTTGGAGTAGGTAGTCTTATGCAGTAGTCAAATTTTGAGTCAACTTCCTTATTGTACCTGTAAGTACCCTTGTCTGATGAACGTGAATATTAATTTCTTAGTCTTGGATGTTTTCTATACTTATATTTAATTACGCTTTTATATCTATTACAATGATCTTATTGGGAGCTAGTTCAATTTATGTAGGATTGTTCGCTTTAAATTATTTAAATGAAACCGTACCTAATCAGAAAAGCAGTTGCTTACTCGTATCTACGTTGTATCCTATTCTCTGGAAGGACGTAAAGACACTGTCTTAACTCTCAATATTAAATTACGAAGTTCATTTTTTATAAGTAAGTACTGTGTGTAGGTAGGGTTACCAGATCCGATTTCCTAATTTTCAGGACAACAGCGTTAAAATTCCGGGACGAATTAAAATTCGGGTTTTGGAACTGTTTGCTAAAAATTTGTCCCGAATTGGATTCATCAAATTGCGGGACATGACCAAACTACAACGCTGAAAATAGAGACGCCCCGAAAAATGAGGGACATCTGATAACCCTACCTACTGTGACGTATTCCTAAAATGTCCCATAATTAATGAAACAACTAATTGTCAATGCATTAGGCGGAGGGATGGCCATTACAGGTAAAAAATAACCTCGTATCAGTTAGTATAAACATTGTAGTCTAAAGTTTAGCATTTAATAAGAACAATTCCAAGCAAATGGCTCATTTGGTACCCTACGTTATTGGCGTGTCGTTAATGGCCGTCATTTGTGTCGCGCGTTCAACTGCTTTATCGCAATTAATTGACGAACAAAACTTTAATCAAAATAATTGCACTATGATGATAATTAAAAGTATAGATGTAAAAGATATAACACTGGTGCATGTCAAGAACAATGGCCTTCTTAAAGATATTCATTCGCTTCCTATCAAAACTCAAATGAGAACTTTTTTTGCACCGGATATTCATAAGCCCAACGAGGCTTATATTGTACAATGCGATGATTTCCTCGAATGCGAAAAAGGCTTCGATGATTTGGCAAAAGACAGATATTGGAATCCTAATGCCATATTCATCGTCACGGTTAGAAACTTCAGGCATAACCAAGAAGTTTTTTTTCAGAAACTACATCATCTTTATGTTTTCAAAACAGTGCTAGTGACAAATGACCGTCTATATTTTTATGATTTTCAAATTAGTGACCATTGTAGTTTCACTGTGAGTGCTATTAGGGATTATGAATGTGATAGTATTTCGTCCGAGCAAGGTTCACTCATTTGGGCCCATATAAAAGGCTCATTGGAAGACAAATATAAAACACCATATTCAGGATGCAATATGTCTGTCATTTTCATTATCAGAGAGCCATTCGTTTTTCGTCGCCTAGATGACAAAAACGAGCCTTTTGGGTACGAAGAAGAATTCATTAGAATATTGAAGAGAATGAATTTTACTAGGATTCTTTATTCCTATAATATAAATATGTCCAGTACTGGTGTAGTTTGTGAAAATTTTACGGTTACAGGTATACTTAAGAAAGTTCAGGCTGGTGTTGTAGATTACGTCATGGGAGGAACCGTGCTCTCTCACTATAGGTTGCACGTTTTTGACTTCACTTACCCTCATTGGTATGACCATTTCTCATTAGTAGTACCAAAGGCAAGGCAAATTGACAAATGGAAAGTAATGTACACAGTGTTTAAACCTTTGGTATGGGGACTCATTTTGCTAGCGTTTGCATGTGTGTCTCTAGTAACATTTATTTTACAAATGAATAGTAAAAAAGATTTGCACATATTCGTTCTAACGGCATTAGACTTATATGGTTACTTCACTAACAATGGATCAAAAAAAAGGACAACTTTGTTTATGCTATCTTGGGCCTTGTTTACTTGGCTAATCACATGTTTTTACCAATGCGATTTGGCAAGTATATTTACTAAACCTACATATTATACAGAAATTAATACACTGCAGGAAATATTACATCAAAATTATAAATTGTACTTAAGTAAAGGTTTCTACAACGTTATGAAGGAAAGTAAACAGCTGGATATGGGAGGTTTAGTGCAGAAGAGTACATTATGTAAAAACGAAGTTGATTGTTTAAAAGCAGTTGCATACAAAAGAAAACGATTCACTGTGGTCTCTAGGTTGGGTTACCTTTATTTTGAAGCAGAGTTTCATAAGGATGGTGGTGAAGCGATGCTACATCTAGCGGAGGCATATTCCCATGGTTTTACGACAGGCTACCTAAGAAAAGGTAATCCTAATTTGAAAAGAATAAGGGCTCTTGAGCGTCTAGTCATTGCGTTTGGATTTAATCGCAGGTCCATGTTAACATATATTCATATGAACAAACTGAAGTATTATAAAGCTAAGAAGAATCTTTCCGTACCATTGTCATGTAATGATATTGCAGGTGTTTTTTACTTTTACTTGTGTGGCTGTGGAATTTCGATGATAACATTTTTTACAGAAGTTGTATTAAATAAGATGAAATTAATTAATTTTAGGTAATGGGCATTTATGATTTTAGAGATTTAGTATCATAAGGATATACATTAAATTAGAGTTTTACGGTGTCTTTGGTTCTGAACACCCAAAGGAGCCCGAGCTAATCGGCCTTCTAAATATGTTCCGCGTAAGGTCACGTTTTGTGTAGCGTGGCCCTCGTGTCCGTCCGTGCAACGCCAGACTTACTCATTTAGTTTGTATAACACGAGAGTGAAAGGGACGGCAGGATACGAAGTTCGGATTTCGAAGTACGGAGTAGGCCCTCAGAACCGTACATTGCGTGTGTTTATTATTATAATTATACAATATCGTTCGTTACCTATCGAGCGTACTTGATAATAATATTGGAACAAGATACCTATGCCAACTAGCAATAGTGTTTTCATTCCTTTTAAATTAAAGAAATTAGCAGTCATGTCTTTATCGTCATGTATTTATATTTATTCAGGAGTGTGATTTGGTATTTTTTTTAATTATTTCAAAAATATGTGACAGTCCATATCATAGGGGACCTTATAGCAGGTATGGAGTTAAGCACGGATCTATAATCTACAATGCATAAGCTACCAAAACCAAAAAAAACCGGGTTCATAAGTGCCCTACTTTAAAAAAAAATCATTAAAGTTAGGTAACCTACAAATGCACTTTCGGGAAATAACTAAAAGAAGTTTTTTAAAACTCATTTAAAGTATGTTCCCGGCGGAAGTTACATAGATGATGGTTGATTATGAATCCTGAGCTTTTCTTCTATACATATAAAACAATCAAAGACTTTTCAATTCCACCGCCACGTTAAAAAAATGGCCTTTGAACAGAGCAAGGCGCTGATTGAAAAAAAGTAAGAAAAATGATAATCTGTAAATTATCATTTGATATTTTGCGATTTTTAGCATAGTATATGCTAGAAAACGTTTTTAATTACACCTTAAATTGAAAATGAAAGCAAAAAAATTAACGCAATAAATATTTTTTATTTAATAACGACATTGAGATTTTTTTCCCTCGTCACGAATAAATTTTACAATTTCCGTCTAATGTACTATAATGACCTGTAAAATAAGTCTAGACAATCATTACAAAGCTTTTATTTTTTTTCTATGACAATTAGTTTCTGTTTTATGATGACCGATTAAAGTTACATGAAAATCAAGGTTTACTTCCATACATTTGATAAAAGGGCCCTTAGGGACTAAAACAACAAAAAACTCCAGTAAATGATAATATTTACATTATCTATACTTATAGCAATCTTATATCAGAACTTAATACTAAATTAAACTTGTCATTACAAGTTTTTTGAATTATGCTTACTTTTCATGTTATACGAAAAATAAATTTCGCATAGTGGAATAAAGCATATAATTATTTTCTAACTGAAAAGGGTTCCGTACCGACACCTACTAGTCCACATTTAAAACAACTATGTAATACATGGAATTAAAAAAGGGCGTAACTTCATAAGGAACTCAAAGCACTTACGTCCTTTTGTTTGGGAAGGACAGTTTTTCAGCGACAACTCAAAAACCGTTGGATCAATTTTGTTCAAACCAAAAATCATTGGAAGTATTTCTTAATGGTCACCACCTCAATTTTTTCAGAATTTTAAACTTATTAGTTTTGAAACTACAGCGGTGGGGACACACTTTTTACGACTTTGACAGCTAATATCTCACCAACGGTTGACTTAAATGGAAAAGTGTTTTAAAAACCTTAATATCATTTTTAAAAGCCTATCCAACGATACCCCACACCCCTATATGTATTGAATTTTATTTCATCTGCCGTTTTACATGTATGGAGTACCCCCCATAATTTAATATTTTTTCGTAATTTCAAATCACTTTTATGTAGCGGTTCATAAAATACATATTCCTACCAAATTTCATAATTATAGTACTTATAGTCTCCGAGTAAATCGGCTGTAACATACGGACGGACAGACATGACGAAACTTATATTTGTAACGTGTACCACCTGCCCTTGTAAACAGAAATTGCAAATAAATAATACTAATAAATGGTTAAAAGTAATTAGAATAAGTTATTAAACTATTTTATAATCATTATTAGGTAAACTTTACAACCAATTTTCATACATAAATACTTAACATATACGAGTGAAACCAAGCTACAAATACACGTCTAGTCCTATACTTTATCAATATACAAAAAAAATATTTTAAAGTATTTTACTAAACCGCTGATATCTACGAAACCAGAATGTGTCATAATCATAACATAAGGTCCCTTTTGATATGAACGGTCACGTATATCGTTTAAAAGTTTTAAATACGTCGAGAGATGGACTGTTTCTTATACATGGGCGTTAACTTGTTGTATTTTTTTTTCTCAAAATACTATGCTAGGTGATAAGGCGGGGTTTAGGTATTCGTCGCGTAGTCAATACCCTCTAGGGAAATTGCGCAGGGCGCAGCGCTTTTTCGACTCACACAACCATTTCCTTATGCCCAATAGACCAAGAAAATTAGCGGAACCTGGACATAATTCGATAACCCGTTGTTTTTATTACTTTATCGGATATTAATGTTTAGTATGAAATATTAATTGGATATATTAAGTAAAAAATGCGTGATCGTAACGTATTAAAAAAAAATCGTGAGTTATCGTACACTACCTAACTTTTTTCTACAGGCAAAATAGGTAACCAAATACCATGTTAGTATAATTTTGAGGTGAATTCAAATGCGATCACTGAATAGCAAAATTAACTTGAAACCAAATTCGCAAGTACGTTTTTTTTCACAGATTCCATCTGATCTCAATATCTAGATAGGCAAAAATGGTAACTATGATGGTTGTATCTGTTTAAGCTATATTGTGTCTGTTTAGACATTTCAGACCAAAATTAAACATTAATTTTTAACGTTTTAATAATAATGTATTTCTCAGTAGGCAAAAATCGTAACTGTGATTTTTTTGTTTAATAATAGCTTTTTGTGTAGTATAATCATGTTTTCATCAATATTAAACATATTAATGTCACGCTTAAGAAATTGAAAATCAAGTTGAAAATACGTGCGAACTTGTCGTGGAGCGGGATGCATGCGGTGGGTGCGGGGTGGGGAAAGAGCGGAGCGCCAGCGGCGAGCGTGCGGCGGATCGGACCTGTCGTAACGAGTGCGACATGAAGTACTCACTTCAATGCTCATGCGTTGACAAAAATGTCGTAAGCGCCGCAGGATTTCATACATCTTACGCGTTTACGTCACACGGTCAAATTTTTGTAACGAACGGAACGTTTACCTATTTTGTTACTTAATTTAATTTGTAACTCACAATATGACAATAAAGATTTCAAATTAAAATTCCAACTGCTGCCATGGTGTAATATATCTAAATACATGAAAGAAGAAACTGACTGATTGACATATCAACGCATAGCCCAAACCGCTGGTACTTATAAGGCCAACAGGTGCACTAAGAAAGGATTTTCCAAATTTCACCCCCTAAAGGGGTGAAACGGGAGTCCAAAGTTTGTAGGAAAAACCGTATTTATTGAAGTGAGAGACATAAAACTTTGTATATAGACTCTGTATTTAAATATATTAAAGACGTATTTCAGCGTTTTTCTAAACTGCTCCACTAAAGGGGTGAAAAGGGGGTTCAAAGTTTGTACGGGAAGCAAATCTTTTTTGAAGTGAGATATTTGAAACTTCGTATTTCGAAGTTGCTCCCTTTAAGGGGCGAAAAGAGGGTTCCAAGTTTATGCGGGGAGCAAATTTTCACTTTTCTTAAAAATCGATATGGGTGTCATTTTCGAGATTCCTCGGGGTGCCGATTACGAAAATGACATGCATTTTCAAATCAATGATGGCGGAAATTTATGTTTCTTAAAAATCGATATGGGTGTCACCTTTGTGGTTCCTCGGGGTGCCGATTACGAAAATGACATGGATTTTCAAATCCAAGATGGCGGACATTTATTTTTCTTAATTATCGATATGAGTGTCACTCTCGAGGTTTCTCGAAGCGCCGATTACTAAAATGATATGGATTTACAAATCCAAGATGTCGGACACTAATTTTTATTAAAAATCGATATGGGTGTCATCGTCGAGGTTCATCGAGGTGCCGATTACGAAAATGACATGCATTTTGAAATCGAAGACGGCGGACATTTGTTTTTCTTAATTATCGATATGGGTGTCATTCTCGACGTTCCTCGAGGTACCGATTGCTAAAAATACATGGATTTTCAAATCCAAGATGGCGGACATTTATTTTTCTTAAAAATCAATATGGGTGTCATCTTCGAGGTTCCTCGGGGTGCAGTTTACAAAAATGACGCATTTTCAAATCCAAGATGGCGGACATTTATTTTTCTTAAAAATCGTTATGGGTGTCATCTTCGAGGTTCCTCTGGGTGCCGATTACGAAAATGACACACATATATGTATATATTATTACAAATATCAGACCGAGAAGCGGGGCCAAGCAGCGCGTCATCGTGACGTCACGTGGCGTGAGCGGTAGAGTGGGGAACCGGTCGGCTTACCGCAGCACAGCGGAGCGCCCGCACTTTTAACGGCGACTTTCGGACGGAACGGACGTATTTGATTACCATTTAGATTGAGCTAGATTTGAATAGGATTTGTTTAAATTAATGCGTATAGGTTTTTGTTATAAAATTAAAGTCTATTTTCGGTTACATTATTTTCTTTGATTATTAAATCCCCTTCTCTTCTGTTCATAAAATCAGAAGTAGGGATAGACCACGAAGCCTTGCTCGTTGTTGTCTCTGATTAATTAAAACAAAATTCTTGTTAGTTCAGTGTTGTGGTGAGTCATCACAAACCGTAAGTAAACTTTAATTTTATAATGACGGGGCGCTCTTCTCGGTCTCGAAAGAGATCTGATAGTTCACGTAGACATCGTAGTAGGTCTCGTGAGGGTCATGTTCATTCTCATCGTATTGCACATAAGCGGCGTCGCGATAATTCATACGCTGCACGTGATAATTCTCGTCAGATTAAATGCAATTGAGGACAGACTTTCTACCTCTGCATCTGAACCGCCACGTTCAGTGCGTGAACATGGCACTCCGCCGTTGCCTATTGCTACAAGCGAAGCTACCGCGCCGGTTGAGCCTGTTTGTGATACGACAAATAAGATTGTGACTGCGTTAACGTCGCTCATCACCAAACCTAGTCATTATTACATCTCGAATTTTGACCCCAATGTTCACGATTTCGATGTTTGGTGTGCGGAGGTTGATAGAGGTCGCGAGGTTAATCGCTGGGATGACCATGAGTGTTTGTCACGTATAGGGCGTTGTCTTAAAGGCGATGCGCGTACGTGGCTGGACGATTGGGTTCCCAATGATCGTTCGTGGACCAATTTTAAAGCGGAGTTCCGGTCACTCTGTCCTCGAACCGTCGATGTCGCGAATATCTTATTTGACGTGATGAAAACGGACTCTAGCAGCTTTCCTTCATATGCCGAATATGCACGTAGGTCGCTGTTGCGTTTGAATATTGTGAAAGGTCTATCGGATGACTTAAAAACGGCTATTGTTATTCGAGGTATCACAGACCCCCAGATCAAAGCCACCGCTTCTAACGCTAAATTAAAACATAACGAATTGGTAGAATTCTTATCGGTTTATACTAAACCGAGGATGAATTCTCGAGGTACCCACAATTCGGTTCGTCCGTTGAACCCAAATTTATCGGACTCTCGTGAACATAAGACCTCGAAGCCAAATACGAAATGTTTTAACTGTGGTGACTTCGGTCATACTAAATTGCATTGTCCCAAGAGGCGGAAAACCGAATCTAATAATTCAACTACGGCCCCTGTAGTACCAAATAAAACTCCCATGCTGTGTACCTACTGCAGCAAGCTAGGGCATACTGCCGATAAGTGTTTTGCCAAACAACGCGTCGAATCCAAAGGTCAGGGCAGCAACACAACTGTAAATTTTTGTCAAACGACGCCCGATGCAGTAATGCAATGACAGCGGTAATTAATAAGGTTTCGGTAGACGTCTTAATCGATAGTGGTTCTGATATTTCTTTGATTTCTGACGCGGTCCTTAAACATCTAACTTCTAAGAGAGTTCCATCATATCGAATAATGCGTGGTATAGGAAGTCAGGAGATAGAATCTACTTGCTATGTGACGACCGTGATTGAATTCCCTGAGATATCTATAGAGGTGGATCTATATGTTGTGCCTTCCAGTTGTATTAGTGCACCTGTATTGTTAGGGACAGATGTCCTAAATCGTGAAGGTATTACTTATATTCGTACCAGTAACGGACAACGGCTGACAAGGGTAGATATTCCAGCTCAGGTACATCACATACGTGACTTAGAGTCTAATCTCATAAAGACGCCATTGGTAGGCGAAGAGAAAAATCGTTTACTTTCACTGATTAATGGCTTTTCCAATTCTTTCGTTACCGGTACTGCAACATCTACTGTTAACACTGGCAGTATGGAAATAAAGTTAAAAAGTGATGTTCCAGTGCATTATCGTCCCTATAAGCTTTCCGCTGACGAAAAGTTGAGGGTTCGAGACATTACAAGCGATCTACTAAGTAAAGGAATCATCCGAGAGTCGCAGTCCGAGTACGCGAGTCCTATCATACTCGTCAAAAAGAAAGACGGGTCTGATAGGATGTGCGTCGACTATCGCGCATTAAACGCAAATACCATTAAAGAGAGATTCCCCTTGCCCTTAATTGATGACCACATAGACAAGTTAGGCAACAGTAAATTTTTCACGAGTCTGGATATGGCCACTGGTTTTCACCAGGTGCCCCTTAAGGATGACGAATCCATTAAGAAAACTGCGTTCGTCACACCCGAGGGCCATTTTGAATATTTAAAAATGCCCTATGGTTTGACAAATGCGCCGGTGGTTTATCAGAGAATCATATCCAAAACTTTAAAACCGTTAATTGACACTGGCAAGGTCCTTAGCTATATAGACGATGTGCTGGTCTTATCAGATTCGATAGAGGAAGGGATAGACCTGCTACATCAGGTGCTCACTTGCCTTACAAATGCTGGGTTTTCCATAAATTTGAAAAAATGCACATTTTTAGAAACAGAAGTCGAGTATTTAGGAAGGCTCATCAGTCAAGGTCAGGTACGACCGAGTCCTAGGAAGGTAGAAGCCTTATTAAAGTCACCTAAACCCACGAATGTTAAGCAAGTGCGGCAATTTTTGGGTCTAGCTGGGTATTTTAGACGGTATATACCTAGCTACGCAGTTAAAACCGCTAGCATTGTGAGGCTTACTAAAAAGGGTCAACCGTTTATTTGGGGTAAAGAACAAGACGCGGCTCGTAATTTAATCATGTCTTGTTTAACGGAAGAACCAGTACTTGCAATATTCGACCCAAAATTGCCCACTGAGCTTCACACGGACGCCAGTGCGATCGGTTATGGCGCAATCTTGTTACAAGAGCATGAAGGTAAACGGAAACGCGTTGTCGGTTATTTCAGTAGAGCAACTCATGGCGCGGAGTCTCGATATCACAGCTATGAGCTCGAGACTTTGGCCATAGTTAAAGCACTACAACATTTTCGCCACTATCTTATTGGCATTGACTTTAAGATAGTGACGGATTGTAACTCACTGAAATTAACTGAACGAAAGAAAGACCTCATCCCACGAGTAGCCCGTTGGTGGGTTTACATGCAAGATTTCCGTTTTACCATTGAATATCGAAAGGGTGCTCTAATGCAACATGCCGACTTTTTAAGCCGAAATCCATTAATTGTGTCACATATTCGACGTCCTAATAATTGGGCTCAAATTGCCCAGACAGCCGATTCCGAGACACAAGAATTGATGGAGAAATTGAGAGACGGTCAGTTGGATCCATCCCGATATGTTGTTAAGAACAACCTTTTGTACTACAAGTACACTCAGTCTGGCGAAGAGTCACGTCTCCTATGCTTTATCCCAAAAGGCCACAGACTGAGCCTATTACGTGTCTTTCACGACGATCATGAACATATTGGCATGGATAAAACTGTAGACTTAATTCTCCGTCATTTCTGGTTTCCGGGCCTCAGACAATTTGTAAGAAAATACATTGGCCATTGTGTGGTTTGCCTGTCACGAAAAAAGATCCCCCGGGCTTCCCATCAGCCCATAGAATCTTGGACTAAACCTGAGTGTCCCTTCTCCACTGTCCATATGGATGTGTTAGGCCCTCTACCCGAGTCAAATGGATTCAAGTACGTTTTGGTACTAGTAGACGCCTTTTCAAAATTTTGCCTCCTATATTCATTACGCAGACAGGATACTGATGAACTAAAACGCGTATTCACAAACGCCCTTTCCTTATTTGGTACACCTTCTCTAATTGTGACCGATCGGGGCAGAATGTTCGAAAGTTCAGGGTTTCAAAATTGGGTATCTGGGTTGGGATGCGCCACACATTTAATAACGCCAGGCATGCACCAATAGAATGGACAAGCTGAGCGTTACTGCCGGTCTGTCTTAAACCTGTTACGTGTCGAGGTAAATAATAAAAGCAGTAGTTGGTCCGACACACTATGGAAAATTCAACTAACTCTTAATATCACCAAACAAGCTACGATTCAGACTTCACCCCTACAACTTCTAATTGGGGTCGAAGCAACCACACCTGTGTTAAGAGCGCTAGTCCGAGATGTAGCACTAGAAAACTCGCATGCAAACCGCGAGGCACTGATGACATTAAGGCGACAACATGCTTCAGAACTCTTGGAAGCGAACCAGACCAGACAAGATCAACGTACCAATGATAGGCGGAAGCCGCCACGTGAATATGCGTTAGGCGACTTTGTGTTCGTCGGCAAAAGCTCGCAGAGCTCCGGCAAGTTGGATTCCGGCATGAGGGGTCCCTATAAAGTCATCCAGCAGCTTCCGCACCACCGATACGAGTTGGAACTCTTGGCGGGGTCATATGGCAAAAGGACTCAGGCAGCTGCGGAACATATGGTTCCATGGCGCGGAGAGTGGACACCAGATACGTGTGCAGCCTTCTTCGCTGGTGGTGAGTGATTTACAATCCACGTGCGCTTGCCTCACGGCAGCTACCTATGGCGTGTGCATTGTCGTTTGAGAAGCCACGTGCGCTTGCCCTACGGCAGCTACCTATGACGTGTGCAGTATTTCTCAATGAAGGTTACAAACCTTGCAGCAACATGCGCTTGCTTTATGGCAGCTACCTATGATGTGTGCTGGCAGCTTTACTAGCTGGTATAGCCTTGCTATGGGAGACATCGTCTCATTATTTGTAATTTTTGCATAATTTGTGTATATAACTGTTAGATAACATTGATCATGCACTGGTCACAGCTGTTTGGGTGCACACTTACAGTTGTGATACGGAGCTGTTAATTGTTATCACAAATTAGATAACAGAATGTTTGGTTATAATGATGTCGCTTTTCAGATGACGATGATGCAGACGGTCATCAAGACCATGGGGAGTCATCTAGACAAATTGCGGTCGAGGACGCCTCGCCATCAGGAGGCCGTATTACAAATATCAGACCGAGAAGCGGGGCCAAGCAGCGCGTCATCGTGACGTCACGTGGCGTGAGCGGTAGAGTGGGGAACCGGTCGGCTTACCGCAGCACAGCGGAGCGCCCGCACTTTTAACGGCGACTTTCGGACGGAACGGACGTATTTGATTACCATTTAGATTGAGCTAGATTTGAATAGGATTTGTTTAAATTAATGCGTATAGGTTTTTGTTATAAAATTAAAGTCTATTTTCGGTTACATTATTTTCTTTGATTATTAAATCCCCTTCTCTTCTGTTCATAAATATATATATATATATATATATATATATATATATATATAATATGGTTATTATTTAATAAATAATAGAATAAAATCTATACAATCTTTACGAAAATAAATTGGCTGTTGAATTATTAAAATAAAAACCGGCCAAGTGCGTGTCGAATCACACACAATGAAGTGTTCCGTACCGACACCTACTAGTCCACATTTAAAATCACTAACCAATACATTGAATCTAAGAAAGTATCTTCATATGGAACTCACGTCACTTACGACCTTTTGTTAAGGCAAGACACTTTTTCCGCGGAAACACATAAACCGTAAAATCTACCTTGTTATTATATGTGTATTTATTAATGCACATCTTAATTTTTTCAGAATTTTAAACTTCATAGTTTGGAAATTAGAGGGGGGGGGGGGGCATTATGACTTTGACAGCTAATGTCTCACCAAGGGTAGATTTAAATGGAAAAGTTTTAAAGCAACCTCTATATCATTTTTAAACACCACACGAATTTGTGGGTTTAAAAATGGGTTAACAAAACACTTTTCAAAGTGGTCAAAAAAGGGCAAAAGGAACGCAACTCAATTTTGACAATGTCAGATTCAAACAAGTTCTGAATCTGACATTGACAATCTGACAAAGCTTTATCACTTTGGGATGCTTCTTTGTTTCTGAGGTTTGTTTATTTAATTTATATTTGTATCAGCCTCGGTAGAAACATTTAGCCGATACATGAATATCTGTGTATGTACCTTGTAGTGTGGCTGTACTTGTACTGTTGATGTGGTTTGCATTTTGGACTGCGACATACGATTCCGGAATTACTTTTAATGTTGTTTTTATTCCGCCTCATTGATGTTATATCATTAGTAAGCTAATTATTTATATGTCAGTTCAAATGATAACATCTTGTAGTGATAGTATGACTCCAATCTATGTGATTTTTTTTAAATTACCCAAGCATACTCAAATTATCAAGTTGGAATAATAACTATACTGCTGTAGTTCTTCAGTACTTATGAGTATATTACGTGTTTAGTGTTAATTATGAGGTTTACTATTGGGTTGTCATATTATATAAGTCTATGGATCTCAAATCTTTTGCAGTGCCAATCAAAGGAATTACTTAGAATCTTCTAACTTCTTATTGGTTTGATTCACCTGACTGGGCATTCCAGAATAAAACAGCCTCTACAATAAATACCATTTTTATATGAACTTAAGTATAAGTATAATGCATGAAAGTGGTTGGTGACTATCATATACACTACATCTCAAAAAAGCCCTGTTTTTGCTGCTAACAGATACTAAGTATATGTTGGTACCTTACCTCACCTCATTTGAAGTAGGACATTCAACCACCTCATTTTTGGAAATAAGGTACTCCTTCAAACTCATTTTAATTTCATGTCCTACCCAACACTAAATCATATATTTCATTTTGAACAATTTAGTTGTTATCGATTTAATAAACACAATTTTTCAATAAATTTCCGCCCCAGCCGAACCGTGGTGCGCCCCACGTGCTTATAAAAGTTTGACAATCATTGACTATAAGCCTATAATAAATGAATGCACGAGCCGACTACCACACGAGAATAGCTCGCGAGTAGCGACAGCACGGCCGTGAGTTGAGAAACAAAGAAATGACGACCTTATTCTGCAAGACATAATGTTCATATTAAAACGCAAGTAAGAGAAGATAACAATTAATTGATAATCGTGGATATTTTTTGTTTAATTTGTTTCTTTTAGTGCTAGTAATATGTTGATGGCATAAATTAAACACTTTTGAAGTAGTTACGTATTTTGCCTTTCCAATAATTACCAATATTTGTGATTTTAGAGATCCGCAAAGAGAATTTGTTTAATTTTTAATAATTTATCAACACACATAATATACTATTCAGAATAAATTGTTGAATTACAGTTATCTATAATGCCTGATAAGATAAGCCAGAAAATGTGTAACTTACCGAAAGTTCTTTATTAATGATAGTACCGATTGATTAATTAGTTTAATTTTGATTTATTTAACTGGAATGCAAGCGTCATATCATAATAGAGGTACTTTTACGTAGTTACATATTATGCTGTACTTATGAAATCAAAATATGTTTAAAATTTAGTTTTTCGGTTTTTTTACAGTGACGCGCAACCTTAAAATTGTTAATTTCTATTATTTTAAGTAAAACTAACAATACTTCATATCATAGAAAAAGAAAATTACAGTTATCTTTTATGTCCAGGTTTCGCTAATTTTCTTGGTCTAATTATATGACTGTTTTTTTTGTTCGTTAGGTGAAAAATTGCCATTGAAGATTTTGTGTGTGATATTTATATCCAGTTTGTTGTTACACACAGGCGTGCGTCATAAAGTATGACTTATTTGTCTTGATTTTTAAAAATAACTATGTCGGTTATGTTTATATAATGTATACCTACTTTATTCTAACCTGACGTTGGTTTCCTTTGTCTTTATTTTAACGAATTCGTTTCTTTTTTTTTCAGGTAATATTGACTTTCTCTACCGAGGAATGGTGATATGAAAGCTATCATAAGTATAAGGAAAGGGTGTTTCGTAATGAAAAATCCAAAAAATACATTTAAAATTTATGACGCACAATACTCCTGGCCCTTATTTCACCAAGTTGACATACGTATGTATTTGACGGGTGCGCCAAAGTTCATATAAAATTGCAATTCCGATTATTGTACATCCGAAAATGTATCTTATACAATTTTATGTCATAATGATCACTATTCATAATTATTTTTGGTTAATAACTATCGTATCTCAGAATTGTCAATATTTATAATTTCATTAAATATAAGTATTTCTATTGCTATTATCTATATTCATATACTTTTTTATCATAACGATTATTAGCAATATAGTTTCATTGCTATTTTTTTTATTAATAATATTCTGATATCCAAACAAATAAAATTGTATAAAATACATTTTCGGAGATTTAATAATCGAATTTGCAATTGCAATTTCTACAATTTCTAATAATACTACAATTTCTTTTCATATTTTTTTTTTATTCATAAGTGTTTTTATTCCATGTCATTTACGTTCATAGCGTTAACAATCATACAACTTTTTTGTTACTAATGACACCTTATTTTCCATTATTTAAACCTAAAAATGTATTACCAAATAATTTTTCATCAAATTCTTATATTTCAGAAAGACCTGTTAGGGCAAGATCGACTCTAACGCGGATAGGTTAGAAGATTAAGACGGGAGCTGAAGCGAAGCGAAGCTCCCGTCTTGATCTTCGAGGTTATTTTTTTATAAAAGCCCAGAAAGACCTGTCGGGGCAAAATCGACTCTAACGCGGATAGGTTAGAAGATTAAGACGGGAGCTGAAGCGAAGCGAAGCTACCGTCTTAATCTTCGAGGTTTTTTTTTTATAAAAGCCCAGAAAGACCTGTCAGGACAAAATCGACTTACAAATTATTAAGATACTTTCTTAGTAATTACATTATTACTAGCAAAATTGAAATATATCCTCTATGAAGGATAAAAATTTTCGGAATATTCATTATTATGAATATCGACGGTAGTAATATAAATTATTCACAAACAAGGTTAGGAAAAACAAATTTATGAAGAGTGATGATTATGATCACAAAGCGGTATTATTAGAAAAAATCTATAATAAAATTTTATATGAGCCAATATGGACCCGTATTTGACTTATGCAGGCTGACAAATCGACAATTTTCATGTGAAAACTTTTTACCAACTACAATTGTAATGTTTTTTGACAGTTGTCGCGTCTGTCAGCTTTGGTAAAATAGGGGCCCTAGATAATAACACTGAGAAAATGTCAAGATATGTGTCAATTCAATCAGAAAATCGTCTAAATAAGCGTTTTAACTGATAAAGACTTAATTTTCTTGGTGTGCCCCGTCGTTTAATAATGTAGTCACTTTTACAAGTAATTTTCACGGTGCTCGAGAATAACAATTTGCCTTCCCGAGACGAAACAGCCATTCATCGCAATTTGCATATATTAACACAAAATTACTTCTATAATTCATTGTCAGAACGTCGCTTTGTGTATTGGTAGGGGAGACCTAGGAGTGTTGTGACAATTTTTAATTTAAGGGACATATCTCGCTTAAGAAACATTACACAGTTATAACCTTTGTGAACTGATGTAGCACCATTCTTTCCCTAACCAAAACAATCATCAAAATTAATTAAAGTATTACGCGTTCCGAGAAAATTAACAAAAAGTAAGACAACTCCCTCTGTCACATCTCTCCTATCACCGAGGTAAGTTGTGACAGGTACCGAGGTAAGATGTTACAGCCTTGTATTTAGACAGTTCCTATTCTTGCTGGACTCTTCTCAGCTAGGCTAGGTAGTGAACCAGCGACAAAACTCCCAGTAGCTCGATTCCACTCACACCTCAGATTCGGTTGAAACCGCTCAACCAATCTCACTGGAGCGCAAACTCTTAGAGTATTCCAGTGTTCCAAACCACACGCGTGGTCGTGCCGGAGGTTTTCCTCTGGATTTTCCCCAGGCTACTCTCCAACCGCGCACTCCTATCGCTTTATTGGGCACGGCCTATAAAGCCACAGTCAGGTTAAAAAAAAAGAGTTCCTATATTTCGATACTAGCAATGCCTTTATCAGTCTTTCGTGTTTATTTATTAAGCATAAAGAAAAAAGTAGTCATCCAGTATGCAACAACACCACAAGACCAAATATATTTTATATCAGAAATGAACTTTTTGATACAAACTTTTATTACGGACTGTACTTGCAAGATTTGAACTTAATATACTAATGTACAAACATACTTATATACATTGCAAATGTAAAATGTAAACTGAAAACCAGCGCCTTAGCATATATTGCTATTGGCATATGCTGAGTGGTATCCTTAATTAGTGTTTTTTAATTTAGTGTTTATTTCATTTGTGTGTACTGTGTAATGATTTAACACCAAATAAATATTTCTTTCTTTCAAATTAATTTTAAAAATTGTAGAAATAACCCAGCACATAACTGATGGTAAATAGGCGAGTTGTGACAGTTGTAGGGTAAGTCATTTTAATAGTAATGCGGAGACTAGCTGTTACTCTCGACTTAATCTGAGTAGAAATCGTTCATCATCGCATTAGAATTTTTTTTTTAATTTATTTCATACAAAAAAAGTTTACATTCGTTTATACTGTAACTTCGCCAAACTGCATCACAGTTTGTTGGCGAAAGAAACAAAAATTGGTATTCAATTATTCATTTATTCAGACGTTTAGAATAGAATAGAATAGAATAATGTTTATTGTTGAACTGTGTACAAAGATGTTAATAAGACATTACATTTACACTCAACAGTTTGTCCGTCACGGACATACAATATAAAGACAAAATGAACTGTATGACTTGCACTTATAAATAGTTAATGTACATAAAATTCATTCATGCAATAAAAGGTCTTATTGACAAGCCAGCGTTTCAAGGCACCTTTGAAAACTTTACCTTCTGTTGACTTTATATCCGCAGGCAAGTTGTTAAAAACTCGCATGGCGGCAATAAAAGCACTTTTGTACATAATTTTACTGTGAACCTTTAAACTTAGTAATAGCTCTTCTATATAAGCTTACACTCTCTTAGGCGATGGTTTCCGAAATAAAAAGTATCCTTTGTCCTACCCGGGATCTCAAACTACTATTGTGTCAAGTTCTAAAACCGTTCAACGGTTTAAGAGCGCTTTAATAAAATGTAACAGGTCCACTAGCGCCACTCGTAAATAATTGTAATTATTTAAATTTAATGATATATAACTAAAAAGGGGGCCGCTACGTACTGTAGTTTGTATTTAAGTACTTTTTGAATCAATCAAACTATTTTTTACGTTGCTAGATTGGTCTCTCTATGAGCTCAAAAATAAAACGGCCGTTTTAACTTTGGACGCATAGATTGACGAATCCAGCAACGTAATAACTAGTTTGATGGATTCAAAACGTACTTAAATACAAAATACAGTACGTAGCGGCCCCCTTTTTTAGATATCTATCATTAAATTTAAACAATCACAATTATTTACGAGTGGCGCTAGTGGACCTGTTACATTTTATTAAAGCGCTCTTAAGCGTGAAGAGGTAATAGACAGAGAGACATGTTTCGCATTTGTAATATTAGTATTGGATACGAGTAAGCTAGCCTTTGACCAGAGCCTACCGCACTTGCATATTCGAGCAAGCGACAGTAGCCGCTAAAAGCGGTCACCCATCCAAGAACTGACTTGGGCCGATGCTGCTTAACCTCGCATACCGCACGCGGTACGCGGCAGCTGTGCCACGAGCGCTCCATCCGGTCCGAACCGAATGACGCGGTACCGACGGCGATGGCTCGGCAGCCGAGAAAAAATATAGACCAAGAAAATTAGCGGAACCTGGACATAATTCGATAACCCGTTGTTTTTATTACTTTATCGGATATTAATGTTTAGTATGAAATATTAATTGGATATATTAAGTAAAAAATGCGTGATCGTAACGTATTAAAAAAAAATCGTGAGTTATCGTACACTACCTAACTTTTTTCTACAGGCAAAATAGGTAACCAAATACCATGTTAGTATAATTTTGAGGTGAATTCAAATGCGATCACTGAATAGCAAAATTAACTTGAAACCAAATTCGCAAGTACGTTTTTTTTCACAGATTCCATCTGATCTCAATATCTAGATAGGCAAAAATGGTAACTATGATGGTTGTATCTGTTTAAGCTATATTGTGTCTGTTTAGACATTTCAGACCAAAATTAAACATTAATTTTTAACGTTTTAATAATAATGTATTTCTCAGTAGGCAAAAATCGTAACTGTGATTTTTTTGTTTAATAATAGCTTTTTGTGTAGTATAATCATGTTTTCATCAATATTAAACATATTAATGTCACGCTTAAGAAATTGAAAATCAAGTTGAAAATACGTGCGAACTTGTCGTGGAGCGGGATGCATGCGGTGGGTGCGGGGTGGGGAAAGAGCGGAGCGCCAGCGGCGAGCGTGCGACGGATCGGACCTGTCGTAACGAGTGCGACATGAAGTACTCACTTCAATGCTCATGCGTTGACAAAAATGTCGTAAGCGCCGCAGGATTTCATACATCTTACGCGTTTACGTCACACGGTCAAATTTTTGTAACGAACGGAACGTTTACCTATTTTGTTACTTAATTTAATTTGTAACTCACAATATGACAATAAAGATTTCAAATTAAAATTCCAACTGCTGCCATGGTGTAATATATCTAAATACATGAAAGAAGAAACTGACTGATTGACATATCAACGCATAGCCCAAACCGCTGGTACTTATAAGGCCAACATCATCTTCTCCTCCTAGCCGTATTCGGCCACAGCGACTGTTTTTTTTTTTTTTATTGCTGAGAGCGACGCTGATGGGCTCTCTGGTGACTGACAAAGCCAATCTTTGCAGCGAATGTGCGGTTACACTCGCTGCAAGTCAGCACCCCTCCGACATAGTTATAGATTATGGCCGCAGGTGGTCTGGCCTTAAGCTCGTCGCGCTTAGCGTCAAGGTCTGCGCATCGCCTAGTCTCAAACTCTTTCACCCGGGTGAACACAGTTTGCCTCCACTCGGTTCGGCCATCAGCTAATGTCTCCCAGGTGGATGGGTCTATGCTGGTGCTCTTCATGTGGCGTTTCAGCACATCCTTGTACCGCAGATATTGGCCACCTTGTTTCCTCTTGCCACTAGCCAACAGGTGCACTAAGAAAGGATTTTCCAAATTTCACCCCCTAAAGGGGTGAAACGGGAGTCCAAAGTTTGTAGGAAAAACCGTATTTATTGAAGTGAGAGACATAAAACTTTGTATATAGACTCTGTATTTAAATATATTAAAGACGTATTTCAGCGTTTTTCTAAACTGCTCCACTAAAGGGGTGAAAAGGGGGTTCAAAGTTTGTACGGGAAGCAAATCTTTTTTGAAGTGAGATATTTGAAACTTCGTATTTCGAAGTTGCTCCCTTTAAGGGGCGAAAAGAGGGTTCCAAGTTTATGCGGGGAGCAAATTTTCACTTTTCTTAAAAATCGATATGGGTGTCATTTTCGAGATTCCTCGGGGTGCCGATTACGAAAATGACATGCATTTTCAAATCAATGATGGCGGAAATTTATGTTTCTTAAAAATCGATATGGGTGTCACCTTTGTGGTTCCTCGGGGTGCCGATTACGAAAATGACATGGATTTTCAAATCCAAGATGGCGGACATTTATTTTTCTTAATTATCGATATGAGTGTCACTCTCGAGGTTTCTCGAAGCGCCGATTACTAAAATGATATGGATTTACAAATCCAAGATGTCGGACACTAATTTTTATTAAAAATCGATATGGGTGTCATCGAGGTTCATCGAGGTGCCGATTACGAAAATGACATGCATTTTGAAATCGAAGACGGCGGACATTTGTTTTTCTTAATTATCGATATGGGTGTCATTCTCGACGTTCCTCGAGGTACCGATTGCTAAAAATACATGGATTTTCAAATCCAAGATGGCGGACATTTATTTTTCTTAAAAATCAATATGGGTGTCATCTTCGAGGTTCCTCGGGGTGCAGTTTACAAAAATGACGCATTTTCAAATCCAAGATGGCGGACATTTATTTTTCTTAAAAATCGTTATGGGTGTCATCTTCGAGGTTCCTCTGGGTGCCGATTACGAAAATGACACACATATATATGTATATATATATATATATATATATATATATATATATATAATATGGTTATTATTTAATAAATAATAGAATAAAATCTATACAATCTTTACGAAAATAAATTGGCTGTTGAATTATTAAAATAAAAACCGGCCAAGTGCGTGTCGAATCACACACAATGAAGTGTTCCGTACCGACACCTACTAGTCCACATTTAAAATCACTAACCAATACATTGAATCTAAGAAAGTATCTTCATATGGAACTCACGTCACTTACGACCTTTTGTTAAGGCAAGACACTTTTTCCGCGGAAACACATAAACCGTAAAATCTACCTTGTTATTATATGTGTATTTATTAATGCACATCTTAATTTTTTCAGAATTTTAAACTTCATAGTTTGGAAATTAGAGGGGGGGGGGGGGCATTATGACTTTGACAGCTAATGTCTCACCAAGGGTAGATTTAAATGGAAAAGTTTTAAAGCAACCTCTATATCATTTTTAAACACCACACGAATTTGTGGGTTTAAAAATGGGTTAACAAAACACTTTTCAAAGTGGTCAAAAAAGGGCAAAAGGAACGCAACTCAATTTTGACAATGTCAGATTCAAACAAGTTCTGAATCTGACATTGACAATCTGACAAAGCTTTATCACTTTGGGATGCTTCTTTGTTTCTGAGGTTTGTTTATTTAATTTATATTTGTATCAGCCTCGGTAGAAACATTTAGCCGATACATGAATATCTGTGTATGTACCTTGTAGTGTGGCTGTACTTGTACTGTTGATGTGGTTTGCATTTTGGACTGCGACATACGATTCCGGAATTACTTTTAATGTTGTTTTTATTCCGCCTCATTGATGTTATATCATTAGTAAGCTAATTATTTATATGTCAGTTCAAATGATAACATCTTGTAGTGATAGTATGACTCCAATCTATGTGATTTTTTTTAAATTACCCAAGCATACTCAAATTATCAAGTTGGAATAATAACTATACTGCTGTAGTTCTTCAGTACTTATGAGTATATTACGTGTTTAGTGTTAATTATGAGGTTTACTATTGGGTTGTCATATTATATAAGTCTATGGATCTCAAATCTTTTGCAGTGCCAATCAAAGGAATTACTTAGAATCTTCTAACTTCTTATTGGTTTGATTCACCTGACTGGGCATTCCAGAATAAAACAGCCTCTACAATAAATACCATTTTTATATGAACTTAAGTATAAGTATAATGCATGAAAGTGGTTGGTGACTATCATATACACTACATCTCAAAAAAGCCCTGTTTTTGCTGCTAACAGATACTAAGTATATGTTGGTACCTTACCTCACCTCATTTGAAGTAGGACATTCAACCACCTCATTTTTGGAAATAAGGTACTCCTTCAAACTCATTTTAATTTCATGTCCTACCCAACACTAAATCATATATTTCATTTTGAACAATTTAGTTGTTATCGATTTAATAAACACAATTTTTCAATAAATTTCCGCCCCAGCCGAACCGTGGTGCGCCCCACGTGCTTATAAAAGTTTGACAATCATTGACTATAAGCCTATAATAAATGAATGCACGAACCGACTACCACACGAGAATAGCTCGCGAGTAGCGACAGCACGGCCGTGAGTTGAGAAACAAAGAAATGACGACCTTATTCTGCAAGACATAATGTTCATATTAAAACGCAAGTAAGAGAAGATAACAATTAATTGATAATCGTGGATATTTTTTGTTTAATTTGTTTCTTTTAGTGCTAGTAATATGTTGATGGCATAAATTAAACACTTTTGAAGTAGTTACGTATTTTGCCTTTCCAATAATTACCAATATTTGTGATTTTAGAGATCCGCAAAGAGAATTTGTTTAATTTTTAATAATTTATCAACACACATAATATACTATTCAGAATAAATTGTTGAATTACAGTTATCTATAATGCCTGATAAGATAAGCCAGAAAATGTGTAACTTACCGAAAGTTCTTTATTAATGATAGTACCGATTGATTAATTAGTTTAATTTTGATTTATTTAACTGGAATGCAAGCGTCATATCATAATAGAGGTACTTTTACGTAGTTACATATTATGCTGTACTTATGAAATCAAAATATGTTTAAAATTTAGTTTTTCGGTTTTTTTACAGTGACGCGCAACCTTAAAATTGTTAATTTCTATTATTTTAAGTAAAACTAACAATACTTCATATCATAGAAAAAGAAAATTACAGTTATCTTTTATGTCCAGGTTTCGCTAATTTTCTTGGTCTACAACCCAGAGTGAAGTCGATGAACCATCCCACCACCATGACCATCGTACTACGTGAAAAGTAAGGTGGGGCTTTGGCGTATATTACGTGTGATCACCAATGGAGAGGGGGGTAAAAATTGGTAAGAAATGGGTCACGAAGTATGGGTTTGTTCCCTTATATCAATTCAGCGTATACATCATAAAGGTGCATCCAGTTCCAGACAGTCCTGCTTGGTGGACTGTAATCTATAAGAGGGACAGTGAGATAAGAATCCACTACTTCTATCCCCCTCTTATTAAAATTGTTCTCATTGATTCTCAATATTGCCAATATTTAAGATCCCACTTATATAATAACTAATGCCGACACCACACTTCACTATTGTGTTATTCGGCCTATGCACCTGTATTTGACAAAGTGTGGAGGGTTTGTTAGTCTCTGTTTGCTTTATTCACTCTCATAACACATAAGCTCGAATAGCGAATACGCGTATCCATCGACTTGTAGGTTTTTGGTACATATCAAAGGGCATGCATAAGTCAAATAGTGCGTTGACTGCCCATACTAGGTTCACTTAGTGCTTAGCGCCTCCTTTTTCGATATTTTAGTAACTTTCTAATAATAGAACAGGTGTTGGTGAATTGCATTTAGATTATTTTAGATAGAAAATAAAAATAATGAATGCAAATAACACATATTTGGCATGTTCGGCATACCAGCATGAAGTGTGGGTGGGGATGTTTGTTGTTCACGCACATAACAAATATTTTAACAAGTATGGTACTGTCTCATAACAAATAGTGCATAGCGAAGTGTAGTACCAACATAACATAGTAGACTAGCTTTTCTGTTTTTCTTGAGTATATATCCAAACTATACCTAACACCCTGTATACTCATATAAATATTAAATGTGGTAAAGATATAAAATAAACTACTATGATTTATTTATTCAATACATAAGATTTGGAGTACATATATAATAAGACATTATCCTGAATATTATAAGTAATAAATATACATACACATTATTTTGGATTTTCAAGTGTAGTTTTGTACAATTTAAACTTTCCCACAAACTTTTTAACATCATCTTTTGGGTATGGTTTAAGGGCTAGGCATGTAGCTATATTTTCTGGCTGCTCAATCCATAATTTATGAGCTATATTATTTTCTTTCAATTTCTCTGCCAACTTTTTCAGTGCTTCTTCATTTGGAACCTGTAAAAAATTAAATCAACTTTTAGGAAGTTGCTTTTGTAACAAATTTCTGAATAAGCCCCATCCCTACTGAACTCAGAACTACAGCTAGTATAAATTGACCCTAAGGTAAATTTATAATGGCTAAAACATATTGCTTGTTTATGTAAAAGACATTTATTAAATATTTTCAATTACAACAGTTTATCCTTTACAGACCAATTTCTAGTAAGCTAGTTTCATATCTACACTGGATAAGCAGTCCAAATGTGACATATGTGGATGTGTCAAATACTTAGAGATTTTTTTCTTGTTCCTATATTCTAAGGTATAAGATTATTTGTTGTAATTCCCAAGACTTCATTTCAATGCTCACTCTTTGCGGTATACAAGAGAATAAGGTATTCATTTGATTCTAGCAGATTTACTTTCACTCAGTTTTATTAAATGTAATTTTCAATGTAATTGAAGATTTATCATTGGGATTTATCTTTAAGGGTTCTTCTGTAAAAAAAAATATTTAAAAATGTGTTGGATGTTTGTCTTTCAGGAACTTTTATACATAGTTACTCAGTACATTTTTCAAAATTATTTTCTAAAATATGGTCTAACAGCTGATCTTTATACCACCAAACCTAAATAGGTACCAGAGCATCGTCCATAAATATAAAAAGGATGTAACAAACATCACTAACCTCTAAAACTACCTTGTGCATATTATCTAAATCGTTTAAGTATATGATTGTCTGCTCATCGTCTTTGTAAAGGTGTAAAACAGCAGTAGCCGCATGACACGCTTGTGCTACCAATGCGCCAATTGACCAACCCAAATCTTTCAGCAGATCGGTTCGCAGCAAAACATATTGTACTATGGTATTGGCCATGGTCATTCCACAGTGATAAACTGATAAATGATCCGCAACTTCTCGGTACCTACAGGAATCCTTTGTATGAACTGAATTAACTTGATTTATAGCCACTTAGAAAATCACAAACTTATCAGTTAGCAGTACAAGAAACAAATCATTTAAATCGCCGCCAGAAGATAAACACGATATTTCAAGAGCACTTCTGACAGACAGACTTTCTGCCTCTGACTTCTGACAGTGACATTCATGGTCTAACGCAAGCCATACACGATCAAGCCTGCATGATGCTTGAAGCGGCGTCCGGTAAACTTGACCGTGTATGTGTACCAGTTGGCATGACAAATCTACTTGAAGCTAAAGTTGAATGGGGGCTATCGCGTATGAATTCGTCGCTAGAGGCGCTAGTGTAGCGTGAGGTCTCCGAAATGTTAAATGTCACTTTTTGGTTGTGGTACGCGGGTTAATATCTAACTTGTTAAATGAAAGCCCATATTTCCATACAATACCTGTATTATGAATTATCTCAATAGTATTTTTGTACAATCAGTATGCTTGTTCTGAATTATATTAATTTACAACGTTATGACAACAGTTTTAGCAATCGATAATTACTTCAAGAGAGCTCCATAACTTTTTAAATTTCCCATCTTCCAAGGCGACCGCGGAAAAGGCGGCAAACGGATTAGTTACCCATATCGGCCACCGCTCCGCGGCGCTACTGTCTACGTGTACACGTCATCGGTATCGCCATTGTTTAAAACTTAACAACTATGATATGATTTAAGGCTTCTGGCGATATCGATGTTTGAATCCCTTAATTTGTTCGTATACTGGGTAATACATAGAACAATAGACAACCTTATTTAATTTGGTTCTAACATTCGGCCATCCGTCCATAATACACGTCCTCGCGTATTCTCAAATTATATTACCAAATACACCATCACCAAACCACTACAGAGAATTAGCTATTTATGATTGATATGTGCTGATTCTACTTGGACACATAATGAGTCGTGATAAAGGTTATCAAATTCACATACTTAAAGATCGAAGTTTAAACAATATACCGAACTAACACATGTTCCATCGACGCTCTAAGTGGAATCACAATATCTTGCAGCTTAAATAGCTGCCAAACGTTTATGCTCTAACAAAGCGACGAGGATCAAATTCAGATCAGGTGAACGAAACCGTCGGCACTAAATTGAGTGAGATGAGTGGGCAGTGGTGTGGCAGCTGGTCGTGCAAGCCGTGCGGTTGCATCCTGAAGCAAACTTGTGCTACCCCTCTCTGCTAGGAAGGCGCGGATTCCCGGCGCGCGCAGCAACTGAACAAAAGTTAAAACAAGTTTAATTAACAACTGTTTTGCTAAAACAGCCAACAATATGATGAGTCAATCTTGCTCGATTTGCCATTTTGTCAATCGTTATGCACAATGAATCTTAAAATGCTTTATCCCAACCTCCATGCCTTTTATAATACTTTATGCGTAATCTGTATTATTTTAGTTATGGCTCCTGTCTGACCCAGTAGTACTTAATGTAACTAGCCAGGTGCCATCACAACTTGAAACGACTGCAGCACCCTTCTTTGCGTGCTATCAATTTACAGGTAACTGCTGTATAAAATTGCGTCAGTCTTGTTCATTTCGAATTTGTGCAAATCTGATACCCCATCAAGCTTTCATTTAAACTTTTCATTACATGCTACAGTAAGTATTTACATCACAACACGTCTAGATCTTCAAGCTACCTATCTCTACGTGCAACAGTATCTAACTTCTACATAATACATTTGCATCAGTCTTGTTCAGCTAGACTAGCCCCGTCTGTCTAGTCAAGCTCCCATCTCTGCGTGCAACAGTAACTAACATCTATATAACACAATTGCATCAGTCTTGTTCAGCTAGACTAGCCCCGTCTGTCTAGTCAAGCTCCCATCTCTGCGTGCAACAATAACTAATATCTATATAACACAGTTGCATCAGTCTTGTTCAGCTAGACTAGCCCCGTCTGTCTAGTTAAGCTCTCATCTCTGAGTGCAACAGTAACTGACATCTACATAACACAGTTGCATCAGTCTTGTTCAGCTAGACTAGCCCCGTCTGTCTAGTCAAGCCCCCATCTCTGCGTGCAACAGTAACTACGAGTATCATCAGCATAATATAATCACATCAGTCTCGTTCAGCTAGACTAGCCCCGTCTGTCTAGTCAAGCCCCGATCTCTGCGTGCAACAGTCACTAACACCAGTATAATATAATCACATCAGCCTCGTTCAGCTAGACTAGCCCCGTCTGTCTAGTCAAGCTCCACCTCTGCGAGCAACAGTAACATCTACATAACACCATCGCATCAGTCTTGTTTAGCTAGACTAGAACATCTGTCTAGTCAAGCGCCCATCTCTGCTTGCAATAGTGACTGTCTTTTGCATTTTATAAATCCAACAACCTTACTATAATTTATCAAGCTGACCTGGGTGAACTGAGTCGCTACGTCGTTACAGCATCTGAGTACGCTATATCGATATTTATTATCTCTGACTATACTACATCCATCTGAAGTCGGAGTAAACTCAATCAAACCGAAATCAGGCTACAACTTGTCAAACTAATGTTTAAAATCTCTAATCTTTGTCTGTCTATTTTATGAAACTCGACATTGATTACATGTTGTTATCGTCCAACTGAAGTCTGGGTATCTTCAATCAAACCGATATTTACAACCTTTTGTAATGCTAATGTTTAGAAACAGTTTGTCTATCTGAGTACACTCAATCAACCAGATCTCTAGAGATCACCTAATATAAGCATCCCGAAATCCTTCACGAGGCTGCAGGTGTAGAACCTCTTAAAGACGAAAGAACTAGAATTATTTCCCGGCATTATATAATCAACTAGGAGTCAAAACCACATGTTAACAACAAAAGGTACATGTATCTGTACGTTGTATTCCTAAAGCATACATAAATAAAACAAACGAAAAGTTTGTTCATGAGACAAGAACCAGACGGTTTCAACTAAAGGTCGAACACAGATTTGAGGGAGTACTTGGATACTGAAACACACATATTTGACACCAACTGGTGCCCACAGCACAACAACTAGTGCAATTTAACACAGTAATGCTTAACATTTGCCTTGAAAAGAATACCGTATTACGCATAGGTACTTTCTGATAGCTGATCAATTCAACAAGCCTTACAATGTCTCTCTTCACATTTTTTTTTTTCAGTCTCCTGACAAAGGCTCAACTAAAGGTCGAACACAGATTCGATGGAGTACTTAGATACCGAAACACACATATTCGACACCGTCTGGTGCCCACAGCACAACAACTATTGCAATTTAAAATAGTAATGCCATACAATTGCCTCGAGAAGAATACCGTATTACGCATAGGTACTTTCTGATAGCTGATCAATTCAACAAGCCTTACAATGTCTCTCTACATTTTGTTTTTTTTTTTATCTCCTGGCAAAGGCTATGTACCGTACCAAACAGTTACAGCCACCCTGCAGTGGATTAAAAGACACAAGAGTTCTCATGGTAACCACTTAAATGATACCAAGACTGAGGTGGTACATATTAACTCACTCTAAATCTACCTCATTATGGCTATAGATAACATAGCGATTAAAAACCAAAGTAGAACATCTGAAGCACTGACTGTACACTTAAACCCTTGAAGGCAGGCCCTCACAACAGCAAATAATCACTAAGATCAAATAAATCTTAGGCGACAATATCATATAAATTGTACTAGCCTCACAGTAAGGTCTCTGTCCACACTGTCCACCAGCATTTATGTCGGATAGCAAACGACGACATACTCATATAAACTCTTATTAGTTGTACTAGCCTCACAGTAAGGTCTCTGTCCACACTGTCCACCAGCATTTATATGTCGGATAGCAAACGACGACATACTCATATAAACTCTTATTAGTTGTACTAGCCTCACAGTAAGGTCTCTGTCCACACTGTCCACCAGCATTTATGTCGGATAGCAAACGCCGACATACTCATATAAACTCTTATTGAAGCGTTTTGAATATTGAATTTTAGAAGAGTTTCCTCACTTATATTTGAATCTTAACGAAGACACACGCGTGCCGCCAAGAGAGGCGAAAAAACTCTTACATATGCAGCAAATATTGAGAACCAATGTTCATAATTGCTGACGACTCACCTTAACACCGACTGGTAATCGTTTGTCTGATTCAAAGTCACATCAAATAGTTTGCGGCAAATAAGAAGAAGTCAAACAATCTCAAAGACAACAAATGATATGTCAGCTTTATGCAAATTTGTATATGAGCATCTCGCTCGCATTATTATTTGTTTGCTACTCTGGTTTCTCTGAGACGCAAAAATATTTGAATTTAGGTAATGTTTATAGCAAATGCTATAGAATGTACATACGCAGCTCTTACAATATCTAAGAGCTTGTAGGTGTCACTTTACCCAGCAAACTATCGTGACTCATTCCATCAATGTATATTTCGAAAACATGCACATTTGTTAACAAATATGTCTTTATTTCTAAAATACGCAACCACAAAACATACAACCCCACAAAAAAAAATAGAAACACCGGCTTCTAAGATACAAATAGTGATTTTATTTAACGGCCCGTGTACCATGTGTGTAAACCTTCAATAAAGAATCGAGCGATATTTAAACTGAACCCGTTTTGTACTAATTCAAAACAAAACAGTTAAGGGACCATATAACGCAAAACGCTCATCGGTTTATAATATTTTCGGCGCGAACCGATACGCGTCTTGACACTCCGCGCTACCATCCAGCACAGGACCATTGCGAGTCAATATCATTTCCACCTATTTTTTTCCCATCCGAGTCTTATTAACTTGACTTGACACGACTTTCGTTTAAGTAATTACACGGACAAAACGACATTCATGTACTTTGTAATCATCATCAGCCTAATACGACCCACTGCTGGACGCAAGCCTCTTCTCATTGATAAGTGCACAAGAGAGTAGGTAATAACCTTACACCGAAATTACAACCTCATACAAGAAACAAGTGTACAAGTATAGCACGTCTGGCCAAATCTAAGTACTGTCGCAATCATTCCACAGAGTAATTCAAGATCATGTTTGGCTTAGCCAGCCATATCAGAGCCCACAATGTGGGGAAACCATAATTGCTCGTCATCATCGACATCAACGAGGAGAAGACTATAAATAAAACTGATATGACGTAATTACTTTAATAATTAATTTAGTCAGTCACCATCAGATTCTTGCATCCTTGCAGATTAATACATCTGTGAACGTAATTTCAAAATGTATTGTAATACCTTGTAAAACGTTATTACCATTCAATTACATATTTTGATACTGAACTAATCTTGATATCAATTGTCCATAAATTTTATTTTGTAAACTACCGCGAGCACCTTTACTAATAGAAACTACAATTTTCGTCACATACAGTCCGGTTATCAAATGTAATGGACTCACCGTCTTTAGTAGTATCAGACATCCGTTTACCTACGATGCACGATGCCTGGCACTGTACTAGCCCACGGTGTTTTGCCTCGCACAACGTGACTGCTCAAGATGTAACAAGCTCGCGGACTGCTCGAGCGCTCCTTGGGCCGACAGCAGCGCAGGCGATGCAACTGCACGAGCTGTTACCGGCCCGTAGACTGGACGAGCGCCACCGCCGCTGGATCGACGACGGTGTAAGTGATGACTGGCCTGCTATCTGGCCTGGTGACTGCACGGGTTGACACTGGCCCACAGACTGCTCGAGTACCTTTGGCCCGAGTTGAGTACTCGTGCAACGTCGTTCCATGATTTTCTACCTCTTTCATCACTGCAATAAAATACACAGGCACCGAGTATATGTACATGCAACAATACATTACCTCTTGTCAAATACTCGAAAAATCATTACATTGAAGTCAAAGCTTTATTCATCAATTTAGTTATATGAACGTCAATAAAGTAACACCAATGGTTCAAATATCACCAACTTAACCAAATCCTTTTCAACTCATCTGTACTTTTGTATTGCAGTCATTAATTACTAGCTCATTCCAAACTTTATAATATGTCTAAGCTCGTTAAATTAGTGTTGTTACTATACTGAGCCTTACTGGCCACCCCAATAATACTATATCTTCTAGCTTATGCAATGCTCTACCGCTTAAGCAGTTTAAAACACAGCTGAATGCAAGGAAAGTAAGTTTCAACATATAAAACTTGCGCTGGCTGAGCTGTTCAGCAAACCTAACAATACCACCTCAACACGCGCCCCAAACACGACAATAATGAACCAATAATCATGAGCCTAGGCAGTAGAGGATTTTGATTCCAATAGACCCTACACTTCGGTTTTACATTGTATATAGTTTAGGAAATGCTATGGCCAGTGCCATTTTTCCTTTTCTATCACCGAACGAGCTTGATGATACCGTAAGTATATTGCCCTCAATCGTCCTGTTAAGTATTTATTTATTGCAGTAAGTTGATGGATCTAACTTGCAAGATTTGTCTTTAACAAACATTACAAGTTAAATAAAAGCTTGTAATTATAGAAAGAAACGCGTCTGTACTTAAAGAATAAACGTAACGCGGCGTACATTTCATTATAACCCAATGTGACGTCCTTACTGGTCAGACAACCACACCAAACCTGCAGTTAGCAGTGGGACTCTCATCTGATCATTTTTAATGTCTGTTTGTACCTTGGGCTTACTTAGATACATTCGGTTTGAATTTACCGAGTTCAAAGAGTTCAACCGTAATATTGGTTGATAACATTGCACACCTTCATTATCCATATATTACCATTTAATTTGACCAGGAAGTTAAAAGTGTGTAATTCCAAATAATGAGTATGAATAAACCAAATCCGCAAACTATGAAGTTTATTTCATACAACAAACTCTGAACCATTTGGGTCTGCCAGTTTTTGATAACTTACTACGAAGTGCGCTTTGAATAAGATGACTTCTAGCATACATAATATACAAAATGTCAATAACGCTGTGTTGCATTTAAAATGTATGTTATAATACATTCCCATGTACCTATTTATAAATGTTATCATGTTAATAGTTATAAATGTTATCATGTTAACATTTATACTTTTATTTAGACGGTGTCCAAAAGTTTGCTTGTTTAAAATGTAAAAACACGTGAAAAATCATCAACAGATTAATTAATAATTTAATTAATTTGTACTATCAGCTTATTCATATCTTGATCTATGACCAATATGACCATATATATTAATCCAATTAGTAGGAAGCAAAAGAATGTGAAAAGTAGTTCTCCAGTTCGGCACGGTGCTTATTAGAAATACATTTCAACACATTCTAACATAATAATGTCCTCTCACGATTAGTTATCACACCAGTTGTTAATATTTCTTTAGTTCAAAGTTCGCCGTAGTTGGAACAATAAATATTTTACAGAAAAAAAATCTCACCTTTTCTGCTAGTCATAGGTATACCTACTCACTCTTTGTGGGACTGGATCGCTGCAGCTCAGTATTTTATTAATACTGAACTACATATCCCTTTCTTATGATTGTTAAATGAAAGTCCATGTTTCCATACAATACCTGTATTATGAATTATCTCAATAGTATTTTTGTACAATCAGTATGCTTGTTCTGAATTATATTAATTTACAACGTTATGACAACAGTTTTAGCAATCGATAATTACTTCAAGAGAGCTCCATAACTTTTTAAATTTCCCATCTGCCAAGGCGACCGCGGAAAAGGCGGCAAACGGATTAGTTACCCATATCGGCCACCGCTCCGCGGCGCTACTGTCTACGTGTACACGTCATCGGTATCGCCATTGTTTAAAACTTAACAACTATGATATGATTTAAGGCTTCTGGCGATATCGATATTTGAATCCCTTAATTTGTTCGTATACTGGGTAATACATAGAACAATAGACAACCTTATTTAATTTGGTTCTAACAAACTGGAACAATATGGTGCCTATTTTTCAATACCTGAGCTTGATTTTGGCAAATATGAGTTACGGGTCAATGACTGTCAGTGCTTTGAGACAGCTTTGTCTTTCGGAAACTTATTTCCTTGTTTTTTTTCCGAACAAAACGGGACTGCTCTACAATGCAGGATGTTCGATATTTTTACAGTACGCTTTTAAGGTTTTAAACATGATTTATGTTGCAAACTTTGTTCTCATGCCCATAATAACCAATAACAGCACAAAAACGATAGCCCTCATTTCTATTCTGCCGACTTGATCAAGCATGCAGCGTCATGCAAACTTGAACGTGTTTATGAACGGTCAAGTATGCATGACGTTATTCGGCAATTACCACAGAGTGACTTCTAAATCATGGTACAAAATCGGATTATATCCATTTTACACAGGGACCAACTCTGTCCGTGCCAAAACAAAATCATAAATTGTGTATTAGTTAAGTGAAGACCTTTTCCTATGAAATAACTGGGTTTCTTTCGCACGTAATAATAAGTTACGTTCTACTTGGCAATTTATGCATCAATTTCAGTCAATTTTTAGTAAATCTGTGCATGACAATGACAACGTCCGTCATTTGTGACCAATGACGTAATAAAGAGTGGACTAGGTGTAATGTTCTATACATGCAATAAGTTATACAAATACGAGGCATTTCGGTGCAGAAAGAGTAAAAATAACCTTGTCACTTTCTAACCAATATCTTATTCCATATATGAAAAAGATGACATTACTTCAGTATGTGCTGCTATGGCAACATTTTTCATTTTACGTACCTACCCAATACCTACTGTGGCCGGTCAGCAATGCAAGCGAGGTGACAAAAATGGCGGATCTGTGTCGGTGTTTTGAACTGATTTTGTTTAAATTTAAAAATACCATAGATTTGCAAGACATCGAAGCTTTATAATTATGTGAAGTGATTCTGTTAATCAAGTACATAATGCGTAAGTGCAGTGTCGTTGGCTGTGGCGCGACAAATATTGAAAACCAGAAAAGTTTGTCAATTCACCGGTATGTTTAAATTTCACTGAAATATTTGTTATTATTAAGATGATCAACTTCTTCTGGTGAGTATTTAGTTAATAATCATCCAAAGAATACGATTAGTGGCAAAGGAGAATAAAATAAGGGTTTGTTTCAATTATTTTCGACTATAATAATAGGTTACTTTGGTAACTAGTGATGTGATTATTATGTCGATTTCTAGAAATGTTAGGCCATAAAATAGAAATATTCGCCAGTCACACGCGCCGCCGCTAAGTCGTTCCTGTACCGACTTGTTCAACATCCGCATCTGCATAAACTCCACATAGATTTTTTGTAGATGCGGACGCAACAACCCTTGATAGTATAGGCAAACTTCGTTTATGTACCTAACACCTGTAGCATAAATGACATTGTAGTGAGTGAAATTATACGAATTTTATTCAGGTTACCAAGAAGTGAATTTAAAAGTAAGAAATGGTTAGAAGCTATTGGAACCGAAAATATAAAGCCAAATCTAAAAGAAATATATATATGCTCCTTACATTTTCATGAAAGTGCATTCAATAAGATATTGAATATCATTAGACTGCGAGATGATGCAATACCATTACAGTTACACGGAAAGGTAGTGAACTTATATTTAACATTTTTAATTTATAAAAGGGTCATACGCAGTCGAAAAACCAAAAGTCATCTCTCCTGTAGTCAATAGCAAACAGCTTATGTGCATTAATTCTGATCTGACCTTAAACCACTTTACCTTCCAGTATGTAGCAAGTAACGTTCACTTTGCGGGCCATTTTTGAGAAAAGTCCCTTTCCGATGGAAACGAAAATAGTAGCTAAGAAAACTATGATTTTGTATGATTGTTGTTTTATTAAAAATATAAAGAATAATCTTCCTATGAGTATACTTATATAATTATTCTGCTTCAATAAGCCAAATGTCTCGATATCTTTGTCGTCGACGACGACAATATGTATTCTCCCGTCGTCTGCCAGTCCCTGGGATCCAAGGGCTCATTACAAAAGAATGCTATGTTTATTTTTTTCGCCGGGAGACAACGGCCTTAACAACGTATACGTTTAGTAGTATGTGATAAAAAGTTACTTTTCTTTTGGTTTATCGATATCGTTATATATATAAAAACTTGTCTTCTCAGCACTAGAGACCACCATCTTTGTAGCTATCGCAATATGGCGTCGGCCACACTTTTGCTGTAGGTATGTCGCTTCCATCTGATTCCTTTTTCATTGTTTGTGACACCATAGTTTCAACTGACGTGCCGCCATCTTGCAAACCTGAATGTGTGTTGTCCATAAGGAAGCACTGCAAACTGCAAATTGAACGCCGTTTCAAGCATCATGCAGGCATGATTGCGGGCGTGATCGTATGCAGGCCATGCACGATCAAGTTTATAGTGCGTTTGAAGCGGCGTCCAGTTGGCACTGGCAGTGCCTCCACAGGGCCCTACGACGGAGCGACCTTGTTGGTCTGCACAGACCAGTGTGTAAAATATTGCTGGACCGGCTCGCGCAACTAGGAACAAAATTTACAAAATGTCACTTTTGTATGGAATTTGGCCAAAAAATAATGGCGGATACTGCTACCTCGCTCCCTCAGTTAATCCATCTTAGTCACATGTGATCGCCATATTGTTTCTTTGTTGATCAGTTCGTAGTGTGTTGTTATTTTGGTATTTATAAATGGTAGAAACCATAATTTAACGAGAAAAAGCATGTAGTAAGAAGGCAGTGTGTTTTTCAACATGCCACGGACTATTTCAGGCTATAGGGTATGTGTTATTTGTGGTTTTCGTGCCGGTCGAATGAAACACATTATAACTTCGTATAATGCGTCAGCAATGTCGGCATCGAACTTGAAACAGGTTTGCCTCGATTGAGGCCGAGCCGTGAGCGGTAAAACCGTGATACTATATAGGTACTACGCCAGAGGGGCTACCGCGAACCACAAACGAAGTTTTCCCTCTCTGTCTTACTTATGTGCAAACTTGCAAGTGCGACAAAGAGGGAAAATTTCGAATGCCGTTCGCGGTAGCACTCCAGAGGGGCTACCGCGAACTGAAAACGAAAGAAGTTCGAATATCTCCCTCTCTGCCGCACGAATTAGCAAGTGCGACAGAGAGGGAGATATTCGAACTTCGTTCGTTTTCGGTTCGCGGTAGCCCCTCAGGTGGCAATCCAGATTGCTGATTCGTGCGGCAGGGAGAGAGATATTCGAACTTCGTTCGTTTTAAGTTCGCGGTAGCCCCTCAGCACATCGGTTAGTAGTAGAGATGTCACGAATGTCGTTTCCATCACATTCGCGAATGCAAATATTTATAATGCGAATGTTAAGGAGGTACGGTACGCTGAAAAACTCCACGTAAGTCAACTTTTTTAATCATGTACTTAATGATAAGTATGACTTTCTCAAGTATACAGAACAGAATCCGTATCGTTAAGTATGTTATAGCAATCGTATGGTTATTGTTATTACTCTTACCCGAAATGTCACACTCTGATTATCACCCTAGTACCGGTGATCATCAAGGATGTATCATCTCTCCACTTTTATGCAATATCTACACGGAACTTATAATAAGGCACACCCTCGAAGGTTGGACTGATGTTATTGCTGTCACAACATCTCAGACATACGGTACGCTGATAACACAACAGTGTTTGTAACTGCCATCAGGAAGATGGAAGAACTTATTTCTAGAATGGAGAGAACAAGTCTCGAATTCGGCGAAACACGCCATGACTTGCACATATTCGCATTCGCATAAAACCCGCATCGTTTGATGCGAATGCGAATGTTGATGCGAATATTTAAAATAATGCGAATTCGAATGCGAACATTCGTGACGTCCCTAGTTAGTAGTGTGTAGTGACCGACCGAAACATGTTATTTTGCCGAAACCGAAACCGAAGGTTCGGTTTCATTGTAGTTTCGGCCGAAACCGAAACCGAAACCGAACCTTTTATAAAATAAAAGTCCTTAAAAAGTCGAAAAAATGTTAGTAAGTTTTTTTCTAAAAATAATATCTCGCCGACCTATAATTACAGGTTTCTATTTTCAAAGATTTATCACAATGAAATTTCAGCACAGTTACAGAGGTTCTGTTTGAAAATTTAACTACCCTATAAATAAAGTGAAAAAAATACATTATTTGTAACACAAAGTTAGCGATTTTTTAATGGTGGTATAAAATAAGTCGGCCGGCGGAGTCAGGCGAGCGACGCCATATTGCCAGCCGTGCCGAGCGCGCCCGACGTTAGCCGAGCGCGACCCGAAGGTACGATGTTGTAAGTTTCGGCGCGGCCGAAAGGTTCGGCCGTTTTTGGCCGAAACCGAAACTCGGGCCGAAACTTGATTTTTTGGTCGAAACTGGCCGAAACCGAAACCGAAACCGAAATTTCGGTCGGACACTAGTAGTGTGTCATCTGCCTTGCATCAGGGCCTGTACTCCGAACTTCGTATCGTGCCGTCCCATTCACTCTCGTGTTATACACTGTATGAGTGAAAGAGACGGCACGACAAGAAGTTCGGATTTCGTAGTCCGTAGTAGCCCCTCAACCTATCAACGATATGCGGACGAACCATGGTCTAAAGCCGGGTCTGCTGCGCCATGTTTTTCAAATACTGGGCATGACAGCTGTTAAAAGAAAAGAAACATTGCACTCGAAAGTCGCAACGGACGGGCAAACATGTTTTGTTAGATTTCTAGCGCAGCAGACTCGCCTTAAGAAAACAAGGTCTGACAATCCGGAATGTGACATCACCACATACGTCGTCACTGTCGACGACACACTCACACTTACGTCCGCGTACCATCGATAGGCTGATGTTGGCTGATGACGTAGTAGGTCGTGTCACCCACAATACTAACCGATGTACCGGCTTACCATACTCTCAAGAGTCTCAAGTAGGTACGTAAGTGCGAGAGGAACGAATGCTATATGACATATAAGCGATCCATAAAGCGATCATCTTAGCTCCTCTGGCGCAGTCCCCGTTAAATATTTAGTTTAGATATCTACGTAGGTACCTACCTAGTAAGTTTATACCACAAACTTGGAAATAGAGGTATGCATCTTTTTTTTTTTTATTAAAAAAAGAACCCTTATAGGATGACTTCGTGGACCGTATCTCTGTCTTTTATCTCGGGAATGCGTGGAGATATCGAGTTGATATAAACACTATATCAGCATCAAGGACCATATACGGTAAGCAACTGGAAATGCGGAATCAGCAAAGTCGAAATATAAGGAAGAACGTAGTTGCCAAAAATCGATTACATTTGCTTCTAGACATTAAAACTAGATGGCGCTGCTTCGTAGCCTGGAAGTCGCAAAAATGTTACTTTCACCAATGTTTTCTCCTGTTTTTTTTGTTTTTTAAGAACAAACGTCTAAGTGCTTTATTTTAATACCATTATATACCTTCTATACACAATTTTTAAGGATTATATTTTTTACTCATCAACAACGTGAAACAGATCATATTTAACAGATGGCACTACCTCTGGAATCATTGATTGCTCGCGGGTTCGCCAATTTTTGCTACATAAAATAACTAGATGGCGTTGGTGAACTGGTAAAATGTGTATAAAATTAAATTACGCGTACAGTCAAGGGCATAAATGTATACACGTTCCCAAAGCGACATAAATATCTTTACTATCCGTTAGCCAAAAATATCCATACAACAATTTCGATCAGATATATTTGAACATTAATCGAGTCATTAAATTGTGTACGCTAATACGTTCATAAATATACGTACAATGACAGACAAATATATGTAGACAAACACGCAGACAAAAGCATCTATGCACTTGTTTTTCATATTCAATAGATATTTTTGACTCCTACTTTGTTCACATAAGCAGGAGTCAAAAATATCTACACAATTTTTTTCCAACCTCATATAGACAGCAAATAGAAACAAATATCTAAACAAACTTTTTTCTTAAATACCTAGGTAAATTACATACACAATTATATCTGCCTAAGAAGAGTGCAAAAATATGTAAACATGCAATGCTCATAAATATCCGCACTGTAAACAAACCAATATTCTAATTACAAAATTTGACGCTCATCGAGAAGAGATCGGAAATGTCATGCGATACATTCGTCCCTTTCATTTTGGGCCTTCATTTGTTTATGGAAATCGCCTTTGATTTAACACATTTATTATATTCACATTTTGCCTCTTACCAACTATAGAGTAAGTTACAGATAGTTCAATGTAGCTACCAAGGTTTTTTTTCGTTCAATAAATTAATAGGTGATGCGGGATATCGGTATCGCTTACCGTAGTTCATTTTGAAAGTAACTACGGACCCGTGCCTTTACACGTATGCAGGTAAATGTTAAGTAGTTAAAAGAAACGCAACTCCATTTTGTATTTAAGTATATATTTATCTATATACTCGTATAAGTGTCAGAGGAGAGAGAAAATAAAAGCTTGCTTAGTTTGTTCGGGACTAGGTGGGGTCGATTTGTATATGATCATACCCACATTATTTATTACATATTATATATTTATTTATTATAAACTAAGCTAGGTTTTTCACTATATGTTACAAACAATATAATGGATCTTAGATTTTTTAGAATTATCTTCGTGAATGAATATGCAATGAAAATTAGAGCTAGTCTCAGAAAATTACGTTTTATTAATTTGACTACTCTGTCTTAAGCTGTGATTCGAGGACTGTAGAACATTTTTGACAATTAGGTGTTGTTTAGATATGTGGTCAGTATTTACTACTTGCACCTCTTAATACCTAAATAGGTTTAATGCGGAAGATAGGTTTATAAATTATAAGGGGAATATTTATATATGTACATCAAAAAATAGGCAGTGGCCGGCGATCGTGTTGCTCTGTCCGCGCCACGCCCCTCCCGCGCCCGCGCTAGTCCACACGTGTTCGGCGCCGAATGAATTTCAAACACTATTATGAGTGAAAACGTTTGCTTAACCGAATACTAAGATCCAATGGCGAGTTAGTGGTAGACGTTTCAATTTTCATTTCAACTCGCGCAGAATTTAAACTTTCAATTAATCTTTTTAAACTAAAGTATAATTGCGGACATTATTTGGGTTCTTAAGATAAATTATAAATAACAAGGTAAACAAACTGTAAAATATATTTCATTTGTAAGTAATTATGTAAGTGCAAATAAATAGTGAAGTGCGCCAGAACGGAACGTACCTACCTAGTACTAGTAATGAAACATCGCACCTAACGCCATCTTTTCACTTTTTACTGTATCATTTGGAATGTCGTAACGTTCGATGGCTGTGACTTCACTTTTGCGCATTCATGGAAATTATAAAATTTACGACTTTTGAATGAATCGGTACTCCTAGCGGCATCTAGCTACGTAGAGAGATACTAACTTTCGGAGCACGGTGCGTAGTATGAAGATTGTCAGTCCTATTGTATATGGTCCTTGATCAGCATATAGTTTTTATTTCAACTCGATATCTCCATGCGTTTCCTGAGATTAGGCCAGCGCCTACAGTCCTTTGAAGCTGTGAAAAACAAACTAGTGAACGTAAAAAAGATATGGCCGTTTATGCCGCAAAAAACGAATATTTCGACACTCTCAAAGAACCAAAATGTATAGGGTAGGTAGGTATATACTTTCCGTTGACTTGGAACTATGAAATTTGGCAAATAATATCGTCTTATACTACAAGTACAGGGAAAAGTCTGAAAGCTATGCATTTGTAATTAAATTATAAACAATATCGCCTTTAATTAAATTACGTAATGAAATGAAAATTAAATAATTTTATTCCAGACAAAAATCAATACCTACAAATTTGTACGGACCTCTCGGTGGGCGAGCGCGACTCGCACCGTACTTGTCCGATTTATTAACTAACTTAAAAAAAGGAGGAGGTTCTTGTTTGATTATATTACAGATACGCTTTTATTACACTTGACTACAAGTGTTAGTGCAACACTTGCAACAGGCATCAGCTAGGTACCTATATTGTTAAAACAGTAGGTATAAGCATGCGGACTAGTGACTGATTCAAAAACATTTCAAAAATGATGATGAATGCATTGGATTGGATGGACAAATTGTAGGGTTTATGTTAAAATAGATTGGCTTTCGCCCACCTTTCACATGATTGGAACTGATGAAACGATAATCGATTATTGCCACTATCACGTGGGTCGAGTTGAAGGGTTTCGTATATTTATTTTAAAAGAGAAAGCGATAACCACGTCTTTATATATTATACCGGGTGTACAATCCAAATGGGTCAGTATGGTGAAGTCGGAAACTATGAGAGATAGCGAGATCTGTTCTTAGGAACCATGACGTCAATTTTAGATTTAATAATAATTAAGGTCACTGTGGGGAAGTCTGTCTACAGGGCAAGTCCGTCTACTGGTCATAACTTTTGAATTTGAATACGTATCCCCCTGTATCGTCCGGTCGATAAAGCAGTTTTTCATTCTAGTTCCAACGCACTAAAAAAGATGTCGCTGTGACGGCTAACTGCAGAGCGATTCACTGGCCAAGTCATTTCGTGTTTTGAACTCGATGAGTTAGTGCAACAATCCTGCAAAAGCATTTTATGAAAAAATATTTTCTGAAGCAGGTGCTACCAGAGAAAGGCTTTGTATGTAATTAAGGAATCAACTATCTCATTTCTATGTTTAAATTAACGGAAAACGCCTTAGTCTAGTAGTTATATTAATGACAATTTTTAGAAAAAAATAATCATTAGATGGAAAGTCCGTCTACTTAGACCAAGGCAAGCCCGTCATATGCCGGACTTGCCTTGGGGCAGAGGTTGGAAACTGATTTTCCTGCCTCAATATTATTTTAATATCTTATTACTGGCTTCTCATTCCATTGCTGTCCAATGTTTTTAAAACTACTCAACCAGCTCTAAACAACGATACCCCACTCGATGGGGTAAAAATTTTGTTTGCGCGCCCCGTTTTTAGCTGAATTTGGATCAACAAAATTCTCATACTATGAAATTTCCAAGAATGAAGCTTTTTCCCATTTAATATCTCATTAAATATTCATCTCAGCGGAAAAGTGTATAGAACCTTTTTTGTTCAGAACTTTATGTATATCACTTATGTCTCAGAACATTTTTTCCTACGGGCCACCGTTTACGAGATTTTTACAAACAAACCAAAAAAGGGACCTTTACACTCCCCTACCCCTTACCTCCACCCCCCATCCACCAGTACATCCGCAAGTACAGTATGTTGTTTAATATCTTTACCTACAACTGTGGCAAAATTCGCTTAGTACCCTAATTATTTTGGCCAATTGACAGTTACTGGTCTTCGTTGGGTGTACTAATTACCGCAGCTCTTCCTATTTTACAATATAATTAAGAACTATGGATAAAGTAATGCCTACCCTGTGATCTCAGTAAATCAAATATACACTTTGGACTATTTATTTCGGAACCCACATACTTAAATAATAAATATATACTTATCTTCCTAAAAAGGTTCTCAACCCCACCTTTGTGATATATGCCGATCTTGCCTTAAATTTATAAAAATATAATTTACTCCGAATTCAAACCCTATTCGGGTGTGTTTAAGATACAAATTTCAATGTCGTGAATAATTATTTTGATGAACTTGCTTGCAAACGTATTAGTGACCAAATTGTGCGTTAAATCATTAGTAGACGGACTTGCCTTATACTACACGGGAAGACCGTCTACACGTCAAGTTTTAAAAAAAACTCTGTTTTTTTGCTTTATTCGTATTAAAAGGCTGTGACACTTTAGTTAAATGGTAAAGTACAAAATTCTTTACTATGTGCCATCACAGTCGTTAACCTAATTTGAATAAATAAGGTAGTATTTCACACCAAAGTTAACTATGAAAAAAGTATGCCGGTCTTATCCTCAGTGACCTTACATTCAAACTTTTTTATTAACTCTCATACATAACCGGGAATCGGTTTACCCTACCTACTGTGACGGATTCCTAAAATGTCCCATAATTAATGAAACAACTAATTGTCAATGCATTAGGCGGAGGGATGGCCATTACAGGTAAAAAATAACCTCGTATCAGTTAGTATAAACATTGTAGTCTAAAGTTTAGCATTTAATAAGAACAATTCCAAGCAAATGGCTCATTTGGTACCCTACGTTATTGGCGTGTCGTTAATGACCGTCATTTGTGTCGCGCGTTCAACTGCGTTATCGCAATTAATTGACGAACAAAACTGTAATCAAAATAATTGCACTTTGATGATAATTAAAAATATAGATGTAAAAGATATAACACTGGTGCATGTCAAGAACAATGGCCTTCTTAAAGATATTCATTCGCTTCCTATCAAAACTCAAATGAGAACTTTTTTTGCACCGGATATTCATAAGCCCAACGAGGCTTATGTTGTACAATGCGATGATTTCCTCGAATGCGAAAAAGGCTTCGATGATTTGGCAAAAGACAGATATTGGAATCCTAATGCCATATTCATCGTCACGGTTAGAAACTTCAGGCATAACCAAGAAGGTTTTTTTCAGAAACTACATCATCTTTATGTTTTCAAAACAGTGCTAGTGACAAATGAACGTCTATATTTTTATGATTTTCAAATTAGTGACCATTGTAGTTTCACTGTGAGTGCTATTAGGGATTATGAATGTGATAGTATTTCGTCCGAGCAAGGTTCACTCATTTGGGCCCATATAAAAGACTCATTGGAAGACAAATATAAAACACCATATTCAGGATGCAATATGTCTGTCATTTTCATTCTCAGAGAGCCATTCGTTTTTCGTCGCCTAGATGACAAAAACGAGCCTTTTGGGTACGAAGAAGAATTCATTAGAATATTGAAGAGAATGAATTTTACTAGGATTCTTTATTCCTATAATATAAATATGTCCAGTACTGGTGTAGTTTGTGAAAATTTTACGGTTACAGGTATACTTAAGAAAGTTCAGGCTGGTGTTGTAGATTACGTCATGGGAGGAACCGTGCTCTCTCACTATAGGTTGCACGTTTTTGACTTCACTTACCCTCATTGGTGTGACCATTTGTCATTAGTAGTACCAAAGGCAAGGCAAATTGACAAATGGAAAGTAATGTACACAGTGTTTAAACCTTTGATATGGGGACTCATTTTGCTAGCGTTTGCATGTGTGTCTCTAGTAACATTTATTTTACAAATGAATAGTAAAAAAGATTTGCACTTATTCGTTCTAACGGCATTAGACTTATATGGTTACTTCACTAACAATGCATCAAAAAAAAGGACAACTTTGTTTATGCTATCTTGGGCCTTGTTTACTTGGCTAATCACATGTTTCTACCAATGCAATTTGGCAAGTATATTTACAAAACCTACATATTATACAGAAATTGATACCCTGCAGGAAATATTACATCAAAATTATAAATTGTACTTAAGTAAAGGTTCCTACAACTTTATGAAGGGAAGTGAACAGCTGGATATGGGAGGTTTAGTGCAGAAGAGTACATTATGTAAAAGCGAAGTTGATTGTTTAAAAGCAGTTGCATACAAAAGAAAACGATTCACTGTGGTCTCTAGGTTGGGTTACCTTTATTTTGAAGCAGAGTTTCATAAGGATGGTGGTGAAGCGATGCTACATCTAGCGGAGGCATATTCCCATGGTTTTACGACAGGCTACCTAAGAAAAGGTAATCCTAATTTGAAAAGAATAAGGGCTCTTGAGCGTCTAGTCATTGCGTTTGGATTTAATCGCAGGTCCATGTTAACATATATTCATATGAACAAACTGAAGTATTATAAAGCTAAGAAGAATCTTTCCGTACCATTGTCATGTAATGATATTGCAGGTGTTTTTTACTTTTACTTGTGTGGCTGTGGAATTTCCATGATAACATTTTTTACAGAAGTTGTATTAAATAAGATGAGATTAATTAATTTTAGGTAATGGGCATTTATGATTTTAGAGATTTAGTATCATAAGGATATACATTAAATTAGAGTTTTACGGTGTCTTTGGTTCTGAGCATCCAAAGGAGCCCGAGCTTATCGGCCTTCTAAATATGTTCCGCGTAATGTCACGTTTTGTGTAGCGTGGCCCTCGTGTCCGTCCGTGCAACGCCAGACTTACTCATTTAGTTTGTAAAACACGAGAGTGAAAGGGACGGCAGGATACGAAGTTCGGATTTCGAAGTACGGAGTAGGCCCTCAGAACCGTACATTGCGTGTGTTTATTATTATAATTATACAATATCGTTCGTTACCTATCGAGCGTACTTGATAATAATATTGGAACAAGATACCTATGCCAACTAGCAATAGTGTTTTCATTCCTTTTAAATTAAAGAAATTAGCAGTCATGTCTTTATTGTCATGTATTTATATTTATTCAGGAGTGTGATTTGTTTTTTTTTTATTATTTCAAAAATATGTGACAGTCCATATCATAGGGGACCTTATAGCAGGTATGGAGTTAAGCACGGATCTATAATCTACAATGCATAAGCTACCAAAAACAAAAAAAAACCGGGTCCATAAGTGCCCTACTTTAAAAAAAAACATTAAAGTTAGGTAACCTACAAATGCACTTTCGAAAAATAACTAAAAGAAGTTTTTTAAAACTCATTTAAAGTATGTTCCCGGCGGAAGTTACATAGATGATGGTTGATTATGAATCCTGAGCTTTTCTTCTATACATATAAAACAATCAAAGACTTTTCAATTCCACCGCCACGTTAAAAAAATGGCCTTTGAACAGAGCAAGGCGCTGATTGAAAAAAAGTAAGAAAAATGATTATCTGTAAATTATCATTTGATATTTTGCGATTTTTAGCATAGTATATGCTAGAAAACGTTTTTAATTACACCTTAGATTGAAAATGAAAGCAAAAAAATTAACGCAATAAATATTTTTTATTTAATAACGACATTGAGATTTTTTCCCTCGTCACGAATAAATTTTACAATTTCCGTCTAATGTACTATAATGACCTGTAAAATAAGTCTAGACAATCATTACAAAGCTTTTATTTTTTTTTCTATGACAATTAGTTTCTGTTTTATGATGACCGATTAAAGTTACATGAAAATCAAGGTTTACTTCCATACATTTGATAAAGGGGCCCTTATGGACTAAAACAACAAAAAACTCCAGTAAATGATAATATTTACATTATCTATACTTATAGCAATCTTATATCAGAACTTAATACTAAATTAAACTTGTCATTACAAGTTTTTTGAATTATGCTTACTTTTCATGTTATACGAAAAATAAATTTCGCATAGTGGAATAAAGCATATAATTATTTTCTAACTGAAAAGGGTTCCGTACCGACACCTACTAGTCCACATTTAAAACAACTATGTAATACATGGAATTAAAAAAGGGCGTAACTTCATAAGGAACTCAAAGCACTTACGTCCTTTTGTTTGGGAAGGACAGTTTTTCAGCGACAACTCAAAAACCGTTGGATCAATTTTGTTCAAACCAAAAATCATTGGAAGTATTTCTTAATGGTCACCACCTCAATTTTTTCAGAATTTTAAACTTATTAGTTTTGAAACTACAGCGGTGGGGACACACTTTTTACGACTTTGACAGTTAATATCTCACCAACGGTTGACTTAAATGGAAGTGTTTTAAAAACCTTAATATCATTTTTAAAAGCCATTTTTATGTGTATTGAATTTTATTTCATCTGCCGGTTACATGTATGGAGTACCCCCCATAATTTAATATTTTTTCGTAATTTCAAATCACTTTTATGTAGCGGTTCATAAAATACATATTTCTACCAAATTTCATAATTATAGTACCTACTTATAGTCTCCGAGTAAATCGGCTGTGACAGACATGACGAAACTTATATTTGTAACGTGTACCACCTGCCCTTGTAAACAGAAATTGCAAATAAATAATACTAATAAATGGTTAAAAGTAATTAGAATAAGTTAATAAACTATTTTATAATCATTATTAGGTATCTGCGCTCTGCCATAAGGGCCCTTTTTTACTAAACTTTACAACCAATTTTCATACATAAATACTTAACATATACGAGTGAAACCAAGCTACAAATACACGTCTAGTCCTATACTTTATCAATATACAAAAAAAATATTTTAAAGTATTTTACTAAACCGCTGATATCTACGAAACCAGAATGTGTCATAATCATAACATAAGGCCCCTTTTGATATGAACCGTCACGTATATCGTTTAAGTTTTAAATACGTTGACAGATGGACTGTTTCTTATACATGGGCGTTAACTTGTTGTATTTTTTTTTTCTCAAAATACTATGCTAGGTGATAAGGCGGGGTTTAGGTATTCGTCGCGTAGTCAATACCCTCTAGGGAAATTGCGCAGGGCGCAGCGCTTTTTCGACTCACACAACCATTTCCTTATGCCCAACCCAGAGTGAAGTCGATGAACCATCCCACCACCATGACCATCGTACTACGTGAAAAGTAAGGTGGGGCTTTGGCGTATATTACGTGTGATCACCAATGGAGAGGGGGGTAAAAATTGGTAAGAAATGGGTCACGAAGTATGGGTTTGTTCCCTTACATCAATTCAGCGTATACATCATAAAGGTGCATCCAGTTCCAGACAGTCCTGATTGGTGGACTGTAATCTATAAGAGGGACAGTGAGATAAGAATCCACTACTTCTATCCCCCTCTTATTAAAATTGTTCTCATTGATTCTCAATATTGCCAATATTTAAGATCCCACTTATATAATAACTAATGCCGACACCACACTTCACTATTGTGTTATTCGGCCTATGCACCTGTATTTGACAAAGTGTGGAGGGTTTGTTAGTCTCTGTTTGCTTTATTCACTCTCATAACACATAAGCTCGAATAGCGAATACGCGTATCCATCGACTTGTAGGTTTTTGGTACATATCAAAGGGCATGCATAAGTCAAATAGTGCGTTGACTGCCCATACTAGGTTCACTTAGTGCTTAGCGCCTCCTTTTAGATATTTTAGTAACTTTCTAATCATAGAACAGGTGTTGGTGAATTGCATTTAGATTATTTTAGATAGAAAATAAAAAATAATGAATGCAAATAACACATATTTGGCATGTTCGGCATACCAGCATGAAGTGTGGGTGGGGATGTTTGTTGTTCACGCGCATAACAAATATTTTAACAAGTATGGTACTGTCTCATAACAAATAGTGCATAGCGAAGTGTAGTACCAACATAACATAGTAGACTAGCTTTTCTGTTTTTCTTGAGTATATATCCAAACTATACCCAACACCCTGTATACTCATATAAATATTAAATGTGGTAAGGATATAAAATAAACTTCTATGATTTATTTATTCAATACATAAGATTTGGAGTACATATATAATAAGACATTATCCTGAATATTATAAGTAATAAATATACATACACATTATTTTGGATTTTCAAGTGTAGTTTTGTACAATTTAAACTTTCCCACAAACTTTTTAACATCATCTTTTGGGTATGGTTTAAGGGCTAGGCATGTAGCTATATTTTCTGGCTGCTCAATCCATAATTTATGAGCTATATTATTTTCTTTCAATTTCTCTGCCAACTTTTTCAGTGCTTCTTCATTTGGAACCTGTAAAAAATTAAATCAACTTTTAGGAAGTTGCTTTTGTAACAAATTTCTGAATAAGCCCCATCCCTACTGAACTCAGAACTACAGCTAGTATAAATTGACCCTAAGGTAAATTTATAATGGCTAAAACATATTGCTTGTTTATGTAAAAGACATTTATTAAATATTTTCAATTACAACAGTTTATCCTTTACAGACCAATTTCTAGTAAGCTAGTTTCATATCTACACTGGATAAGCAGTCCAAATGTGACATATGTGGATGTGTCGAATTCTTAGAGATTTTTTTCTTGTTCCTATATTCTAAGGTATCAGATTATTTGTTGTAATTCCCAGGACTTCATTTCAATGCTCACTCTTTGCGGTATACAAGAGAATAAGGTATTCATTTGATTCTAGCAGATTTACTTTCACTCAGTTTTATAAAATGTAATTTTCAATGTAATTGAAGATTTATCATTGGGATTTATCTTTAAGGGTTCTTCTGTAAAAAAAAAATATTTAAAAATGTGTTGGATGTTTGTCTTTCAGGAACTTTTATACATAGTTACATATCAAAGGGCATGCATAAGTCAAATAGTGCGTTGACTGCCCATACTAGGTTCACTTAGTGCTTAGCGCCTCCTTTTAGATATTTTAGTAACTTTCTAATCATAGAACAGGTGTTGGTGAATTGCATTTAGATTATTTTAGATAGAAAATAAAAAATAATGAATGCAAATAACACATATTTGGCATGTTCGGCATACCAGCATGAAGTGTGGGTGGGGATGTTTGTTGTTCACGCACATAACAAATATTTTAACAAGTATGGTACTGTCTCATAACAAATAGTGCATAGCGAAGTGTAGTACCAACATAACATAGTAGACTAGCTTTTCTGTTTTTCTTGAGTATATATCCAAACTATACCCAACACCCTGTATACTCATATAAATATTAAATGTGGTAAGGATATAAAATAAACTTCTATGATTTATTTATTCAATACATAAGATTTGGAGTACATATATAATAAGACATTATCCTGAATATTATAAGTAATAAATATACATACACATTATTTTGGATTTTCAAGTGTAGTTTTGTACAATTTAAACTTTCCCACAAACTTTTTAACATCATCTTTTGGGTATGGTTTAAGGGCTAGGCATGTAGCTATATTTTCTGGCTGCTCAATCCATAATTTATGAGCTATATTATTTTCTTTCAATTTCTCTGCCAACTTTTTCAGTGCTTCTTCATTTGGAACCTGTAAAAAATTAAATCAACTTTTAGGAAGTTGCTTTTGTAACAAATTTCTGAATAAGCCCCATCCCTACTGAACTCAGAACTACAGCTAGTATAAATTGACCCTAAGGTAAATTTATAATGGCTAAAACATATTGCTTGTTTATGTAAAAGACATTTATTAAATATTTTCAATTACAACAGTTTATCCTTTACAGACCAATTTCTAGTAAGCTAGTTTCATATCTACACTGGATAAGCAGTCCAAATGTGACATATGTGGATGTGTCGAATTCTTAGAGATTTTTTTCTTGTTCCTATATTCTAAGGTATCAGATTATTTGTTGTAATTCCCAGGACTTCATTTCAATGCTCACTCTTTGCGGTATACAAGAGAATAAGGTATTCATTTGATTCTAGCAGATTTACTTTCACTCAGTTTTATAAAATGTAATTTTCAATGTAATTGAAGATTTATCATTGGGATTTATCTTTAAGGGTTCTTCTGTAAAAAAAAAATATTTAAAAATGTGTTGGATGTTTGTCTTTCAGGAACTTTTATACATAGTTACTCAGAACATTTTTCAACATCATTTTCTAAAATATGGTCTAACAGCCGATCCTTATACCACCGAACCTAAATAGGTATCTGAGCATCGTCCATAAATATAAAAAGGATGTAACAAACATCACTAACCTCTAAAACTACCTTGTGCATATTATCTAAATCGTTTAAGTATATGATTGTCTGCTCATCGTCTTTGTAAAGGTGTAAAACAGCAGTAGCCGCATGACACGCTTGTGCTACCAATGCGCCAATTGACCAACCCAAATCTTTCAGCAGATCGGTTCGCAGCAAAACATATTGTACTATGGTATTGGCCATGGTCATTCCACAGTGATAAACTGATAAATGATCCGCAACTTCTCGGTACCTACAGGAATCCTTTGTATGAACTGAATTAACTTGATTTATAGCCACTTAGAAAATCACAAACTTATCAGTTAGCAGTACAAGAAACAAATCATTTAAATCGCCGCCAGAAGATAAACACGATATTTCAAGAGCACTTCTGACAGACAGACTTTCTGCCTCTGACTTCTGACAGTGACATTCATGGTCTAACGCAAGCCATACACGATCAAGCCTGCATGATGCTTGAAGCGGCGTCCGGTAAACTTGACCGTGTATGTGTACCAGTTGGCATGACAAATCTACTTGAAGCTAAAGTTGAATGGGGGCTATCGCGTATGAATTCGCCGCTAGAGGCGCTAGTGTAGCGTGAGGTCTCCGAAATGTTAAATGTCACTTTTTGGTTGCGGTACGTGGGTTAATATCTAACTGGAACAATATGGTGCCTATTTTTCAATACCTGAGCTTGATTTTGGCAAATATGAGTTACGGGTCAATGACTGTCAGTGCTTTGAGACAGCTTTGTCTTTCGGAAACTTATATCCTTGTTTTTTTTTCCGGACAAAACGGGACTGCTCTACAATGCAGGATGTTCGATATTTTTACAGTACGCTTTTAAGGTTTTAAACATGATTTAAGTTGCAAACTTTGTTCTCATGCCCATAATAACCAATAACAGCACAAAAACGATAGCCCTAATTTCTATTCTTCCGGCTTGATCAAGCATGCCGCGTCATGCAAACTTGAACGTGTTTATGAACGGTCAAGTATGCATGACGTTATTCGGCAATTACCACAGAGTGACTTCTAAATCATGGTACAAAATCGGATTATATCCATTTTACACAGGGACCAACTCTGTCCGTGCCAAAACAAAATCATAAATTGTGTATTAGTTAAGTGAAGACCTTTTCCTATGAAATAACTGGGTTTCTTTCGCACGTAATAATAAGTTACGTTCTACTTGGCAATTTATGCATCAATTTCAGTCAATTTTTAGTAAATCAGTGGCGCTACCGCGACAGCAAACGAAGTTTTCTCTCTCTGTCGCACTTGCAAGTTTGCATATAAGTCAGACAGAGAGGGAAAACTTCGTTTGTTGTCGCGGTAGCGCCCCTGTGCATGACAATGACAACGTCCGTCATTTGTGACACCATAGTTTCAACTGACGTGCCGCCATCTTGCAAACCTGAATGTGTGTTGTCCATAAGGAAGCACTGCAAACTGCAAATTGAACGCCGCTTCAAGCATCATGCAGGCATGATTGCGGGCGTGATCGTATGCAGGCCATGCACGATCAAGTTTGCAGTGCGTTTGAAGCGGCGTCCATTTGGCAGTGCCTCCACAAGCCCCTACGACGGAGCGACCTTGTTGGTCTGCACAGACCAGTGTGTAAAATATTGCTGGACAGGCTCGCGCAACTAGGTACAAAATTTACAAAATGTCACTTTTGTATGGAATTTGGCCAAAAAATAATGGCGGATACTGCTACCTCGCTCCCTCAGTTAATCCATCTCAGTCACATGTCAAATGTCACCTCTGGTCACTTCCGTTGAACTTGAGTGATCGACATATTGTTTCTTTGTTGATCAGTTCGTAGTGTGTTGTTATTTTGGTATTTATAAATGGTAGAAACCTTAATTTAACGAGAAAAAGCATGTAGTAAGAAGGCAGTGTGTTTTTCAACAGGCCACGGACTATTTCAGGCTATAGGGTATGTGTTATTTGTGGTTTTCGTGCCGGTCGAAAAGATGACTAGAAAAGGAAATTAATGGCAAGATTTCCTTTAGATCACGACCGGTAAGCAATTAATTAGAGATTATTAATATGTACCACAGCAAGTTACATGTATGCAAAATAAGAAATGTTATTTGCAATTTAGTTTTATTCGTATACTATACATACTAGTGTTGGCCGTAACATATCGATAACTAGCTTATCATATAGAACTCTGGTATTTTTCAGTTGCAGACAGTGGGTGAAAGTGATTGGCAATAAAGACCTAGCCTACATTCCGATTGAGAAGTTGAACGAATTAAAATTTGTTTGTGGTGACTACTTTCAACCCAAAGATTTTAACCGAAAGAAAAGTCGTCTAAAGAGATGGTTAATATAAAGCAACACATCATCATCATCATCATTTCAGCCGAAAGACGTCCACTGCTGAACATAGGCCTCCCCCAAGGCTCGCCATTTAGACCGGTCCTGTGCCGTTCGTTTCCACCGGATTCCCGCGACCTTCACCAGGTCATCACTCCACCTTGTCGGAGGCCTACCGACAGCTCGTCTTCCGGTGCGTGGACGCCACTCAAGCAGTTTCTGGCCCCATCGACCGTCAGTCCTGCGAGCAATGTGCCCTGCCCACTGCCACTTAAGTCTCACAATTTTGAAGGCTATGTCGGTGACCCCAGTTCTGCTACGGATAGCTTCATTCCTAATTCTATCACGCAGAGAAACCCCGAGCATAGCTCTTTCCATTGCTCTTTGGGTGAACTTGAGCTTTCTTATGAGGCCCATCGTTAGCGCCCATGTCTCGGATCCATATGTCATCACTGGCAACACACACTGGTCAAAGACTTTTGACTTGAGGCACTGCGGTAAATTGGACGAGAATACACTGCGAAGCTTCCCGAACGCTGCCCAGCCGAGTCGGATTCGACGAGTGATCTCTTTCTCGAAGTTGGATCTACCTAACTGGACTGTTTGTCCCAGGTATACGTACTCGTCAACAACTTCGAGCGCAGAGCCGCCGATTATTACGGGAGTTGGTACAACATGGGCATTAGACATGACCTCGTCTTGTCCATGTTCATTTTCAGACCAACTCGATCGGAAACTCACGAGCATTGTACTGAGGTCCTCCATGGTCTCAGCCATGACTACGATGTCGTCAGTAAATCGAAGGTGAGTGATGTACTCGCCATTTACGTTGATGCCTCGTCCTTCCCAGTCCAGAAATTTGAAAGCATCCTCCAGTGCAGCGGTGAAGAGCTTCGGAGAGATCATATCTCCTTGTCTGACTCCCCGCTGTAGTGGAACAGGCTTTGTTTCCTGGTCCTGTAGTCGGACGGACATGGTGGCGTTTTCGTACAGGCACTTCAGGACTTCGATATACCGGTAGTCAACTTAGCACCTCTGGAGAGACTGCAGTACAGCCCAAGTCTCGATCGAATCGAAGGCTTTCTCGTAGTCCACAAATGCTAAACAAAGTGGCAAGTTATACTCTTCGGTCTTCTGTATAACCTGCCGCAAGGCATGTATGTGGTGTACGGCACTGTTCGAGTCAAACCTGCGCGCGAGACGGTTCGTGATGACTCTCGAAAACAGCTTGTAAACATGGCTCAGAAGTGAGATGTGAAGCAACACAACTTTATACTTTTTTATTTTATTTATTTTTAGCCCTACCCACTGCGGAATAACTACTCGATCGGTCTAGTTTATCGATATCGATATCCATCAAAGTTACATCCCTATCGCGCTGTTATGTTGGTATTACCTATTTCCTTTTTTTATTTTATCGTGGTACAGAATGTTTGGCCAAACTCTACGTCAATGTCATGCAATGACAATGTCACTGTCCTTTTTGCATGACCTAGTTCGAAGTCCCGTCTCTTAGAACGTAGTGGTTATATTCTCTTTGTTGCTGGAAACAACAGTCTATACGGTCCGTGCGGATCAAGGTCGCTCGTCGGCGACTGTCCGGCATCCAGCACGCGCTTTAAGCCTGTCACACACTGCAGCGGCCTGCGGTGGCGGCCAGCTGTCACTGTGATAACCAAAGCCGTGTGTGTCTGAATGAATGTTAGGATTGTCATAGTGTACTAAAGGCCGCCACCGCAGGCTGCTGCAGCGTGTGCCAGGCTATATGCAGGATAATGACGGGTTTTCATCGCATTTCACCGCATAGCTTAGCACCTTGTCATACGCCATCATAGCCGATTGGGCATAACAGTATAGACTATAGAATGTTTCACAACGGTCGTCCGTACCATTTTCGATCGTGTTGCGAATAGTTCGCATATGATTGTTATAGTTGTGTTGTATAGTTGTTCGCATATGATTGCTTTTTGCGGACGACCTGAAATTGTTCCGAGGCATCGGTAATATGGACGAGAGCGCGGAGTTACAGACTGATATTGATGCGGCAGTCGAGTGGAGTGTCTTAAATCGACTACCTTTTAATGTTAACAAATGCAAGGTCATAAGTTTTTCACGTAAGCGCTCTCCACTCCGAACTCAGTACTGTTTAGCTTGTGGCGTCTAAACGCACCACTCTATTCTCCCAGACATTTTATATCGTGGCTACACTGACTCCCGGTCTCATAAAGACCGGGTCACTGATTGGCAGATACAGCCGCTACCATTCCGTTCATTCTGAACGGAATGACAGTTTTATATAAAGCGATTGCCGGCTGCATCTTGCTCTCTTTTCTATCTACGCCGCACCTGCTATTAACTGCCGTTAAGTAAGCATTATTACTACTTGTACATGTTACACCACCGTGCTACAATATATATAATATTCCTGTCTGCTGGAGTTTGAATCACCGCTCACCATCACCACCCAAACTGGTGACCACCGACGCGCGGCGTGTTTGGAACCACGCCGACACCGACGCATGGCCTGCTGCGCTGGCGTCGTGGAGTGGAGTCCCCTTACCGCTCGGGCCGCATTGTGCATCGCATTTTTTTCCCATTTGCCTAGGCAGGCTTACAAGTGCCGCCAGGCGCGCATCGTGCATGCTTGCGGGGACGCCAGCACATAGTTCGCCAAAAGCACGTGTTAACAGTGCACGTGCACGCGCTTGCGGCTTGCGGCGAACAGCTTGGGACGCACATTGAACTATACGACACATGGTGTGGTGCGTGTGTGTGTGATTGTTTTTACATTAAAAAAACGCATGGTACATTTTTTATTCTTCTGTTCAACGAGGAAGCAACCATTTTCATCTAGTGGACGCATGCAGTGACGGCGTGTTTTATATAACCTCAAAAACGACTCGTTCAAGCGAAGCTGCCACCACGTGTCATCAAATTTTACAATTCGTATGGACTTTAATTCATTTACTAGAATATTTTTCTGTATTTTACTGTATTTTATTTTAGTGTATTTGTAATCGCGATTTCTGACCGAGTGAATAATAATGGCAAATACAATAGAAGAGTTGGAAAAAAAACTGCAACTATTGGATGAACAAAACCAGGCTTTAGTTAGCCTCAATGAGGAACTCAGAGCGCTGGCGGCACCTGAGGCCGCGGCTACCGCGCAAGCACCACAGTTTGCTACACATGGGATACGCCCACAGCTGGCGCCTTTCTGGTCGGACCGGCCGGCGGCCTGGTTCGCTCACATAGAATCAAGTTTTGCTCTGGCACACATAACTGCCGACGAAACCAAGTATAACTACGTCGTCAGCCAGATGGACGCACGGCTCTCTAGGGAAATGGAGGACCTTGTCGTCAACCCCCCGCCCAAGGGCGAGAGGTATTCATATATTAAATCCCAAATGATTAGCAGGTTTTCTACATCGGAGTCGGTAAAGGTTCGGCAGTTGCTCTCCGGGGAAGAACTGGGCGACAGGAAGCCCACACAGTTCCTTCGACACCTGCGGTCTCTAGCAGGGAAGTCTATTAAAGATGAAGCGGTGTTGAGGGAGCTGTGGTTTCAAAGGCTACCTCACAGCGTGCAGGGCATTCTAGCGGCTCAGAGCGATCTCAACCTGGACAAGGTTGCAGAACTGGCGGACAAGATATTGGAGGTGAGTCCTACCTTTAATAACATAGCAGCGATAACCAACCCCGTACCTGTTTCAGACTGGAATTCTATAGATTCACGTTTAAATAAGCTCAGTCTACAGGTAGCAGCTTTAACAGCCAGGGACAGGTCCAGGGGAAGGACCCACTCCGGGTCCAGATCCAAGTCCAGGTCGAGAACTAGAGATGGCAGTACTGGCAGGCGGTTATGCTGGTATCATAATCATTATAAAACCAAGGCTGCAAAGTGCGTACAACCGTGTAACTGGGAGGGAAACCAACCCGACGGCCAGTAGTGGCGGCTACTGACCGTCCACCCAGCAGCAGCCGCCTTTTTGTAACAGATAAAGTAACTAAATATGCATACTTGCTCGATACAGGCTCTGACATTTGTTGTTTCCCTAAAAAACTGCTGACAAATAAGCCGCAACCTGTCGATTACACCTTATGCGCAGCCAACGGGTCCAGTATTAAAACTTATGGCTGCCGGAAACTCAGCCTAAATCTTGGCCTCCGACGAGAGTTTGTATGGAATTTTATCATTGCAGATGTTGAGACACCAATAATAGGAGCAGACTTCCTAGCTTTCTATGACCTATTGCCTGATTGTCACAACAAAGTTCTGCGCTGTGGTATCACAAATTTGACATCTATGGCCACTATCGCAAACTGTGGGCAATTGAGTATTAAAGCCATAGATATTACTCCTAATAACACAATTCTTTCTGAATTTCCAGAGATAACTCGGCCTCCTGGCATCCTACGCGAAGTGAAGCACAACACCGTGCATCACATAAAGACAACCGACGGCCCGCCAGTCGTGTCTCGACCGCGTCGCCTCGCACCTGACAAGCTGCGTGCTGCCCAAAAGGAGTTTGCTGAGATGGTGCGAGTTGGGACAGCGCGACCGTCTAAGAGCCCTTGGTCTTCGCCCCTTCACCTCGCGCCCAAAAAGGATTCGACATGGAGACCTTGTGGTGACTATAGGGAACTTAATGCCCGCACGGTGCCGGATCGATACCCAGTGCGGCATATAGGGGACTTCAGCCATAACCTGGCCGGCTCCACTATATTTAGCACTATCGATCTTGTAAAAGCTTATCAACAGATTCGAGTCGAACCAGCTGATGTATGCAAGACTGCGATTACAACTCCGTTTGGTCTCTTCGAGCTACCATATATGGGATTCGGGCTCCGGAATGCTGGCCAAACATTCCAACGTTTCATCGATGAAATAGTGAGAGGTATGGATTTTTGTTTTCCATATATAGATGATATCCTAGTTTTCTCACGGGACGCTGAGGAGCATGTTACTCACCTTCGCATACTATTTAGGAGATTGGCTGACTATGGCATGGTTGTCAACCCTGCTAAATGTGTACTCTGTGCCACCGAGGTTACTTTTCTTGGCTACCACGTTTCTAAGGATGGTCTGAAGCCTCCGGCAGATAAAATATCTGCTCTTCAAGATTTTCCCCTACCTAAGACTGCTCAAGGTTTGAGAAGATTTCTAGGTATGATCAATTATTATAGACAGTTCTTACCTCATGCCGCGGAGACACAAGCTCCACTCATTGACTTCCTCGCAGCTACAAAGCTTAAGGGTGCGAAGCCAATGCCATGGACTCCTGAACTAGAGAGCGCCTTTCACGCCTGCAAAGAAAGTTTGTCGAAGGTAACACAGCTGGCGTATCCGATGCCCAACGCTCCGTTAGCCTTATTCACAGACGCTTCAGGTACACAAGTGGGCGCTTCGCTTGAACAACAGACTAGTCAGGGCTGGCAACCTCTAGCCTTTTTTAGTAGGAAACTCACTCCAAAGCAAGCTATTTGGCCTGCATATTACAGGGAGCTATTGGCAGTGTATACATCTGTCCAACATTTTCGTCATATATTAGAGGCGCAACACGCCACGATATATACGGATCATAAACCCTTGCTTTTTGCTTTTGAACAGCGGAGAGAGAAACTGCCACCCTCTCAGTTAAACCAACTGACATTTATCTCCCAATTCACAACTGACATTAGACATGTCAAGGGAGAGGATAATGTCGTGGCGGACACCATGTCTCGCATTGAAGCAATCTCCCTCTCAGATGACTATACGAGCCTCGCTCTAGCTCAACAGTCAGATGATGAGCTAAAGGCTATTGCGGACAAGTCATCTCTTAAACTAACATCTACTCCAATTCCAGGGACAGATATCACACTCCTGTGCGACATGTCAACTGGCAAGCCGAGACCATACCTGCCGCTGCAGCACCGCCGACCCGCGTTCGAGCGCCTGCACGGCCTCAGTCATCCCGGCGCACGCGCAACCGTACGCCTCGTTGCCGCCCGCTATGTGTGGCCTGGTGTGAATAAGGACTGCCGCACATGGGCTCGTGAGTGCCTTCCGTGCCAAAGGAGTAAGGTAACCCGCCATGTATCTACCCCGCTTGGTGATTTCGTCACTCCAACGGCGAGATTTAAGCATGTTCACGTGGATATTATCGGGCCAATGCCAATGTCGAATGGCTACTCATATTGTCTGACAGCGATCGACCGATTTTCACGGTGGCCCGAGGTGTGGCCCATGATATCCATTGGTGCAGAGGAGGTAGCAAACCGGTTCGTGGATGGTTGGATTGCTCGTTTTGGTGTACCCGCTACGGTTACAACAGACAGAGGTCGTCAGTTCGAATCTGTACTGTTTTATAGGTTAATGGACCTGGGCACATCCAAGCGCATACGAACCACCAGTTACCATCCCCAGGGGAATGGTTTAATAGAGAGATTCCATCGACAGTTGAAAGCGGCACTAATGTGTCATAATGACAGCTGGCACAGCGCTCTCCCTCTAGTACTTTTGGGCGTTCGATCCGCTCTGAAGGGGGACCTAAATTGCTCGACAGCAGAACTTGTGTATGGGGAACCGCTGCGGTTACCCGGGGAATTCCTCGTACCCAGCTCTAACCCTTCCCACGACACTGACGACGTAGTTGCACAATTGCGGGCTAGGATGGCAGAGTTACGACCTACTCCAGCTGCCCGTCACGTGCAGCCCAGGTCATTTGTATTTAAAGATTTAGCGACAACATCACATATTTTTCTGCGTGACGATACGGTCCGCCGATCGTTGCAACCACCCTACACGGGCCCCTACAGAGTAGTGTCTCGCAATCCCAAAACGATGACCATCGACATCGCTGGGAGGCAGACTACTGTCAGTATGGACCGCGTCAAACCCGCCTATATTTCTATTGAAAGCGACCTTACCATTCCCAGGAATCCTGCCGCACCGGTCCGACCAGCGCTGCCACCAGCACCTACGGCGCCATCTCCCGCACATTTAGTGCCGACACCAGCGCCCTCTGTGTCGCCGCCAGTACTCTCAGTGCCCGCACCAGCGCCCCTCGTCCCTAAGACCTCTCCACTACCTCACGTAGTACCTCCAAGCCGGCAAAAGCCCGTTATCACTCGGTCAGGTCGCAAAGTTAGGTTCAAAGATGTCCTAGATCTCTAGCATGTGATTTTCATTGTTCATGTTTAGATTTAATACTTTATTTATTTAAGGCATTTTTAGTGACATATGTACATTTTTTTTTCATTGCCATAAGAAAAGCTTAGACATGCCATTTCATATTGGTTTATGTCAAAGGTTTTCTCTATTTAAGTGTTTGTTGTAAAACCTAAGTAGTTCGGTCTTAGGTTATAAATGTTACCTAAGTTAAGTGTACCTAATTTTAAGTATGTTTCTTTATATGTAGCCTTGTTTTCTCCCTGGGGGGGTGGTGTGGCGTCTAAACGCACCACTCTATTCTCCCAGACATTTTATATCGTGGCTACACTGACTCCCGGTCTCATAAAGACCGGGTCACTGATTGGCAGATACAGCCGCTACCATTCCGTTCATTCTGAACGGAATGACAGTTTTATATAAAGCGATTGCCGGCTGCATCTCGCTCTCTTTTCTATCTACGCCGCACCTGCTATTAACTGCCGTTAAGTAAGCATTATTACTACTTGTGCATGTTACACCACCGTGCTACAATATATATAATATTCCTGTCTGCTGGAGTTTGAATCACCGCTCACCATCACCACCCAAAAGCTAATGCGTCTCTGGAAAGAGTTAGTGACATTCGCGACTTAGGCTTAATATTAGATGGTAAATTTGACTTCCATTAAGCATGTGACTGGCATTTGTAAACAGGCTAGCAAGACCTTAGGATTTGTCATGAGGATATCGAAACAGTTCCATATCGGTGTAGCTAAAACTCTCTATAGCGCATATGTTCGAAGCAAATTGGAATATGGTGTTGTCGTTTGGGATCCATTCGAGGCTAAATATTCTCTTATGGTCGAAAAAATACAACGCAAATTTGCTCGCTGGCTATACAAAAAAGCCTATGGATATTACCCATACCTGTATCCCTCCATCTTTGTCTCGGGCATGGTCGGGCTAGATACACTTGCACTGAGAAGGAAGTTATTGTTGCTGGTTCACTATCTGTCAGTTGTTCATCACCGAGTAGACTCTCCGAAGGTTTTGGAAAGGATCGGATTGGTGGTTTCGAAAAGGATACCCCAAGACGAGGATGGTGCGGTGGCGCCTCGCCGCCGGCCGGGCCTGCTGCAGCGGCCGTCCGCTCGCACGCGATACGGGAGCCACGCGCCTACCGCGCGTGGTTTAACATGGCTACGTTTAATGCTCACTCAGCACGAAGACGCAGATATGTTTGCTGATCGTTTGCCATACCTGTACTATATTGCGAGGCAGTTTCTTAACTGCCACTTAATGAATGGACATACTTTGTAATGTATTATTTCTTGACATTGTTTAAATTATTATTATGATTTGTAATTTCTTTTAATTATTATTAGTTTTGACATTGTTTAAATTATTATTATTATTTTGAAGTTTCTTATAATTATTATTAGTTTTGACATTGCTTAAATTATTATTATGATTTTGAAATTTCTTTTAATTATTATTAGTTTTGACATTGTTTAAATTATTATTATGATTTTGAAATTTCTTATAATTATTATTAGTTTTGACATTCCTTAAATTATTATTATTGTATTATATTTCTTTGAATGTTTATTATTATTATTGAAATTTAATTAAGTGCATGTACCTGTTTTAATTCTATGATGAAATTTATCCTAGCGTGTAAGTGATTTGGTGCAACAGTGCTGTAAACTTACATTGTGTGTTAAATAAATAAATAAATAGTGATAATAGGTCGCTGCAGTCTGTGACAGGCTTTAATGGGCACCATGGCACACGGTGATTATTATCACGCGATACACTCATATCACAATAACTATCACTCGTTTATTCATGAATATTGAAGCTAATTTCATGCAATTTTTCAATACCACAACAATATTTACACACCAGTGTTGTGGGTAATCACCGTATAACTGATGCCTATGCGTCCAGCAGGGGCGCTATCGCGAACAGCAAACGAAGTTTTCCCTCTCTCATACCACACAACAACAACAGAGGGGCTACCGCGAACCGAAAACGAACGAAATTCGAATATCTCCCTCTCTGTCGCACGTGCCAATTCGTGCGGCAGAGGGAGGAATTCGAAGTTCGTTCGTTTTCAGAGGAGCTACCGCGAAACGAAAACGAACGAAGTTCGAATATCTCCCTCTCTGTGGAACGTATTAGCAAGTGCGACAGAGAGGGAGATATTCGAACTTCGTTCGTTTTCAGTCGCGGTAGCCATTCAGTGGCGGTAGCCCCTCTGACAATTTGACAGCGTCGTGTCGTGGTAGCCCCTCAGGGCTGCTACCGCGAACCACAAACGAAGTTTTCCTTCTCTGTTGCACTTATGTGCTAATTTGCAAGTGCGACAGAGAGAAATCTTCGTTTGTGGTCGCGGTAGCACTCCAGAGGGGCTACCGCGGTAGCCCTTCAGGGTATTGCTCGAATCCGGTCAGACGAGCCAACCTCACAAACCCAACTGTCATGTTCATGTCATCCACGACACGACGCTGTCAAATTGTCAATCAAATCAAAAACAAGGACCGCAAAGCATACGAGACTTGTTGTTCGAGCAAAATTAAAGCATATTTAGCATCAACTAAAATAAGCCGTGAAGTTTAATATTAGAAATGGCATCCGGCCTCGAAAACTATGTGAATCAAACAGTGTCTGTGATAACATCTGACGGACGGAACTTCATTGGCACGCTAAAGGGATTCGACCAAACAATAAACATTATACTAGACGAATCTCACGAAAGAGTATTTTCCTCGTCTACTGGAGTAGCGCAAGTGGTGCTCGGGCTGCATATCATTCGAGGAGACAATGTTGCAATCGTGGGGCAGATAGACGAATCCATTGATAGTCGACTGGACCTCGGTAATATTAAGGCTGAACCGCTAGGAGTAATAGCACATTAAATACTGTACAAATAAATATGTTATAATTTATCATGATTGCTGTTTTATTATCTGAAATCTTCACCTTGACCCAGTTTGTCTACCAGTCCCTGGGGTCCCAGGGAACATTACAAAAGAATGTTATTGTTTATTTTTATCGCCGGGAAACGACGGCCTAATAAGCTAAAAGAACATCTTACCTAAAAGTAAGCATTGATTCAAACAGATACTTTGAAACACAACACATAGGTATTAAAATAAATGATATTATTTCATTCAGATGTTTTTTGATGGCAAGGACACAGAATAAAGTAATTAACCAAATGTTGACACTTACCATACACCTTTTTTATGTACAGTGTGACACCTAGACACACTAACTTATTTTCCATAAGAGATTGAATATGAACCATAGCGTAAAGCACAATGGTGATTGATAACATATGCCAAACACTTTCAGGTTAGCTGGGATGATTGTGTTTATGTCAAACAGAACATTTGTCTCTTACTAGCAAATATATAAGTGTGACAAGTACAAATGCTGTGTCTGACATAAACGGAGAAACTGTACATTTATCTGTCTGTACATGCTTCGAGTTTATAAAAGTTTAATACCTTGTGTTGCCAATATATCATTATTCCTGATTAACCCGTCGTCTACCTGTTCCGGGATCATAACAAAAGAATGCTATTTTTTTTTGTCGATGATGGCTTAATGAAATGGAAGTTTGTTTTAAACAGTAATTTCATAACTGAATGACTTGAGTCACTAAAATAATACAAATAATTTAATACATTAAATTTTATTGTTCATATTTACAAACTATAAATCCAATATTTACATACATTGAATTGAAAAGTCTTGTCTGTGAAAGGTAAGAGTCCAAAAATTATTAGAATACAGTATCTCTATATAGATTACAACACCAGTATTTAAATTACCTAATAATCTACAAGCAACATGTAGCTTTGTCATAGAAAACTCACTATACTGATCCTCAAAATTAGGACTATTAATTAGGAATATTCAGTTCTACTTGCATTGGCTGTTAAAACTAACTCTTGATGTCTGAAAAAAAATCAATATCACTATTGTTATCTCAATCACTACAATTTCTTAACAGCTATATATATAATGTGTGATATGATTTATCTCACTTATTTTCTTAGTTAGGTAACATAGTCATCTGAAAGTTGCTGTAAAAATCACAAGTCCTGTGCAGCAAATAACTTCTTTTAAAATATTTTTTCTGAAAATATAAATGGCTAGTTCGATTTGTGTAAATTGTTCTCTAATATTTATTTATTTAAATATTTAATCAAAACTTCCGTAGAACATATCGTATTTTGAACTCGATGAGTTAGTGCAACAATCCTGCAAAATCATTTTATAAAAAATATTTTCTGAAGCAGGTGCTACCAGAGAAAGGCTTTGTATGTAATTAAGCAATCAACTATCTCATTTCTATGTTTAAAGTAACGGAAAACGCCTTAGTCCAGTAGTTATGTTAATGGGAATTTTTAGAAAAAATAAATCATTAGATAGAAAGTCCGTCTACTTGGACCAAGGCAAGCCCGTCATATGCCGCCTTGGTGCAGAGGTTACCAACTGATTTTCCGGCCTCAATATTATTTTAATATCGTATCACTAGTAGGTATAGTGTACATACTAATTTAATGAATAGATAATTATCGTTCTGCCAATACTGCTTATATAAAGTATTGTTCTGGTGTAAAGGCACTTTTTTAGTTAAGAACTCGTAAATGGTGGCTCACAGCAAAAAATGTTATGAAACATAATTAATCTACATAAAATTCTGTAAAAAGATCCTATTAACTTTTTAGCTGGGATCAATATTTAGGCTGGAATGAGATATTAAAGGGGGGAAATAATTAAAAGTGGCTTCTCATTCCATTTCTGTCCAATGTTTTTAAAACTACTCAACTAGCTATAAACAACGATCTTTTCGACTCGATGGGGTAGCTCAAAATTTTGTTTTTGTGCCCCGTTTTTAGCTGTATTTGGAGCTACAAGATGCTCATACTATGAAACATTGAAAAATAAAGCTTTTTCTCATTTAATATCTCATTAAATATTCATCTCAACGGAAAAGTGTATAGAACCTTTTTTGTACAGAACTTTATGTATATCACTTATGCCTCAGAACATTTTTGCTACGGGCCACTGTTTACGAGATTTTTACAAAGAAACCAAAAAAAGGGACCTTTACACCCTCCACTCCCCATCCACCAGTACATCCGCGAGTACAGTATGTTGTTTAACATCTTTACCTACAACTATGGCAAAATTCGCTTAGTACCCTAATTATTTTGGCCAATTTACAGTTACTGGTCTTCGTTGGGTGAACTAATTACCGCAATTCTTTATATTTTACAATATAATTAAGAACAATGGATAATGTAATGTAGCAACCTACCCTGTGATCTCAGTAAATTAAAAATATACGTTGGGCTATTTATTTCGAAACTCACATACTCAAATAATAAATATATAGTTATCTTCCTAAAAAGGTTCTCAACCCCACCTTTGTGATATATGCCGATCTTGGCTTAAATTTATAAAAATATAATTAACTCCGAATTTAAACCCTATTTAGGTGCGTTTAAGATACAAATTTCAATGTCGTGAATAATACTTTTGATGAACTTGTTTGTGAACCTATTATTGACCAAATTGTGAGTTAAATCATTACTAGACGGACTTGCCCTATACTACACGGGAAGACCGTCTACACGTCAAGTTAAAAAACCTCTGTTTTTTCGCTTTATTCAGATTAAAAGGCTGTGACACTTTAGTTAAATGGTAAAGCACAAAATTGTTTACTATGTGCCATCACAGTGGTTAACCTAATTTGAATAAATAAGGTAGTTAGATCACACCAAAGTTAACTATGAAAAAAGTATGCCGGTCTTACCCTCATTGACCTTAGGTATTTGTTACTTAAGTAGTGAGTTTTGGTTGTCAACCGGCGATATATACAGTAAGTGCATTAAAATGTATAAGTACTTTGACATTAGTTCTAATAAAGTTAATATTATTATTGGGCATTTCCTTTTTGACAGTTATGAACAGAGCTCGGAATAGGTAGTGCCTATTTACCTAAACTTCGAGGGAGGACGTAACTAAGAGTGGTTACAAACACCAAAAATAATTACTTCTTTTTATTGAATGTGGGGTTTCCCGGGATTTACTGTATTATTCTAGAGGCTTAGTACAATTCTCTTTACTTATAAATCTTGTTATATTGCATATTATTTGTTTAATTACCTTTAAATAACAATCAGTCATTAAAAATATAATATGGATCAAATTGAATCAAAAGGATTCCGAAATTTTATACTTTTTAGTTGACTTAGACAGATTTATACTCCTTTCTTCCATGACAGGGGACCTGTGTCCAGCATTAGGGCGTAGGTATATAGATTGGTGATGAGATAGAACTATGATATCGTATAGAAAATTCCGACATTCATTCCGACGTTTCGAGTCCTTTACAGCACTCGTGGTCACGGAATGTATTTTAAATTCATTATACGCGATATAATCGGTTGAAAAATAGTTTTACTACCATCATATTAGAAATAAATTAGAATACATCTGTACGATATCTTCTATGCCATATCATAGTTCTGTCTCATCACTAATCTATATACGTCCTACTGCTAGACACAGGTCCCCTCTCATGGAAGAAAGGAGTATAATTTTGTCTAAGTCAACTAAAAACTATCAAATTTCGGAATTATTTTGATTCAATTTGATCCATATTATATTTTTAATGACTGATTGTTATTTCAAGGTAATTAAACAAATAATATGCAATATAACAAGATTTATAAGTAAAGCCAAATGTATTAAGCCTCTAGAATAATACAGTAAATCCCGGGAAATCCCGCATTCATTAAAAAGAAATAATTATTTTTGGTGCTTGTAACCACTCTTAATTACGTTCTCCCGCGAAGTTTAGGTAAATAGGCACTACCTATTCCGAGCTCTGGTTATGAATTATCGTGTGTAGTGATGAGGGTAAGGTAAGACGAATCGTTTATCATATTTAGGGTTGAATTTTCAATACACAGATAAAAGTATTTGTCAGATAAATGTTAGCTCTGTCTTTTTCTTTCATATGATATTAGAAAGTGACAGCGATAATTCTAACTCGTGGATAATTTTGTCTGGTGACTGAGAAATCGACCTTTAGTGATTATTAATGAATGATGAATTATTATTTGAATGCTACATAATATCACAGTTGAATCTTTCAGTGCCTCCTGCCACTTTCTTTTATTTTGAAATAAATCTTAATATGGGTTCTTCCCACAATTATTTGTCACCACTGGCGTTTTTTACTCCCTGATTATCACTTTAGTAGTAACTGGTAACAGCAGGTGAGAAGAACTCTAATTATGTATTCCACAAATTCAAATGGCTGTTACATGTTAAATTTACAATTTCTAGGATAGAGATTCAGAAACTAATATTACCTATTCCTATCACCTAGGCGCGATTAGAATATGATTAGGGGTGACAGTTTTTCCATATACTTACATCGTGAAGTGTATTTGAAATGACATCTATTCTGATCGTAAACTAATCCCGGTTTTGTAATATCAATAATAACATGATTATAAAAACTGTCACACTAGTTAATAACATGATTATAAAAAGTGTAACAGTATCACTAGATGGCATTTTATGGTCACAGACTGTTGAGCCATTGAGTTTACTTTATACTGGACCATTCTTAGCTTAACTACTACGTTATAGTACTTTATGCAACTGCTACCTAATGAGAGGCATTAAAACACGAGCCGAAGGCGAGTTTCATAATAAGATCACGAGTGTTTTAATCCCTAGTTAATCTAATTATGTACAGTTAGATACACTAGGTACTTTATCCATATATTAAATCCTCTTTCATGAATTTCATGTGGGCACGTTGAGCTGGCGTGCTCAAGTTTGACGAGATAGCTCTACCTGCCCGTAGCCCCCGCGCAGCTCTGCTGTTAAGGGGATGCCTCGATTCGGTCAGCTATGCTCCCCGTGAAAGAGACACGCTTGTCTTTCGCGCACGACAAAACGGGATGCAACACTCTTCGGGAATGTCTTTTTTAGACAAATATCCGACTGTGTGCAGTTTTATTAAATTTCCTCTTGACAGAGTTTTGATGAAGTAAAATACCAATAATTGTGTCGTTTAATAAGGCGTTGTCTTAGTAACCTGAGTAAAAAAAGGGAAATACAGACTCAACTTTGATTTTTTTTTCTATAGAGAAAATTTTAAGCAATCATGTTTCGGCTATTGTCATACAATCAAGAATCATATATCTGGAAATCAATGCTTACTGTTTCTTCGTCTGGGCAGAACAGCGTTTCAAATAGGGCATGCAATATCGGACGGGTTTACAATTCCGGAATTGTTTTCGATATTGGCCTTCAATACCGCAATTGGGATTTACTTTTTTCAATTAAATGGATGACACAAAAATGTAGTAAAAATATGAATGATTATCGTTGTATAGGCAATATCCAGAGAGGATAGCCTGTTTTTTTTAAAATAATAAGTAAAAATAAAATAAAGAAATTTGGTACTTTGCATGTGGTTAGCATGCTCTTTTTCAATTTACTTTTTCATTTTACCAAAAGCATACAAACACAGTCGAGGTGGTGCTGTTCTTCAAGAACGGTGACAACACCCTACCGAACAGCTAGCAAACAGCACGCTTTTGAGCCATGTCTACAAGCTGTTTTCAAGAGTAATGACTCTCGTAATGACGAGCCGTCTCGCAGGCATGCTAAATGAATTCCAGCCTCCTGAAAAGGCCGGTTTCCTAAGAGGCTTTAGTACCATAGACCACAAACCACATCCATAGGCTCCGTTAAGTTATACAGAAGACTGAAGAGTACCACTTGCACCTCTATTGAGTGTTTGTCCACAAGTTGTGTTGTGTTCTAGGGATGTCACGAATGTCGTTTCCATCACATTCGCGAACGCGAATGCGAATATTTAGAATGCGAATGCGAATTTTAAGGAGGTACGCTGAAAAACACAAAGTAAGTCAAATTTTTTAATCATGTACTTATCATGACTTCCTGAAGTATACAGAACAGAATCCGTATGGTGTTATAGCAATCGTATGGTTATTGTTATTACTCTTACCCGACATGTCACACTCTGATTATCACCCTAGTGTCGGTGATCATCAAGGATGTATCATCTCTCCACTCTTATGCAATATCTACACGGAACTTATAATAAGGCACACCCTCGAAGGTTGGACTGATGTTATTGCTGTCACAACATCTCAGACATACGGTACGCTGATAACACAACAGTGTTTGTAACTACCATCAGGAAGATGGAAGAACTCATTTCTAGAATGGAGAGAACAAGTCTCGAATTCGGCTTGAAGATAAACCGAAGTAAAACCAAGATGATGGTTGTCGACCGTGCACACAATAACTCGCCAGAATCTTGGAGCCTTGATCTCGAATGATGGGGGGAGTAGAATCTGCACTCCCTCAATAGTAGATGAAATTAAGCGACGTAGGGCAAAAGAACACATCTTTTCCTCCAATATTCCGCGTCTCAAGACGAGGGTCTTTGACCAGATGTTTCCAGTGATGACATATGGCACTTAAACGTGGTCGCTCACCATGGGCCTCATAAGAAGGCTCAAAAAGGGACTTTGAGAGTGGGGAAAGCTCGCGCGGGTTCGATAGATGCGGGTACCGTAGGACTGGTCATTGTGTTGTGGCGCTCTTTGGGGAGGCCTATGTCCAGCAGTGGACGTCTTTCGGCTGATATGATGATCTTCACCAAAATGAATTCTGAAAACATAATGCTGCCGGTTGGAGATGAACCTCCTCAAAAGGAAGTCTCGTTCGCTATCGCACTGACGCCAACCTCAACAACCTGGCCAGGTTCAAAGCGCGCATACAAGTGTCGTATGCGCTCATAAGTGCGATGGTACACGCAAATGACTTGTGCTTCCTTGCGGAATGTCTAGACCACTTTCAGCAGCTTGTGACTGAATTTCACGAGTCTTGCTCTAAGTTAGGTTTTCACTTGGATAACATGAAGGATGGCAGAGGGTCGAATGGCTAATGAGCGCATCTTTTACTCTGATTTAGATGAGAGTAAGCGGAAGCAAGGTGGACAACTACCTAAGTATAAAAATAAGTGCTTTATTAAGTGCCAAATCAAAATTGTAATATTCCCCTTTCCTGTGGGAAAAGGCAACTACCCACCGTCCTTGTGAAAAATACTACTGACAACTATGACCCATGTCGATGTACCTACATAGCGGGACGGTGAAAGGGATGAGCTTAAAGCGCGACCACCAGCGGCGAAGCGGATCAGTTACAATTATGTCAATGGTGTGCTCACGCACCCACTGCGTGCACGTGCATGGGTCTTCGAAGATAAGAACGGCTACGTAAGTCACACGACAACACACGAACGCAGCTAACGGCGGAGTTAAAGTGATCGTCGTATTCAAAATCCGGATAGGAGGAGTATACGTGATGATAAACCAATGACATTTTGAAATTTATTTACAGAATGTTTATGAGTCTCGTGATAAGCGAACAATTTCTTAGTTTTACATTGTAAACTTTAAAAATAAACCTACAAGACATTCAGGAAATTCATCAAATCCAATTCCGGAATTTCTGACATTCCGAGTGTACCAATTCCGGTATTGTAATATTGAAAAACATGCAGAGATTCCGGAATTCCGGAATGCAATCCCTAGTTTCAAAGTGCGCGATATTTCTCGTTGCAGGGCCTTAAGTTCACGGGCAGTGCAGTTAAATCTCATAACAGTTAATCAATTTATAGCCAGCTCCGGGCGGCAGGCACGGTATATTGAAAAGCTGGCCTTACCCTACGGTTTTGAACATGTTAAGAGGATTTACTATATGGGTGTGGATAATCAAAGTTAGTCTGACTTGACACCTTAATGGGTCAGTAATTATTAAAGTACGTGAGTCTACTCTACAGCAATGTCTTCTTGCAAAATATTTGAAAGGGTGACTTCGCTTATACAATGATACTAGATATCTTTATTTAAACTGTTGACATTAGTAGTTTTTATAATTAAGGTACTAATTATTACGTATAAAACTCCCGTGAGTTTCAGGCATATTGAAATATAAGAAACGGGTCACTCACGTCTTCAAGGTGGAGTATAGCTCGACATGTTTCGGACCAATACGTGGCCCTTAATCTTTCCACCGTGGCTGGATGGACAAAAAAAAGGAGGGTGGATTTTCGACCCCCGCACCGCCGCCGCCAACATCGACCAGCCGATCGAGCCGCGCGCGAGCGCGCAGTGGGAGACGCGCGGTCGTCGCGGCTAGTTCTCATGATTAAGGGCTACGTATTAGTTCGAAACATGTCGAGCTATACTCGACCTTGAAGACGGAGTGACCCGCTTATTATATTTTAATAATTATTACGTGTTGTTACGGGAAGATACTTGACTTCCGGAAACCAGCGCCAGCTTTTAGTATGTTGTTAGGCGTCTCCTGGACCCTGAAACTGCCGGGAAACAATCTCTAAAGAGGTCAGTCCCCGATGTGACGACTAATGACGTCATCAAAATTGCCACATCAGCATTTTGAAATGTTTCAATTACACCCAACCTATTCAACCTAAGTATGTAACGTGTGTGGGTATCAAATGAAAGCCGAATAAATATGCTATAAATCACTCCTACATTTCATTGTATTGGCATAATACAAAACTATAAGCAAAATTAATTTTGTATTAAGCAGTACCGCTGCTAACGTAAACTCCAAAAGAAATAAAGCAAATATTGAAAAACCTGAAATTGCTGTACGTTAAGGCGTTTGTATAAATGAAGGAATGATTGAGGAATTTCGGGGCGGGTGGCAGTTGCACCTATAGCTCAGTTGGCTAGAGCGATTGGCCGCGAGTGCCGGGAGGTCGCAGGTTCAAATCCTGATCGGTGCCTAAATTTTTAAATTCTTCCTTTATTTCTAAATTTATAAACAAAAATATAAAAAGTAAGAAAATTGTGGATGTTCTGATTTTACAGAAACTAAAAAGGGTACTCGAAAACAATGTAAATAGGAACCGAATAATAGCTGATATTTCAGCTTTACATTGCTAGGTATAGCTACTGATTCGAGATATGACCAAAGCTGCTAATACTTATATATGTATATATAAAAAACCAAAAGTGCTAATACTACAATAACAGAGCATGCATGGAGCGGAGGAAACTTCTAGACACATTCTACTAGACTGTAAGCAGACTGTATACCGGAAAAACTACGAAACTAAAGAAGTAAACAATATACATAAACTCACGCCTGTATTCCCAAAAGGGGTAGGCAGAGTACATGAAATTTAATTCCAGAGGCACAATAGTAGGTTTATTAAAGATGGAAAAAATATGATAGTTTGCAGTGATAGGTTGCTAGCCCATCGCCCACAACACACTACACCCCGGTTCCCATAGTCGATTCTTACGACACCCACGGGAAGAAAGGGGTGGTGCTATTCTAGCCCGGCACTACACGGGGAAAAAACATAAAAGTACTAATAAGTTTCATACAGGAACTAGGATAGTTGGAGTAGCGCTACCACTGTTTCACGCAAAATAGGCAAATTGGATGTTGACTTGCGGAAAATGCCCAGTAAAACTAACTAACTTACTAAAAGATGGTGCTGGTTTCCGAAAGAGGAAGTATTTGTTCGAGGGAAATCCGTAACAACACGCACTAAATCTTTAATACTAAGCGGTAGCAGGTAACTAGGGATGCGAGTGATCCTGATCATCTATTTATTAGAAATCAAATAATCAAATTAAAAACTATGCAGGTACCTTGTAAAGCCTACAAGCCACTTAATCTTTATGTACTTGAACTTTTATGCCACGCCTGTAATATGGAAACAGCTAATGAAATAGTTCAGCTGTAATTAGTATTTCACCTTATTTGTTTCTCACATTTGATCATTTTGTGATAAAACTGGTGATACATTAAACACAGAATATAACACATGAGATTCAGAACTAAAACGTGTTTCATTTACTCTGGATATTGTATAAAACAGAAACAGAATATAATGAATTACAATTGGCATATTTTCCACTTCCTTTGGTATTTGTATGATAGACTATCATGATAGTCATACATAGTACTAAAATTCATAACCTAAGGGTCTGTTCAACTTATCGTAAATAAAATGAAAGCCAATTATCGACATATAGAATTGTGTAGTGTTACCTTTGCATTTTTTCCTTGTATTTCTGTGTATTATAAGTCTGGAAAAATTGCTTTCCATATTCGAAAGTTGCTATCATAATAGCGCATGCTGGCGCTACTTTGAATATTCGAGGTAGCATGCCTGTAAAGAGCCCTTTTATGCCATGGTTTCTGTAGATATTTTTGGCTATGTCTTGCATATTGGAAGCCCTTTGCTGGTGTTTACCATCTGTAAACCACAAAATAATAATTAGTTTGAATACTATGTATCCTAATTTTAAATCTTACTATCTTCACACTTAGCTAAGTAGCTGCTTCACAGTTCAACTGAAGCATAGGTCTTGCAGTTCACGCAGGCGAGTGGAGTAGTTCCTATTACTATGATGTTAAAGTCTAATTTCGTCAAATCCACTCGCCTTAGTGAATTGCAAGAGCTATAATAAAATATTATTTAGTTGGTTCAAAATACCTTCGTATTCACATTATACCGTCAACTATTAATATTATAATCTGAATAAATGTAATTTTATCTTTTTGATTTTCATACTTAAGCTTAAACTGAACTGTTTGAGATTAAAAGACCCATTCTACTTTATCAAATTATCATGTACATAATTTTCAGACACTTTTTTTAAATGCAGATGTTGGAATACTTGGCCCTCATTTCATATTTTTAATTGTATTGTTATTTAGAAAGTTTGCAGTATCACTTCCAACAGGTTTGGTAATTAACGATCCACAGCTAATATCCATAAATCTAGTGACTCAGTGGTCCTTGGATGTCTCATCATTTGTATGAAAAAATGATTTTTACCACTGTGTTACACACCTTTTACTGCAATATGTTAATATTTAAGTATTTTTACCTATAAATGCCTTTTTTTAGGTTCAGGGTTCAGGTACTATTTCGAAATCCTATTTTTGTACACTAATTCAATAAATATCATAATTTTTTTTTATACTTAATAGAAACTGCTCATGAAAAAGTACAATGACCCAAATATGGTATAGAGATAATTTGAACTCGATATTATGATATGTAATAGTAGGATGTAAGATGTTTTATCCTGAAAGTTATCCCGTAAAGATGTGAAAAGGAGTGGTCAACATTTTATGGAAGTGCAATCAACGAGTGAGGCCGCAGACTGTCAGACTGCGGCGCAGAGCCATAAGAACAGCTAGTATATTTAAGAAATCGTTCAAAGGTGTTTGTAGAGTCACTAATCCGCACTGGGCCAGCGGCAGCGTTGGGACTAATGCATGTTATATCTCATCTATGAGTAGAGGCATGTACCCGGCAATGGAATGTTTTTTATAGGCCGATGATGTTGACTTCTGTTAGACATGGAAATATTTAATAGTGTGACAAACCTGAGTAAATTTCTTTTTCACCCAATTCTATTTGTTGATGTGTTTTCACGACATCAAAAGGTAGCGTGATAAAAGCAGCTAGCTGTAAAGGTAATACATATGTATAATGCATGATCGGAAACTATATAAACAGCTGTCATGTTAGAATAATTCTTAGAGCATTCAATACTGGATACACCATTGATATACTTACTTACCCCTCAGCCAAAGGTATAATCAAAGAAAAATCTGCCACGTTATTAAAACTACTTAATTAATCGATTATACGTTAGTCTCGAAATTGTTCCTGGCGTGTTAAGAGTTCTTTCAAAATGCCTTTATGTGCTGATTCGGATGCAAAAAACATTTTAATGTATCAGATATATGAAACGATGAATTATCATTTCACTTGCACGTATTAGTTTGCTTTAATTATAATTTTCTGTACGATTAAAGTTTTAATTAAAATAATAAATTGAGCATCGATTACAAAGTAGATCTAAAAACATTCATACTCGACGCTTCACGTTTGGCCGCTATCTTTTCATTTCACGTCACCGTAATTCCGACCGTAAAGACTACTATCTATGAGAATTTATATGAAATGTGATCCTTAGTGATTGGTCAATTTAGCCTTGCAATAATTGACTTAGGCTCGGTTTTATAAATATCCGTTAGACCCTATGTCTGTTTGTTATGTCAAATGTATTGAGTTACTGAAATTTCATGTGATATTTGGTCTAACGGATCTTTATAAAACTCGGCCTTAGTGTAAACGCTACAAGTCGAATTTTATTGACTCAAATTTAGTGTTTCGAGTGTGCGTGCGTGATTGTTTTAGAGTAGGCAGGGACCGGAACCGGTTACCCTAATCAGGGTTTTCCATAGGCATATTTTATAAGTGGTTTTAAAAACCCTATCCATATTAGTAACCCTATGATAAGGTAACCCTATTGATAGGGTTACCCTATCGATCGAGTTAACTCAACTTACCACTAACCAAAATCAAAACCCTAAATATGGTTACCCTATCATAGGGTTTTTAACCAGTTCAAAATAAAAGTAATCTTTACGCACACTTCAATTAGACTCATTTTTAAATAACCTTGGCTAGCAGGCAGCCTGGCCCAGACGACAAGCTCGCTGTGAACCCACTCCCAGTAGAAACCAGTTTAATTTACCGAACACGCTTCTTGTTTTTAATGCAAATAACTTTGTACTTTGAGTCCTTATGCTAGAATCGTATTTACTGTGCATGCAAGTATAGATTTCTAGCGGCGTTTGTTTGTTTATTTTACATTTTAAACATCCATTTTTAACTTTCGGTGCAATGTCAGTAACAAATTAGATTTGTCGAACACTACATACTAGAATGGTTCTGTGAGCTGTATACCTCGCGTGTTTCTTTTTGTTTTTTATAAATTAAATGTTCTTGAAAATTTTCAAAATATTACTAACTCTATTCATTTTGTATTAAGCAGTAACGCTGCGAAAGTAAACTACGAATTGAAATTAGAAAAGTAATCATTTATAATTGCTCGGAGCCCTATTTCTTCAAATTTTCCTTCAATTAAACTAATTATTAATAATGTTATTTGATTTGTGAAACCTTTTTGCAATTAGATAATATAATATTTATTAAAAATATATTATTTAGTGAACTCATTGTAATATATCTTTACATACGATACATATGTATATTTAAATAACAGAAACATATTATTGAATATTAATAATTCTTTCATTAACTATTAGGGAACCAGCCGAAAATTCACTTTAACCCAATGCGTCACCAGCTGACGTTAAGGTTACCATAGCCCAATGAAAACCCTAAACAAAAGCCCTATCTCGATAGGGGTTTAAGCTTAGAGTTATGGTTAACACTTCAATAAGCTTACCTTTACAATACGGTAACCTCATGATAGGGTTAACCCTATCATAGGGTAAGCAAATTGATTGGGTTACCGAATCGATAGGCTTAAGCCTAAAGAAGGGTTTTCCGGTCCCTGAATGTAGGTGCGTAGTAATGGGAGAATGTTTTGCAAGTGCGCGTAGTTTCTTTATATGTGTGTTGAGGCCCAAAATTTGGCGAAATATTTTGTTCGGAAAGATGCGCTGAAGGCGACTCCTGTATTAAATGCTCTAAGGAGTAAAAAGACAGAATTAGTAAATTTCGTAATAGGTAGTTATTAAATTATGTAATTCAGAAACAAATGATCCCACTTTGTATGTTATGACACAAAGCTGACGGGCGATTCTCCGAGCGTTTGAAACGCTCGTTTCTAAAGTCATTGTCGACTTACGATTATCTACCCAAAGTTGGGATAAACCGGCGAAAACATTGATCAAATAAGACTCAGACCCGACATTGGTTTACGCTTTTAACAAAAGTTTACTCAGATCATCGTATCCTTAAACAATATTTAATGAAACGACAATGACGTAAAATAACCGCCGTAAAAACGCTGAATATTCGCCCTGACACTGAATGATAAGAATACTCACACTGCCAGCAATGGAACCACATACAAAATTAAATAGAAATGTGTTTTTCTCAGGATTTACATTATTCTGGCTAAATTTTCTCTTTACAGTCTCAAATGTTGTCCAATATATACCTGTAATTAAAATTATTAAGAAAGATAAATCGGATACCAGTTATAATGATTAATAAAGAAAAAGATTAATTAAAAGTATTCAAACTAGGCTATTTACCAGAAAATGGCACATCTCTGAGAAGAGTAGATCCCAGTCCTCTAAACAATCCTCTATAGCCTTCATATTTGACAACCTGCTTTAATGCTGTATTGATTTCTGAATAAAATACAAAAGAAGGTGAATTAGCATGCTGCCTAAATGTTTCCTATAAATTAAAACTTTATGCTGATTTCAGTGGTACATATTCTATTGCTAACGAAACAGGGCCCAGCAGCAATGTTTAAAATAGTTCAAAAAAGACTTTGCAGTAGGGGTAGGTAGTAAAATGCTCTTTTATGACATCTACTTATGGTTACTGCAATTTAAAGCTCTACTAGTGTCCAAAATATAAACAAGGTAGTAAAAGCTTAAAAGAAGTTTTGTAATTGAAAATTTAATCAAAGTATTGAAATATACTTCACTCAAGGCTGAATATAGCTCGACATATTTCGGACCAATACGCGCGCACCACCACCGCCGCCGCCAGCGCGCGAGCGCGTAGTGTTAGACGCACGGCCATCGCGGCTGGTTCGCCTGTTAAGGGCCACGTATTGGTCCGTAACATGTTGAGCGATATTTGACCTTATAGATGTGAATGACATGTTTATTATATTTCAGTATGTCTGAAACTCACAGGAGTTTTGTATTTAATCACAGTATTGGTTAAATCATTGCTTCCAGCAGTTTAAAGGTAAATAACATTTAGTCAAAAGCTAAAACAAATTATCAAATTTTTACCTGAATATGTTAATTTTTTTGACTGCATCTTTGTTCTTATAAGTTCCAATGGGCTCACAATGGTCACAGCTATAGTTCTAGCAGTTGCACCTGATACCAATGGTATCCACATAGGTTGGTTTGCTGAAATGTTTAAATATAAGCTTTATATTATACCATGCACTGCCATATATATGCACCTACTAGGTATGTTTCACAATGGGAAAACACATGTCATTGAAAAAGGGTGGTAGTCTTAGTGAACATATTAACCCATTATCTACCGGTCCTTGGGATCCGAGGGCTCATTACAAAAGGATGCTATTGTTAATCTATTTCATATATTAAATAAAACAGCACAAGAGTCTAGGAAATTAACTAATTACTGGATAATCATTTTGAATCAAGTTGTGAGAATGTAGATATAATATTAAAAAAATAATGCAATTGCATTACAGAATTCAAAAACATCATTAGAATTTATGAACTTGTTATTCTACAAATTACAAATATATTTAATACTTACTAGTACTTGTGATGTTATTGTAGGTAGTTTTCATTTTATATCTCAGTTGTTCATAAGTCACAAAATATATCACAGTGCAGGGCACTGCTAAAATCAGAGTAGGGCTCAAACCAGACCATAACGCAGGAACTCCTTCCAGTTTAGCAATTTTATAGAAAGCATCCTTAAAAATGGAAATGGTATTTTAATAAGTTACTATAGAAACTATGTCGTCTAAACGAAAATTGCTGTAATTATTAAATATCCACAATAAACTAATTACAGTCTGCAGCACTTTATATAAAGTTGAAGAGTGTCATTACTTCAACATGAATTGGAGCTGAATAGTTACCATGGTTCCATGAAAGTGCACTCGCCGTGGTATCCATCCTGTTTCCCCACAGGGACATAGATGTTCCATCAATCCATTGCAGTACAAATAACATTTATTAGATAATAACGCCTTCTGTTGTGCCTGTAATCGTATTTTTACCACGTCCAAGGGAGTCACTGGAAACGAATACACGGTAATTGTATAATAAATAAACATTCAGGTAACTTTTTATAATAGAATAGAATATTTACTGAATAATGAGGTTACAAGTGCACCGGAACACGCTGATGCCATTTGCTGGAACGGTGTAATACGAAATCGAGGATCATCTTCCCTAATCATGTTTTTTGAGATATTAGCTGATAAAGTAGATATTTTTCTCTTCAATACAAATTAACATTCATAATAATAAATACATGTTTTTCATCAGAATCCGCTCAGATGATGTCTGTCACTCTATACATTTGCGTGACCACTTTATAATCGGCGTTCCTACTAAAAGAGGGGTCAGAAAACTACTAAAAAATACCAAATGAATTTCATAATCTACTAGAAACTACTAGACTAACTAAATCAAGCTTGATTGTGTTTAAATCGCAATTATTTGGGTATAATCTTGTATATCGTAGTACGGAACAAGCATTCGTCCTTTGCTAGTGACTTAGTTTGTGCGAAAGGGAGAAAATGTCAGTAAAACACTCAATCGTGCATAGTGACAGCTTTGTGAAGACGCATCCACAAGCCTCGACATAGAGCGAGACAACCAAGGTCATCATATCCCTATCCTACAAATCTTATAACTTGCAGTATTGCTAATATTGCTTTGATCTCCCATAGGGGTCAGTTACACGGTTATTATTATCACAATACTGGGGTGTTAATATTATCGTGTTATTGAAATATACATGCATTTTGCTTTAATATTCATGAATACACGATCAATACATATTGTGATATGAGTGTATCGCGTGATAATATCACTGTGTAACCGACCCCATAGAGATGCGCCTTCAGGTAAAATTGTTGCCGTACAGAAAATTAAAAATAGTGTATGGGTCAAGCCTAGTAGACTTTAGCTAGCAAATTTAGTACATTTTGGTCATAAAACGTGTCATTATAGGTATCCTATCATGCTAGCTGCCTAGCTAGGGTGATCGCGTATATGTGGGACATGATCGAGTGTAATCAGTCGGTTGTCAGTACATCAACTAATGATTGTAAAACGTATTGTTAAATGTAGCTCATAATTCCTAGAGCCGAAATAACTAATTGCATTGCAATGCAAATCACTTAATTAAAAAATATGATTTTAATAAGTTGTTCTTATCTGTGACTAAAATGATCAAAACGACGCCATGGTGCTAGAAACAGCTGCTGACAAAACCGTTTTAGTTGATATAGGCGGTTGCCACACTGGAAAACGCATCAGTGACAACCGCCATATTTGAAGTGTCACGCGAAGAGGTTAGTTCATTTATAACAGTATGACGTCATACAGCACAGGATCGCGTTATAGCGCGAAAATTTAAATGAAATTTTAAAATTATGGATTTCATAATATTTCAACGAACTTCGCGTCCAATATAATAACGCGTTCCGGGTGTTGATGGGGCTGCCGCGATGGTGTAGCGCGACCGGTATGTTTGCCGAAGCACGGACGGATGGCTTCGCGGCCATAATGAGGAAGAGATGCGCCTCCCTTATGTCTCGTTTAAGCGGTAGCCCCAACAGCATCTTGAGCGTGTTTGCAAATCGCTTGGACAGTCCTATGTATGCCCGCTGGACGTCCATGCATGTTTTAAAAAAAACTTTAATAGTTAATAGTTTTTAGCACGCCTTGCCTCTAGTTTAGGTATTTACTAACACTCTTTAGGTTATAAGTTTATTATTATTGTATTTACTAACAAATTTTTATGGTCCTATTTCTGAAATAAATAATTGAATTGAATTGAATAAGTAAACAAAAATATTTTGTTAAAAGCTGAAAGGTTAAATTTACAACATTTTTAACATATTGAAACAGATTTTCAAAAATCGTTAAGTAGTCAATTGTGGATTGCTATAAACTACTAAAAACTACTAACTTATTTTCTCCTACTAAAAGCTTTAAAAATTTCTCTCAGAACTACCTAAAAAGTAGGAAACTACTAAAAGTGGTCACGCTGTGGTATTGCCAGATTACTTCACCTTAAAGTTTCGTCGCCATTCCTGAAAAGTTCCATTTTAGGTTGAAAAGTTCCATTTTTTTCTAAATCACGAAATACTTATAAATAAGGCAATTTGCAACTGCGACAGAGAGGGAAAACTTCGTTTGCGGTAGCGCCCCTGACCCGTTCGACGTTCGACCAATGAGTGGCCACGACCACGGCTCAAGTTTCGTGTGTATGCTCGCGTGATTGGCCGGTTTGGATCAGCTGTATTTTTGTGATAGGAACATAAAACATGATTATTTAGTTTTAACAGAAAAATGAGTCTTTATTACATTTTTAGTGTGTTATTAAATATATTAATGCAGGAGTGCTACCGCGAACGGCATTCGAAATTTTCCCTCACTGTCGCACTTGCAAGTTTGCACATAAGTGAGACAGAGATGGAAAACATCGTTTGTGGTTCGCGGTAGCCCCTCAGGGACCTTAAAAGTTTCGAAAATTGTCCTAAAATCTAAAGTTCCTTCCAAGTTCCGCGGGGTTGCCAGAAGTACCGAAAAACGGAACAAACGGAACCAAATGGCAACACTGGATGGTACATTTGCCTCGATCCTCGACTAACTTACTCTGTGCCTCGTTCTGATTAGCTAAAATACCGAAAAGTTATGGAACCGCCCTGGGAGGGGCGCTAGAACAAATTTTTTTTGATGATGACTCAAATATCCTTTTTGCTTCATCAACCAAAAAAAAAACAATATGTCAATCACTTCGTGCAGCCCACAGATATCAGAGGGGCTACCGCGAACCGAAAACGTTCGAAGTTCGAATATCTCCCTCTCTGTCGCATGAATAAGCAAGTGCGACAGAGAGGGAGATATTCGAACTTCGTTCGTTTTCAGTTCGCGGTAGCCCCTCAGAGTAAAGCAGATGAGCGCTATTAAATTGAACGTTTTCTATACTTCCGATTTATTCTCACCTAACGTACTTCTCAATAAGTAAGAAGGAGATAGTTACCATGCTATCTGACACGTCTTATCTGTCACTGTCCCCGCTTCTGAGGGGCTACCGCGAACCACAAACGAATTTGTCAATATTTCCATCGCGGGTAGTCAAATACCTCTTTCTAAGATAGGGTATAGGATCGGTCTATAGCAAAATGATTTTTTGAATCAAAAAGATGTTTTTTATAAGAAAACATTCAACTTGCATGACTCTTGTATGAAATAACTATTTATTTTAATTTAATACGTTTGCCATTACTTAGATCAGAGGCTGGAGTGGTGCTGAAGGTGAAGGTGCCGAGGGGCCGGGGGATGGGGCGCACCTTCACTATCGTGTGTCGTGACGCGACCAATGACCATGCTGAGGATAGATTGAGGGAAAATACCGATTAGGTATATTTCTCCAACTAAAACCACACCAAGGTCAAGGCGTCACGAGGTGTTTCTGTATTAATAATAATTTGTTGATCTCGAATTTAGTCAATGAAAAATTGAGCTGTGATATTAGTTGTTTGACGTAGTATTATAATATTGATTGAAAGACTGATAAATCATAAATTAGGTGCAGTTATGTACACAACTGAGTTATTAATTTTTCTAGTTTTACTCCATTTATTTAAGATAATGACTTAGCGGGACAAGGTAGTTTAGTAAACTGCTAAACTATGTCTTACACGACTAAAACAGAAGTTTTTATAAACAGGATATATTGATTTCCGCTATAATTATCCTAAATAACATTTTGTTACAGATATTTCTTGCATTATAGGTACTAAAATAGTAATCTTCGAGTTTAAGTTACTAAAGTTTAGTAAATGTCGTGACAAGGTACCCTAGTTACGTTTCCATACAAAAGTTTCAACCGAGTCACTAAAATTTATTGTAAAAAAAAACTGCTTTAACACCATTTCTATTATACCATTGTGGTACACCACGCTAAATATCATTTGATCTTGTGATATAGCATGAATATACAAATTATTTTGTTGATTGTTAATATTATAAGTGATCTTTTTTGTAATTGTTAAAAATGCGGTAATTATTAAATTTCTTTATGATTATGGAGTTTTCTTTCATTCAATTGTCCCAAAATGCCATAGAATATGTAACTCTGGTGAGAAACTAACAGTTTTAATCTCATTATTTTATGAATTGGGTATAATTAACACTTTCTTGTTTCTTCCACCCTGACATGTTCAACCTAAGAAATCAGAATAATTAACATGTATTTTTAGACAATTCACCTTTATTATAATTCTTTAACATCCAAAGATTATGATTATACCCTTCACTATGTAACTTCGAAGTTGAAGTGTGTTTTTTGCCACTATAAACTTTAAATGCAATTTTCTCAACTTCGGAAGTCGAGAATTCAAAAATTTATATAAAAATAGTGGTTCCACCTACAGTCATTATTCTTTTTTGTGTTGATAGCAAATTTAAACTACTTTTTGGAACTATGCATAACTCAATACCTGCAACAAGGTACTTTTCCATGTGCACTGACACATATATTATATAAATGCCTATACATAAACAATTTATAACACTTGCACAAAACTTATATTTTCTTGAAATATTAATATTATATGCAAAAAACCGCCTTTGGTGCAGTTTTATTTTGACATAAGAGGTGTATATGTAATTGTTTGTCAAGTTTGGTGTATTCTCAAAAAGGGGGACAGTTCGGTGAGGACCGAAAAAGTTCGTACTATCTATCCCACTCTAACTCATTTTGGTGTAACATAAGGATTACAAGAGACAGCTATATGGAAAATCGTTTGACTTAATACTGCCGGTCTGCTTTACTCTGATGTCTGTGCTGAAGACAGAATTTTCTGTGTGAAATTTTAAAGAAAATTGCTTGTTTAGTCTTTGTCAAATAGTTATATAAATACTTTGACCAATGTTGCGTATTTTACTTCTCTGATCTGTAACTAATTTGGTGTTTACTTGGTGTTTACTAAGAAACCTGCAATGTGAGTGTGGCTAGCAAAGTATGGAAGAAAGTGAAACGAAAATGTTATTTCATTTATATTCAAGAAAGATTTTCCTCCTGAGGGGCTACCGCGAACCACAAACGAAATTTTCCCTCTCTGTCTCACTTATGTGTAAACTTGCAAGTGTGACAGAGAGGGAAAATTTCGTTTGCTGTTCGCGGTAGCGCCCCTGGTTTGCTCCTCAGTCTCATTGTAGGTTTCAAAGTAAACCCAGAAATCAAAACGTATGTGCATGTGTGCGTGTGTATGCATACGCGAGTGTGTGAGCTAGTGAAAATAGTGGAATAGTCCGCTAGCTTGCTGGTCACTTTTTAGGAATCGCCGCATAGATGGCCAGGCAATCGTAAAGCTTGACTGATAACTCTATCTCAGTATATAATAATTTCCTCTATGTTTGCTGCTTTTTTTTCATTCACGATTCACGACAAACTCGACAAAGCATATTTCAAATGATCAATGCTGCCAACATTTAATTTTCTCCCGTTAGCACTTGATAAAAGGCCGTCTACACAGTAGGAACAACTGTGTAGGTTGGAAACCGATGTTTCCACCTTATAGCCTTAATAAGCTGATTGTTAGAGTAAGAAACTCGATCCTCCTCATTTTGATATTACAGTTCTTCTATTTTGTTAACATTCAGTAATTCGATGTGTAATACGGCCTACGACATCCATAGACAATATTTCGAAGGTCAAATCATAACTGTCAACCTGTCACATCCAACCAAGTCATATTATCAGTCATCATAGCCATTAAGCGTATGGAGGGCGTCTCAATTATTCTGAAAATTTGTGTTTGAGGAACGAGTTAAACGTCAATAATTCTGTTTGGGCTTTTGAACTGTAGATGAAGAGATAATTTCAAAATGTTCTCCACGCTTCCGAGATCATTGTTGTAAGTATATTTTAAATTTGGGTTTACATAACTTGACAGTTGCATTTATTGAATTTATGAATAAAAGTGACGTTGAAATGAAATGGGACTAGGTCTTTTAAGCGTATTTTAGGTAATAAGGCTGGTTGTGAAGTCAGGGGACCGTATAGCTGGCTCGTTTCATGGCCAGCGGATCAGCTTAGCCATCCAAAGGGGGAACGTTGCCAGCCTTATGCGAACCTTTCCACAGGGCTCCGATCTTGGAGACCTAGTTTAATATAATTTCAGTTCTTACGTTTTAAATATTTTGTTGTTTTATTATGAATCATTTATTAACAATATGTTAATAAATAATAAGTAATACCACAAATATGGGAACGACTGTACTTTATGTGCCATCGCCAAACATGATATTTTTTTTGTGTGGTAGACTAAGCCATCTTGAGTGCATTTATAAAATTGAAAAGAAGCAGAAATTCATGATTTTGAAAAAAAAATTGAAAGTTTCCATACAAAATTAACTTCTCGTCAATATCGTTTCAAGGCCATAAGATCATAAATTAGGTCGGGAGGGGGGAGGTAGGGTGGGGGGCTGGATGCATCTATCCCTATCCGCGTTGGAGTTGATTTTGCCCCAACAGGTAATTCAAGGCTTTTATAAAAAAAATTACCTCGAAGATTAAGACGGGAACTATGCTTCGCTTCAGCTCCAGTGTTAATCTACTAACCTATCCGCGATAGAGCCGATTTTGCACAGGTCTTTCTTGGCTTTATTGTACGTATTTTGTATGAAAAAAGCATGTTTACAGCTTTACACTTAATGTAATATAAAATAAAATTATAATAAAAAAAAACTTTTTTAAAGACAAGCTTTTATTCTGAAATGCAGTTGTACTAAAACGGAAGAAATAATTGTATGTAAGGGTCATGCTGATAAATGTTATTTGAGGGTACAGTGGAATCAGCTTATAACATTTGACCATTTGATACCAAACATTTTCAAAGTAAATCAGTCCGTTTTGTGTGACGTCCGTTAGTGTGACGTAATATCACCGGTCCCTTGACTGTCGCTTTATCCGGATTCCACTTTAAATGTATACATCAATGTTTATTAATATATATGAATAAATGTTTACTCAGGAATCTTGCATAAAACTTTATTATATTATATTCTTTATACATTAAATTATTACAAAAGCTTGTATCGCTCATGAAATTGTTCCTCTTTTTTTTCTGTTTACCTACTATTTTACAATCTATTTATCAGATGATTGTATAAATATTATCTAAGGTAGCTATTTATCTTATCTATTTTATTTGTTATACAACGCTGGTGGCAGACAAGCCAAAAAGTTGTTTATTTTAAAATAAACAACCAATAATTCGAAATGTAGAATGTGATGGAATCAATAAGATTCAATTTGTAAACTTAACCATTTCAAACTGAAGCAACTTGTTATAGCTGTCACAAGTTTTTTGAAAAATAAATACGTAATGGTCTCTTAGGTGATGCCCCATGATAAAATTGGTTTATGATTGTACATTTGGTGTATCCAAACATTAATCATGTAGGATATGTAACAATGTCAACAAGCAACAAAAGAAAAACCTTTTGTTCAATTTACATTGATTTTTAAGAAAATAGTGTTCTCAATGAATCTATAATACTTCATATTTGGACTTGATGCCTGCAATGATATATTGCATTAGGATTAGCCCATTTCCTCCTAGTATTTTCCTGGTTGTATCATATTGGATCCAGGTGTCTGCTTTGGTAAATAATATTCTAATTCTAACATTAAGCTTGGGCACTAGCTTTACAAAAGCTACTGCCATCTGATGTTCCACCTCAAGGGAAAACTAGGCCTTGTTGGGATTAGACTGGTTTCCTCACAATGTTTTCCTTCACCAAAAAGCTATAGTTAAATATCAATTGATATTTTGAATTTCCATAAGTTTTTTGTACAACCCAGTGGTATGGTCAACCAATTTGATTTCGGGGCCACTCATACCTTGTCATTGTCACAGTGACAATAATATCAGAATCTCTAGTGACAAGGTATGAAGTGGCCCAGAAATCTAATTGGTTGACTACAAGCCAGTGTTACAACCCATAACCTTCAGGTTTAAGTTTTATCCGTTACTGCTCCTATACAGTGGCTCTTATATGGCGTTAGGATTTTGTTTTTAGTTAAATTTAATTTATCATCTAAATAAGCTTTAATTCAAGATCAGTTTCATAGGTAATCTATTTCAGAAGCCAAATGACAACATTGTAATTTTTCCACTGACTTATAATTGGCGAATATGACTGCTAGTAGGCACTGGTTATTTATAAACAGTCCCATACTAAATATGCTGGCAACTATTCACTGTGTACCTTAAAATAGGTATATTTAGTTTGTCATACGAGTTGCGAATATTTTCCTAAGTTTGCGTGTTGTTTACTCATATAAACAACAATATTTACATACTATAAGATCTATTACTTTACTCATTATGATAACGAATCTATTTTACCCTGTTTATGACATGATGTGATAATGGATATTTTCATAATTAATGAATCTTCCTGTGTTGTTTTATTAGCTCTGATACATTGACTTCTACTTTCGGACGACCTTTATCTTTTATGGTAATAATAATTATAAACGACATCACAGCCTAGGGATAATCATAGTCTAGGCACGTCTAGGTAAAAGATCTAAGCTCCATATACATTTCTTTTATTTGAGTTAATAATAATTTTAATACGACCTATTTTGCCGTTTATTATTGCTGGCAATGTCCACAAGTTGCCAATTTGGCATTGGTGGCAACACACTGATTATACATTGTTTCTTTAGCATTAGAAAGAATAACAGAAAACGACTTACGAGGTTTTTATCAGGCTCGATCTGCGATAAAAGTGTCAAATACTCTCAATGAATATTGAAACCGTTATTACATGTCTCAATTTATATTCGCTTACTTAATGTATATATATTTTTGAATGATAAGCCTTCAATCATATTTTTTAAATTACGTTTCGATTCATTCATCTAAAAGTGGGACAGTAAAAAACCCAATGAGCCAGAGATTGTAAGGTCGGTTCGGGTTTTAAAAAGCAATTTGTCATAGTCACTAACTGTCACTCATTCTGATCTTTCATGCGAATAATGCGAATTCAATGTGTGTGTTTATGACCACTGCTTCTTTGTTTAGGTACCTAATTTCTAATCTTAAAAAAACGAGGTATAGCACAGTCCCAAATAATATAACCATAATGTTGAAACCTATTATCATCCTATCCCTGTTGTAATCGTATATCTACGTAAGCACTACCTTCGGGGAAGCGATCACCTTCCATACTAAAGAAACTAGCCCGTCTTATGTTTTTTCTTTGTCAAGTAGTCAAGAGAGAAAGAAAAACTTATCGGAGTTATCTGATTCAATTCTGCAGCACTACGGAGCATTCATTAGTACTTACATCTACTACCTATAGTATAGGTAATACTGTGCTAAAAGTAGATAATGACGTAATGCACACAGTATGAAAAAGCTAGTTGCGGGAAATGTTTATTAGTGGAAAACGTGCTGCCGTTTAGGTAGTATTAAATAACAGCATCCGTGTCAATGAAATCAGACGAATGATGCAAGCTACCAGCTACGCTGTCAACAGCATGATTAAAACTGGATACCTATAGGCGGTATATGAACCCAATACACTCGTTCATCGTCATCGCTCATCACGATTTCGCGAATTTCTAAATAATGTCATCAAGTGTTAAATTGATGCATCTTTATACTTTCCCCGAAAGTTTTTTTTTATCTATAATTGACGATTACCGCAGGTGTATAAGTAATGTGCTTGATTGCATTAACAATTCCATGAAAAAAGATCATGTACAGTAATTGCCAAGACTCCCTAGCTAATATTGCTTTCAATTAAATGTAAAAAGTTATTAATTTGGAAGTAGCGCCAAGTATCTTCCACACTAGATTAGGCTTGATGATTTGGCAGCGTGTGACGGACGTAAACTATTCGCCAACGGAAAGAACTATGTACCTATTGGCGTGCACCGATGTCTCTGCCAATACCTAGAACGTAATTTCAGCTTCTGAGCCCTGTTGCACAGACAGTTTTTTAAATTAAATTAAATTAACGTTTATTTCAAGCTCGTGGCTCATAAAGACAAAGTGTTAATTACAATAAAACTTAAAAAACTATGTTAGTAACATTTTTGTTACACACACAAGGATTCACTGTTACTGGGCTTGTGAAGTCCACAACAGTGCATAATGTACGGACAGTCAATCCTGTCCGCAATCATAGTTAGGATGGTGTTGGGACTGGCGCGCACGCGCCGCACCAGCGACGCGGCTCGTAGGCGCATTGCTGCTTTAAAACAGGTTACGTGCGCCTCAGCGAACATCTGTGAGGCACTGCAATAGCGCGGCAGTCCCAACAACACTCGGAACGCATTATTGTACTGAACTTGTAGGGCCTTGTACGACGTTTTTGTAAATTTGCTCCACAGGCTGCATGTGTAGAAATTAGTACAAGAAGCCCTGAATAGGGTTATTTTGCTATCATTTGAGCAGCGAGCAAACCTGCGGGCAATCATATTTGCTCTTATCGACAAGGCCCTACGTTCGCGTTCAATGTCAGCATTGTCTTTGAGATCGGCGGTGAGTACATGCCCTAGGTATTTATATTTGGACACTCTTTCGAGGTCCACCGAGTTCAAGCGAATGGGTGGTACTTCAGATGGTAGAATAGCACCGACCCCAAAAACCATAAACTGACTTTTGCTGACATTATATCTCAGCCCGTGAGCTTGCGCATAGTCCTCACAAACCTGCAGCAGTCTTCTCATACCGCAGACTGACGCGCTCAGCAGCACCATATCGTCGGCATAACTCAGGTTGTTTACGTTAACGCCATCTACGTGACAGCCTATATGCATCCTGCTGAGCGCGACAATCAGCTCATTTATGTAAAGGTTGAACAGCTCTGGCGAGCTCAATCCCCCCTGCCTCACACCGCATTCCATACTATATCACTCGGATAGTGCACCCGCCCACCGAACATAGTTGATCTGGCTTCCATACCAATATATGAACAAAAATATGTTCCTGAGGTAAGTGTATTGACTCAAGTTTTTTTCTATAGTAGATCGTAGGAAACCAGATCAAATGCTTTCGACAGGTCTAGGTAACATGCATAGACAGGCGTGTTTCTAGTCACATAGTACGCAACAGTGTGCTTAAGGCTCAGAATGGCACTTTCAGTCGAAAGTCAGGGTCTAAACTAAACCCAAACTGGTTATCGTGCAGCAAGAGTAGTTTGTTTAACTGAGCGTTAAGCACACTGTTAAGCACTTTTGCAACAATAGTCGCAAGTGATATTGGTCTATAGTTGCACTTATCTGATAAGTCCCCGGTTTTATTTTTTACAACTGGTACTGCTATTGTTTTAATTAAGTCTGGGGGCAGGTAAGCATGAGTGACACAGAGAGAAAAGAACATCGCCAGCAGTTTTCAGGTTTATTAAATGTTCTAATTAAACGTACTTAAATCAGAATATAAATAGGCATGTAAAGTTATTTATGTGTTTTATTTTTCAATACGTAGATCTGGCTGCATTTGGCAAAATTTGGTGAAAAAAACATCTATTCAATTAGTTCACAGTTCAGATAACATATAGTTTTGTGCATGAAAGATTTGCGGACAAATGTTACGTAATAGGTAGGTATAAACTGTTCAATAAATTAAGGTTTTTCCCTGACGTCAAGACTGTTTCAAAAGTCTGTGAAACAGAATAAAATGACATTGAATATTCCGCTGAAGTATGATTTTCATTGTTGTGTGTATACTCAGTAGAGCTATTCATCTTGCATCATAAGATCGTAACCGTTGTTACATTATCTATGTCACAATCATGATCTTGAAAATACAATAGATAATCGGTCATTGTTTATTGGATATTGTATTTAACTTAATAAATTCATATAAACAAACTGTTTTTCGGCCATATTGTAGATGGAGCTGTTACCGTCGAAATTTGCTACCTATTCCAGTTTTTCACCCATATTTACGTTTTAGTGCATTTTAGGGTAAACTGAGCCTGCAATCTTTTAGAAGACAAAATTATCTGCAAACTAGCAAATTTTGTGATCTACAATAGTTTGCGCTAAAATGTATGTATGTATGTAAAATTCTTTATTGTACATGAGTAAAACATAACATAAATTACAAGAACAGTTGACATATATGTACAAAGGCGAGCACAAAATGCACTTAAAATGTAAATGTGAGAAGAAAACTAGACAGAACTAGGATTTTTTCCTACACGCTCCCCGTAGAAGATTGCATATCTTCGTCTCCAGGGGTCGTGAAAAAAATCTTTGTACCTAAAAGTTTTAGAAAATTTTGTATTCTACTACATTGCAGAGCCATATGTTTAGCGACTATGGGAACCGGGTTGTAGTGTGTTGTGCGCGATGGGTTAGCAACCTATCACTGGAATGACACATTGTCTACATCTTGAAACCTACAATTGCTAAATGTGTCACAGGAATGAAAGTAAAGGACGAACTTTAACGACAGTACAGGGAAAAAACGGAAAAGGGACAGATTTTGGGTTACCATGACTATATCGTCCTTTACAACATATGAAAAAAAACCATGACAATCAGACCTTTTTCAATAACCATTTACTACATGTACGACGAAAAATTTTCTATGGGCTGCAGCTGTATCTTTTCCGGTATTCTGCAGGGTCAAAACCCTCTGATAACGTTGTCACCCTGAGTGTTACATGATTTGCCACTTGCATTGTATAGAGATGCGTTATCCAGTTTTGGGCCTAGCCTATTCTTGCGCACGTCGCATTGTCTGAGATATTGTTGCCGGCTTAGAGTATAGACTGGACACGCCATTGATATACTTACCCCCTCTGCCAAAGATATGGGAGAAAAATCTACCACGTTATTAAAAACTATTTCATTAATCGATTATACGTCAGTCTCGAAGTCGTTCCCGGCGTGTGAAGAGCTCAGTCAAAATGCCTTTATGTGCTGTTTTCGGATGCAAAAAACATTTTATTTATCAAATTTACGAAAAGATGAATTATTATTTCACGTGCACGTATCCCCCTTCCCTCCCTCCCTTTAATTATATTTTTGTGCACAATTAAAGTTTTAATTAAAATCGTAAATCGAGCATCGACTACAAAGGCGATTTACAATCATTCGTACATGACCATCACGCTTGGTCGCTATTTTGACATCAAACTTCACCGTATTTCAGGACATAAGGACTACTGTCAATAAGAATTCATATGAAATATGATCCTTAGTGATTGGTCAATTTAGCCATGCGATAATTGACCTAGTGTAGGTAAACGCTTGTAAGGTCGAATTTTGTTGGCTCAAATTTTAGTGTTTTGAGTGTGTGTGCATGATTGTTTTAGTATAGGTGCGTAGTAACGGCAGAATGTTTTGCAGGTGTGCGTAGTTTCTTTATTATGCGTGTTGCCTCGTCCCGCCTATAACTTAGCTAAATATTTTGTTCGGAAAGATGCGCAGAAGGCGTCTCCTGTCTCAGTCTCAACCCTTTTCCAGGCCGCACCAAACTAGAAGGTTTTACAAAAAACAAAATATATATTAAAAATAGTTACGTTTTGGTGATTAATTCCAAAACAAGTCACTTTTTAAGAAAATGCAATCTAATTTTAACATTAAACCCCAGAACTAAGATTAAAATTCAATTGACTTGTATGTGGTCGATAAATCGTTCTACTGCCTGGAAAAGGGTTAAATGCTCTAAGGTTGCCCGTAAATGTACCTGCACTAAGTTAAGGGGCTCCTAGCTCCCAATGACCTTCGATCTGTAACTCTCCGTATTCTCGTGTTTTTATGGCTTATCGTAAGAACAACGAGGTTTACTGAAATAGTATAACATATTTACTTCAAAACTCACTGTCATCGAGATATATTACATCAAACTTTGGCAGTTTTAGGCCAAAAAACCAGCTTTTTGGACGTAACTTGTGAATAGGTACATACATGTACATTTCATATATATAAGTGCATAAACAACACAATAGTATCGAAAATAGAGCTTTATTGGACCATATTTGAATAAATCATAAAAAAATATGTAAGTAGTCAGTTTTTTCAAAATTTGGCTCTTGCAAATGTAGATAAAGGATTTAAGAACCGATAACCGTTTGTCCCATAAATATATCTATTGTTTTTTGACGGAGCAATATCAACTCAAAACTTGTCAATGAATAGCGCGTGGAACCCCTTAAAAGTTAATCGTATGTATGTAGAATTGTAGATAAATAATCCTGTTGTCAGCTGGATCACTAAGAAACATTTACGTCATTTTGACTAAAATAGGTGGTGGTGAATGTTTATAAATAGACCCACTATCAAATAGTTACTCGAAAAATAAAACTAAATTATTACATACCGTGTACAATTTGTTACAGACACAACACAAGTTCAAGTATTCCCAACAGAGTGCTAGCGCTAGCCCTAGCAAAATGTCCAGCCATTGCCGACTGCTCGGCTCCCTCTCGGGCTCATCACGAAGTAACCGGCGACATATTATGCCCCAACATGATTCGAGGAATAGATCATCTGAAGGACCCTCGACTTAACAAGGTTAGTCCGAATTACGGAGAGACTTGTAAGTAGGAATTATATGCCCTAAAAATAGTAAATTAGGCTGCATTTCCATTGAGGTGGAGTGGAGCGGAGACGTGCAGAATTAACCAAATTAATTTCCCCGCTCCGCTCCTCTCCGGTTTCATTCTAAGACATATTCTAAGTTTGTAATTTAATCACCTTTGCATGTATTTTTGATTTATAAATTCCTACGAGATTATGCTGAAAGTACCTTCTTTCAAATAAGGAAAAAAAAATTGAAATCGGTTTACGTGATTGAAAAACTATCATACATACAAAGTTATTCAGTCGCTCAAATTTGGAACAAAAGTCGCCGATAGATGGCGCTGTACCCATGGGGTCCAATTTTCACACCAGGTTCTTGAGATTTTCCTGATTTAATAGGGTTGGAACCGGTACATATCTGTATACGGAGCCCTCGGTGCGCGAGGCCGACTCGCACTTGACCGGTTTTTTTTAATTTTCCCGCCTCTGAAGAATGGCTTAAAACGGTGGTATATAATAACAGACGCAGTTTTAAAAGCGAAATACTGAATTTATTATTTTGAGAAATAATTATATAACATAACGTAATGACACCTGATGTTCTAATAAAAATATGTCAAACTATGACACACAGTTCATACTAGTAAAGAGGTCGAGGTATATAACACATATTTAAACTATTTTAACACTCCTACCAAATTTGAGCTATCCTCTTTAAACAAAATCAATTCGAATAGAGATACAGACGTACAAACATATTAACAAACTACTGAAAGAAGTAAACAGTTAAAACAAAAAAAGTTGTTTGATTATGTTGTGTCCACTTTTGAAATCATACCAACTTCATGCCTGAATTTAACTAATTTGTCTTTAGACAAGGGTTTGGTTAACATATCAGCACATTGGTTATCAGTACTGACATAGTTCAAGCTAATGATATTTTCCGAAAACTTTTCTTTGATAAAGTTGAACCTAACGTCAATATGTTTGCATCGTTTATGATAGTCCACATTTTTGATCACGCACATCGCACTTTGATTATCAAGGTTCAAACAGACGGAGTCTTGATTGAACTGACCGATGTCAATCAGCATTTGTCTAAGCCAGATGGCTTCTTTCGTGGCAGCACAGGCAGCCATAAATTCCGCTTCTGTTGTGGACAGTGCTACCGTTTGTTGTCGTTGACTTGCCCACGTGACAGCTGCACCATTCTTCATAAATACATATCCAGTGACAGAGCGTCTGGTGTCACGATCATTGGCGTAATCTGCGTCACTGTAACCGACTAAATCGCTTGCCACATCTGATCGATAGCAGAGACCAAAGTCCTTGGTGGCTTTCAGATACGTAAGTATTTTCTTGACAGCGTTCCAGTGATTCTGATTATAAGAATTAAGGAATCTACTCACCGAGCTGACAGCGTACATGATATCTGGTCTGCTTACGATTGCGGCATGCATCAGTGATCCCACGGCTTCTCTGTAGGGAATGTCGTCCAAGCTTCCGTTTTCATTCTTCTCTAGCCTCGTATGTGGATCAGCAGGGACACTGCTAGGATGGGTATCGTTCATGTTAAATTTGTTTAACAGCTGGTTGATGTACTTTGTTTGATGAATGAAAATGTATTTTTCGCATTTCTCTATTTGCAAGCCGACGAAATTAGTTGGTGAACAATGAGTTCGAAGTGTAATTCGAGATTTTTGATTATATCTTGCAATATAGATTCATTTTCACAGAACAATAGTCCGTCATCAACGTAAATCAAGAGATAACATTTAGTTGCATTAACTTCTCCGACATAAACGCATTGGTCAGCATTACATTTTGTAAAGTTAAATTTCTTTAGTACCGAATCGAACTTTGCATTCCAACAGCGGGGTGACTGTTTTAAACCATAAAGCGATTTTACTAATTTACATACCTGATGCGGTTTTGCGTTTAATCCTTCAGGGGGAGTCATGTATATATTCTCTTGCAACTCTCCATACAGAAAGGCAGTCTTTACGTCGAACTGTATCATTTTCAGATGATGCTGAGCAGCTACGGATAACAATAATCGAATAGAATCGTACCTGACTGTCGGTGAAAACGTCTCCTGATAGTCAATACCTTCGGTTTGTGCATACCCCTTAGCACAGAGGCGCGACTTGTACCGGATACCTGTTGGCTCGTCCTTCAGACGGAACACCCATTTGCAACCAATCACTTTTGTATTTGTTGGCTTTTCTACTAAGGTCCATGTTCCGTTTTTTTCATGAGCTTCCAGTTCTTCATTAATCGAGACCTTCCATCTTGCAGCTTCTACTGAGTTAATAGCCTCCTGGTAGGTCTGCGGCGTTAAACTAGTCTCTTCGCTGTAACATAAATAGCCATTTGGTTTAGCTGACAGCTCTGCATTCACTTGCTTTCTTGGCCTTAATGTCATTCTGTTGGACTCAGGTTTAACTTCTTTTAAGGTGTCATCTCCCGTATCTGGCACGTATTCAGATCCTTCGGACTGTTCAGATTCTGCTGTCATCTCACAGGCAGTCTGGCTTGAATCATAGTTGTCAGACGTATCTTCATCACTACTTTCTTCTAGCTGATCTATTGAACTTGAATTTTCGTTGGTTAACTCAATCGGAACGAAATTCCTTTTCACAGTAGATTCTAGGAAGACAGCATCTCGACTTTTCACTATAATTTTAGACCCGTGTTTAATGAACCTGTACCCACTGGTATGTTCACAGTAGCCAATGAATATCATTTTCTCGGCTTTGGGATCCCACTTCTTTGTTTTCTCCTTCGGCAGGTGAACCATAGCTTCGCAACCAAAGGTTCTCATATGGCTTACATCTGGTTTTGTACCTGACCACATTTCATAAGGGGTTCTGTATGACAACGCTCGAGTCGGTGATCTGCAGATTATATAAGCTGCCGCGTGCACTGCTTCAGTCCAGTACAGCTTCGGAAGTTGAGCGTTCAGGAGCATGCACTTTGCTCTCTCCACCAGCGTGCGGTTCATTCGCTCTGCGAGACCATTAAGTTGCGGCGTGTAAGGTGTGGTCGTTTGGTGTACAATACCTGCTCTCATGAGGAAGTCTGAGAAGTCCTTATTTACATATTCTGTGCCATTGTCCGACCTGAGGCACTTAATTTTGCAGTCAAGTTGATTTTCAGCTTCATTCTTGAACTCTTTGAACTTTTCGAGTGCATCTGACTTGCTTTTCAAAAAGTAAACGGAAACTTTCCTCGTGTCATCATCAATCAAGGTCATGAAGTATCTTGCACCTCCCAGTGACTTTATTTACATAGGGCCGCACAGGTCTGAATGGACGATTTCTAGCTTTTTAGTAGCTCGGGAACCTTCCTTGTTAAACGGCAGACGTGTTTGTTTCCCTTCCAAGCAAGTTATGCACACGACAGAGTCTTTCGACGACATTTCTGCACCTGTAGTCGCTTGTCTCATTTTGTTCAAGTCGGTGAAGTTTAGATGTCCCATGCGCTGATGCCACAGACAGGCGTCCTTGCTGTCAATGTCTGATATGTATGCGTGATCCTGATTGGTGTTCAGCCGGTACATATTGTTGATCAGGCTTGCTGTTGCGACAATCACATTCTCTTTGTTTAGTATCAAACAGCCTTTTGTATTAAATCTCACTTGCCCACCACTCTTAATAATTTGACTCACGGACAGTAAATTTGTAGCTAGATCTGGCACATAGAGAACATTCTTAAGGAGTATTTTATTTTGCTCGCCTTTATTATTACATACATCCAGAGATACTTGGCCACAACTCTTGACTGACAGCGACTTATCATCAGCAACTTTAATACATTTAGTTGAGGGAGCTGTCACGTCAAATAGTATGTCATGGTGCTTTGTCAGATGCGCCGAGGCACCCGAATCCACAAACCATGAGTTATCGTTTGATGTAGTTGCCACAAAAGCTGCTGCATAGCTTGAGCATTGACTCTTCTTATTCTTTGACTTGCACTCTTTGCTGATGTGACCATATTTATTGCAAATATAACACCGCGGTCCCTTGCCTGTTTGAGTCTCATTATATTTCTTGGTGTAGCCCTTATGGTTGGAACCATGTCCATAGTTCGCGGCAAATGCGTTAGAGTCGCTTTGTCGAACATCTTGCAAAAGTTTTGCTTTCACGGAGTCAGCGGATATTTTCACACCAGAACTTTCCATCGCCAGAATCATGGGTTGGTACCTTTCCGGAAGACCAGAGAGTAACAGTGTACCGAGCCACTCATCGTCAACCTTAAACCCGATATTGCGGAGTTTGTGTGCCGTACTCATCACTTTACTGACATATTCCTCGACATTGTGACATCCGTTCAGTGTTGTCGTAATTAGATCTCGTAGTAATCTCACACGTCGCGTGAGCCCAGAGTCATTAAATGCGTTTTCTAAATTTGTCCACACTTCTTTCGCAGTCTTAGCTTCCTGTATGTGTACGTAATTCACTGGATCAACTAGTAAGATAATCTTTGATTGTGCTTTCGTATCTAACTTGGTGTCTACGGTACCGGAATCTTCAACACAACTCCATAGTTCTTCGTGCTGCAGATAGGTTTGCACCGCAAATCTCCACGTCGGATAATTATCACGTCCCGAAAGTTTCTCAATAAAAGCTAAAGAATTACTCGAAGACATTTTCCGATGAAAAAATTTTCCTTTGTTTTCTCGCGTCAACGGAAGACGAACAAATTATTTGGATATAAATTTCGTAAATTTAATTTTCACTGCAATACGGATGACGACTATACTGGGCTATCTGGGCCCATGACCTAATAACAGACGCAGTTTTAAAAGGGAAATACTGAATTTATTATTTTGAGAAATAATTATATAACATAACGTAATGACACCTGATGTTCTAATAAAAATATGTCAAACTATGACACACAGTTCATACTAGTAAAGAGGTCGAGGTATATAGCACATATTTAAACTATTTTAACAGTATACCTACATATTTTCGGCCAGTGATATTAGTACATTTAGAAAACGGCTGCTTATCAAACAGCCCTCGTACCCTTTCTAAGACGAATGTTTTTCATTTATTTTCACTCGGGAGTCTTGGTTTTTTTAGTTATCGCGGTGTTGGTGGTGTACTACCTTAATACTATGTTTATTAATGTTTATATGCCTATCTTATATTCGCTGTAATCGTTTGTGTCGTTCCAAGACTTCTAAGACAAAAGATACCACTGGTCGGTTTCGGGTATCAATAAAATTCGTTTTAAATTGTATATAATCGTAATAACATATCTTTACTATGATTACAGCAATGTGGTACATTTTGCTTTTAAATCACACGACTTAGACTCACTGAATTGACTGAATACAATTGTTTCTTTCGAAAACTGCCCTTTTTGGATAATAATTCCGTCACCACTTAAAAAAGAATAGCTGAGCTAAGATCGTTAACCTACTACATTTTTATTCTTGGCTGTAGCGTAACGTATATTACACAATATTACGTAAGGTACGTTAATAATATTATTCTCGTTCTGACTTAATGAAACCCGCAAACTCGTCCTGGCCTTGGTTATAGTGGACGTCCGTAAATGTCCATTTTAGGCCAAAAAGAAATACTATCGGACTAAATATGATCGGACCTGCCTATTATTAATATCCTAAAGTTAACAAACTTGACTGTCTCGCGAACCACCTAACAAAAAAACTTCATAAATTCGAATCTTTCTTCTTGGGCTAACATTAAGATAACAGTGTAATATTATGAATGAAGGACTGTTGAATATGGGTCGCGAGTCTTAGTTTGGGATATGCTTATTTACGTTAAGCTATAAGTAAATTTATTTGGTTTTTGTTTCGAATTACTTAGCTATCAGGGATGGTCAAAACTCGTTAACTAAATTAGAATAAAATTCACGTACATGATTTTGGATTTTTAGGAAGGCGCCGTCATATTAAGTATAACAATGAAAGTTGTAGGTACCACTAATTTCCTTAATGAGTCCTTTAAATTACAATGACACAAATAAATGACAAATTTTCGTAACACAAAACCAACAACCAATTAAAAAGTAGTCGAATTATTTCCTTAAAGTAACTACATAAATACACTTTGAAAACGACTCTGATATGTCTTACGTATGCTCTTGTAACCTGGTGCTTATAAAGAAGACAATTTTTATGGGAAAAGATTTTCTTTCAATCGATGATGGCATGAAGCGTGATCGCAACAATCTCACACATCTAAGTATATGTGAATAATCTCAAACATTTTCTATGCATCGGATTTTCTGGGGGTGATAAAATTTCTTTTCACAAACATGCAATGAAATATTGACGTTATGTTCGTTCGTTATAACAGGCTTCAAAGTATCACGTTTCGGGCGGAACAACTCGAGAGAACTGTAAAGGAATTTCATACAAAATTGAAGGCCTAGGCCGGGAAGTAATTTTTTAAAATTTTAATGTACCTAAACATGGCGTCATTTCTCATTAGAGCGATGGAGAGAGAAAATACGATGGTGCTTTAGCGATAGCGCCCCAGGCTAAACAGCTGAATTATATCTTTTTTATTTTTTTCTAGTGGCTGAATGGTTATCGAACCAAAAATATACGCGTTACTGCCTATTACACAAGAACTGATATTAAGAATACAAATTTGTAAAATTCAATGTGTTGATGAATACATTTAAAATCTTGTCTATACGTAAGTCACCGGAGACCATAGAAAATATTTGAAATCCTCTGAATTTATTTTATTTATTATAGAAATGAAAATTCTTATTATCAGGTTGTGTATAATGGCCCTTATAGGGTCTATTCGAACACTACACACGTGAAATACGGTCGACTTCCTTAAAAATAGTACATTTAGTGAAAATGACACTTCCGCACGTATATCAAACGACGTTTTTTAATACAGTTGCGAAAAAATATCAAAGAAACAAAACTAAGTAAAACAGTAATTAAAAGAGAGACAACACAAAATGTATTTTCTTGCCATTGTGGGTTTTGTACGTACCTGGTCTACATCTGGCGTAGTTTTCACACATTTTATTTAACAATACTTACGTCATTACAAAATTAATTCGAGATATTATGAATGAAAAGGCGGGATTAAAAAGTCGGTTTAACTTTTCAACACGCCATGGGTGTCAGCATTCAGCCAAAACCAAAACTATTTTGCTAGACATTTTATGTCATGTGGTAGTTTAATTACATTTATACATGAAAAAACAGTTTACATTTGATTTTCTGGTAAATAAATGTATGTTTTGGCGAAAACAAACAAGCGTTCATTCATCCGTCGCGGCGGTCCTGCATAATCTTAGGTCTCGCGTAATACTTCATTGGTCTTCTACGTTTCCGGTCATTGGTCTACTCAATCAGATAACTTTTTGAAAACAGTTTTAGATTTTTTAGTATATGATAACCCTTTAACCTGCTTTAAATATAATAGAAGTATAGTTTTAATACCAAATGCTTTATTAAATAAATGAGTAAACTGATTGAACCTAATACTCTTTTGTTGGATGTTTGGATTGAACCAACAGTAAATTTTAAAAAATTGGAAAAGTAAAAAGCACTAGTGCGCGAAATCCAACTTTGCGAACGATATACAGCTACATAAAGTACTTACCACTTTTTGAGCAACTGTATTAAAAAAATATTATGGAGGGGTTGGAGGGAAAATTAAGATTTGTTTTTTGAGAGGTGTATTTGTTTATTTCATTGCATATGTTTGAAACAATCACTATACATGCCTTGCTGTGAAAAGGGCTTCTCTCCCGTTTATACCTACTCACCCGGCAAGCCCTTCTTTCCCGGCGTCTGCAGTAATGTACTATAAATATATAAATTATTATCACTGGTTAAATAATGAATTCTTCTTTCTAGGGTCTCGCCTTTACGTTAGAAGAACGCCAATATCTCGGCATCCATGGCCTCTTAGCTGCCAAGTTCAAAACGCAAGAAGAACAACTAGACATCTGCAGAATTTCTATAGACAGATACGAGGACAATTTGAACAAATACCTCTACCTCGTCGAGTTACAGGTGACTAAGAGTGATCCAGGTACCATTATTTTATCATTATGCTATTAAAGGTTTGACGGTGGCAGTGGGGAGCTAACAGTTGTGCGGTTATCTTAAACGACGGTGGTATGAAGTCTCTTTTGCTGCGATGTTCTCATTCAGGTAGTGGATGGTTTTGTGTATTAATGCCATTCGTTAAAATTACCGAAACAAAAAACGGACGACTTGGCTTCCTTTATTGATCCCTTTTCTGGTCATAATTATTATTATTTTTTTTACCTAGATTGATTGGTTATTATTATTATTTATATTAGTCATGCTAAAAATAAACATTAATGCACCAGTGGAGGAGTGATGGCTGAATGTTAAAAATATAGTAGGACTTGCGGTGGAGGAAAATATGAAATTATAATTTACATTATTTATAACAGTTAACCAATCGTTTTTTTTAAGCTTATAGATAAATAACTTTATTTAAAATGTAATACATATCATGGTGGAAAGAAACTTAAAACAATATCTTATTTAACGAATGATTATGATCCCATTGTCATTGCATAGCAATGCTATTTAGTTAAGTAGTATTTAATTGGGAATTGTGCATACATGATTTACCCGTCAGTTACTCGCAAATTACATTTCATTAGTTACAATAATAAGTGAACTTGATTGTCTCATGTCACGGATACCATTTTACAGCAGCGACCATTAACATATGTACTCGTAAGAGGCATGAATTGCGCTCATTTTAAATACCATTTTTCATCGTTAATCCGTTGCAAATTACTTAATTTTTTTACACAGAGGTGTTGAAATATTGCAGGACAGAAATGAAAAGCTTTTCTTCAGGCTTCTCTCTGAGAATGTTGAGAAATACCTCCCGATCGTTTACACCCCGACCGTGGGTCTGGCTTGCCAGAGATTTGGGCTCATCTACAGAAGACCTAGGGGTTTGTTTATCACGATCAACGATAGGGGACATATTTTCAACATCCTTAAAAACTGGTAAGTCATTTATTATCGAGGACGTGTACTGCAACTTGCTTTTTGGAAAGTTTTATTGAGCTGAACGTGTATGTTTGTATGTACGTCTATACCCAACTTTAATTAATAAATTACAAATTAGTAAATTAAACATGTATTATTTGTATGTATTGATTCAACACAAGGGAGACTCCCTAAAACCAATTAATTTATTATGCGATAAGAGAAGGGGTAGGCCAAGGAAAAGGTGGACGGCGTGAGAGACGATATGGAGAGGACGGATGTGAGTGATGAGATGACTGATGCTGCGCAGACTCCAAGTAAATAGAAAAAGGGCAAACGAATGATGATGCCATAATTATCTACAGTAGGTAAATGACCCGGTATGTCTTTGTAGCAATTAATTCTGAGCAGATGTTATCCGAACACATAAATACATCTTTCATTATTATTACAGGCCGGAACCGGACGTAAGAGCCATAGTGTTCACCGACGGTGAAAGAATCTTAGGTCTTGGCGATCTCGGGGCCTATGGTATGGGCATTCCTGTCGGCAAGTTGTCTCTTTACACCGCGCTGGCCGGCATCAAGCCACATCAGTGCTTGCCAATCACTTTGGATGTTGGGACTAACAACCAGGTACCTTACCTTAATAAATTATTTCGAAATCCTTTTCCTTATTTTAGCGTTATCCTAGTTGAATTCTGAAGGGTAAACGACTTCTGAAATCTACCCGCTACAGGGTCTGCTACTAGGCCTGGAAAGCTAACTTATTAAAATTGAAGACAAGTTGATTACTACTGCAATAGGCTAGACGACAAAAAATCATGCCATTCGAACCAGTTTTTAGAGACGATTAAATGAGCAACACAAACGACGAAAATGAGAAGCAAAGTACAGTCTGTACAGCATGGCTAACGAGCACTGAAAACGCTCCATACTGATTGACAGCTAGGTGTGACTTCACGCCTGCGTAGCCTCGTACTACCGTTGTATGGAAAAAGGGAAACTTGCCGTTTTTGTAGCGAAACATTGCGTTTATGTATATAGTTGCCATACAAATTATTTTTTTATTGAAACGATGAGAATTCTATTGGTATCTCAATTTACATTTAGCCATAAACAAAAAACAACATTTTTGCGAATCTTTATACTTAGTTCCATATTTTTTTATGATTTTAATTAATTTGTCTAATTTACTATTTATCGTGATAATTTGATGGTTTTCTAGCCAATCTTTTATGTTATAAATGGTAACATGAGTCATCATCCCTATTTATCAGTTACTCCTCGTTTCGCAATTTGAGAGCATTATGTACTGTGGTAACTAACGTGGTAAGTACATATATTAATACTGGGGTATGCTGCACGAGGGGTACGGGTTTAGAGGTACTGGGAGGAGATCGTAGCTAAAATATAACACTGGAAGCACATATGAAACTAGTATATTTCTTACTGTACTGAAATATGCTTACAATAATTTCTTAAATGATTTACAGAACATGTGATTCCGATGGTGTCATGAAGACACAAGACAGTTTGACGCATTCTAGAATCACAGTTTAAATTCAATTTGTATACGTTATGATTCTGGACCTACACGACCCGCCTCATACCGTAACAACCTCTACAGTACCTACCTACATATATGCTTGCAAATTGTTAACGTTATGGAAACATGCAATTATAACTTAATTAATATTTTTCAGTCTTTGAATTGATCAACCTGATATTCGCTGCTTTGATTCCGCTTTTTTTAGAATCTAGGAAACTATTTTATTTTTGCAGGATCTCCTTGAAGACCCTCTATACATCGGCCTTAGGCAGAAACGTGTGCGTGGCAAGGAATATGATGACTTTATCGACGAATTTATGGAAGCCTGCGTTCAGAGATACGGACAGAATACGCTACTCCAGGTAAGTCATACAGCAGATGTTATCAGGGACCGTTTTCGGTACGGTATAAACGGTATGGTAGCGGTATTGGATATCGATACCGCTTCGTTATAAAAGTAGAACTATACCGGTTGAAACATAAAGGTACGCTACCGGTATAAAATTACGATATCGCTATTTTTCATAGGTGTACTCAAACCTTTATTATAACGGTAGCCAACCGGTATTATTTCGGTACCGAATAATTTCGATCGTAACTCTTACGATGGGTACTCAAACGTGAACAGCAGCGAACAGCGACTAAGTCAGTAATCTATCGCGCCGAACGAAATTTAACACAAATGGGTATTTTAGGCATACACCCAATAACTAGCTCTAATTGTTTGGCGCCGTTGGCACCCTCGTAAAGCACAAACGATACCTTAATGAAAACGGTCCAGGTATCGAAAAAAATAGAGGTACCGTTATATTCTGCTATCGAAAAATTTCTTTTGCGGTATCGAAACGAAACGGTATGACGTCATACCGTTTTAAAACGCTACCTTTATTTTCCGGTTATGCAGTCCCTGGATGTGAACTCATTGTAGTATCTGGTATCTATCTCTCTTAAATTCCATGGTATATTTTGTAACAAAATTTTGACAGCGGCTTCAGAAGGATTGACTAAGTAAAACTTTATACGTAGGTGTTATGTTTGGGGTAATTAGTGTTTACCGTGCCTCTCGGCAACCCTATTTTCAATACTTAGCTTGTTGAGGATTCTCCGATCATAATGGATGACGTACTACAACGGATGTTACATGGTAGCAGTATAAACTGACCTTGGATAACAATCTAAACTTTATCATGAGAGCTCGGAATAGGTAGTGCCTATTTACCTAAACTTCGCGGGAGGACGTAACTAAGAGTGGTTACAAGCACCAAAAATAATTACTTCTTTTTATTGAATGTGAGGTTTCCCGGGATTTACTGTATTATTCTAGAGGCTTAATACATTTCTCTTTACTTATAAATCTTGTTATATTGCATATTATTTATTTAATTACCGTGAAATAACAATCAGTCATTAAAAATATAATATGGATCAAATAGAATCAAAAGGATTCCGAAATTTGATACTTTTTAGTTGACTTAGACAGAATTATACTCCTTTTTTCCATGAGAGGGGACCTGTGTCCAGCATTAGGGCGTATATAGATTGGTGATGAGTCAGAACTATGATATCGTATAGAAAATTCTGACATTCATTCCGACGTTTCGAGTCCTTTACAGCACTCGTAGACACGGAATCTATTTTAAATTCATTATACGCGATATAATCGGTTGAAAAATAGTTTTATTTAATATATTAGTACATGTACACCATCATATTAGAAATAAATTAGAATACATCTGTACGATATCTTCTATGCCATATCATAGTTTTGTCTCATCACCAATCTATACACGCCCTAATGCTGGACACAGGTCCCCTCTCATGGAAGAAAGGAGTATAATTCTGTCTACGTCAACTAAAAAGTATCAAATTTCGGAATCATTGATGTTATTTCAAGGTAATTAAACAAATAATATGCAGTATAACAAGATTTATAAGTAACGCGAAATGTATTAAGCCTCTAGAATAATACAGTAAATCCCGGGAAATCCCGCATTCATTAAAAAGAAATAATTATTTTTGGTGCTTGTAACTACTCTTAGTTACGTCCTCCCGCGAAGTTTAGGTAAATAGGCACTACCTATTCCGAGCTCTGTTTATCATATTCATTTGAAACATATTTTTGAACAAATAGCCAACAAGAAATCCACGTGGCATTTGTATACCTACGCGTGACTTGTTGCTGCCTTTGATTGTCATGAATGTCAAGTTAGTCTAACAGATAACGATTATGACGTGATGTATCACATCAAACAAATTCTCTGATTTTAAAGTCCGATATATCACCAATCAAGATGATTAAAATAGCCTGTTAAACATGGTTATCGCTATCGGCTATGGAATTCAGGCTATTTAAATAATTTTGCGTAAACAATATCAAACGTTAGGATCAGGCAATCAGATGATTTTGGATAACCTTCATTTAGTTTGACGTCAATAAAAAAAATGCTTTTATAAATGAAACTAGCGGCCGCCCGCGACTTCGTCGGCGTAGATTTTAGATGGTAACAAAGATATAAATGAGGTTTATTTGTTTCTGTCAGTTGTCTGATGCTATTAATCTTTTGAAAATTAATGTCTGCCATCTTGGATTTGAAAATGGATGTAACATTCGGAATCGGTACCCCAAGGAACTACAAAGATGACCTCATATCGATTTTAAAGAAAAATAAATGTCCGCCATCTTTGATTTGAAAATGCATATCATTCTCGTAATCGGCACCCCGAGGAACCTCTACTTTTTTATCTGTCAACTTGGAACCCCTTTTTACCCCATTAGGGGAACAATTTAGAAAAACGCTGGAACACGTTTTGTTGTATTTAAACATAGAGTCTATTTACGATGTTTCGAATCTCTAACTTCAAAAAAGAATTGCTCCCCGTACAAACTTGGAACCCCCTTTTCATCCCTTTAGAGGAGCAATTTCAAAAAACGCTGAAATATATTTTGTTGTATTTAAACAGAGAGTCTATGTACGAAGTTTTAAATCTCTCACTTCAAAAACGATTTGCTCCTTTACAAACTCGGAACCCTCTTTTCACCCCTTTAGGGAAGCAATTTTGAAAAACGCTGAAATATGTTTTGTTGTATTTAGACATAGAGTCTATTTAAGATGTTTCAAATCTAACTTCAAAAAAGAATTGCTCCCCGTACAAAGTTGGAACTACCATTTCACCCCTTTAGAGGAGCAATTTCAAAAAACAATGAAATATGTTTTGTTGTATTTAAACAGAGAGTCCGTATACGAAGTTTTAAATCCCGCACTTCAAAAAATATTTGCTCCCCGTACGAACTTTTAAACCCCTTTTCACCCCTTTAGAGGAGCAATATTGAAAAATGCTGAAATGTATTTTGTTGTATTTAAACAGAGAGTCTATATACGAAGTTTTAAATCTCTCACTTCAAAAAAGATTTGATCCTTTACAAACTTGGAACGCTCTTTTCACCCCTTTAGGGGAGCAATTTTGAAAAACGCTGAAATAGGTTTTGTTGTATTTAAACATAGAGTCTATTTACGAAGTTTCGAATCTCTAACTTCAAAAAAGAATTGCTCCCCGTACAAACTTGGAACCCCCTTTTCATCCCTTTAGAGGAGCAATTTCAAAAAACGCTGAAATATGTTTTTTTGTATTTAAACAGAGAGTCCGTGTACGAAGTGTTAAATCCCGCACTTCAAAAAATATTTGCTGCCCATACGAACTTGTAAACCCATTTTCACCCCTTTAGAGGAGCAATTTCAAAAAACGCTAAAATTCGTTTTGTTGTACGTAGTCTTGCCATAAATTCTGTCCTAAATGAAATGACATTTATTTTGAAAATAAAAGAAAGTTTATAAATAAATTAGGGTTATTTTTATTAATTATACTATACAGATTGTATCAAATAAAATATTTATTCAAAATGTCCACCTTTTACTTTAACACACTTCTTTAAACGGTCCGGCCACTCGTCTATGACGGCACGGACGGTATCGATGGGTATTGAAGCCGCTGCCCGCACTAAATCTAACTTCAGAGACTCAACATTGCGATGAGGTTTAAAGCAGGCTTTCTCCTCCAAAATATTCCACAGACCATAGTCCAAGGGGTTGAGATCCGGGCTTCCTGAGGGCCAATCTTCAGCCGCAATAAACTCGGGTAAATGCGTCGCTAACCACCGTTGCGTTGTCTTAGCTTTATGTGCAGGGGCAGTCTTGTTGAAATATCCAGTGCTTACCGGCAAATAAAGTATCATTTAGCGGCTTAACAACTCTCTTCAAAATGTCTTTTTGATAGTTCGTAGCACGTATTTTTACCCCTTGTTCACAAAAATGAAGCTCTGTGACGCCTTCATAGGATACTCCCCACCAAACCATGACATATGCAGGATGGTGGCCTCTTTCTACCCTTGGAACTTTTTCAGAAGCTTCTTGGGAACTGTGAGCATATATTTTATCATTTTGGCGGTTGAATTTTTGCTCCACAGTAAAGATTTTTTCATCTGTAAACAGAATATATTGCGATATCCGCCCTTTGCATGCCGCGACCATAACACTTTAGCTCTCGTCGCTCTTATTTTCCGTAGGGCCGCTGTCAATCGCTGACCTGTGCTCCGTCGATAAGCCCCAAGCTTAAGGTCTTGTTTTATGATACGGGACATAGTTCTAGGGGGAATTTTCATTTCCCTAGCCATGATTTTCTGCTTGCGTAGCGGATTTCTCCGAATTCGCTCAGCTACCGCTTTAATCGCTGCCGGTGTCCTTGTTTGCCGTGGTCGACCGCTCCTGGGCCGGTCGTCGACTAAACCGATGTCGTTGTATCGCTTGATGGTACGATAGATAAATTTCTTTGTTATATTCAAAGGTTTCAGCAGTTTGAAAATGTTGTTCACTTGCTTGTTACACTTGTATAACGCTATCACTGCGACACGATTCTCTTTGATGCCCCACTCCATCTTCAGGGAAACGATACCTGGAGCCAAATATACTTTTTCTGACAGCCAAATGTCTATTTAAGCATAATCAAGAAACAAAAGTACATCGAACGTTCCATTATTAAATTTAAAATGGCGAAAAATTTGGGACAGAATTTATGGCTAGACTACGTATTTAAACAGAGAGTCCGTATACGAAGTTTTAAATCCCGCACTTCAAAAAATATTTGCTCCCCGTACGAACTTTTAAACCCCTTTTCACCACTTAGAGGAGCAATATTGAAAAATGCTGAAATGTATTTTGTTGTATTTAAACAGAGAGTCTATATACGAAGTTTTAAATCTCTCACTTCAAAAAAGATTTGCTCCTTTACAAACTTGGAACGCTCTTTTCACCCCTTTAGGGGAGCAATTTTGAAAAACGCTGAAATAGGTTTTGTTGTATTTAAACATAGAGTCTATTTACGAAGTTTCGAATCTCTAACTTCAAAAAAGAATTGCTCCCGTACAAACTTGGAACCCCCTTTTCATCCCTTTAGAGGAGCAATTTCAAAAAACGCTGGAATATGTTTTTTTGTATTTAAACAGAGTCCGTGTACGAAGTGTTAAATCCCGCACTTCAAATAAGATTTGCTCCTTTACAAACTTGGAACCCTCTTTTCACCCCTTTAGGGGAGCAATTTTGAAAAACGCTGAAATTCGTTTTGTTGTATTTAAACATAGAGTCTATATACGAAGTTTTAAATATCTCACTTCAAAAAAGATTTGCTCCCTTACAAACTTGGAACCCTCTTTTCCCCCTTTAAGGGAGCAATTTTGAAAAACTGAAATACTTTTTGTTGTATTTAAAAATAGAGTCTATTTACGAAGTTTCAAATCTGTCACTTCAAAAAAGATTTGCTCACCGTACAAACTTGAAACCCCCTTTTCATTCCTTTAGAGGAGCAATTTCAAAAAACACTGAAATGTGTTTTGTTGTATTTAAACAGAGATTCTACATATATACGAAGTTTTAAGTCTCTCACTTCAAAACAGATTTGCTCCCCATATAAACTTTGCACCCCTATTTTACCCTCTTAGGGTTAGAATTTTGCAAAACGCTCATAGAAGTAAGCTCTGGACCAAATTTGAAGTTTCTAGTTCCAGTAGTTTCGGCTGTGCGTTGATGGTAGATCACCCCTTCTTCTTTTATATATATATAGATGAATTATGCAATATCTTCCCCACCAACCATCATAGGCGATGACTGAATCTGTTAGCCCGTATTACGAGCCCCAATGCAAATGAGTACGTCTGGTAGGAAAAAAATGTACTAAACTAACGTTAACCTAAAAATTCTGGGGGACGAAGGTGTTTGGAAGAATTAGCAATATAAAAACAGTATAAGTTATAAATCGTATTTTATTTATTCAATGAAAAAAAAAACGAACTTTCCTTGGTAATAAAAAAAACATTGTTTCACCAATTGTACTAAAATGCAAAAAAGTTCGTCTTTAGTGTTACCGACGCAGATTAGAACGTCTACCACTTGGTGGCGTCTCCTTTTGCATCTAAAACGGCTTTAATTCTGAGCGGCATTGTATCTACCAGCTGTCGACACTCTTCCGGGGTTGTTTCATTCCAAACACAGGTAAGTTTCTCTTTAAGATCAGCTTTTGATCTGGACGGGTCCTTTCGCAACTTCTTCTTCATTTTCCACCACAACGTTTCTATGGGAGACAAGTCCGGGCTGCTGGATGGCCACGACATGGTAGGTATTTTTTTCTTTTTCAGCCACGCCATCGTTGCTTTAGCGGTATGGCATGAGGCACCATCTTGTTGAAAAGTATACGCATTTTTATACTTTAACTTACGTATAGACGGCAGCAAACTCTCTTGTAAGATGCTTTTGTATTTTTCGGCATTGACGGTTCCATCTATAAATTGCAGACAGCCGACACCCTGTGCCGACATGCAGCCCCAAATCATTAAGGAAGCTGGAAACTTTACCTTACGCTTAAGACAATCTTTTTAAAATGCCTCTCCTTTTTCGCGAATGACTTTACTTCGTTCATCGCCTACTGTGACTTCAAATTTAGATTCGTCACTCCATATAATTTTACGCCACTGATCGACGGTCCAATTTCTGTACTTTTTGGCGAATTTCAACCTGTTAGTTTTCTGCCGTTGTGTAAGTAACGGTTTCTCTTTAGCAGTGTAAAAACCGTAGCCCATCCTCTTCATCACTCTCTTGCAAGTATCCACTGCATAGTACCGTAAGTTCTCCAGCTCTTGCACGACGATTTTTCTTGATGATCTTCCTCAGAATCCTGTTTTCTGCTTTAGTAGTAATTCGTGGGCGGCCGGATTTCTTTAAACAAGAAATTTTGTCGTGTTTTCGATGATGCTCGATGATAGTTTGGATTGTAGACCTTGGCATAGAAAGGTCCTTGGCAATTTGGTACGTAGATTTGCCTTTATTGTTACTGGAGATTATAATTTTCCGCACTTCTTCAGTCACTGGCTTACCTCGTGCCATCTCGATAGAAAAACGATTTGGAGTAATAAAAAATTAGGCTGAATTTGCCCTTTTATATAGTGGTTTGTCATTTTACATGACAGAGAATATTCCGTATTCAATTTGAAAATAATATTTTATATTACGAACCCTGGTAAACAGGTTTTATTTTAAATAGACGACCTATTTTGCCTTAAATATGAAGCAGACGTAATTATTTGCGTGTGAGATGTAATATTTATAATTAAATTATTTTAAAATAAATAACGAGATGTACACTTTGTACAACTCAAAACTAAGCTAGCTTTAGTGACATTGCGTCTAGTGTATTCCATTAATCATCAAAGTCGATTCGGGTAGAAATACTAGTTTTTGAAAAAAAATACGCATGCAGAATTGCGACTAGACGAGCTATTTTGCATTGGGGCTCGTAGCTAGGGGAAAATACTTTGTCTAGAAGCAAATGTAATCGATTTTTGGCAACTACGTTCTTCCTTATATTTGGATTTTGCTGATTCCGCATTTCCAGTTGCTTACCCGAGATTAGATAATAAAGATGATATACTTGAAAAAGTTAATTACAGCCCCTCTTGTATGTAGTATTGGACTGTTCATTTGTTTTCTATTCAAACAAACCACAAATTCATACAAGAGGGGCCTTAAGTTTTTTACTTACATGAGACTAAAAACTAGTTACGTATATGATTTTGAGCTCAAGGAATTCCAAATTTGTGAACTGTAACGGCCGTTTTCCAGTTCGAAGACTTCGCCCTCCTGAACGCGGGTCGGCTGTTGGAGAAATACCGTAACAAGTATTGCACGTTCAACGACGACATCCAGGGCACGGCTAGCGTGGCCGTGGCGGGGCTCATGGCCGCCGTGCGCGTTACCAAGCGGAAACTCAGTGAGAACATCTACATGTTCCTAGGCGCTGGCTCTGTAAGTTACTTCAATTCATTAATCCTTGTTTAAGCCTGTCACAGACTGCAGCGGCCTGCGGTGGTGGCCAGATGTCACTATGACAATCAAGGCCGCGTGTGTCTGAATGACTGTTTGGACTGTCATAGTGTACAACAGGCCACCACCGCAGACCGCTGCAGCCTGTGGCGCGAGAAATTATATACATAAATGTACAAAGTAAGTGTGTAGGGCTTATTATACAAAACGAGAGAGAGAGCATTAAGCTATGACAACGATGTTGTGTTTCATTTAGAATCCATACTAATATTATAAATGCGTAAGTGTGGCTGTCTGTCTGTCTTTCTGTCTGTTACCTCTTTACGCTTAAACCGCTGAACCGGTTTAGATGAAATTTGGTATAGAGATAGTTTGAGTCCCGGGGAAGGACATAGGAGACTTTTTGATCCCGGAAATCATCCCTTAGGGAGTGGAAGTTTGAATGAAAGAGCGGTAACTAGATAAGCGCTTGAAATAAAATAATAGAAATTAAATTCAAACGCGATCAACGAGTTCTACGCGGACAAAGTCGCGGGGAAAAGCTAGTCTAAATGGGTAAATAACTATGTTACCTCTTCACGCTTTAAACGCTTAACGGATTTAGATGAAATTTGGCATGGATATAGTTTGTATCCCGAGGAAGGACATAAGATAGTTTTTATCTCGGAAATCATCCCTTAAGGGTTTAAATGGAGACGAAAGTTTTTATAGAGGTTACGATATACACGACTTCTAAGCTGATGAAGTCACGGACAAAAGCTTTAATTTCTTATATTTTCCTAGTAAGAAATCATAGTACGCTGGTAATGTCCGTAGGTGTCCTTTTCAGTTTTTTGCCTTGCTGGTGACAGCGATGGTAGTCAATCGCTCATGTACACGTTGGAACCCGGCCGCAGACAGCAATTGCACGTTCCGCCACACTCCAAATTAAACCGTAACGGTATTTGTAAAATGTTCAATTTGAAGTGAGCGAAGAAGTGTCTCGCGACCGCGCGGCGACACTTACTCCAAATTAGTACTTTAATTCCTATGATTACGGTTCAACTTCGTGAGTTCCTGTCGTCGGGTTCTAACTTGTACCTTAAATCTTAGTTGTATGCTGTCGAAACTCCCTTTAGGGGTAGTTGGTTGAGGGGAGTGTGGACTACACTCAGGGGTTTATGGAAGTCCACACTCAGTGAGACTCAGAAGTAATCTGTACAACTGTGAATCTGTATATATTGATAATACTCTTTCCTTATATACTAGCGCATACATAGATAATCATCCATACATAATAATAATAATAATAAAGGAAAACAAAGGAGAACTGGCGCAGACTTAAAGTATGGAGCACCGAGGACCGCAAGGCTGAATGGAAGAGTAAGGAGCTACACGGGCGGTTCTACAGGGCCCTCACAGGGCCCGACGTAGACCTGCCTGCTTCGGTGAACTGGCTACGTTTCGGGGATCTCTTCGGGGAAACTGAAGGTTTTGTCTGTGCAATTGCGGACGAAGTTATCATGACAAACAACTACCGAAAATATATCCTGAAGGACGGTACTGTCGATATTTGTCGGGCATGCCGCCGTCCTGGAGAGTCACTCAGGCATATCATTTCCGGTTGTGGTCATCTTGCTAACGGCGAGTACTTGCACAGACATAACTTAGTAGCCAGAATCATTCACCAGCAACTTGCTCTTCTATACGGTCTTGTGAACTTCGAAGTGCCGTACTATATATAAGTATACACCTGCGCCAGTTCTCGAAAATGGTCGTGCCACGCTCTATTGGGATCGATCTGTGATCACAGACAGAACTATTGTAGCCAATAAACCTGATATTGTGCTGACAAATCGATCGAAGCGCCAGGCAGTGCTCGTTGACATCACCATCCCCCATGACGAAAACCTCGTGAAGGCCGAGACGGACAAAGTCAGCAAGTACCTAGACTTGGCGCACGAGGTGACCGCCATGTGGGATGTTGATTCAACGATAGTCGTCTCTGCGAACGGTGTAATAGCGAAGAGTCTCGACCAACACCTCAAGAGACTCTCGCTAGATGCCTGGGTCAAGGGTCAGATACAGAAGGCGGTACTCCTGGACACGGCGCGGATGGTCAGGAGGTTCCTCTCTCTGTCGCCCTAACCACCGGTAGCTTAGGCCCCGCCTCGCTGCCGGCGGCACCCTAGGTTAGGTTTTTATAATGATTTTATGTTTTGTAAATATTGTTTCATATTTTACTTTTTATATAATTATTATAAAATCTGACCTAAGACCTAAAATAAATAAAGAGAATAATAATATAGTATATTATGCAACTGGTGTATAAGAAGGGTATAAAAAGGCGAGTGGTGTGGGTTGATACGTGAGCCTTGGCGAACATCGCAAGTAAAGACACCACGAGCCTTTTTATATCAGTTATACACCGTTGCATATAATACTTTTTCTACGACTCATTTCAAATAAAAAGTAAGTATTTTTCAGACTTTTCATGCGCCATATTTCCCCTTAGTAATTGTGCAACTTACCTGCGCAATTTCTTCACTAATGCTCATGTAATGCTATATAACTTCTTCATGGATTTTTAAAAGAATCAACGTAGCGTACCTACACATTTTCTTCATGAACACAAAAAAAACGTTTTATTTAAGTAATATAATCATTTATCAGATTGAATGTTTTCGTTTTCAATTAAGAATTTGGTGGGAAATCAAAAATATGACACTTTGTTTATGCTTTGTTTTTTTTTTAATTTGCTAGACTTGGCATCCGACCTAAACTGAATTCAAATCCGGACCGAATCTTAACTGTTTCGTTTTCATAAATATATCCAAAAATAGATAAAACTTGTTAAACAACACAAAAAAGATGATAAATGTTTGTATTCATATTAGTAAATAATATATTATGCATTAATTAATTCATAAAAAATATAGCAAAGTTGCGTTAAGTTAGCAGCACTGATTTTAATCATAAAAGTTTCACTTGAACGCACCGAAGAATGACTACTAAACATGGTATTTGTAGTAGTCTGTGGTACCCAACTCTGCTTTTATTTTTCATTAAAGTAGGGTAAGGAGTGTGTTTTTGGGCAATAGACTAGATAGACTTTTTACAGAATAAATAAAGTATGTATTTATGTTACCGTTCATGACTGCGTAAGTCGCGAAAAAAAGTACAGGAGTAGAAAAAGACGTTTATTCAATGATTGTATACATTTACAGGTAACCAAGACAGGTACAATAAATCAAAGTATATAAAAACAATTGAAAGGGTACATCTCGCACGCTCTTGATCTCTAACTTATCTTACGCAGGTAATATAAGATTACCCTATCAATTTAGAATTATATGTCTTGTCGGCACACTCCCCACTGTCATTATCTGGCGAACAGAAGATCGCAAGTATCGTATTAATAATAAAATCTGTGTCTGACTGTGTCAATTTATACCCAGGCCGCCAACGGCATCGCGAACTTGACCGTCGCTGCGATGATGCAAGAGGGATTGACGCAGCAACAGGCCCGCGACCGCGTCTACATGTTTGATGTCGAAGGACTGCTGTCCACGAAGCGCGAGGGCGGCGTACCCCCGCACGCTACTGCGTTCGGAAAGAACATCGAGCCTGAGAAGGACTTCGCCGCTGCTGTTGCCAAGATCAAGCCTAGTTGCCTCATTGGTAAGTATAGCACTTTTATCTCACCAGCACGGGTTAGCCATAGTTGTAGTTGTGACACATACGAATACATAGACAATGTGAACTTATAGCTCCTACACTGACGCACACATAGACGATGTGCATGTATATCTGAACACAGAACCATGGCTTACCCACGTTCCTCAGATAAAAGTACTGTGTTAGCTCAATAGATTACTTTAAAGTATACATCGTGGGCGTTAACAACCCGAAAGTTTTAAACCACGTATCTTTGACCACAGTATCAGTAAATAATGCTATATCAACATTGGTTCAATTATGTGTCTTAGTTAAATGACTATTTCAGTACAAATTAAATCATATTAATTGACCTCTTCTTTGTGAACAAACCTTTACTTCAGAGAGTGAGCAACTTTAATCAATCTCAAGTTGAGAAACAGAGAGCGAGCATTGTCTTTTTAGTGACATCAATTTCAAACTATCAGCCAGTTATCAGTAAAGGTAAATAGTTTGCACTCTAGCGATTGGGAACGAAACAAAACTTTCGTTAGTGAAACCATCTTGTAGGATAGACTTAATTAAGTGAAACTGGCTAACAACCATGCATTTAGTGCCTCTGTGTGTAAAAGTGGTAGCTGGCTGCGTCACGCCTTTAGGGTGTGTTAGAATTGAGATTTATTAATTTGTGGTTTATTTTAAATAATTCATATCTCTTTTGGACTATATGTTATGTAACATTATGTACTCTAATTAGGCTGTAAAATCATTGGTTTAAATCTTTCGGGTCATTAACGCTCACGGTGTATAAGTGTTATAAAATTGGAACGTGAAATCGCTGTGCAAGTAGATTTCTCCACTCTTATTGGATTTACTCCATTATTTCATAACACTGTATATTCTTACTCGAAAGGCTGAATATACTTCTAATATCGTTATAATCGACACGTCATCGTTCATAAAAAAGCTTACATCTGGTAAATGAGTTGTGTATACACGGGGCCAACAGAGAATTTAATAGGAAGCTTCAACCTTGGCTATTTTTGTTAAAATCTTTAAAAACCGAAATAAACTTTTTTCATTTTCATTTGTTGAGAAGTCGAGCACGACTAATAGGCTGACTAATGGTTTGCATTGATGTGCAAATTTAGAAATAATTTCATTGTTGACGGTAAGTCGGTAAGGCAGCCAGTCGAATTGTCACGTGATTTTAATATTCTGGACGAAATTCAATTCAGTAACTGGCTGTTTGGTTGCTTTGAATGAGAGAAATTCTTAGTACAACTTACCCTAAAGTATGTAAAATGAAGTTTGCCATTGTTCTGTACACAGCTTCTACAACAAATTACAGGTAAATTACTTTAAGAATGACACTGACATGTGCTCTTATTTCATTGGATATTCTCCATTGGGTTTTCAGTCCATTTTAGCGGATCCTTTGTCAAAAGGCTGCAAGGTTAGTATACGGATTTTTTTGAAAATTATTATACAAATTTTGTGGTTTATTTTTTAATTAAATCTAATAAGTTGTGTAGTAGTTAGAGGCTTGCTGGAGCTGACATTGTCATTTTGACGAAAGCTTCTAAATAAATACAAAAACATGAATGTAAATAGAGTTTGTATTACAGACACACTTTTAAAAAAATCGTTTTTCTCAATAGATACTATGATATTATTGTTAAAAGTGAAAAATGCAACGAAATAAGGCATAATATCAGTGTCAAACGCATACTAATCTAATCGTACTGTATATCTTACATTTTTTTAAATTTTTTATACAACGCCGGTGGCAAACAAACTTACGGTCCATCTGATGGTAAGCGGCCACCGCAGCCTATAGACGCCCGCAACTCCAAAGGAGTCACGTATGCGTTGCCGACACTTTATAATGAAACGTGTATAAAAGTATTTCACTTAACCAAGGATTTTCCCCATGAATCAATAAATACAGGATACATATTTATAATAATTACAGGTTGCTCGACGGTCGGCGGCGCTTTTACGCCCGAAATTCTCAAGCAGATGGCGAAAAACACGGATAGGCCGGTCATATTCGCGCTCTCCAACCCTACGAGCAAAGCTGAGTGCACTGCGCAGGCGGCTTACGACAATACTGATGTAAGAATACCTCGCATGATCATTCATTTATGGAGATGTGGCGCTCTTCTGCCCGTTTGCTGGTTTGTGACGAGCATTTTGAATAGAATGACTGGTAACGAAATGACAATAGTAGATTGTGTCTCAAGGGAGCAAAATGATATATTTACGGTGAGGGCGGTATATTGAATCTTGATCGTAGCGAGGGATTCAAGTTTTTACGTCCAAGACTAATAATTTTGCTACCGTGTGACACATACTGCTTTGCATACGAGGCTCGTTGATTGAAATGTCTTACAAATCATAGGGAACTTGCATTATTTCATTGATCTAGTCTTAGAGATTTAAGGATTACTTAAAAATACCAAATACGGTTAAAATATGTACAAATAATTTTATTTAATTCAAATTAAAAACATACCGAAATTTCAAATTTCGCGCGTAAACGCTGACTGGCTTGACGTGACGTCACTGCATGAAACGTCAAACATTTCATGGCGCATAATCTTTATTTGAATCACAGAAATAATATGTATTCAGTTTCATGTAACATAGTAAATCATTAAATATATATTTTTCCATTTTATAGATATTTTTAAATGTTTTTAACTATAGTAACCGAAGCGAGTGGTAGAGTGACGTCACTTTGCGTTTTAAAGTACGTTTCAATTTACGTAAATTTTAATTAAAAATTTTCCAAACAATAATTCGGTCACAATTAATCATCCATTAATACACTTGTAATGGTTATTATTATTGGATTACTAATATAATTTCTCGATATAATCTTATTGCAAGTTCCCCATTTTGCTACCGAGTGGCCACATACTGCTTTTCACACCTGCTATTCGGAAAAAAATCATTCTTGCCCTCAAATGAAGGAAGAAAATTACGACTGATCCCTCATTCGAGGGCAATAATGACTCTTTTCTGAATAGCAATTGTGTAAACTAATATTTACACCATACAGAGTTATGTATGTATGTACACTCGTGCTACCAAACTCAATTTGTTTTTAGTAGAGATTGTCAACCATAGTTTCATTAACACTTTCACTGCCGGTCTTAAATCTTCAATGTACCCCAGAAACCGATGTATCGAGTTAGCTATAGCGACTGCCCGCCTAGCGGGCGACAGCGGGTTGTCCGGGCATCTGAGAAAAGTTTAGCAGGGTTCCTGACAGTGAAAGTGCCATTATGTATTTTCAGTCCACTAGGATACGGTTCACCCTTCATTGCGTATTAAATAAAAGGGGAGGTAGACCTACCTACCTCTTCTTGGATTGAACAATGTTTGTAGGATAATAATAATTAATATTCGTTACAGGGTAAATGCGTGTTCGCGTCCGGTTCCCCATTCCCGCCGGTGAAGCACGGCAACAAGGAGTACCTCACGGGGCAGGGCAACAACTCTTACATCTTCCCGGGAGTCGCGCTCGGCGTCATCGCCACGCAGACGCACCACATCCCCGAGGCCATGTTCCTCACCGCCGCCAGGGTATGTCCGTATAGGTTATTCTCACCTGTTGCCACTGAAAAAAAAGCTCCACTAATAACCACTGGCTGGAATATAATGGGTGTGGTATATTTTTAGAATCAGCTCATGAAGCCCTTTCCTTTGATACCCTGCTTGATAGGTTATTGAATTTTTTTCCTTACAAGAAATTAATGACCTCATAGCTGGAAAATGTACCAGGTGTCAGCTGTCCACCCTAGTCTAAAATAATACGACTCCTACTCACCTTTCCCAAAAAAAAATCTCATACGCGAACTTCCCTACAGCTACGTCTTCCATACAAAAAAAGATAACGTCATAACTCCTCTCCTATTTTATTTATTTTTTGGTCCTGCGGGGCAAACTGATTCATATCGCCTAAAGATCAATCGTTCCGATTTTCATGCCTTTAACACTTTATTCAGCGTTTTACTGAATTTCGGTGTGTACCGCTGTAACGCTAGTACTACCTTAGTCATGTCTGGTCTGAAAGTATACTTGAATGCATAAAATGTTATTTTACGCTGAAACTGGATGTATGATGTGTATTAATTTATTTCAGACTCTCGCAAACTTTGTTAGTGAAGAGGACTTAAGCCTTGGTCGCATTTACCCGCCGCTAGCCCAAGTTAAGGAAGTGTCTCTTCAGATCGCAATTGAAGTGTCTAAGATGGCTTACGATGAAGGTATGTCACATTTGAATATTTGTTATTACTAATTATTGGTGCATCGGAGGCGACAACAGAATCTAATTATTAGAAAATGTTCATTCTACTTGCAATATATGCCTCATCATCTAAAATGGGCGATATACGTAAAAGTTATTCAAACTAAGATAATTCTAGGTCTAGTAGATAATAGTATGTTTTAAATTTGGAATAAGAAGGTATAAATTTTATATGTGCTAGTCTGAGACAGTTGTATGGTAGTCATAAAATATGTAGGTACTCCTAAGGGTGCTTAAAAATATCTCAACATGTTTCTGACACTGATGATAGAGTCGTGTTCAGATATACTTACGTTGTAAACTGATAACGTTGCAATTTTCAATCAATAAAGCTTTTTGCAATGAATAATAAATGTATGTTCTCCAATATGATCGCTAATTTAGGATTCACATCTAGTAATTAAGTAGTACTCTAGTAAGTAGTTGAACCTTCTATAATACAGAAGTTAATTCATATAATATGACAGCAGCATTGGTCGCGACCAGCCGCGAGCAGAGGGCCTACTCCGAACTTTGAAATCCGAACTTCATATAGTGTCATCTCTTTCACTCATATAGTGTATAACACGAGAGTGAAAGGGACGGCACGATACGAGGTTCGAATTTCGAAGTTCGGAGCAGGTCCTCAGGCGCGAGCGCGGCGCTGTCATTTAAATATGGAATGTAATTGCTGTGTAGAAAGTTCAAATTCATTTGACTCTAGTAAGACACGCGCCGATTCTGGCCGTTTTTTGTGAATCCTACATTACTTAGCTTACTTTGTACAACATTTCAGTCTCTCTCTGCAGGCCTGTGGTCAGGAATACACTTTTAGGCTCGGTTTTATAAAGATCCGTTAGACCTTATATCGGTTTCTTATGTCAAAAAATGTACTGAGTTACTGAAATTTGATCTGACATTTGGTCTAACGGATCTTTATTATATATATTTACTTTAAAACCCGGCCTTAGTTGGGTACTTTTGGTCCACGTTTAATATACTGGCATTACAGGTCATAAATCTAATCCTATTGATTTGTTTATTTTAAATGTTTTTTTTTGCCAGTTTTATCAGTGCATGCAAGAACAATTTTTTTAACGGATTTAATGGTTTGTGTATTTTTTTATGTCCTTATTGGCTGATTACTCGTTAGCAGTAGAAATGTTTTATCGACTTTTTGTGAATTTAGTGGTAATATATTATTTTGGTGTAGATCTGTCAAAAATACTCTTTAACGATCACAGGTTTCTCGTTTCTATTAGTAATGCTTTTATTTAGTATATTTTGTTTGTAAATAAAGTACTTCCTTCTACGGATTAGAAAATATAAATTGCAAAATACGGATATGCCTTGTAGGTGCACATTATGCAGTTTTTTGTTTAATATTGAAATTGAATACTAGGTAGTAGTTAATTCAGCGAAATATTGGACACCGTTATTTTTCTCTATTGACGATTATTTACAGGCTTAGCGTCACTGTATCCCGAACCGAAGGATCTCGCCAAGCATGTTGAAAGCCAAGTGTACTGCCACGACTACGAGAGCTCCATGCCAGAAGTATGGCAGTGGAAACCCGAAGAAACGTTCAACGTCCGACCCATTCAGCCAGTTCCCAAAAACATTTAAACACAACATGTCAATAAGATAACCGGTTTACTTGTCATTTCGAACGCATTTCTCGCTTTTTGGTAACTTGTTGTTTTTAATAAACTGAGATAATTAATAAAAGACAATAGGAAAAATTATGACGCAATGATTTAGCGTTCCGTACGTATACCTAGTGATTTACATGAAAAGTATTACCAATTTATTGTATTACTTAATTTAAAAAGTAACCTCTATATACATGTAAGCTTATTTATTTTCAAGTCGTTCAAGTAGTTGTTCCTATATATATATATGCTAGCACTTTCAGAGGTTCGTAGTATTAGGAATCTATGTTCAAATATGTGTATTTAAAATAACGTTATTATGTTGCCTTTATATAGTACGGTTTACGACTAGCGTGCCGCTTCGCTTCATCGTTACGTTTGATAGGATCCGACCGAAAACGTTCGGTTAACCCCGTGTCGTGTGCTACAAATATGTATGTATTTACGACTAGTTTCGCCAAACCGAGTCTAATCGTATCGCAAGCGGTGTTCGGTAAAATCAGATTGTATAGAAAGTTTGCCAAGTTTCTACGGAGTAATAGCGCCATATTGAATATTGATCGGTCTGTAAATGTTAAGTTGGTGCATCCCGCCCTTAGTATAATAAAAGTCGATTTTTCAATCGCAAGATAAAATTATCTATCAATTAAAATTATCGCTGTCACTTCCTAATATCATATGAAAGAAAAGGACAGAGCTAAAGTTTACGTGACAGATACTTTTATGAGTGGAGTGAAAAATCGGCCCTAGTATTGGTAATACAACAAGCATTTTAAATTACGGTGGTGGCCAATCACTTTTGTCAGAATGCTATCAATAGCGACAAATGGCGCCCGATACAGACAATATGTAAGCCAGCATCATTAGACTTCAAACATATTGATATGACTTTGTTCTTTTTTAATCGGCGCGCTAGGTGGAAATCGTAGGTCACGCTTCTATAACACGTAATGTTAAGCAACAGTAGTATTTCTAAACGTACTTAGAATTTAATATTTATATATACATCGGATGTAGAATTTATTCGTATTATTTTTGACTAAATGGAATGTTATTGAATATTTATTAGGTAATGAACTATCATGTTTGTAAAATCATTAACATTATATATATGTGTAATTGTTACTTTTGATTATGTATATTGATTATGTAACTTGCGTAATTATTTCGTCATTAAACCCATTCGTAATCTGGTGAATGTAATGTTTTGAGCGTTTCTGAATAATAGGTAATATAAAGTAAACTCTAGTCACCGCAACATAAAATGTGTCGTTAAACAATGCAGGTCATCTTATTTAAAGCATTTTTAAATTGTCATACGAGATTCGTTAGGTTCAAGCGGAAATATGCATCAGTAATATCAGTTTGTATAATTTCTATGGGGGTCTATATCCGGGAGAATGACGTTACATAAAATTTAGTTCGATTAGCATAGTTTTAAATATTTCCATTGGTGTGTTGGGTAATTCTCATCGTTAAAGTTAATTTATGTCCTTACCGGCCCGAATCAGAGTGCATCTTAGACTTTTTCGACAACTGTTGGCTCTATACGTGGGTGCCTAACTATTAAAATAGTTAAATTGAAAAATAATTACTCAAAAGTGGTTAACAATCCGGATCCGGACAAAGAAAAAGTTAAATTTCAGGATGAAAACCATCCTGTTACCGATCGATCGTCTATAAATTCATTCGTATTTGTAAATGGTAACACCTTTACGGTGTAATTTGATTGAAAACGTGTAAGTTGCCGTTGATGCATGGACCTCTTGAGTGTCTTATGATATGATTTTATATATTTAGATTATAAAAATCAAGAAAATCAATGTAGGTACTATAAAATGTTTGTAAGTACCGATATCTTCATATAAATATATCTATACAATCAATTCATGTAATGATATAATTCAAAGAAAATAACAAGATTGAGGAGGTTTCCACAATGTATTAAATCTGACTGTATGCATCCCAACTACCAAAAGGGGAAAAAACTATTATCTTCTATCATCATCACAAATGTCATTTGAAGTCTCAGCGACTCAAGATAGTTTGTTATACGCATAAATGCAAGTCAAGTTGCACGTTTTCTGTCGGGTGGGAGCGGCCGGATATGGCGTTAAAGACCTGAGTAAACATTAATTGAGAAATTTAAGAAATATCGCAATCAATTTCTTCTCCACTACTCGAACACGTATTTCGATAAATATATGTATGTGTATATGGCAGTTTGAAGAAATATTAATTACTTAAGTATTTTTTTAGTATTTTTTATTGTGTAGACATCTTTATTTATTTATGTAAGGATTAAATTCAAAATTTTCCTTAAGTAATATAATACTAAATTGCATAATTTTTAATGTGATGTGAATACTAATGCTATTAAAATGTCTCAAATTAACAAAAACACTATAAAATGCCCTGGGTAATATTGCGTTCAAAAAGAAAGAAAATATGTCTTTTAACCTTGCTGTAAAATTGTCATCGTACCACCGTCATTCAAATACAGTCGATGATTTAAGAACGACAATAATCACTACAACGACAAAATATTATAATCTGGCCGATTGTGATGAGATGCGCTAAATCTCCCTTGTTATTTTTTAGAACGATAACATTGAAAGCGTTTTTATAGCTGCCTATGTCTAATAAATATGATCAATGTTCCACCGAAAGGGACGATAAAATAGCTTTGTTTCGTGCTTCCAGAGAACTAATGTTTTGTTGTCCATTGACGTATTCGAGTAGTGTTGAAATGTAAATAATACACGTAAAATATAGAATATTTTCACATTCGTTTAAAAAAGTCAGTTATCTGATTTAGTTGAGTATTATATTTAAGTTCAGTATTTGACAGTGAGACTTGTTCTTCGCAGGGCGAAACATTTACCTCTTTAACGTATTTGTAAGTATTACAATCTCATAACATAATTTATTTCTAATTAGGTTCGTATCGGTCGATACAAAGTGATATGTTGCTGTGACGATGTATTTTGAAATGGTTGAATCTTATGACTTTGTATAATTTGTTTTTGCATCGGCGACACTACAGTTTGTAGAACACGATGAAATTCAAGAAGTAATTTTGGAAGTGAGTCTTTAGCAAATGGCACATGATTTTTCGTCAATTAATAATTTTGGACTGTACCAGGGTCCTGTTTACAGTATATTTATGTAGATCGATTTTATGAATTGCGTTTCGTAAAACTTGCAATTTTATCACAGGTTTATTATTTAGGTCTGTGTAGTTGAAAATAGTTGCATACAATTATGGATGTTACTAAATAAACATGTTCTAAACAATCTTTGTTTTATTATATATATATATTATGTACTGGCACTGGGCCGATTTTCGACTGACAAGCCATTATAACTTGATGTGGAATTAGTATTTGATTCAGATTCTTTAACCCCTTGTATGCTTAGGCTCGGATCCGTGATATAAATTTGTGCTTAGGGGAAAGTGTGTGGGATTCGTACAGCGGGAACACTCATACAGTGGCCATATCTCCACTATCTAATGCGTTGATTTGTACGTATTTACATGCCAATCTCCCACACATATGTAGGAGCTACTCGAGAAGAGGGAAGACCGTGCGGCAGCTGGCTTTTTGGGAAATCAATCAAATGTGTTTCTGCCAAAGTAATTTTTCTACCCGCACATTGCATGCATTTATTACGAATACCATTATCTTATCAACTTGTACAATGGCTTAATGGGATTCATGAGTGACTGTTGAAGAATATTATGTACCTACATTTTTATTTTCAAAATTTGTATTTTGTTGGGGTACCTTCGTACAGTTATTATTATATTGAGAACCATGTTGTTCGTATGCTCCCCACTTTAGTTTAAGGACCTTATTCGTTAATCCACGTGTGGGGTGCTTTCGTACAATTTCCACTTTTTAGGAAAACCTCCATTGGTTGGTAATGTTATTTCATAAGAACATGAAATTTAAGAACGACAAATGGGCTGACATTGATCTTAGCGCAACTGATTATTTTTTCACAACGCTTAAAGTAAAAAGTGTACGAATCCTACCGACTTTCTCCTATTATTTGACATCTAAAAGTCATAAATTCATTGGGCAATTTTGACATTCGCATACGAGGGGTTAACCGTAGGTTCCTATGACCTACTTACTTGTTATAAGGTTGTCAATATTTTCTTATAGGTATAGCCTCCTATTTTCCAAAACCCAAAGATGAAGAGCTGCAGAAGTTTATTTGTAAAAAGCTATACAACTACAAGTACAAAGAAGTCCTCCCTGATATGTTCAAATATGGTGCGTCACCAAAAATTAAGCTCAAGTCCGTCGATGAAGTGGCCCGACACTACAAGAGGTGGGATTATTTTCTTCTAATGGTGGGTTACACCAAACCGTCTGTAATTAAGTGTACGTGTATTAAAATCTAATTGTATGGCAAATTTGACAATTTTATATGGGATGAAAGCTGCCGGCGCTTTATTTGACGTTGATTGGTCTCTTTGGTCGTAAGTTGGTGCAACTAGCCTTATTTATGTAGTAAAAGCAGGCACGTATCCAGAGGGGGGGATAGTTGGGTTTTTTCCCTCCCCGAAAACGTTTTTAGCCATTTTTTTACACAGTTCACATGGTTGTTTCAATGTTTGTCCCCCCCCCCCCGAACCAAAAGTCTGGATACGTGCCTGAGTAGAAGGATTAATATTATTAACAAAGAACCATTCGTTAGGTACATTTCTGCCCCGGTTTCTCAAATCGTAACTATCTTAATCGGAGGTTGCATAGAAACTTACAAAAATGGAACTCGGTCCTAAAACAAATTTTTATTTTCAGTGTTAGTGTTGCACCACCACCACCTCCATAATACCTGAAGAGGAAAGAAATGTTGAAAGCAATCATGAGCTAAATCATCAACTATCTAGTTAGTTGCACATATTTATTTATTTATAGATTATTTGATAAGAAGTATACAAATATTTGCTGTATCTAGGGTCTAGTAAAAGTAAAGTTATTTATTGTCGGCAGTGTATACTGGGACACCCTAGTGTAGTAAGCGTCCATATTTTGAGGTGACTGCTTACCATAGGGTGGGCTACGGCATGGTGGATGCGCATGATTGCAACTGACCTGGTATAAAAAATATCTCAAATTGGTTGATTGGTAATGATCTGTGTGAAAAATTTCATAATATAAAATGAGCTACATAAACCTACTCTTGTAAAAAGGATAGGGAGGAGATTAAATTTAATTGTCGGTGCCAGTTCTAGCATTGTGGTGCAGTCATAGGTTGACTCTTATCACACGTAGGGAAGAACCAATACCAATTCTATTCAATAGGTAATCCTGGTGGAACAGACACATAACAGATCAAGCCGTCTTATGGGAAGCCAGTCCTGTCGAGCTATTCTGAGTAATGATTGCAAAGACCCATAGCTGTTTTCAATATTTTCTTTGTTTTGTGAACCGTATACCGTATTCTACCTCTTTTACAAATTTTATTTCCTATACACAATTTCGGTACTGTACTGTATTTTATAAGATAGTGCTAGAGCTACGATAGTAGGTAACATAATACTAATTACCTATTCGTTGGTTTCTTGTTTTTAAGTTAATACAAGGTGTTTAAAATATAATCCTTCTTTTATTCGGAGACGTATTAAAACAAAGAAACCCTTATTCAGGTCTGTTGTGAAATTCAAAAGTAGCAATCGAACGTCAGCCTTACTTAATGAAATTAAATAGGTACCTACCTAGAGGTAGATATTGGCAAGCGGTAAGTAAATAAATTTTCATGTAAAGTCAAGTCTCCCAATGGCGTTCCAACGAGCAAGACATCTATAGACGTCGGACGTATAGGTATAGCTAAATGCTTAATTAATATATTTTTTGAATTAGAACTTCATCGACCATTACACAATGTCTTACTTAAACACAGCTTTTAAAGCTGAACCAAATGTCTATGAATCCGATCATGGGGATTATTATCTCAATACCGTATTGACGGTGTAGTTAGGTATTATGGTGGATTTCAGAATAGTTCGGACTTTGTTTCAATATATATCTATTCAACTGTACCCACGTGATACGTATTGTGATATCAGTGTATCGCGTGATAATAATCACCGTGTAACCTACACCAATGAGGTTGTTTCAGCGTCAAATTTGTGTTATTTTGTTATTTTAGTGGACTCATAGATAAAGTATTGTATACAATAGTTACATAATTGGCTCTTGGCATAACTTCCATTCCTGTCACTATGTAGCGATTGTATAAAATACTGTTTTATTTGTTAATAAAAAATATAGAGGCTTAGATGTTACGGGCATGCCACTCGACTTGGCAGGGGCACTCTTTTGCTTCCGTAAAGCCGGATGCATCTCCCCGGTTTTTGTCGCAGTAGTAAGTTAGCTGCGTAGCTGTAGTAGCTGCGTATTAAAACTTGTACTTATGCGTAGCACTGTGATGCACTAAATGTTCTGAGCAGCGGAATACTTTGCTAACTGTAACGTAACTACAACAGTTTAATGAACACTTTCGCTGCCAAAATTTTCGTAACGGTACACAATTTCCTCTAGATTCGAGGAAACGCATGTTGTCGGCTACGGGTCTACGAGCAGAGCACCCGTTGGGCGTGTTTCTGGCAGTGAAAGTGTTAACCCTTTTCCAGGCATAGTACGATTTATCAATCAAATATGGGTCATTAGACTTTCAGTCTTAGTTCGGGGGTTTTTAAGTTAATAGTAGATTGTATGACAAGGGTCTAAAATGAGCCACATTACCAAAATTCTACCGCGCGCAACATTCACGTGCGAACAAAAGCTACTGACCTTCCCCATTGAGCGCTTCAAAGCGTTGCTCCAAACGATTTTTTCACTTTTTGGGGTTCCGTACCTAAAGGGTAAAACGGGACCCTATTACTAACACTTCGCTGTCCGTCCGTCCATCACCAGGCTGTATCTCATGAACCGTAATAGTTACACAGTTGAAATTTTCACAGATGATGTATTTCTGTTGCCGCTATAACAACAATTACTAAAAAAACAATAAAATAAGGAGGCTCCTTTACAACAAACATGATTTTTTGCCGTTTTTATAGATACGGAACCCTTCGTGCGCGAGTCTGACTTGCACTTGCCCGGTTTTTTAATTATTGTGCAATAACGATTACTAGGAGCTTAATCTTTAGAGAAATCAATTGTTTCCTGATTGGTTGATTTTAGTAGCGCTGTAGGAAGTCAAAAGTCAAAAGTCAACCTAAGTATTGTGGTTGGTACATACCCAACACGAAATATTTTTTAAAGAGGTAAATTAGTGTTCTGTGATTGATGGATTTAACAGGTGAAGTACTTATTTTGATGGGTCAAATTAAAATGTCTTGTAAATCATATAAATGTATTCAGATTTTCCCTAAGGGCTAAATGTACTACTTTAGCCCCACTTGACAAGTCTAATACGACACACTTTTCGAACATGAGAATTGAAAAATTACATATATACTCGTAAAAAAAATTATATATAAAAAGTAACGTCTTGAAATGAATCGCCAAAACGTACTTAACTATTTTTAATATATATTTTGTTCTTTTGTAAAGCCTTCTACATTGGTGCGGTCTGGATAAAAGGGTTAACACGTTCTCACTGTATGCATCCAAACTTTTTGAAACTTTTGTGGTCCAACTGTAATGCTTGTATTTGTATCAAGCTTGCTAGTTTGTTCTAATATCAATGCGCTTCGCTAACTGGGACAATATCCTGGGTGTCAAGTGGCAGCTGTTGACCGCTGGACCGGTGCCTAAAACATACAAACAAACTTAGTCCACTGATCTATGTAAAATAGATTAGCCCTAGCAATGTTTTATGTCACTTTATTTGTTTGTAGGTATTAATGTAATGTGGCGAATGGACAATAACTAGAGACAGTATCTTCTATGTAAATCAAACCATCATCCTCGTGGCATTATCTCAGGAAGGATGACCGGGGTCCGCTACCAAATCCAAAGATTGTCGTAGGCACTAGTTTTTACGAAAGTGACTCCCATCTTACTTATATGTAAATATGTAGTCCCCTTGTTTCTCCGTATATAACCAGATTACATTACCACCACTGGTAGGGGACAAAATATTCCCGGTACCAAGGACCATATACAATTAATTGTATATGGTCCTTGCCGGTACGCAACTAGTAGGTACCTACTGTGATGAATGTCAGTTCTTACAAGACCAATAAGACCGAACAGTTATGTACAGGGACAAAAAATGCTACATAACCCGATTTTGTACGAGTACTTAATGTAAAGTAATTATATATTCATAATGTTCGGTTCTGGTTTGGCTGTAGGTTCACAGTTCTGCCAGGTAACACTCCTAGTTTCCCTCATCGTCGTAGGTACCTAACTACCGTTGACGGAACTATTGGGAAAAAAAATCTCATTAAAACCAAAAACTGGGTATAGGAGAAGAATCAAACTACATGTTGATGAAAAATGCGTCTAAATCAATTAAGTCGTTTTCGAGTTATGTATGTTCGAGTTATTTTTATGTTTATCTCACGAGCGCGGGTTAGCCTATAGTTGTGACACATACGAACACAGACAATGTAAACTCATAGCTCCTACGCTGACGCACACATAGAAAATGTGCATGTATAGCTCAACATACAACCAGGGACCGCCTGCCTTTGTGATATAAATTAATTTATTTAGGTATTTATATGGAGAACCAACAGCTTTTATGACACGATCACATTTTAACATATAAGCAGGTAGCCAATTATAGGATCACACAGGTAGACACAGTATATATGAAATATAAACCAACTTATACTAATGTCACGCACATACGCAACTATCCAATAAGGGTGGGTTACACCAAACCGTCTGTAATCGTAAACGGTGTTCGTTAAAATCTGATTGTATGGAAAGTTTGTCAAATTTCTGCCGGCGCCATATTTGACGATGACCGGCCTGTGATCGTATGTTGGTGCAACCGACCCTAAATGTACAGGAATCACTAACAAGGTCATTTGAGTTATTTACTACGAGGAGCCCTATACGTATACCCAGTTATTAAAACATAACAAACTGATCCTAAGATAACAAAGGTATGCATCTACTCTAAATATTGTTGTTTCGATGTGCGGAGATAAAAACAAATAGGTACCTTAATACTTCATCTTTGTCTGGATCAATCATTATTAATATCTCGTCCCCTTAGACATGCCTAATAAGAAACAATTTGTTTAAGGTAAGATACCTACCTAGAACGACACAAATAAGTAGCTGTACCTCCTTAAACTTAGTGGAAAAAAGTCAACATATTATTCAGTCAAGTTTTGTTTTAAAGTTGTTTCTAATTGATTAAGCTCTTGGACGTAATTAGCTGCATTTCTTGCACTCACACAACGGCTGAACGGGCTACCTAGTTTGTTTTATAACTTGCTAATATGACTGAAGCCCGGACTGGAAGTTTGAATGGAACATTATTTAAGAGATACGTCTTTGGTACCTACAGTTGATGTCGATTAAGTATGTATATAGTCTTCGTCTTATTCAAATGAAATAAGCAACTAACACACCTGACATGGTTTTGTTCCAAAAGTACTAAAAGTCCTACAGCGAACATCTGCCGTGTTTGACTACAAGAGTTTGAAACAATGTCACACCAAAGAAAATGTGACGTCGAACAAAGATCGTCAGAATAACAAAAGCTTTGATTCTTTATTTTTAAGTCAAAACGTGCATTGTTGTCAGAATATAGGTACCTACGTTCACTGGTTGGGGACTTATGCGTGGCTAATTAGATTTGGTTTCTAGAACGTTCTCTTGTCAAAACATGAGTGGTGCGACAGAAAAAAGCTTCGGCTTGGAAGTGTTCTCTATTATTCAAGTACAAATTGTCTGCTCGTGGCGTTGTGGAGTACCTACATATTTAATGGTCTCCCTCTAAAACCGGAACCGCTGAGTGATAGTTCTTAAAATGGACATTCACAGATATACACTATATTACACCTATTTAAGTATTTAAATGTGGACATTTAAACAATATAATTGGTACAAATCGACGAATCAATATAGATGCTTTACTAAACTGTTAAAGAGACATATATACAAACATTTAAAAAATTTTTAGACATAAGCCCAGAAATCGCAACCATCAAGCAATCGTAAAAATAGCGCAACCTGTTAATAATAGCTTAATTAAACGCCTGTTATTCTGACTAATGAAAGAACTAGAAAGAGGTAAATTAAAAAAAAAATGATTGGTAACAACATAAAATTTTTGTACTACTTAATCCAATTCATTATCTCGGACCAAGTTCTATTTCATAGCATTACCAAAAACAAGATTCATGATAGGTATTTAAACATTCCAAGTCTGAATATCGAACTTTATTAATAGCAATTTAAGAGCAAGATTTGTAGGCGACACGACAATTAAGTGACGTTTGACACATTTGACATAGATAGGTATTATTAATAGTTGCCATTTCAAAATTGTTCCTCAGTCTCAACTTTCGTTGGCCAAGCTTCATAAAAACTCCATGTTAAATCATTTCTTACTAGGAAACAACCATCTTAGTTGAAACAGAGATCTTCAGTATGTACCTAGAGAAAAATATACAATACAAATGAAAATCCTCAGCGCGCAATTTTCTATCCTTTATGAAAATTTGCGTTCAGGGTGGTTCGGGTTACAAATAAAATTATAACGTTCGCGGGAAACGCAACCGCAATGTTTATTGTCCCGTTTTAGACTGTGAACTCAATATGTCCATAGTTTATTAAAAAAACCCTTTTAAGACATTATTTATATCGCAAGAGACGGCAAACAGAACCGTAAACTGCGCGAGGTCCGACACGCACTTGGCCGGTTTTTTACTTTTATTTGCACCATGCTTCCTTCAAGTAAGTTTCATACCTGAGAGACCGCGCAAACAAATAATTCACGTAACTCATAGCAAAACTTCCTAGCATTTAGTATTCTGAAGAATACTTCCAAGTGTAGCGCCTTCGTAAATTGAATTCGGTATTTCGTAGTGGAAGGTGGAAGCAAAGAGCGCGCCTGCAACTACACCCAACCATAGATCAACACACCTGTCTTACTTTGTGACTGCATATCTCGAGCGACTAACAATACATAGTTCACTAAACTAAACACATTTAACAGGCTTTGATGTTAGGTGGGAACTTGTTGGGCTACTATTGTCTTATCACTATAGTCCCGGCGTTCAACAGGTCAGATATTATTGAAATATAATAAACGAGTCACTCACGTCTTTAAGGTCGACATGTTTCATGTTTCCGTTTCTTGAATTTCAATATGTCTGAAACTGACGGGAGTTCTACAGGTCAGATATTCTATATAGATTTTAGGTAAGTATACATTCAGCATTCATCATCATCAGTAATGGTTACAGGTTAGTGTATTTTGTTATCGAGACATGACCAACTTATAGATCAGCCTAATTACTATTTATAAAATCATTACCACTTATTACTATTGAAATTGTGCGTTATACAATATGTATATATGTAATGTATAAATAGAAAGACGAAGAAAAAGAAAGAAAGCGCTCTATTAGTATTTATTAGGTAGGGGAATTGCAACAAACGTCATGACTTTTCTATGGCAAAACGGCGTTCTCTGATCTTTAAGCATTTAAAATCTTAAATATATTAAAAATTATTAAATGAAGTTGACGCGTATTTTCGTTGGTTTGATTTATTATTGGACATGTAACAATTATTTATTTTTACTGACCGTACCTGTCTCTCATTGATTACTGTAAGTTATAATCTATAGGCATCATAGACAGAGTCAGAGTTTAAGTAAGAGACAGATATATTTTTGATTACGTAAGTGTATTTTGGAGCAGACTGTACCAACTGTTCTATGATATACATACCTACCGAAAATGTAACTACACGGGAGAAAAGAGAAGACCAAATGTCGTAATCTTGAATGCGGAATCTGAACTGCCTACATGTGGCATCGCTATGATTCTAGTTATGTATGACTATAAGTATAACAGAACGGTTTATTAATTAAACCTTTATACATATTTGACCTACAAAACACTCGTCTCGTATTTAGTTTGAGTGATTTTCTGCCTTAATTGGGTTAAGCATTTACAGTGTAAGAGTTGTTCATTAACTGCGTGGCTATAATACAGAATTATAATAAATACGCAGATTTAATTATTTTTTTATTACTTAACACCGAATTCACAATTCAATGTCTTTGGTGCGTTTGCGACACGAGAGTACATTGCGTGTTGGCTTCCACACGCACCGTGCTTGTGGAAGAGAGCACGCAATACTCGTACGTATTGGAATGTGAATAAGATACAAAAGTGACGAGCAAACCTTCACTTACTTGTTGGAAGCATTCGTGCCAAGTTACTACATAGCTTATGAGATATATATCAACATTAATTCCTGCGAAGAAAAGCAGAGAGGTCAAATAAATATGATAAATGGGGATTTCGGGGGTCAGTTTGACACTATGATTTCGCATTCTAATTAGATATCGACGTATTTCGTGACTCGTTTATCTTAGATTAACCCCATATTTAGATTTACCTAAGGTACATAGGCAGGTACTAATAATTATTCAGTGCCTATGGACATACATGATGTATTTATAAATGGCACATGCATAACATGTGATTTTCGCCTTACATGTATACGGAGAAAATCACGGCACGTTATGATGCAAGTCACACTTAACCTAATTAAAAACTTTTTTTAACCTGTTTTGCGATGACAAATGTTTCTGCCACACGGCAAAATCATGAGAATATTCTATTCTAATTAAAACAGCTGTGTTGTTTAATGATATTCAAGGCGAAAACTTTCAAAAATAAGGGTCTCTGAACTTTAAAGTAACAAACTTTCCTCCTTAATATCAAGCTGCAAACAAGCAAGTTTGATAACTAGCACTTGTGTTAAGTAAGTTTAATCTTATGTATGATAGTGGTACTAATGTACCAAGTAGGACGGCGACATTTTCAGGAGCGCGTACCCTCGGGTGCGATAGAGTACTAAATAATAGTCGCAGCCCCTCGCATAAAGATTATCTCCAGTTTCAGTTTACGTGTTGGTTTTATAAAATCTAGCGGTGGTCGTGACTTGCCCGTAATGTGGATGACATATAGTGGCAACACAAAGAGATAAATTTTATTAATTTGAATAATTATGTTTCGGGTCCCTGTAGTTCAAGCAACAGTTTTTCAACCGAGTCTAAACCAAACTGAGACTCCTATTTAACTTTTCCGAAAAAAAATCTCCATACGCGGACTTTCCTACAGGACAATAGCCAGGTCCTGGATTATTGTTTCCATACACGCCGAGCAAACGTATCAGATTAAATGTGCTATATACTTTATAATATACAATGCTGAGGTGATGGACCAAATCATTCTTACGGGACATTTCACAACTACAAATCCGATTTCTATTTGATACCAATAAGTATAATTCCAATATCTATTGGGTAGCGGTAGTAGAAATATTAGTAGAAACGCGTCTTTTTTGACCGAAGAGAAGGAAATAAATCCTGTCTGTGGGTGTTATATTATCCATGCTAATATGGGTCGCAATCCCAACGAACGAGAAGCACATATAAGTTGATTTCTGTAAAGGTTTTTATTATGTGAATGTATTTTCGAAAGTATTAAGTAAGGTTTCTTACCAAAACTTCAAAATACTGTGGGTTTGGAATTAGAGGTGCCTTTTCGTTCATCTTAGAATTATTTATTTTGTGATTAAGAAAGGCTGCGCGTCGTAGGGAGCGAGTATGCACTATAAGTATGATTCGAAATGAATAGTAGTCGATTTAACGAATCGAGTCCTGGATTACTGTGGAATGAATGTGCAATATGTGCATTTTATTGGTTTTAAAAAGCCAAGTTAATAGAGGTGGTGGTTGGATTTGCTTTTGGTAGGTAAGTATGTATAATCTGTATTCGATGACAATATGCGTGTAAAGTACCATTACAAACCACAATGTGTTTTTTATAGGACTAACTAAATATATCAGTTGAATTCACACACGACATTCGAATCCCAGCACCGACTGGTACGGGTCTATTTAAATACCACTCCAGCTTAATTAAAATTTAATCCTATTACGATGCACTGATCCGTTGAGTTATATTATAAATAATAGGCATTCAAATCGACGTTAATATTGGCATTACAATGCTAATTCCCTGTATTAAACGACAATATAGAGCATTTACTACATAGTTACTTGCAAAATTATTTTGATAAGAGTGTTGGATGATTAATTGTTACTATAGGCATCGAATTACAATTAATTTCATGTTCCTGAGTAGAGCCCCGCATTTGAGAACATATAGAACCTCCAACTTCAGCATGTACATCGGCTTTGTTGCAAATTATTCTAAATGTCCCATACACAAACACGTCAATGTCAATAAGTAAGTAATTTTTTACCTCACTAGCTCGGAAAGCCCTTTTTTATTCTTTAAAAATAGATAGCAAAACTACATTTTATCCACAAGAGTGTAAAGAATATTAGAAATCCGAACGTGCTATTTGTAACTTTTTGAAACATAATAACATGTAAAGGCCAGTCCAGACAGTCCAGCAACAGTAATTTTATATAGTGCTGTTGTGTAAAAAAAAACTAGTACCTACGTCAAATCTCGGAATTAGGTAGTGGACCCCGGGCATTCAACTAGGATGTAGCTGTACTGGAATAACGCTAGGACGAGGAGGAGCAAAAAATAAAATAAAAAATACTCGTTCTAGTGAGGTGAAAAGATTTGTGTTATACACGCCTGCAAAGTTATTTTACGTTTCGTGTGAACACTGGGTACGTCAGGATTCTATTTTTGAATCACTCTCTTCGAACTGTAAGTATGGGCGCTCTAACTTTGTTTGAGGAGCAAAACACCTCGTGTGAAATGGTTGCCATCCGTTACCCGGTTTCAAATGGGCTATTACGTTAAAAGCCTTTAAATTCAATTATTTATATGGTCTTAACTGTGGTATTTATAAATTTAAAAGCTGCTTATACATCTACAAATACTACAACTAAGGCCATATATATGATAGGTCGACTGACAAATTATAAATAATTAGAAAAAAAACATTTCTGTTTAACTCCCTCTGCTATACTCAGTTCACTGTACCATACTAGTACAACGTCTGTATACAAATCACATTTCAGTACAATAAAAGGACAACTTTAAATTAATAATAGAACGAAATACAATTGTCCTATTGAGTGCTCGTGGCCCAGCGGCGCCAGCGCACCACGTGCGGTATGCGAGGTTAAGCAACGTCGGCCCAGGTTAGGTCTTTGGTGGGTGACCGCTTTGAGTGGTTATTGACTGAGCGTTCCCCTGCTTTGGAAGGCACGGTAAGTCGTTGATGCTGTCTAGGGTAGCAATCATTAATCCAAGTCAGAGGCCTTCGGGCGACTTGAGAACTTCCAACAGTCAAGTTGCCCACTCACTTTACAAGGGGGGTGGAAGTTGCACCACGTCCGAAGGGAATACTCACCGCAACCCTACACGTGACAGCTAGGTGGGACTAAAAGTGCAACAACAACTGGCACCCGTACTCTATTCTCGAAGATCTCAGGGTTCGAAATAATTGCCATACGAATAAAGAATGGTATTTATTATCTTGCTTCTCGAGGCCATAATATTTATTAATAATGAAAAATTTATACTCGGCTACCAATTGGTACCATCCCACACCAACATCCGTCCCAAACTCCAAGGAATTAAAGACAGCCCATCAGGTTTCTTACCATCGTTCCTGACCATGCCAGTAGGCTCAAGAAGAGCAGGCACATTGACGGTGGCAAGAGACCTGCAGATTAAGATAGTTGGAAAGTTCTGGAATTTTGTCTTTTACTTCCATTAGCAAAGTGTCCCTATTTACTGAATTGAAAGCATTTTTCATATCAATTTTGACTACAATTTCACAATCATCGCATGTAAGGTAGGTCCTTAAAGCATGGGCGATTGCCTCCTATCCGGTGCACGCGACACTAAACTCAAAAGACACCAATTCTCAATTGATACCAATATTTAAAAAAACTAATCTCGTAACGAACGAAACCCAAATGAACTTATTACCAATATGAACCGTTCTTTATTTGCACTTTTCTCAATATGGCCTAATCACAAATGGGTTGATGCTCATAAAAGCCGATACACAGAAGGCTCTTTTCCCAAAATACCCTAAATTTTAATTCCCTTAATGATTGATTCACAAAACGGCATCTTCCCAAAATACCCTAAATTCTCGATTATCATACGCTGTACTATGGTACGAGTAGTCCATCTTAAACAAAAATAGTATCTCCCCTGCATCGAAAATACTGTTTTTTTAGGATTCCGTAATAAAATAAAAACCCTTATAGTTTCGCCATTGTCGCCCGTCCGTCCGTTCATCCGTCCGTTTGTCCGTCTGTCCGCAGCTTAGCTCAGTGACATTAAGTACTAGAAATTTGCAATTTGGTAGGTACAGGTATACTTATTAGTCACGCCGACAAAGCGGTATTAATAAAATATAGAAAGCAATTTCCTATACAGTGTGTTACCACCATCGGGGCTTTTATAACGCGTATTTGTAACGTAACCATGATATTCATCTAAATAAAAAAGGAAAAAAAAACGAAAGTTTTTCTTTACCATTCCTGAGTATGTGCGGAATGAAAAGTGTCGTAGAATGTACGGGCTCTCATACAAACCATGACACTTCTCACTTCAATTAGTAGTGATGTGATGAGATACATATCCGCAATTGCTCGATGTTCGCGGTGTCAAGTCAGGGCTTCCAAAGGACAGTTAAAGGTGCACAAGGGTACACACTGTTAAAGGTGGTTAAAATAACAAATATATGTAACCTAACCACTATATTCATTTTCTTCAATAACTAAAATTTAGTCAGAAATTTGAAAATGAAAATTGAAGTGAGAAGTGTCATGGTTTGTATGAGAGCCCGTACATTCTACGACACTTTTCATTCCGCACATACTCAGGAATGGTAAAGAAAAACTTTCGTTTTTTTTCCTTTTTTATTTAGATGAATATCATGGTTACGTTACAAATACGCGTTATAAAAGCCCCGATGGTGGTAACACACTGTATAGGAAATTGCTTTCTATATTTTATTAATACCGCTTTGTCGGCGTGACTAATAAGTATACCTGTACCTACCAAATTGCAAATTTCTAGTACTTAATGTCACTGAGCTAAGCTGCGGACAGACGGACAAACGGACGGATGAACGGACGGACGGGCGACAATGGCGAAACTATAAGGGTTTTTATTTTATTACGGAATCCTAAAAAAACAGTATTTTCGATGCAGGGGAGATACTATTTTTGTTTAAGATGGACTACTCGTACCATAGTACAGCGTATGATAATCGAGAATTTAGGGTATTTTGGGAAGATGCCGTTTTGTGAATCAATCATTAAGGGAATTAAAATTTAGGGTATTTTGGGAAAAGAGCCTTCTGTGTATCGGCTTTTATGAGCATCAACCCATTTGTGATTAGGCCATATTGAGAAAAGTGCAAATAAAGAACGGTTCATATTGGTAATAAGTTCATTTGGGTTTCGTTCGTTACGAGATTAGTTTTTTTAAATATTGGTATCAATTGAGAATTGGTGTCTTTTGAGTTTAGTGTCGCGTGCACCGGATAGATTGCCTCGCACCCACCTTTTGTGTCAAAATTTAACTGCACTGGTTGGAAAAGAAACTGTATTTTTTTTATTTGATATATCGAACCGCAATTTTGGAAGAACTTTTTATTGTTTTGACAGCATTTTATTCCAAGTTTTTTTCAAAACTAATATTTTTCAAAATATAATTGTTTTGGCATCTATTTGTAATATTTAGAATAGAATATTATATGATCAACTGATCATTATGTAAATATATAATAATGATTTTTCGTTCTAGGAAAACAGATCTTGTTGACTATTATCAACAACAAATCGTTTCTACGGCCATTAAACTGGTAGCTCCAACCATCTTGAAATTTTTCCAAAAACTGACTCGACATCCATATAATTATCGAACCTGCTCACACAATTTTACGAGAATCGGTTAAGAAATGCGACTTGTAGAAGAGAACAGCTGATCGCTCGGCTCACTCGGTCGAATATTGAATAAATATGGTCAACGACCTGTTTTTTCTTTAAATTAATTAATAATTTATTAAATGGTTTGTAAACAGCCAAGTGCAAAAATATGTCCTATTCCTCTATGTTAGCGAATTAGGGTTTCGGTACATATAATAATTATGAGAGGATTGATTCGATACATACTTTTTCACTTGACTGTAAATGTACTGTGTGTTCTGACGATCTCCCTAGGTATTTGTAAAAAAATAGATGCATAAAGTGGTTACCAATAATTAAATATCATTAAGATTCATTTAATTAAGCCGTTGTCTAATGGTTATATACCTATGCCGGGGATCTCCGGGCACATAACAAAAGAATGCTATTGTTTTTTCTTCGCCGGTTGAGGACGGGGCGAGCCCAAAGCTTTGAATCACAGATAAAAGGTTGAAATCTCAATCACGGCAAAAATGTAATATTTTCAGTATCGCTAATGAGAGTTCCTGGAATCGCTCCCCCGAACGGTGACCTGCAAAAGTCCACCGGCACACGCAATGGCCGCACGAACTCGTTCTCACCTCTTTTCAGCTAGGTTCATGTCAGTAATGGTTATAGACATAATAACAAAAATTATTTCTTTATAATCACTGCCGCCAATTATAACACTCGACTTCGGTTTTTATTAGTAATAAAATGCAAACCTACCGCGTTTTATAACGCATTTAGTACTGCTGAAAACTAAGATAATTTGAATAAATTTAATTAGTAAAACATAATTAGAGCATGGTTTTATCAGTAATAATAGAATAATAGATTTCCCAATGGGCCCAAATTCGATGAGCTTATCTTATCTCTCCGTGTTTGAAGTATTTTATTAGTATAGAAATTGATACCAGTTTCTGCCTGCCTTCTCAATTATTCGGTCTGTATGATGTCATGAGTCTCAAACGTATATATTTTTATTGATTGTTAAAGAAAAAATAACAACTAGGCCCATTGTCTAATACAGGCTCACCACACACATTCTGAAACGGTGTTCGTATGCAGAAAGCGCATTCAGTTTTGGGAGTGGAATGCCCCATGGACCAATTAGCGCCAGTTGTCGCCCTATTCCCCAATTTTTAGGGCGCCCTATTCCCCAACTCCAAGCGATAAATGCACGGTGCAGCGTCAGTGATTATGTCCATATCCAGGGAATACTCACGTTTTGTACTAGACTAACTGAGTACTTGTCTTAGAATGTAGTCCACAAGGGAACCCTTTTGCGGAGGGTGTTGTCTCATTTGTCTAATATTCGTGTGAAACTGTATCCAGATCGATAAAATACTGATATTCTGAAATGAAACCGCTTATGTTGAGTGTTTCGAATATTTTATGTTGTTTTAGTGGTTTTAGTAAACGGGAGTTTATTCTACCACATTGTATTCAAAAGGTCAATGCAGTTTGGCTATTTTAAAACGTGGCATTTTTATTCATAAAGTAATCCTTCTAGAATTTTCCCAGTTCTATCCTAGAGAAGTCCGGGATCTGGTTTGGCACCTGATCCTAAGCGGTAGCGTAGGCACTGGTTTTATGAAAGTGACTGCCACTTGAACATAATATGCGGCTTCTTAATTAATACATGTCTGTGATGATGTACATGAATTTACATGGTGCAGTAAATAGTTCACATGCCTACCTAACCGCACTAACTGTATAAATATTAACCTTTTCGCCGCCACGTAAAACACAAAGCTATAACTCACGCGCCATGACAAACGAACCCTATAGAAATGCATTTAGGTTGATATCGCACTGTAAGCCGTGACGGATATATCCGTCGTTGGCGTTGAACCTACGGTGCTGGTATATACGTTGTTGGCGTCGAAAAGTTTAACTCTGGACTCCATGAACAGAGTATAAGTAGCTGGTCGTTCACCTCGCCGTCGTCTAGACCATGATTACTCGGTAACCTAATTGTTAGCAACATGACCGCGATTACGGCCCTCATGCACGTCAAACGCCGGTTTCATGCAAATCCGCTGCCAACCTCGCATATATACCACGTTATTAACACTTTCAAACAGTGAATACGATGTTACAGTCCATCAGAGATGCGATTTATTTGAAATACTTCTATTTAAAGTGCAAATACAAAATGCAAAATACCTATTTTGTATTTTGCATTTAAATACCTTTTAGTAAAAATCATTTTGTATTTTATTTGAAATACCTTTCGAGATGTATTTTGCATTTTTAATATTCATTTCAAAATGCAAAATACTTTGTGATTAAGTTTAGCCAACATTACCAGTCAAACAAAATGAAATGAACGAATGACGCTTGTATTGCCGAATTTGACCGATAGAGGCGCCTGCTAGCCATGCGTGCCCTTTTTTTCTTCTTTGGTCAGAGTGCGCGCCTTATGTCTGACGAAAACGACGAACATTATCGACGAACGACGATAATTATATGACCAAAATGTCATGGATAAGGTGCTATTCGGCTCGGCATTATATCTCTATTCTATTTCTCATAATAAATACCTAAAATAAATAAAAATATCATTCGATTTGGTCAAAAGGCATTTTATTTTAAAAAGTATTTTGAAAATACCTATTTTGCATTTAGCATTTGAAATACAAAACGCAAAATTATTTGGTATTTTGCATTTGAAATAGTGAATCTGAAAAGTATTTTGCATTTTGTATTTAAATTCTTTTTTAAAACCATTTTGTACATCTCTGCAGTCCATGCGATTTATGGAAACTTATATTCTTTACGTATAATAGGAATATGCCTTTTTTTTCATGGTGCCATTCGAACTCGTTTTTAGAAAGGTTCAAATATTTGTATGGAGCAACTACAATTAGACCAACTCAAAAAACAAAAATGGGTGTCAAAGTACGGCATAATTGCCGAGACCTAATTGAGCGTGTTATGTGACGTCACATACTACGTGCCCCGTACAAGTACTACCATTGTAAAGGGAAAACGAGCAATTTGCTGTTTTTGTCGTGATTAATTGCGTGAAAAATGTAGGAAAACCATGTATAATTTTTTGTTTATTCAAACATAAGAATCGTGATCGTAGTTACGGTTCCATACCAAAATGGTAAAAAAGGAACCCTTATGTCTGTCTGTCAGTCTGTCACATCGCTAAATATCTCAAGAAATACTTATGCTATCAATTTGAAATTTGGAATAGTTATACAGAAGGCTAACGTAGATACATGGAACATGAGTTTTTTTAATATTTTGTTTATTATCCGTGAAAAATGACAGATAATAGGTAAGTCGAGTGGGATGTCATACGAACAGGCTTGGGTTGCACATTCTGAGACATTTTTTTTTACGTTGAGTCATTTTTGTCTTATAAGGGAATATGTTGCTGGAGGAATTGTTTGCCCTTATCTCCGAAGTTAACCAACGAAAACAATACAACATTATTACATAACATTGTTAACAATAGCTCTATCTAGTATTTCTTTTTTTATCGTCATAAACATTTCTATACTAAGTTTGTAATTTAATCACCCTTGCTTGTATTTTTGTTTTATAAACTCCTACGGGATTATGCAGAAAGTACCTTTTTTCAAATAAAGAAAAAAAAATTAAATCGGTCCACGTGATAAAGAATTATCCTTGAAAAACCACCATACATACTAAGTTATTCAGTCGCTCAAATTTGTAACAAAAGTCGCAGATAGATGGTGCTGTACTCATGGCGTTCAATTTCTATACCATGTTGTTGAGATTTTCCTGATTTAATAGCGTTAGAACCGGTACACATCTATATATGGAACCCTCGGTGCGCGAGTCCGACTCGCACTTGACCGGTTTATTTTTTATTTGCTTTTAGTCAATAAAAAAAATACATAATTTTTCGATTTTTTCAAGTTATCTTTGAATTTGATCATATTTATTAATTTATTTGTTTGTGATAATTTAGTGGTTTACTATCTAATAGTGACATCTTATTACTATTAATTCAGCATGCATATTCCTTATTATAGAATTTAGCGAGCCTGTACTAACACTTTCGCTGGCAAACTTTTCGTAGCGCTACGGAATTTTCTCTACATACGGGGATTATGTGGAAACGCATGTTATCGGCTTCGCGTCTACGAGCAAAGAACTCGCTGGGGGAGTTCTTCACGTCCCGTTCTTAAAAATCGACTCGTGTCGTCCTTTTATAGGTTCAGAGCGCGCGAAATCCATTCACGGGAAATGACGAACTAAATTCCTTTTCATGTGACGCGTATGATTGCTAGAATCTAGTTAGATATTACTTTAAAGATAGTGAAATGCTGGATTATTAAGTGCAATCTATAATAAATGTCTTGCAGTATTGTTATAGATTTCCGTCATTGTTACTCATATAACCTTAATCTAATAAAGGAAATAAAGAAACAAACAAGGCACAAGTTCGCAAAGCCAGTGTTTTTTACATTGTATAGAAAACTTAACATACTTAGGGCCGATTTCTCAATCCCCAGATACTCGTAAAAGTATATGTCAGATAAATGTTAGCTCTGTCCTTTTCGCTCATACGACATTAAAAAGTGACAGCGATAATTATGACTGACGGATAATTTTATTTGTCGATTGAAAACTCGACCCTTTAGTTTTAATTATTTGGTAATTATATTTTAATTAATCACATTATAATTTGGTAGCATTCATAAATTATTTTGTAAACACTTAGTAGAATGAAATATAACTTGCCTTGAACCTATCTGGCACGTGCAACCATTATTAGTTTGTCTTTAGAACATTTTGAAATGGAAGTGGACAGGACATGTCGCGCGGCGGCTAACAGGTCATAGATGGACCAAAAAAGTAAAATTCTGGAACGGCCCACTAGGCGAAAGAACAAGAAGTCGACCTATTACAAGATGGGAAAATAATATTAAAGTAATAACTGCCTAACTGGAGACAAGTAGCTGAAGACAGAGTCAAATGGGCATCACTGGAGGAAGCTTTCACCCATTCTGCGGTTCCTGTAGATTAAATAATTTTTTTAATGAACTATAAATACTATGATAATGCATAAGGATACTCATAAAATTATATTAAGTAAGAAACAAATAAATAATATAGAATAAACTAAATGAAACTAGCACATACATAGACTTTAAGGCTCGGTTTTATAAAAATCCGTTAGACCTTATGTCGGTTTGTTATGTCAAAAAATGTACTGAGTTACTGAAATTTGATCTGATATTTGGTCTAACGTATCTTTATAAAACCCGGCCTAAGAAATTTAATTTTACTGGAAATAAAAGGCTTTTTTGTTTTATTTTATTAAGAACATTTTATATTTGCACAATGTAATTTCACAGAGGAAATTTATATTACTCAAATCTTTAAAGCGCAGAAAAGATGTATTAGGGCAATGTGTGGCCTGAAGCAAACTGACAGCTGCGTTCCGTACTTTAGAAAACTGAATTTGTTAACGTTGCCTTGCCTATACATCCTCGAAGTGGCCATTTTTGTAAAAACAAATCCAACATTATTTAAAAAAGTGTCTGAAGTGTTCAATAAAGAAACCTACCGGTCTCAGAATCTTTGCTCAGTATTTTCTCGCACTGCCCTTATGCGGAAAAGCCTGTTCTGTTCTGCCAGCAAAATTTACAACAAATTACCACCTACATTAAGAAGGACGCCAGTACATTTGTTTAAAATGAACCTCACCAAACTATTGACTTACAAATGTTATTATTCTTTAGCGGATTATTTTTTGGACAAGCTATATTAATTTAATTTTTTATTTAATCATTTATTGTAGCGTTGACTATTTTTATTGTATTAATTATAAGTAATTTGATTTTATTTTTGTTTTTGATGTTATCTAATACTAATTTAATAATTGACATGTTTATCTTTAATATAATGTAATTTAAAAATGAATTTGTATGCCTAAAGGCGAAACATAGAGCACATATTTTGTACCTACCGCCATATATTGTATTACCTATGTTTACAAATAAATCACTTTGACTTTGACTTTGACTTCAATCTGTACCTTGTTTATTTAAGATTAGAAATTAGGTGAACAGAGAAGCAGTGGTCGTAAACACACACATATTGATTTGCATTATTTGCGCGACAGATCGGAATAAGTGACAGTTAGTGACTTTTTAAAACCCGTACCGACTTCTTACAATCTCTGCCTCTTTGAGTTTTTTATCGTACAAGTTTTAGATGAATGAACCGAAACTTCTAAAAATAATTTGATGCCTTATCATTTAAAAATCAATAGATTAGTAAATAAAGTCTTACTTCATAATAACAATATGTAATGTAAGTATGAAATACCGGTTTTAATATTCATTGAGATTATTTGACACTTTCACTGCAGAACATACCTCATAAAAAACCTCGTAGTGTGTCTTATTCTTTTTAATGCTAAAAAAACAAGGTGCACCTTGATCATGCAAAGGGTATGAAATGAGGGGATGAAGTTGGTTAAGTAACCAGTATACATGATTAAAACGGGTAAAATCGTTTATTTTACCCAAAATTAAGTCAAATACAAAACCGAATATTAAAAAGACTTATGCGATTATTTCCTCTTAAACCCCGCACATTTATAGAAATTCTTAACTGATTATTTTCTTCTCCGATTGCCCGGTGCAAGCTTATGAAACGCTTTTTATATTAATAACGAATACCTTTAACAAAAACTACCTGCCAGGGAATATTCAGACATCCCTGATATATTCGACTTTTAGCTAAATTATCTACGTGTCAATCTTGTAAATATTACGTTCAGTCTATGTACCGAGACTAGTAAACATGAGTAAGGCCTGGTTTTATAAAAATCCGTAAGACCAAATGTCAGATTAAATTTCTGTAACTCAGTACATTTTTTGACATAACAAACCGACATAAAGTCAAACGGATCTTTATAAAACCGAGCCTAAGTGAATCTAAACGAATATTTCAATTAAATCCCAATAGCGGCACGACCTTCATTACGACTCAAAGAAAAAAGTGCTCAAAAAGCCTACTAATGGTCGACCGTAGCTTATTCAGTCCGTCGCGGTCGCTACGAGCGCGTAGACGTCTACGCCCGTAGCCGTGCTACAGCGCTACAGACGAGCGGAACTTTGTGCGACTCGACTATTTAAAACAAAAAACTATTATTCTGTACTTAGTTAAAGAACGATGTCTTAAATATCTAGTAATAGTTATTAGTATGTGGTTAAATATAAGTAGTATCACAATGTTCAGTGACATTGGGGGAAGGCAGTGACTGAATAGTGCATAACGGTAACCTACTTTATATGCTTCGGTATAACACGGCGGTAAGTAATGAAATGAATAACGACTATATTTAAAATAATTTTGAACTTAAAGAGGATGTAAAAAAAATTGTGTATATAACGAATAACTCGAAATCTCTTTACCGTCTATTGTAATACTTCTTAGGAAATTCCTCGTTCAATCTTTGAATACCAATTGCGGTATTGTTTTAGTATTTCTTTGCGGGCAAAATGCAATTTGGTCCGTGCTACCAATTACTATGCAAAACGAGAAAGTGCGGTGTTGCTAGCAGTGTGGACTCCGTAAACATTTGTAGGTTTTTCCTCCTTGTATATACATTATACATTTATTTCTAGTTTTTAGTTATGATATGTACACCATAATTAAACCTATTCAGCGCCAATCACGACAAATGTCACAGCGCTACGGGTATTTTTTGCTTCATATGGTGATTAAACAGCTACGTGGTACGGCGTAACGCTACCAGCATAGCTTCATTATGAAAGTAAAAAAGGTCGTTCGTCGACTTTTCTGTGGTGCGAGTATTTTAACTAAACACATTAATCGGTTTTGTCGGTCGCGTTGATTGCCCTGTCAGAAAAAGCACGCGCCACAAATATAAAATATTTCCTATTAGATTTTTATTCCAAGTCGATGAATAAATCCTCTGGTTTGGAACTATTTTGAATAGGCGCCAGTTTATTTTTTAGTCATTGAAATATTAACATTAAAAAGTGCTAGTGGCTGTGAGCTGCAGACCTCACGAGTGATATTTTTAGGGTTCCGTACCCGAAAGTTCCATACGGAACCCTAATGCTGTCACTCACGCGTCCGTCCATCGTTTGTTACAAAATTTGTTCTGAAGATTTTTTTTAACTTCTTTTTGACCTATGAACTTCAAATTTTTTTTTATTTGAAATATTCCTGTATTTTCCTATTAAAACCAACTTAATTTTGCGGTTGACTCGGAACCCTAAATTTGCGAAAACCGACACGCACTTGGCCGGTTTTTTAAGTTTTCAATCCCCATGGCTCCCCCTTGTGAGAAATATCCAAAACGTGAATCGCAAAAAAAACCCACATAATTCTTTAAAACTGCTCTCAAAAATTCACGAGAATCCTTGGAGGAGAAAAGCCGGACATCCGGACATACGAAAGCATTTTTGCCCAAGCTGAAACGGAAACGCTTTGCTCGTTCGGTCAATAAAAGGGTAACGTCGCACAAAATTGACGTAGACATTCGACCCGTTTTAGGTAACGTAGGCGTTACTGAATATAAAATGCCCTGTTTCGTTAACCAATTCATAAACACACCCAATTAGTAGGCTTTATTCCCAAGCTTTATAACATCAATTTACAAAACAATACAATACAAATATTATTTATTGCTCACCAAAAATAGTACACAAAAGAAAAGATTAAACGTGTAACAACCTCTACTTTAACACTTCCATGTGGTTCCGACATTGATATCTTTTGTTAATGTAATTTGCGGCTACGTTATTAGTCCGGCATGATAGCGAAAATTTTCAATATAATTAAATTTAAATACAATCACCGCGTTGAATAACGTTTCATTCATTTATTTTAATTTGATTCAGTGACTTTCCACATTTATATAAGGGTAAAACCATGACTTTGATAAACAATATTTTTTTAGGGCGCGTTCACGTTTAGGCTGCATTTTGCGCAACACGTCGCGCTACATGTCAGGCGTTTATGAAAATACTATACAAATAATCCTCATTGCCCGGTGTACAGCTGCAGTCAAAATAACGCTTTTTAGAGCATATGCACTTCACTGTACTTGGGTGCCCTGTGGGCGAATAGTTCCCAGCGGTCGCTCGGCTCTCGGCGCGTCCAGTACAACAACGCCTTCAGGGCGCTGTTAGGGTTGCCACGGTTCTGTAGCGCATCCGCCATGTTCGCTGAAGCGCGAGTGGACAGCTTGCGGCGGTCTTGCGGAAAAAGATGGCGTCGCTGTTAACCAGAATACGTGGCAGCTCAAACAGCCTCCTGAATACTGTAGCCATAAGGAGTGTCTACTCGGTCATGCAACACTTTATTTAAGAATACCATGTATTTACACACTACATATATTTACTAACATTTATAGGATTAAGCAAACTACTAACAAATCATGGATCTTGTTGTCTGAATAAAGAAATATTATTGTTATTATTACTATTGCCCACCTCAATTATAGAACACAGGGCAGGGCGTTTCCCGCCTCCGCTGCCGCTGGCCATAGCCGCTTGAACAGACGCGCGGCGTGTATGGTTATTTATTTATTTTTATCTATTCATTTATAGCGAATAAAATGCTTAGGCATTACAGTATGACCAAATCACTGTATCAGGAAAGTCACATAAACATAAATCATAACATGAGAAAGAAACAATATGTAAAAATAACATTATTTACATACAGAAATATATCTTTATAGGTCTATGGGTAGGTAACTTTCGTCCATCTCTTTCGATTTTCGAATATATCGCATGCAGGTGCCGGTGACAGAAACGAGTTCAACATTCTTAGTGCCCTGACAACAGGAGAGTTTCTGTGAGCCACAGTGCGAGTAATTGGGACCGCTAGGAGGTTGTGGTTCCACCACCTCAGGACGTTTTTGGGCACGAACAAGACGGAATAGGACTCCTTTTCCCGCACTCAGTCCGTTTATGTCGGACCATTGTGCGTGGCTGAAAGCTAGCTAGGGATTTATCCAGTCTAATTTCGACCAGAAGCGGAGGATCCCCCTGTGTGTGTGTCACCACAGACTTCAATTCAAATATGAGTTATAATTCGCATGGACAGTAACAGTCTTTACAGTCAAAAACACCATTCCTCATTTCCACTACAGACACTACAGAAATAAAAATGTTTAGTTGTCCAAAGAAACAATGTTACAGGACCCAGTCCGGAAAATCCGGAATTCGTACATACGAAAGCGTTTTTGTCGAAGCTGAAGCAGAGCCCTTCGTTTCACTCGGTTAAAAACAGTTTTTTTTTTGTTTCATTTGTACAAGGTTCCATAAATATTTTATTAAATATGAATCTGACTTACAATAGAATTAACATTACATATTGAAATATTAATAGTTTTGGGCTGATATATTATTTACTATCTTATTCGATGAAAATTGGTTGACCCCGGCTGCTAACAGCCAAGTTGCTCACTCACTTAACAAGCCTAATCCAAATAATGTAGGTTACCTACCCCTTTGGGTTGGAAGGTCAAATAGCAGTCGCTTTTGTAAAAAACTAGTACTCACGCCAAATCTTGGGATTACGTAGCGGACCCCGGGCATCCTTCAGGATGCAACTGTACTGGGATAACGCTGGATGATGACGATGATGATGATTTGATAAAAAAAAAACCGTTGACAAATACATAATATGACTACTATTACAATTCCAAAGTAGAAATTTGTATTAGCAATGAGGGCAGAGGAGTGGACGGTAGGTATACGATCACACGAAATGAATATCGAAAAAGGCTTTTCTATCTGAACATGTTAATTACATATGTATGTAGTTCATTTATGAGTTCACAAGCAAGTTGTAGCGGAAACGGTAAATAAAAAAACGTCTAAACGTTTCTTTATTAGAAAGAAGCACGCAAATAGATCACGCAAATAGAAATTCTTGGGATATATATATCATTCCAAAGACCCATATTAGATGATTGAGGTCTATTAATCGACTAATAGCTTTACATGATCAAAGGGCTCAAGGTAGTCTGTCTCTATATTAATTTCTGAATACATGAACCAATTGATCCCATACGCAACGTACCAAAATGCGAGCGAGATCAAAGCGGCTTTACCATTTAATAATGTATGCTTCAAACCTTCTTAACCCAGTATATGTGGGTGTAGCGTTGCCTATTATTGACTATCTCAATATACTGTATCGACTAATACGATTGTCAAAAACAACTTATTCTTGTTTTCTCATTTTCCAGATGCCTGCATCCAACTTCGTCAAAATATACAGAATATACATAAAAAAACGACGGAGTTTAGGTTAACTGCAAACATAAATTATAAGAATGAACGCATAAAGGCCGGGACACACAACGATTCATCGTAGCGATTTGACTGCGCAGTCCGTTTGTGCAGTTTTATCGAACATGTGTATGAAAATTTGGTTGTTTGTTTGTTGTAAATAATCGGAGGTAGTTATAATAGTAGATTGTATGACAAGGGTCTAAAATGAGCCATATTACCACGAGATAGTTATTTTCCCGAACGAAGTGAGGGAAAATAGTTCGAGGGGTAATATGGCTTTTAGACCAGAGTTATACACTCTACTTTTCACTTCGATTGCGAGAAAATAAATAAACAAAGGTTAACCCACTCAAAATTAAAAATAAATTCCACGGCGAAGATATATACTTTTGCAGTATGATTTTTTTTCTATACTCCTTTGACACACAAAACATAGACACTGCGGTTCGCGCGCAACATTCACGCGCGAAAAAAGCTAACTGACCTTCCATTGAGCGCTTTAAAGTGTTGCTCGAACGATTTAACCACTTTTTTAATTATTGTGAAATAGGGACTACTACAAACTTAATCTCTTTAGAAAAATTAATTGTTTCCAGATTGGTTGATTTTAGTAAAGCTGTATTCTGGTTGGTTAATACCCAATACCAAATATTTTTTAAGAGTTAAATTTAGTGTTCTGTGATTGGTGGATTTAATAGGTGAAGTATTTTGATTGGTCAAATTCATATGTTTTTTAAATCATAAATATGTATTCATATTTTCCCTAGGGGTTAAATGTACTACTTTAGCCCCGCTTGACAAGTCTAATATGACTCACTTTTCGAGCATGAGAAGTGAAAAATATATTCGATAAATCGTTGTCGATCGCGTTTCTACAGTTAAAAAAAAAGCTTTCTATAGCTCTCCTTTAAGAAGCCAATCATTACACCACACACTAGGTACGTGATTTTCTTCACCAAAAGGTGAATATGAAATAATCAAGGGTAATCAATCGCAAGTGCGTCGTCGTCTTCCATCTTCCATTGGTCTGGGTTTCATCGGAAAACTGACGATCGACGCAGATATCATCACACTATGAACGTACTGCCTCCGCACTGACAAATCAGGAAATAGGTGACTTCCAGATTTATCGGTGCGAAGGATGAGAAAATTGTAACCCAACTATCAGTCAAGTCAGTACCGGTTTTTACTGCGCTCCTACATTTAAATGAGTGCTTTCTGACTGGTGCGGGATGCCCGGTAGGCAATACGGCTCCGCTTCTACGTATGATATTACTACTGCGCAAATCTAATACTGACAGTATCCCGCTAAGTAAGGAATCTCGTCGACATCAGTAAACTCACTTCAAAAACCAAATTATTAAATAGTGATAACGCCCCGCCAAGTCAGGAAGTCGCCTTTGATAAACTGCACAATCGGACTGCGCACTCAAATCCCTAAGAAAAATCGTTGTAGTGTGTACTGGCCTTCAAGGGATCTTGGCATATAAATTGAGCTCCTGTAATTATTTAGAGCCATCAATTTCAATTAAATACTTTGCGTTGTTTATTTTGTTCCCGCCGTATTAGCTTGAGTGGAAAATATTTTCGTCGGAGAAAGTTCTATCTTCCTTAATCACGTTTTATTATCTATTAAATAGTAGGACTCTGTTGTTTTATTTAAAAACGAACAATAAAGCAACAAGGTCCAATGAGTATATGCAGTATATGAGCAACCAACTGAAACATTAGTTAATGTAAACAGTAAACATATAATTGCATAGTCTACGCAAATATATAGTGCCAATTATAATTAAATAAGTTTAGTGGCTTGTGCAAATCAATAGCAATACAGCGTGGCAACGTATCTTGCATTTAAGGCACCTTTTATAATTATTAATATCGTTACTTACAGATCATGATTATGTACCTAAAACATAAATTAATTTCCTTTGTTTTAATAATATGTATCGTCAAGATACATTTATCATATATTATATTTTTCAACACATTTGCTAGTAACTCTTATTACTTCGCCTTTAGGCTCACAATCCAGGATATTACACACACGTGCTGTAATTTTTTAGACAATTTTTTTGACTTTTAACGGTTGACTTAAATGGAAAAGTTTTGAGGAAAGATCTAACCACGGATACCCCACACAAGTATGTGCGTCGAAATTTTTTTTTTCATCCACCGGTTGCATACTTGTATTTCCCCCCTAATTTAATATTGTTTTGTAATTTCACATCACTTTTATGTAGCGTTTCATAGAATACATCTTAGTACGAATATTCATAATTGTAGTGCTTATATGTCTCCGAGTAAATGGGCTGTGACATACGGACGGACTGACGGACATACGGAAGGACTGACATGACGAAACTATAAGGGTTCCATTTTGGCTACGGAACCCTAAAAAAGATAGCAAGGTCACATCCCTTTCTAAAATTTCGAAACAGGCGGTATGTCCAGCGCTAATGTTTATTCTGCTCGCCAACAGACGGCACTAGTTGTAATGAAATCACTATTTTAATCAATACGTAGTTAACCAATTTGTCCCTAAATGTCGATACGAGTGGTATATGCTTAATCTGCTCACTGAGTTAAGTATATTTTATTTTTTTATTCTGATGATCCTAGTCAGAACCTTAATAAAGTTATCAAATTGTTGTATTGTCACCGGCTCTTGATCCCTGTGCAATTTAACAAGTTAATCAGAATTTCGGAAAATGGTGAAAATTAAGTTGAAAGATTCTGTTACAGAGATACATACATACATATACTCATACATACAGGTTAAGCTAATAAAAGCGTGTTAAAAAGGTTACCGCGCGCCATTTGTTCATAAATATTTGTAAACATTGTTGATGAGTGCTTATACTGCGTAATTGTCTTCAAAAATAGTGAACTTACGAAGAAAACAATTATCAATCCATTAAATTAATGGGGGGATGAAAAAATAATTTCTATGCGTTTGGGGTATCTAAATGCCATTAAAAAAGATCATTTTAGTCAACCGTTCGTGAGATATTAGCTGTCAAAATTGTAACAAGTGTCTCCCCCTTCTAATTTCTCTAATCCAAACTCTGTAGTTAAAAATTCTACAAATTCTATACTTTCGACAATTGTCCAACCATGTAGGTCTAACCGTTTTTTGAATTACCGTTGAATAACTGTCTCGCCTAGACAAACGGGCGTAAGAGCCGTGAGTTTCCTACAAAGATACGACCTTTTTTAATTAACAGCATAGGGAAGAGGATTTAAATGTGGACTATTAGTAAGTAGCTTGCCCGGTTTTTTTATTATCACACAACACTGAGATTTCGTTACTCATAGCGTCTAATACTTAGTCATAATTTATAAAATATAGCGCAAAATAGCTGCCATGGCTTCGTACCTACTAAGCAATTTTAATAAACTGGATGATGATCAAAGGCTAAAAATACATTTTGCAAACATTGATTTTCGACTTTAGAAATTTTCCTTTAGATAATGGCTTTGTTCGTAACTTCGTTATTAGAGACTTAAATATTAATCTGCATTAATTGATTTTTGTTACACCTAATTCACATGAAAAAATACAGATTTAGGTACAATTAAGAAGTAACGTGACCTACTTCTATGCTGGGGGTCAGATTTTTCTGTAGCTGACTGTAGGTACAGTCAGCAAAGTTGTTAGCTGCCTACTTTTTGGAGTTTACTCCTTTAGAATCGATTTTCATATATAAGCCCGGGATATGAAAATGTATGGGGTATAAAATCAAAAGTAATCTGCTGTGCTACTTTAAAAAGTCGTATCTCAGTATACGATCAGGGTAAAGATACGACTTTTTATAATTTAGCACTTAATGCGTTATGCGTTATGTTCGTGCGCAACGTATCTTGCGCAGCTCTCAGTTGTTGAATTGTCAAGCTATGTTGTCAAGTGTGTCTGTCAAGATCGAAAATAATAAAACAACGTGTAAATATTTTATAATGTGCTATTTAATTAGAATAAAGTGCAAGGGTGCAAACCTTGGACACATTGGTTAGGTATGGAGAATTTGACAAAACTGCGTATTGGTTTGCTAGAGTGAAAATCTAATTGGGATACATGGAAATACTAAGCCATAAGTCTGCTACGAATACTAAAGGTCCGGCACGCGCTAGAAATAGTAGAAAGCTCGTCCCTGAAATTGCTTATCATTGAGGTCTATATAGGAAACATCAGCATAATCCAAGATGGGGAGGAGTAGTGTTTGAGTAAGCGCAATTTTAGTGGCAATGGGCAGGAAATTACGTAGCCTTCTCAGAGAAGCTACTGCCGAAAACGTCTTCCTGCTGACCTCGTTCATTTGAGGTACCCAAGATAAAGTCCTATTCATAACAATGCCTAAATTTTTTACCTGTGAAGAAAAAGGGATTAAGACGTTATCGAAGTAAATCGGTGAAACACTATTAAAATCGATTCTTGGGACAGATTTTGAGCTCCCAATTATTATAGCCTGGGTTTTAGGGGGGTTAACCTTAAGACCAAAACTATTACTCCAATTTAGGATACGCACCAGGGCAATATTTACAGTGCTGATAACAGATGGCAGATCATTAAGTACACCCTGCGAATAAATCTGAAGATCATCGGCATAGAGGTGATAGTAAGAAGAGAGATTATTTGTGATTGAATTTACAAAAATAGATAATAACAAGGGAGACAGCATGCCGCCTATTACGGTATTTTTTATTTTTTTCTTTCTCCGTATAGATGCACGATAACCATGGACATTTTTTTTGTTTTTTTGAACCTGACTGTGGTTTTACCGACCGAGCACAATAAAGCAATAGGAATGCGCGGTTGGAGATTGGGCTGAGGAAAATTCAGAGGAAACCTCCGACACGACCACGAGAGCGGTTTAAACACTGGAATATTCTAAGAGTTTGCCCTCCAGTGAGATTGGTTCAGCGGCTTCAACCAAATTTGAGGGGCTACTCCGAAATTCGAAATCCGAACTTCGTATCATGCCGTTCCTTTCACTCATATAGTGTATAATACGAGAATGAAAGGGACGGTACGATACGAAGTCGGATTTCGAACTTCGGAGTACAGGCCCTGAGGTGTGAGTGGAATCGAGCTACTGGGAGTTTTGTCGCTGGTTCACTAAACCTAGCCTAGCTGAGAAGAGTCCAGCAAGAAACTCGGCTAGGCCCGACCTTAGTCGGACTGACTACCCGATATGCTGCGGTATACCGGGACGAATAGAGGATACAAGTGTGTGTTGTTGCGATCGTGCGGCGGACGTCCCTGTGCCTTTACCATGAGTTTACATGACCGTACTCGCTAGTGACTGCGTAAAAATTTGTATAGGCAAAAATATAGCTCCTCTGGCGGTTACGCAATAGAACTAAGAATCGGCATACTAAATCGTTTACGCAGTCGCTAGCGAGTACGGTCATGTAAAGGCACTGAGGGCCTACTCCGAACTTCGAAATCCGAACTTCGTATCGTGACGTCCCTCTCACTCATATAGTGTATAACATGAGAGCGAAAGGGACGGCACGATACGAAGTTTGGATTTCGAAGTTCGGAGTAGGCCCTCTGGTCAACATTTATCGATATCGATAACGTCTACGCGCTAAGTCTTTATACATATAAATAAATGTAACATGCATGATTTCATTACTATAAAGTGGGGCCTTTTGGGTCTCAAATAGCCACTTTACGGTACCTAATATAAAAAATTAGTTCCTTTCTCCTCACTCACTAATCTTTTTAATTATTTGCTAATCTTTACTAATATATTTTATAATCGTTCGTAAAGAGTAAATTCCAGTCGTGCGTCGGAGCTGACACACACTTTTTTTTATTTGTAAGGTTATGCTTTGCTGACTGCACTTATCTTTCAAATGCATTGAATCCCATACATCCATCTCCCATTTAAGATATGGTTTATGATATAGAACCTATATCTTACCCAGAGACTCAAATAGTATAAAGTGTAAGTTTAACCCTGAAAAGATATCCTATAGGCAGACGGTTGGCAAAATAAGAAACCGGACAAGCGCGAGTCGGACTCGCCCCCGAGGGTTCTATACAAATTTGTAGGTATTGATTATGTACTTTTAATAAAGACTATCTTTTTTATGTTTTAACTACCGGCCGACCGCGACTTCGTCCGCGTAGATTTTAGATGGTAACAAAGATGTAAATGAGGTTTATTTGTTTCTGTTAGTTGTCTGATGCTATTAATCTTTTGTGAAAATTACTCGAAAGAAAAAATTAATGTCCGCTATCTTGGATTTAAAATGCAAATCATTTTCGTAATCGGCACCCCGAGGAACCTCGACGATGACACCGATATCGATTTTTAAGATAAATAAATGTCCCCCTCTGGGATTTGAAAATGGATGTCATTTTCGTAATCATCACCCCGAGCAACCACGAAGATGACACCCATGTCGATTTTTAAGAAAAATTTATCTCCGCCATCTTGGATTTGAAAATGGAAGTTATTTTCGGAATCGGCACCCCGAGGAACCACAAAGACGACACCCATATCGATTTTTAAGAAAAATAAATTTCCGCCATCTTGGATTTTAAAATGCATATAAAATTCGTAATCGGCACCCCGAGGAACCTCGACGATGACACCCATATCGATTTTTAAGAAAAATAAATGTTCGCCATCTTGGATTTTAAAATGCATATAATTTTTGTAATCGGCATCCATAGAAACTTCGGCGATGACACCCATATCGATTTTTAAGAAAAATAAATGTCCCCCTCTGGGATTTGAAAATGGATGTCATTTTCGTAATCATCACCCCGAGCAACCTCGAAGATGACACCCATGTCGATTTTTAAGAAAAATTAATGTCCGTCATCTTGGATTTGAAAATGATGTTATTTTCGGAATCGGCACCCCGAGGAACCACAAAGACGACACCCATATCGATTTTTAAGAAAAATAAATGTCCGCCATCTTGGATTTGAAAATGCATATCATTTTCGTAATCGGCACCCCGAGGAACCTCGACGATGACACCCATATCGATTTATAAGAAAAATCTGTCAACTTGGAACCCCTTTTTACCCCATTAGGGGAGCAATTTTGACAAACGCTGAAATACGTTTTGTTTTATTTAAACATAGAGTCTATTTACGAAGTTTTAAATATTTCACTTCAAAAAAGATTTGCTCCTTTACAAATTTGGAACACTCTTTTCACCCCTTTAAGGGAGCAATTTTGAAAAACGCTGAAATCCTGTTGTTGTACTTAAAAATAGAATCTATTTACGAAGTTTCAAATCTCTCACTTCAAAAAAGATTTGCTCACCGTACAAACTTGGAACCCCTTTTTCACCCCTTTAGAGGAGCAATTTCAAAAAACTCTGAAATATGTTTTGTTATATTTAAACAGAGAGTCTATATACGAAGTTTTAAGTTTCTCACTTCAAAACAGATTTGCTCCCCATATAAACTTGCACCCCTATTTTACCCTCTTAGGGTTAGAATTTTGCAAAACGCTGAAAACACTTTCTTTGGATTTAAGGTCGTAACCCTCTTACGAATTTCTAAGTCTTCAGCTCAAAAAAAAATGTCTCCTATACAAACTTTGCACCCCTATTTGATCCCCATAGGGGTAGATTTTCCAAAAATCCCGTCTTATTCCTTGCTTACGTCATAAAAGTAAGCTCTGGACCAAATTTGAAGTTTCTAGTTCCTGTAGTTTCGGCTGTGCGTTGATGGTAGATCACCCCTTCTTCTTTTATACATATACGTAGAAGATTACAAACCCTATAGTTTTCAGATTTTTTCCTGTACTTGTAGTAAATTTCATATTTCTAGGTCAACGGAAAAGTACCATATAAACTGTGATTCCCTTGAAAGTGTGGAAATATACGTTTATTTGCGGCATAAACGGTCGTATCTTTTTTTTAAGTTAACTTAGAAGTTTGATTTTTGCACAACTTCAACGAAGTGTAGACTTGAGTATATGGTTTTAATTCCAACTCGATACCGTCATGCCCGAGATAAAGGGTCTTGACAGACAGACAGACGGACAACAAAGTGATCCTATAAGGAAGGGGTCGGCAACCTTTTAGCTGCGAAGGGCCACATAGTAGATAACAAAATTGTCGCGAGCCGCACGAGTTAAAATTTGGGACTCTTTCAGACAAAAGGTACCACATTGACGGCTGTCAATAAGGAGGCTCGCGGGCAGCATGTGGCCCGCGGGCTACCTGTTGCCGACCGCTGCTTTAAGGGTTCCGTTTTTTCGTTTTGAGGTACGCAATCCTAAAAAGTAGGTGAATACTACGAGTATTTAAATCTTTCTTTTAACGAAACGGTAAAAATAATTCACAATTTCATTATTATATGAACCGTAGTGAATCGTTTTTGATATGTAGGTATTCAAGAAGGTAGGGAGCATACTTGTACAACGCGAAGCACGTAATCAAAGGCCGCACAAGTATAGATTCATTTGGAAACTCAACGTGAAGTTATTAACTTGTAGTCCGCTGAGAAATCATCACTTTGTGCCCATCGAGACCTATCGCTGTCAAAACGGTGTTTCGATACGGGTTGACTTACCACCCACACGGAACTGTTATTAGTTACTTCCCGCGGCCCGCTGCAAGCTTTTTCCCGCGGATTCGCCCGCGTACTAAGGGTAATTTTTAACCTGCAAAAAGGAGGTTCTTAGTTTGACCCGTATGTTTGTACGTACCTACGTCATTTTCGCAATCGGCTCCCCAAAGAACCTCGAAGATGAGAGCCGTATCGATTTTTAAGAAAAATTAATGTCCGCCATCTTGGATTTGAAAATGGATGTTATTTTTGTAATCGGCGCCCCGAGGAACTTCGACGATGAGACCCGTATCGATTTTTAAAGAATATAAATGTCCACCATCTTGGATTTGAAAATGCGTGTCATTTTCGTAATCGGCACCTCGAGGAACCTCGACAATGATATCCATATCGATAATTAAGAAAAATAAATGTCCCGCCATCTTTGATTTGAAAATGCACGTAATTTTTGTAATCAGCGCCGCGAGGAACCTTCAAGGTTGCGTTTTAAGAAAAGTAAATATTTGCTCCAGCACAAACTTGAACCCCCATTTCCACCCCTTTAGGGGAGCAATTTCGAAAAATGCTGAAAAAATTTTGTTGTATTTAAACAGAGAGTCTATTTACGAAGTTTCAAATCTCTCACTTCAATAAAGTTTTGCTCTCCGTACAAATTTTAAACCCCCTTTTAATCCCTTTAGGGGAGCAATTTAGAAAATTGGCCATTAATATATTTAAATAAAGAGTCTATATACAAAGTTTCAAATCTCTCAAATACGTGTTTTAATACAAACTCTCATCCCTTGTTTTACGCCCTTAGGGGATGAATTTCGAAAAATCCTTTCTTATCTCTAGCATACGTTATAAATGTAACCGACTGTGTAAAAATCAACTCTCTAGCGTTAGTAGTTTCGGCTGTGCGTTGATGAGTCAGTCAGTCAGTGAGATGTTTACATTTGTCCGAAATGATTTGCCTTTTTTATATACATTCTACACGTTCTATGATGGGTAAAGAACAAGAATTTTATAAATTCACATTTATTCTGGTAATATGTTTTGATTCAATTTTGGCCAACCATGACTTACGGGCCTAAATCGAGTTCAATATTTCATTAGCACATTACGATACTCGTTTTTTTCGTTGAGGTTAAAATCAAAACAGCAGAGAACGGTATTATCTTTAATAATAGTATGAAAAGCCTATTATAACAAGAACTGGCAGATAAAATGATCGGGTACAGTGAGACTTAATATACCTAGTTAGAAGGGCTCAGAGTGGAATGATTCGTCATCTACTTGGTAGTGAGGAACAAATGCTTCACGTTCGACATGAACACGATCATGACTGGTCGTGTTCTTCTGTATTAGGGGCAATAGAGGTTCCATCTTTATGATGTAGTTTTAGGAAAGAGGGTCTAGCAGTGGATCTACTGATTTCTTTGTTATTCGTTGTTTAATTATTCCTTAAGCACCATTAGTAATAAGTCTTTGTAACCTATAACTTGCATGTTTGGTTTATCTGTAATGTAAGTTGGTTAATAAATAATAAATAAATAAATAAATATTAACAAAACTTAAAATTTTAGAACACGTTAATTAATATATATTTAATAAATTGATGCATGATTGTATAATTCTGTATTACACCATCCACGTCAAAATTAGGTGTTTTTAAATCATGTTCTAGTAAACTGAATTCGACAAATTACTGTATTGGCCTACAAATTAATTAATTTAATGCTTGGTCTGTAAAAAAAATTGTCACCATACACACATTCAACGCCCTTTTCAGAAGGTGAATATTTAAAAACGCTGAATATAATTTTGTTTTACCTTCTTTTAGGTTTATAAACGAAGTATCAAGTCTCTCATTAAATAAAGACTTACTTCCCAAACTTTCAACCCCGTTTTCACCTCTTCAGAGAGTTAATTTTATTTTTGTAATCCATATTTTTGATTGTCTATAGGAGCTTGTGAGCTAACTTTTAAACTTTTTACTTTAAAAACGACAATTCCGATACAAATTCAACCTTTTTTGACTCCCTTAGGGGATGCATTTTTATGACGCTATAGCATTTTTTTGTTTTTTTACTAGGAAACCTTTACACAAAGATTCAAGTCTATAGCTTTTTAAATGAAATACAATGGTTCAACCCCTAGTTCATTCCCTTAAGGGTTAAATTACAAAAAGTCCTTTCTTCACATGTCTACGTACTTTAAAGAACATATGTTCCAAATTTCATGCTTATATCTTGAGCAGGTTACGCTGTGCGCTCTGTCAATTGTTCTGTCAGTAACGCAAGAGTTTCATAATAATAATAAATATGTATAGATTGAAGTGATTAAATATGTAAATTAAATTACGGTAAGTAGATGCATGACATACCTCAAATAACCATTTATTGGTCAATTATCTCGTACTCGAGCGGTGTAGCACCTGTTACCCGGCGGCTATGCGGTTAGCAGCCGCGGTGCAGCCACTGTTAAAACAATCACCGTGTTACTTCTAGTTACTAAATAACAATTTTGCCATGAATGTGAATCGTTTAGTTACACTATGTTGGCGCTAGCGGAAATTTGTGATTGTATCAAGTGAACAGACTATCTACCTAATAATACAAGTACGTAGGTAAAACTTGTCAGAAGTTCTCGGCGGTCCCACGGAAATATCCCCCAATATGGAACATGCATTATTTCATTGATCTAGTCTACTTTAAAGATGTACGGTTTACGTAAAGATACAAAACACGAAAAAGTTAAGATATGCACAAATAATTTATTCAATTCAAATCAAAAAGACATTTCAAATTTCGCGCGTAACCGCCCATTGGCTTGACGTGACGTTACTGCATAAGACGTTAAACTTTTCATGGCGCATGAATATTATTTGCATCACAGAACCAATATATTTCAGTTTCATTTAATCGTTCATAATAAATCATTTTCCATTTCAGAGATATTTTTCAATGTTTTCAACTGAAGTTACTGAAGTACGTCACTGCGAGCAAAAAAAAAATGATTTTAGAATAAATCTTCCAATAATACACTTGTATGGGGTATCATTATTGGATTACTAATATAATTTCTCAATGTACTCTTAACGCAAGTTCCCCATTGTCGTTGAGCTACCGCAAGCCGATGTGGGAGGATCAATGTAGTACTAAGTACGTTTATTCTAAAACGTATTTTTATATTTTTTATGCCGTGGTCTCCCGGCGAAAAAAATAAACAATAGCATTCTTTTGAAATGAGCCCGGACGACGGGTTAGCCCAATTTAATCCCGTATATTTCGGTAAATATAGTTAAAAACTTCGATGTCAGGATCGGTATTAATAGGACTCGAAATATCTTTTGAATACAGAACCGAACATCGAAGTTTTTAACTTTCAATATTCAATATGTAGATATTGAATATTGAAAGTTAAAAACTTCATAAGCGTGAAATCGTAAAACAAACTAACCCATATTAAAGGCATTTATCAGAGGAGAAAGGTTAGAAGTATCGCATACCTACTTAGGTAGGTTGGGTTAGGTGGGTTGGGTAGGTTTAATAATGATTGTATTACTAAACAATACGAGTAAACACACCCTAGTTTTGACGTTACGTAATTCCAATAAAAACTTAAACGCGAAATTCACATGCCGTAACGTATTACAATATGAGAGGCCAATTTAGCTGCCAGCCAATGTTTTGGAACACGTGGAAACGTGAGCAAAACCATAGTAGATAATGAACAATATCGTTAGTCGTATTTGTAGCTTTGGTAAAGTTTATTCAGTCAATCGTTGTTTGTTTGTTTGCTCTGATATTGAACGTGTGTTCTGAATATATTTAACATATATATGAAATTGTTTATTGTTCTGGTGTTTATAGAATACAGTTACAGACGAAAATCAACTAGCAAAATGTGGTATCGCAACTTACTTATGAAAAAACAGTGACTTAATATATTAGAGTTACATTTACCTACTTCTACACTTATATTATAAAGAGGTAAAGTTTATGACTAGTACATTTTAGAAATCAGTCATAAAGTCCTGCTGTAATTGCTTATAAATTATATTCATTGTCCATTCAGAGTGGATGCACGCTAGCACTTTTGCCACAAATCAAGAGTGACGAGAAAACTTCCGCGGTAATTACCACTTTTTGGACAGTTGTAACATAAAATAGCGAACCAATTGTTGGTATTTATGCAATTAAATAAATAAAATTAAAATAATTGGGTTCAGAACTGACTTAATGTACTTTGATAAAGGCGGTCTTCATTGCCCAAATGTGGCTATTACCTGAATGATTTTTTTTAAAGTGGCCAGTTACTGGTGATTTACCCTTATATAAACCCTGTTCTGGCAATTACAACATATCCTACCAAAATACAATAAGCCTAATAAGTAGAGCCGTTCTAAAGTAGGTATGTTTAGCTGCTAATAATAAATATGCATATTATATTATGTCGATTAGGTACTTTGAAAATGAGACAACGTTTCTTTCCCAATTTTACGTTCCAAATATCCAGTCAAAGCAAACGTTAATATAATTATGAAATACACGTTCTTCACAAAATATGAAGTGACAGACAGCACGACTTATGCGTGACGAGCTTAACTAGAGCCGTCATAAGTTGCGACGAAAATAAATCTGTGAACTCATAACCAGCAGTAATGTAACATAACAAATAATAAATTGTCTCTTAGAATCCCGACGCACAAAGCGGTGACTTAATTTAGTAATTTTTTTCCCGCCTATTTCACATTTTTTTTCATTAAGATTTCATTCGAATTTCATTAAAATTGTTGTGATATTGAGCAAGCGTTTATTAGATTTGACTTGACCTTCCTGTATATATTTAAGTTATTATATAATAATTAACTAATTATAGCAAATAAGTGTAAAATTATTTAGGCCAAATATTAAATCATTTAACTATTTTACAAGCATTTGCAAACATTAAGCAAACATAACGGCGTCAATAAAAATACTAATTGTATTCTAGAAAAATAATAATAGTATGACACTCCGACTCAAAACCTAACCAAAACCAAAATAAAATATTAAAACTAAATCAGACTTCAGCTGCAATTTATTTACCTGTAATTTACAATATTCAATTAAAAGAGATTGCATGCGAAGATTCGGAATATCATCGTGCATAATTCAGCGATTCAAGTAGTTACCTAAAATAAATATCTACGCCAGGTATCTATGCACCAGACGAAATCACGTAGGTAGAAATCTTTACTTCTGCTGATTGTTCTTGATTAGAGTCTTGTTGGGAGCGGCTCGGTTCCGCGCATTTAACTGTGAAGACTGGATGTTGGATAACAGCAATTTCGTGATAATTAACCACGTTTGCAATGCAGGCTTGCGTTTCTGTTTTGTTTAGTTTAGTTTGGGTAGTTAATTGTGCTAACTGTTAACAAATTGTCAACAATCTAAAGTACAACCTTCGTTATTACAGGGTTATTTATTATTCGAATAATTTTGCAATATCGGTATGGATTGTTTGCTGTGTTGATCGTGACAGGTCTACATACACGCATGTTATAATAATCACAAACCCAATTTTCAAACTTAGAAAGGTTCAGTCCCCTGTTTTTGTAACATCTATTTATAATCATTGACATATCAAGGTACTTAAATAGGTTGTGTTGCGATTGGTAAATTGTGCTATTTGAGTGATAGTCAACCAGCTTATAACTGGAAACCTTCGTCAAAATCCGTGCGACAGTTTTTGAATAGAAGAGTAATAACAGATATCTTTACAAACGTTTTTACCAACACTCTCACAAGCTTTCGCGATATTAAATTAGTAGAATTCCGACAATGATTCCAACGGAAGACCAGCGGCGCTGGTTACCACTGGGACATCATCATGGCATTTTTTATTGTTGTTTTTGTATTTTCAATTTGTTGTTATGTATGTGTGTGTCATGTTTTTATATTCTATTCTATAACACCATAGCTCCAGGATATTACGGTTTGCCAATCATCGTCGTCGTGCACGTACAAATATGTATGCATAAATATACTAATTAACTAGTATGAAAAATTACATTGTTCTAATTTAGTATCTTTTGGCGCATATGTAGGTATATTAATTGCTCGCGTGAACTTCAACTCGTTTCGGGAAGTTCCCAGAAGGATGTCGGCTATCTGCCAATTACCCGCGGACAGTTTACGTATCGATGTTCGTTAAAAAGTTGCTCTTTAAACTAAAATCATTCAATATCCGAAATAAGAGGCGTTTGAATAACTGAGGAGACTACAGCTGTACAACGACACGATAAACATCTATCCTTACATTAAAACTGTCTAAAATATAACCAATCTTAATCTTTCTTGAATTATTATTATCAATTTAATTGTAAACCAATATCTACAATCTAAATTAAAATATTCGGAATCAGACAATCTTATCTACAAACATACCGTTTTATTTTAAACCATAAAAGACGCTTTTGGTGATCGAAATAAATTCACAAGTAAGTTTTCAATTTTGTTTTCACGAGTTGCATTTTCTACGTCCCTACGTTAACCGTTAGTAGGGTATGTTTAGAACGCTTTGTATGGGGGAACGCGGAGTTTCCACTTCCTACGCTCCGATGTTAATCCTCACAGCGGTTTACTTGTTATTTTCATTGTTTTATCTTGTATTTTTTGTGTTATTTGTAACAAGCCCTTTAAATACAGATTTCAGTATTAGGCATATAATATAAAGCATCTTGTTATTGAGATTAATGATTAATTTTCAAATGATTTTTAAAAATGAATGTTCTTGTCATATCATAAAATAATCCAAGGCAATGTCAACGATGAAACCATAATCAAACGATCCCATTTATGGTCCTTTCACGGAATTTGAGATATTTGGAGATTATCGCATTAAATACTTAGTCGAAACCTTTGATTAATATAGTCGAGCTTGGCTAACGAATCAAAATGAATGATATTAAAACGCAACGTCAGTAATAGCCATTCAGCATTCGCTTTAATACGAGTAGTGTTATTGTCCTTGCGAAAGTTGTAGTTCACAAGCGCGGCTGCGAGATATCGAAAACATTTCTCGCTAAGCTCAACTTTGATTGAATCCCACCATTATCCCGATTACTATTTAGATTGAAGTGTCAACGTAAAACACAGGGAGTTTTGAATAAGCAATTAAAATTAAAAGTCGAACACCCTCCTTTTCATCGAATAATTTTGAAATTAATTTTCAACGAGACAACAGACTCGCTTTACCAAACTTTGTTTCGTCAAATTAAACGGAATATATAATTGGAGTGTCAAATTTCGAAGTTACGCAAACTAACACACTGAAATCTAAAAAAATGTTGAGTACCTTACTTTACGACATTAAAAATCCTACTTAAATCACCATCTCTAACCCAGCTAATGAAAGTAATTAGTTCATTATTACCATTATTTGATTGTCTTCTCCGTGTGTCATAAAGTAAATAAATATATTTTGCATTCATTTATTTTGAGTTTATAATAAGGAACTCGTGATATATTGCGAATTACCTACAATAAATTTAGATTGGGATGTAAAACGATGTAAATAAATAAGAATAAACTATATGATTCACTAGGTGATGGTGATAATGCGTAATATAATATTATAAATGCGAAAGTGTTTCTGTCTGTCTTTCTGTCTGTCTGTTACCTCTTCACGCTTAAACCGCTAAACCGATTTAGATGAAATTTGGCATGGAGATAGTTTGAGTCCCGAGGAAGGACATAGGATTCTTTTTATCCCGGAAATCATCCCTTAAGGGGGTGGAAGTTTGTACGGACGAGCGATAACCTGGTATGCCCCTGGAATAAAACACGGATTTAGTCAAGGGCAAAAGCTACTACGTTTAAGCAAATACTCAGCCTGCAATTGCCTCCTTCCCGACAACAAACAAGGGTAAATCTTGCGTCATTTCGTCTTTTGAGTCAAAGTTGTAACATATAGGCCCAGTAGTGGAGGTTATCAAGGTTTTAAGAAAACCGGTCAAGTGCGAGTCTGACTCGCGCACCGCGGGTTCCGAACACAGGTCGTGTACCCATTCCTGACCCCATTTAATTCAGGAAATAGCGCGATGTACAAAATACAACGAACGCCGCCGTGGGTACAGCGTCACAAGTCATTGTTGTGATTTTAAACCAAGCACTAACGACTCCATAATCTTTTATATCGTAAGTGCTTTAGAGGCTATGGATCAATGTATTAAGTAACTCTAATCTATTGTTTTTCATGCGATTATGCATGTAATTGCTAGAACTTTAGGGGCTGAAATGCGTTGATTTTTATTAACGTAAGTCGTTTTGGTTTGGAGATTATTTAGCTCTTGTAATATCAGAGTCCCATATATACGAACTAATCTGTCAAAATAATAGCTCATAATAATCAGGTAGAAGCGTAATAATCTGTTTGTAACTAACTTCGTAAAAATAAAAAAATTAAATAATGCGAAAACCAGCTTTATCTTAGCCACTATAAGACTCAAAGTGTAAAATATGTACATTAATATTAGCTTCAACTTCACCTAATGTCATCGGTATATAATGACACGTCTATGCCAATGACGTTGTCAAATGTCATGATATTGACAACTATCTATAGAGTCGCCTTACCTACGTCCACATACGTCCTTATTATAGCTTGACCCGAAGATTCGTGACTAATATGTGCATATTCGGAGGTCAGCCTTATACTGGATCTTCTGAAGCGAATTTTCCGTACGTCAGCAGGAATTGTAAATGTCTACATGATTCTGGTCTGATTCATAAGTTTAACTCCCACTCCCAAATTCATCAATTTGAGGGATGATTTAAGGGACAAAAAGTATCACTCGTGTTAATCCAGGCTAAAAACTCTATATATACAAAGTTTCATCATAATCCATTCAGCCGTTCTTGCGTGATTGAGTAACAAACATCCAAATCTTCAAACATTCTAACATTCGTATGTATAATATTAAGTACAATATTTTAAATGATTTCATTACAAAAATATAGTGTTTAGACTTTTCCCTGTACTTGTAGTATATAACGATATTACTTGCCAAATTTAATAGTTCTAGGTAAACGGGAAGTACTCTATAAATTTTGATTCCCTTGAGAGTATCGAAATATAGGTTTTTTGGCGACATAAACACCCGTATCTTTCTTTTACGTTAACTTAGAAGTATGATTTTTTTACAGCTTCAGGGGACTGTAGATCTTAGTATAAGGTTTTAATTTCAACTCGATACCTCAACGCTTTCCCGAGATAAAGGGTCGTGACAGACAGACAGACAGACGGATAACAAAGTGATCCTATAAGGGTTCCGTTTTTTTTCCTTTTGAGGTACGGAACCCTAAAAACAAATAGTACCTATTATCTTACTTATTAATAAGGTAGGTCTTGAATTATTATTAATAATACAGCAGGTAGCAGCGGCAGCAGGCAGGTAGGTAGGTCATATGCTAGTTTAAGGGTGAACATGAGACCCTGTAAGGGTAATTGCAATTTTACCTACACATAACAAAATTAAAATAACAATAATCTATAACTTACCTAATTAATATCTAACGTTTAATATCTAGGATAGATACCTAATCTTTTTGAATAACGGAATGTCGTTGATACCCTGGAAGACGGGCCGTGCGCTGGTGTGGGAGCTGTACAGATACCCAGGCGGCGTCCTACCTACCAGCAACTACCAAACGTGTGGGGGCAGCGGCGGACAAGTTCTCAAAATACAGCTGTCTCGGCGCCCAATATAAATTCTTTGCTTTCGGCGACGAGACGCTAGGTCCTTGGGGTAAAGGTGCGCTGGAGCTATCTGTTTTTTAAGTTTTCTCATAATAAACATGTTTTATTATCTTAAATCTTATTATGGGAACGTACATATATGTATTCGGGTACCTAGTCTTCGCTAGGCTTTTATATCTTTATGCCTCCGAATTTACCTTTTATACAAATGTTTAAGAAGTTGCTTTTTGATAACTAAAGTGTGTAATTATTACTCATAGTTCTCTGTTAAGAAATAACTTTGTATAAATGAACAGAAAAGCGTAACTTTAATTACTAGCAACAGAGATTTCAATTTAAAGTTATCTTGTTAAAAAATACCCTCCAGCTGTATTAATTTTCGTTAACATTTGAATGTTGACTTGACTTAGCTTATGAAAACGTTCGGAAAGATCTAAACAGACTAAACGCCTTATTTATAATTCATACTTACCCCGGATAATGCTACAAAAGTGCTTTCATAACTGTTTAAAACATTCGCTCTTCTGCCAAATGCGATGAATAATATTTTCTAGCAGCTCATTCGTTCCTAAACATCAGATAGAAACAAATTTCGCATTAATCAAATATGTTTAAAATGTAGTCACACATTATTATAATTTATTTCAGATGAAAATAGTCAGGAGAATAAATAGTTTTATAAAAAAATCCTTAAACCGTATTCATCATCAAAGCAACGATTGTGCGGGTTAAACAACATACTTAACGCTTTTTGTGCTTTGAAAGGCATGTCTTTGATTCCAGTTGTGGTCTATGAAATTATTAGTTACACCGTCGGATGTCTTGAGAACTTCGAACAGCTCCCCGCTCACTTCATACAGAACCAAACCAAGAATAACCTGAAACAAACTGTAGATTTTTCCCGTTGGACTGTTCCATCAGAAACTAGTGCTTATGCCAGTAGCATGGAAGATAGTAAGCGTTCTCATGCAAAAAAACAGTATATAGCTTTTTTTCACAGTAGTTTCTTTTATAACTTTAGGTTATTTTTATTAACATAAAATTAGCATATATCATAAATATAATTGACGACTTAAAAGACAAACAGTAATAATTAGTATTTTGTACCTACATACAGTAAGCAAGAGATTGAGTAAATTACCTAATTTAGCCATCTCTACCAATAGTAGATATACATATACCTTAATTGATGGACATAGGCTATAAAACGAATGTAAAGTATTTATGATGTTACCTGTGCATGTCGGTTGGTTTCCATCTTGATTTCACTGCATTTCTTTCTTTTCTTGAGGTTGTGTGTATGTACATTTTACCACCTAAATGCGTTCCAGAGAGAGATGGGCTGTGAACATTAGAAGAAAATAAATATGTCTAAGACGATCCTTGACACCATACACGTCGTTATCTTCTTACTATTCGCTGAATGTGAATAAGAGAGATCATTTCATTTCAAAGACGCCTGTCACTTACTGCTGCCCGAGGCTTATCTTCATCAAATAATTTATTTGATGTTATATCGCCAGCGATGATGTTATTACGGCTCCGTTTCCAACGAAACCTTATAGGACCACTTCGATATCAGTGAGCCTGTCAGACCCCTTTTCTCGAGAACGCGTGAAGGTATAAAGTTGTAATCACTATCAGATTGGTACTCAGGTCGACGGTGACTTGGAGCTATAAAAAACAATTTTTAGTTAGTGAAAATAAAAGATCTGCCGATTATTATGCCGTAATTATTTCGTTAAGACGTGCATGAGAATCAAAAAATACAAATGCACATCAGGTTTCCGGAATTTTTTCTTTACTTGTAGTAATGTAAGTACTTAAGCATTTTATTGCATTAAATGTGCTTTTTAAATAAGCTCAATTTTGTTTCAGACATGTTCAAAGGTTTTGTGTAATTGTTCGCTTATTATTATTTTTTTAATCAGAAACAGATCCATTTGATTTTTTTTTACAAAAGTACGTGCCTCTAGAATGTATAAACAAGGAAGTGTTAATCCTATGTTGTCTAAATACAGATCTACACGAGTCTAAAGATTTTAAACCAAATATACCCCTTATGCAGCGCTTTTGAGCTATAAAAAACTAGGCATAACTATTGAGTTACCCCACAGTATAATTCCATATCTAAGGGCAGAACACACGTACCAAGGCAGTTTTATGTGAAGTTACAAGTCTAATTTTGATAGCAAATTAAATACAAGCTTTATTGCAGTGTATTGTTGTGTAAGTTGCTTCTTGCCGAGTTTTATGTTTCATGATTCTGGTCAATGGAAACTGACTATAGAGTAGAAAATTCTGAATGAATGACTCATAAAATAATTTAAGGCTCGGTTTTATAAAGAACCGTTAGACTTTATTTTGGTTTGTTATGTCAAAAAATGTACTTAGTTACTGAAATTTGAACTGACATTTGGTCTAACGGATCTTTATAAAACTCGGCTTAAATAGCCCCCGTTGACCTACATAAATCATGAAAGTCAGGAAGCAACGTCTTACATACAGAAATAATTATGAAATCTTTGAACTTGTAAATATATAGCATAAAATAGAAATACACTTTGAATATACTACCCTAAACAGATTCAGAAACGCCAGTAATCACTAGGTGACGGGAGGTCACATTACACTAGACCGGCCACAAAATTCGGTTCGTGTACACGTTACCTAAAATAACATAATTTTAATTTGATTGTGTTTTTAGTAAACTAACACAGAAATATTTTATCCTAAATATAAAAAACATGTTTTATATTGTAGCATTTTAATTCTGTAGTATTATGATGCTTTTATTGGAGTTTATTGGAATTTACTCCTTTAGAATCGATTTTCATAATATAAGCCCGGGGTATGAAAATTTATGGGGTATAAAATCAAACGTAATCTGCTGTGCTAATTTAAAAAGTCGTATCTCAGTATACGATCAGGGTAAAGATACAACTTTTTTTATAAATTAGCACGTCATGCGTTATGTTCGTGCGCAACTTATCTTGCGCAGCTCTCACTTGTAGAATTGTCAAGTGTCTGTCAAGATCGAAAATAATAAAACAACGTGTAAATATTTCATAATGTGCTATTTAATTGGTATAAAGTTAGTGAAATATTAACTCAGACTCCAAAAGGGTGCAAACCTTGGACACATTGGTTAGGTATGGAGAATTTGACAAAACTGCGTATTGGTTTGCTAGAGTGAAAATCTAATTGGGATACATGGAAATATTAAGCCGTAAGTCTGCTACGAATACTAAAGGTCCGGCACGCGCTAGAAATAGTAGAAAGCTCGTCCCTGAAATTGCTTATCATTGAGGTCAATATAGGAAACATCAGCATAATCCAAGATGGGGAGGAGTAGTGTTTGAGTAAGCGCAATTTTAGTGTCAATGGGCAGGAAATTACGTAGCATTCTTAGAGAAGCTACTGCCGAAAACATCTTCCTGCTGACCTCGTTCACTTGAGGTATCCAAGATAAAGTCCTATCCATAACAATGCCTAATTTTTTTACTTGTGAAGAAAAAGGGATTAAGACGTTATCGAAGTAAATCGGTAAAACACTATTAATACTATACGCACCAGGTCATTACTTACAGAGCTGATAACAGATGGCAGATCATTAAGTACACCCTGCGAATAAATCTGAAGATCATCGGCATAGAGGTGGTAGTGAGACGAGAGATTATTTGTGATTGAATTTATAAAAATAGAAAATAATAAGGGAGACAGCACGCCGCCTATTACGGTATTTTTTTTTCTTGTAGATGCACGATAACCCTGGTCATTTTTTTGTTTTTTTGAACCTGACTGTCGCTTTATAGACCGGGCATAAAAAGCAATAGGAGTGCGTGGTTAGAGATTGGGCTTAGGAAAATTCAGGGTGAAACCTCCGACACGACCACGTGGGCGGTTTAAACACTGGAATACTCTAAGAGTTTGCGCTCCAGTGAGATTGCTTCAACCAAATTTGAGGGGCTACTCCGAAATTCGAAATCCGTACTTCGTATCGTGCCGTCCCTTTCACTTATATAGTGTATAACACAAGAATGAAGGAGACGGTACGATTCGAAGTCGGATTTCGAACTTCGGAGTACAGGCCCTGAGATGTGAGTGGAATCGAGCTACTGGGAGTTTTGTCGCTGGTTCACTAAACCTAGCCTAGCTGAGAAGAGTCCAGCAAGAAACTCGGCTAGGCCCGACCTGGGTCGGACTGACGGCGGACGTCCCTGTACCTTTACCATGAGTTTACATGACCGTACTCGATAGCGACTGCGTAAAAGATTGTATGTAAAATGTACTTTTTCCCATACAATTTTTTACGTCTCAAATAGCCCCATGCACTTTGCGGTAATATAAAAAACGAGTTAATTTATCCTCATACACCAATCTGTATAATTGTTTACTAAGCTTTACTAATATATTTTATAATCGTTCGTAAAAAGTAAACTCCAGTCGTGTGTCGGAACTGACACACACTTTTTTTATATACATTGCATATTGTTTTGAAAAAATTACATCTCGCCGAGTTTCTGACGCCGGTTCTTCTCGAGGCAGAGGTTTATTTTATGAAACGGAGGTAGTTTTTTGACATTCATAAGTGCGTGTAATATGCCTAAATTGAAGAATAAATGATTTCATTTCATTTCAGGGTCCGTACCTCAAAAGAAAAAAATGGAACTCATACCTATTAAAAACTGGAAATTATACCTATCATAATTTGGTTGAGATCACTTAGTACACACAGTTAACCTCTTCACCGCCACAGTAGATTTCGTAAGTTGTGTCTCACAGGCCAAAGTCACAGAGCAAACGGCCGAATATGAACCTTACTTGACAGCACGTAGGTTGCTTTACATCGACTAGATATGAAGTCAAGGCGTGTGCGGCACTAAATGTACTGACTTTATATCAAGTCAATGGTGGCGAAAAGGTTAAGTAATTTCTACGTTTTCGATGTATACAGCTCTTACGAGTCAGTAAGTGTACAAGCTTGTGCCCAGTGTACAATAATAAAGTGAGAAAAAAACAGTGGGCAACTATAGAACCTTATCGATAGTACCAAGCATCTCCAAAATTATTGAAGCTATTTTATGGCAGAATTTGATCAATCACCTTTAACACGACTTACTGACCGACAGACAGTTTCTTTATCGAAAACACAAGACTACCATAACAGCAAATTACCATGTTCAACAAGGTCTTGAAGAAAAGTATAAAATAGCTGGCATATTTTGTGATTAATCGAAAGATTTCGACGTCATTAGTTATGATATACTAATAAAAAAGCTGACGTGCTATGGGATCCGTGGAAGAAAAAGCGATTTACTAAAATCTTTTTTGGAAAACTGAACCCAAACGGGCTGAAGTGATGTCAGGCGGTAAAAGAATGAGATCAGGGAGTGGTAGCGTGACGGTTGGGATTCCGTAAGGATCAGCATTAGGTAATACTTTATTTCTTGCATACATAAACGGCCTGCCATCAGCCATCACGGAAGATCGGATCTATTTGTCGATGATATGACTATAGCAGTGAGGGCGCGTTCATATGATGAACTGAATGAGAAAATCTCAACTGTATGTAAATAGCTAAAGCAATGGTTCTCTGCCAATGGATAGATTCTAAATGTCAGCAAATCCAATGTTATGCGTTTCAGTAGTAGTTGTATCCAAACCGTAAGTCTTCAATGCTCGATTCCAATGAACGATAAGTGCAAGTTTCTGGGTTTTGCGCTTTACCTTAAATTGAAAATATCATGTTGACTCACTGTATGATAAGCTGAGCGGTACGTGTTTGCACTGCGCAAACCAAAGCCGTTGGCGTTGGTGTCTCGTGATACCCTGAGGCAAACTTACTTCTCTCATTTTCACTCGCTTATGACTTACGGTGATATTGGAGTAACTCGACTGATGTTGTGAGGGTGATACGTATGCAGAAACATTCATTGCGGACCATGCTTGGTCTCAATCAGAGGCAGTCCTGCAAAACGTTGTTTGCTGAGCACTGAGTTATGACGCACTAGTCAGAGTCTCCTTAAGTAATTATGTTTACACGAAAATACCTGTCACAGTTTAAGCCAGTGGAAGTGATGGGTAAGTAAGTGCCTGCGCAGCACGGGAAAACTGCGGACAGGTCTTACTACTACAGGCTAAAAACGCGCGGGTAATAGGGCCGATCTACTACGAGAATCTATCCGCTGACATAAAAAATGAAGCTAGCGAGGCAACGTTTAGGCGCAAACTGAAGAACCTTCTATTAGACACGTCATTTTACTCCATAAATGAATATTAACATTATTAAATAGCATTTGATTCTTCTTTCTTATTGAGTTGATATTTATTTTATTATAAATTGTAGTTATTTTCTTACTAATTTACTTGTTAGTTATAAGAATTTGTTTCTAGATTTTCAAGATCTGAAATTAATTTATATTTCTTTGGTATCATTTACAAATTGTGTTATTTTGCTATATTAAGGTAATATATTATTACACTGACATTGTTATCATTAGTACTCTTAGATTGGTAGAACTTTTAAATATTATTTATTTTAGCTTAGCATTTTTTTTTTTAATGTTTAGATATCATTTTTTAATGTGACAAATACATTTATTTAAAATATTCACAAATATAGATACAATAATACATATTACGAAAGGAATTATAAATTACGTAACTAAAATTAACTATAAATAACTAAACACTAAGAATAATATCAAAATTAGGCCCCATAGGTATTGTACCCATTACGTAGGCAGCATTCCCGCGCTGAATTGCGCAATGGCAATTCTTTGCGCGAGAAAGCTGCCCGCGCGTGGGTCATCTGTCGCCTTCCTAAAACGCTTGCTGAGCTCCCTGTGGAGCCCCTGCGCGCACTTACCCCATGGGCCAAGTGTCTCGACGCCAAATGCGACAAAGTCGTATTGGGCGCCGAGACAGTTGTATTTGGCTGCCTTCAAAGTATCCCGGGAGTCCGCCTCCGCCCCGGCACGCTTGCTGGTCGATGAGAGGTAAGACGCAGCCAGGGTGTCGGCGCAAGTGGCATCCCATACTAGCGCGCGACCCCTCTTCCAAAGGATCAACGACATCCCATCAGGGCGCTTACCATCGTTCCGCACGATCTGGGGCTCCAGAGCGGCGGGAACGTTGGCACTGACGAGCGTCCTTCTGAGGATGTTGATCGCAGCGTGACGGGAGTGGTGGCCGGCGCCTGAAGAGCAGACGAGTGGTGGCCAAGACGATCCAAGGTAGCTCCACAAGAGGCACAACAATGAATTGCACAGATCTCTGCCCCCAATCTGAGGCCGACTGCAATGCGGAGGGTGTTAGGGTCGATGAAAGTGCCGGTGTTGGGTTATGCCTGGGGTATGCCTGAAGCCAGTTTCCACCTTCTGATCTAGAGACAGCTAGGAGCCGTGTGTGATCTTCACCTGAGGCATCATTAATCAGAGACTTTACGATCGAGGCAGAGGTTATGGTATCCCAGGACCTTTGTAGTTTGGGTTTGGACGGTAAATTTAGACTCGGTCCAGATATCCAGGCGTTCAAGGCTTCAACTAAGCACGCGATCTCGCAGTTTGTACCCGTTGGGGCCTTGAGGATTTTGCCTGCGAGGTCGGAGGTGCTATGGATGGAGGACAAGAACGCCAGTAGCGTTACCGTGCTGCGGGGAGATGCCATCCTAGCCGGAAGCCGAACCTTTTGGGAAAGATATCAGGGCTGCCACTATATCCCTTTCCGTAGCCTGGAGGCAATCAGTTGAGTCCGAGGGAGGGTCGGCGAAGATGGAGGTGGAAGGGCTGGGGGTGTGTTTGGCCTGTAGTGCGGCCAGGGTCTCCGGTGTGTCGGGTGCAACGGTATCATTAGAAAAAAGGAGCCGCGTAGCGCCTTTGAGGTCTCCATCGTGAATTTTTTCCTCGACCTTCCCAAACAGATCGTAATTTCTTGAACGGGGTTTAGAATATGGGGTGGCAGTTGGGACAGTCGGAGTCAAGATATTGTATTTGATTTTTTGTGTCAGAGATATTTGCAGTATTATTTTCAGGGACGTGGAATATTTTATATGCAAAAGTTAACAGATCGTGCCATGACTCTGTTGTTGTGTCGAATGCATCCTGTGATAGCGTCAGACAGTGCCTCGGCTGTTGTGGGCCTGACACCACGAGGTATGCGGTTTCTGTTTGAGCTGGCTGAGGAGGGTTTGGAGTGGAATGGCATTGGGATGATTTGATGCTGGTAAAGATGCGCTGGAGTTCTGTGAGTTCGGAAAAGAGAGTGAGGAATGAACTCGAACCTGGTGCACACGGGCTTGATGAATGTGTAAACCTCTTGTGGACGTAAAATTTTTTTGGCACACTATACAGCACTGCATGTGCAAAATATTAAATTTTATAATGTAAATATACTTAGCTAAAATAAAGTTATGCACATTAATAATAAAGTTAGGCTAAAAGTAAAACTAGAAATAAAGCTAAAATATCTGACACATAACGTCTAAAAATGAAAACATTTGTTGACACGTAGCCTGCGAGGTGTGGTGTGCGCATATGTTGCTTGGCTCGTTGCCGTGGGAGACGCCGTGGTCCACCAAGGGGGGCTTGTTGCCCCGGGAAACGCGTAGCGTGTGTCACTTTACAAATGTCGGCCTTTCGGTGGCCTTTCTGTATGCGTTAGTATGTTTGCACAAAACAGCTGATTACACGTTTGTCATGCGCTGCTTTCACTTGCACAGGCTTATTGTTGCCATAGGAAGATGTTGTGAAAGGTTTCGTGTATAATCCTTTGGTCTGATTAATTTAATTATTTTTTCTATGAAGGCCGATCTTGACACGTTGAGTTTGACGTGACAATTGATTCTTTAATTGGATTATTTTTCCACTATTATTTTGGAAATTGATTTTGGAATAAAGTAGGAGCATATTTTAATACATACCTACCCTCATATTATTATTATTATAAATTATTTCATGATCTAACGATTGATATACGATTAGCAAGATAAGCGAACATGTTTTATAATATAATTGTATATAAAGATAAGTAAACTAAACTAAACAGTATTAAGCAAAACTAAAGAGGATTGCAGACTGTTATAAAACTCTTCGTTTGCTCCTATTCTTGACATAGCACAAAACCTTCCAGACCGTTACAGACTTACAATGGACTTGGCTATCCACTCACACTAAACTTACAAAGATATAAAAGTCTTTCAGAACTAACTTTAAATCCGAGTTTCAACTACCTTGAAATAAACAAAGAATCGCTTAATAGAATTCAGCGCGAAACATAGGGATGCAGCAGAATGTGTTAAGCTAGCGTCGTTTAACTAAATGGAATGTTTCTGTTGTTGGATTGGATAAAAATGGTAAAATAAATTGCCATTCGCGCGAATACATTACTCTGAACAAAATATGCGGCTCGTATGTCAACATTTGTTATCCGCATTTATTTGATAATGCCCGGCATAATTATGTAAAGCTCCGGAGTGGTATTAATATGACAACGAAATGTTACACATATTATGCATAGTTTATATCCGCTTTCGTAAAAAAACACTATTAAGTAATAGAAGTTTTTCAATGTGTGTAAGGATAAATGTACATTATCGTCTTTCTTGTATGACGTCTGCACGTAATCTTGAATCAGATTATCTGTCGAAGTTAATTTTGAAAAAGGTATTCGTATTAAATGAGATTTTCTGCGAATCCGATGTTTAATATCGTTATAAGCAGCTCTAGCAAATTATTACTGAGGGACGTGCCGCGAAAAATCTAATCATGAGTTGCACGCCGATGCTTTTGCTATACCGCCTTACATAAGGAAATCAATTTGGAATGCACAATGTACGTGTCACTCTGGCCCCCAGATATGTTATTTTGGCACAAATTCTTTTCTAATCAATGCTATAGTATCACAAGTTTGATCACATTTCGGCATTGGTTTTAGTAAATTTAGCTGTTTTATGCCGGATTGGTACATGCCAGTTATCTACCATACCGCAGAACTATCATCAAGTTGACGAATGCAGAAGGTGAAACTTCGGGTTCATATAGCAAGATTGGCAAGGCTTATACCTACTCCATTTTTTAAGTTATATTTTAAGTCTCATAAGAAAAGATACATAATGAAGTATCCTAATTCCTAGAACGCGAAGGATCTACGAAAACTGTTTATTAGTGGTCGATCTAGAGTTTTCGATAAATCAGCCTCAACCACAATATACTCGTATTTTATTTCCTCTGAAATTCGTCTTGCTAAAAAACCCTAATCCAAGATTTGTTTCAAATAGAACGGGCTTTCAATTGTTACGGTTTCCCATGACTTAGGCTTCGTTTGCGCTTTGTTATTTAAATCTGGGTATTAAACGCGATTCTGTTCTGAGTAATCTGGGGCCCTACCTCGAACCGAAAACGAAGTATCTCCCTCTCTGTCGCTCGAATAGGCAAGTGCGACGGAGAGGCAAATATTTATTTTTCGGTTTGCGGTAGGCCCTCCGCTCCTTGTTGTATAATTTTAGTGCAAGGAAAATAACGTACTCTGCCATTATATGGCATCAAGATTTATGTTATCCTGTAGTATGTAACCACAAACAAACCCCTCTCTAATTTTGAGCTGGCATTTCGCCTTTTTGGCATTTATTTTCTAGCTTTCTGCGTTTCTGACTTATTTATCTAAATAGAATTATGCATTCCTGACCATGTTGTGAGGTTGTCAAGTATATTTTTTAGTAACTGCTTAGAGTCACGCTCTACGTTCAGATGATGTTTGCTTGCATCGTGTAACATTAAACTCAATAACTATTTACTTTACTTATAAATTAAAACCAACTAAGGTAAATGTTCAGGTGCTTGGCCAAATACTTTCAATCTTGATATCAGAACCAATAGTACCTACACGTGATTGTGAGCAGGAACAACCAAACATTTTTAAATTCTGAGAACGAAAGGAAAAGCGCTTGTATAATTGTCATAATGTTTAAATGACAGGACGGCATTCAGTGTCAGTTGTTTCATTCACGTCAACTTCCCTGAATTTACTTGTACAATAGCAATCCCCAATACTCATATAGCTCGCGTACATATTTACGTAGCAATAAGTGTCACCGGCGTGCGCGATAACAGTCCTAGCGCAGCAGTTAATCCTCCTTAATGAATTTTCATAGACGAATCCGCCTCATGCACACAATCCATTCGGGAAACTCAGTGAATAATGGGCTCCCGTATTTCACAAGTCAAACTAAAATTTTCGGAAATCGAAATGGAACTCGCAAAGATATGGTACCTATACCCATGCGTTTGAAAATCTGTATTTTAGTACCCAGTTATTGATACTTAATAAAAAGTGTCTAGGCAACGGGTTAAATGGGCTACGGAATACAATGTTGTACAAATGTATTCATGGCTGCATTTTAGAATGTAATACGGATTACATATATAGATAAATATTTTTTAATACAGTTGCTCAAAAAGTGGTACTTTATGTAGCTGTATATCGTGCACAAAGTGGATTTCGCGCACTAGTGCATTTACTTTTCCATTTTTTTTTTAATTTACTGTTGCTCTAATCCAAACATTTAACAGAAGAGTTTTAGGTTCAATCAGTTTACTCATTTATTTAATAAAGTATTTGGCATTAAAACTCTACTCCTCTTATATTTAAAACATTAAGATTGCATATTAAATAGGTTAAAGGGTTATCATATACTAAAAAATCTAAAACTGTTTTAAAAAAGTTATCAGATTGAGTAGACCAATGACCGGAAAAAAGTATTACGCGAGACCTAATATTAATAGAGTATTATGCAGGACTGCCGCGCCGGATGAATGAACTCTTGTTTTTTTTTCGCCAAAATATACTTTTATTTAACAAATATAAATTAATTATAACATTAAAAATAACTGTTTTTTCATGTTTAAATGTAATTAAACTACGACGTGACATAAAATGTCTCGCAAAATAGTTTTGGTTTTGGCTGAATGCTGACAACTATGGCTTGTTGAAAAAAGTTAAACCGACTTTTTAATTCCCGCATCTTTCATTCATAATTTCACAAATTAATTTTGTAATGACGTATTGTTTAAATAGTATTTTTGTGTATGTGCGATTTACACGATTGTTAAATAAAATGTGTGTAAAATACGCCAGATGTAGACCAGATACGTGCAAAGCCCAGAATGGCAAGTAAATACATTTTGTTGTCTCTCTTTTAATTATTGTTTTATTTAGTTTTGTTTCTTTGATACTTTTTCGCAACTGTATTAAAAAACGTCGTTTGATATACGTGCGAAAGTGTCATTTTCACTCGTCCCGAGTCTTGTCCCTCGCCTCACGGCTCGGCCCAAGGCAACTCGGGCCTCGTGTGAAATGACAAACCTTCCGCACTTGCATCAAAATGTACTATTGTAGGTATTGATTCACCTCTCTGCAATAAGTGCAATCTGCATACATGTTTACGACCTTGATAAAACCATTTTTTTTTAATTAATCAAGTAACCATGTTAGCGGTCTCATTACTTATATTATACTGATAGTTCGTAGTCAAACTGGAAGTAAGCTGATACTTATAGCACAGGATTTACCTATTTTAAGTATCCGCGACACGTAGAAATGACACAAAAACAATAAACTTCACGACAATATTGTAATAAACGAAACCCAAGCTTGTAACATGATACATAAATAAATAAATATTAACACAATTCGACTTCCTAAAACTAAATTTATCTTATTGCTACAATTTTATTGTTTATTTTTCTTACACTAAAATACCCTATCCTTAAATAACGTTTTTTCGTTTTGGTGTCGACGTGTCTAATGAAGCTGTTTATATGATGACGAGCCACTAATATTTGTTCCTAAGACTTGGATGTTTTCTGTATGTATGCAGTGTATTACCGGCATGTGTAACTAGGTGAGGCGAGGAGATTGGAGGAGAAGAGACCGAGCTCAGTGGCGTGCAGCCATGGGTGAGGTCTATGCCCAGCAGTGGACTGACATAGGCTGATGATGATGATGACCGGAATGCGGACTTTTTTTGAAGTAGGGTATTTAAACGTAGTTCCTTAACCTAACCAAGCTTAATTTTATTATAAAACTAAAATTACGACTTCGCTTCATTTCTAACAAATTATTAAATACTAGCAGCGTCCTACGGTGTTACCCGCAGATAAAAGGTGCCTATGTCCTATTCTGATGTCTAAGTTACAATACAGGAAAGTTTCATAGAGATCCGTTCAGTAGTTTTTGAGATTAAGCGTACATCCATCCGCACAAACTTTCACGTTTATAATATTATTAGGATTAAGATTAGGATATCACCGTCTAGTACCCATAATACAAGTCTTATTGAGCTTACTATGGGACTTGTTCGATCAAATCATTTTTCAGACAAGAAATAATACTACGCTTTCAAAAGTTTGAAGATTGTGATTGTACTGGAGTCGCAAGCGTCCATGGGATGCTGTGATTTCAAATTAGGCAGGCCGTATGTTGGTTGTATAATAAAAAGACAAAGATACATATTGCACACTTCATTTTGCGTCGGGCTCGAGCAGCAAAAATTGTACCAACTAATATTTTAATTAAAATGATCAGCCAGCCTTGGCTGATCATTTATGTTCAAAAAAATAACGAAACGTTTCTAAAGGCTGCTTCTTAATCCCCAGATAAAAGTAGGTATCTGGCAGATCGATATTAGCTTTGTCATTTTCTTTCATATGACAATAGAAAGTGACAACAATAATTTTAACTGACAGATAATTTTATCTGGCAATTGAAAAATTTATCCGAAGAGAAATAAAATTACTAACTCGCATGTTATTCGCAGTCCTTTTCTTTCAAACGGCATTCCGCGGAATAATTTTCTAAAGCGCTTAGCGTTCATTTGTCAAAGCTAAAAAGCGACACATTCCCATTGCTCCCAAAAGGCTGATTTATTTTATTTGCGTACAACGTACGTTTTATGTCAGGTAAATGGTATTACGTATGGATTATATACATATAATGCAAAATAAAGTGCCTAAACCTTGAATGTTATGATCGAAATCGAGCTTGAATACATTTTATTTATGCTAGATGCAGCATAAATTAAATTTATGTAGTCAAGCTCTTGCTAATGCGGATAACCTTCGCAAATACAGCAAGATAAAAATAACTTCATTATAATAATCTCTAAAAATAAGCGCACTCGCCTTAATAATAACGAGCAAATTAATTAAAAGCGGCTCTCCTAGCCTATTTTTGAAATTCCATTTTGTTTATTAATTAAGAACAATGGAATTTCCGATACTACTTAATCAATCAAAGATTATAGGTTATTTGCAAAATTATTTTCAGCAAAAATATAATTTAACCATCATGACTAATGATTTTGTCGTTTATGATTTCCGATAAAATGTTTGTGTCGTTCTTATACTTAAGTGGAAGTTAAGTTAATACGAGTATACTGCAATAAACAATAAAATCGCGGTATGCATGGTCCTCACGATGTAGACTATGGTCTGTAATATTTCTACGATTGAAAATAGTAATAATAATATTGATGGGTGCTGTCTCTGTGTGCGTCCCATGACACGGGCAGGGACAGCGTCCGCTCGGTGTATCCCTAGCATTTCATTAAAGTTTCAAAATGGCATGTAGGTGTTGCCTATGGGGTTTGATACTTGGGTGCCTCGGTGCTCCGGCTCTACGCATGCCTCCCAAAGCTCCGGGATACTATTGTCCCGTGTACAGGAAAGACTTACAGGTAATAATAATAATCCCGATAGTCGTCTCTGCGAACGGTCTAATAGCGAAGAGCCTCGACCAAGATCTCAAGAGACTCTCGCTAGATGGCTGGGTCAAAGGTCAGAAACAGAGGCGGTACTCCTGGATGGCACGGATAGTCAGGTTCCTCTCTCTGTCGCCCTAACCACAGTTAGCTTAGGCCTCCGGCGCCGCCCGCAGCACCCCAGGTTAGGTTTTTATAATGTTTTTATTTTTTGTAAGTGTATGTTTATATTTTTTTTTGACCAAGTGAAACGAAGGTCTCTGCTTCAGCTTCGACAAAAATGCTTTCCTATGTCCGGATTTCCGTTTGTTCTCGTCAACAGGTCCCAATTCTCAACCGATTCTCGTAAAATTTCGTGAGCAGGTTCGACAGTTATATAGAATTTTTATGCCGAGTCAGTATTTGGAAATTTTCAATAAACAATTCTTATTTCAAAGATTTTGTAAGTTTCTGCGGGCGAATTTCGGTTTGTTCTCCTCTGCAGGTCGCATTTCTCAACCGATTCTCGTGAAATTTTGTGAGCAGGTTCGATATTCATAATTGGTCTTTTTTATAATGTCAGATTTTGGAAATGATAGAAAAACTCACTCACGAGGTCTACAGCTCACAGAGCCACTAGTTATAGAAATATCGTATAACCTAACTTAAGTATTATTTTAAATAAAGAGATAATAATACGCCTGGATTGACTACAAGAAGGCCTATGATTCGGTGCCTCATTCATGGCTGAGACGGATCTTGGAGGTGTATAAAGTTGATGCAGCTTTAAGATCCTTCTTAAGTGCTTGCATGGGGCAGTGGACCACAGTCCTTCGTCAACCAGGGGGCGGAGACGGCCCCTTTGGTCCGCAGGACTCTATTAGGATTGAGCGGGGTATCTTCCAGGGTGACAGTCTTAGTCCCTTATGGTTCTGCCTAGCGCTGAATCCACTCAGCACTCTGCTGAAGGATTCAGCGCTAGGTTGTCAGCTCCGGAGAGGCGGTGAGGTCATTTCTCATCTGCTCTACATGGATGACCTTAAGCTATTTGCACCAAATAGACAGGACCTGTTGGAGCTACTGAAAACAACAGAAGCTTTCAGTAGCGCCATCAGAATGGAATTTGGTGTGGATAAGTGTGCGGTCATGCGTGTACAACGGGGGAAAGTTGTAAATTCCACAAATTTACAGCTTTCCGAGACTATGTCCCTCAGATCTCTCTCCGAAGCAGAAACCTATAAATATCTTGGTATGTCACAGTCTTTGGGTATCGAGGGTGAAGGTGTAAAGCGGGCGGTGAAGGAGCGCTTCTTCTGTCGCCTGACAAAAGTACTTAATAGTCTTTTGTCGGGCGGCAACAAGGTGCGCGCCTTCAACGCCTGGGTGATGCCCTTGCTCACATACTCCTTTGGCATACTAAGATGGACTCAGATCGAGCTGGATGCCCTGGACCGAAGGGTGCGTGTACTACTCACTGCGCACCGCATGCTACACCCACGCTCGTCTGTTATGACACTGTACATCCCACGGAAGTGTGGAGGTCGCGGCTTTCTAAATGCCAAAGACCTCCACAACCGTGAGTTGTGCAGTCTCAGGGATTATTTCCTAAACAGCGAGTGTGGGATGCATCGGGACGTAGTGGCAGTAGACGCATCTTTCACCCCGCTTTCCATGGCAAAGGAGAACTGGCGCAGACTTAAAGTATGGAGCACCGAGGACCGCAAGGCGGAATGGAAGAGTAAGGAGCTACACGGGCGGTTCTACAGGGCCCTCACAGGGCCCGACGTAGACCTGCCTGCTTCGGTGAACTGGCTACGTTTCGGGGATCTCTTCGGGGAAACTGAAGGTTTTGTCTGTGCAATTGCGGACGAAGTTATCATGACGAACAACTACCGGAAATATATCCTGAAGGACGGTACGGTCGACATTTGTCGGGCATGCCGCCGTCCCGGAGAGTCACTCAGGCATATCATTTCCGGTTGTGGTCATCTTGCTAACGGCGAGTACTTGCACAGACATAACTTAGTAGCCAGGATCATTCACCAGCAACTTGCTCTTTTATTTGGTCTTGTGGACTTCGAAGTACTTTACTATAAGTACACACCTGCGCCCGTTCTCGAAAATGGTCGTGCCACGCTCTGTTGGGATCGATCTTTCATTACGGACAGGACTATTGTAGCCAATAAGCCTGATATCGTACTGACAGATCGATCGAAACGCCAGGCAGTGCTCGTTGACATCACCATCCCCCATGACGAGAACCTCGTGAAGGCTGAGAAGGACAAAGTCAGCAAGTACTTGGCACACGAGGTAACCGCCATGTGGGATGTTGATACGACGATTATTGTCCCGATAGTCGTTTCTGCGAACGGTCTAATAGCGAAGAGTCTTGACCAACATCTCAAGAGACTCTCGCTAGATGGCTGGGTCAAGGGTCAGATACAGAAGGCGGTACTCCTGGACACGGCGCGTATAGTCAGGAGGTTCCTCTCCCTGTCGCCCTAACCACCGGCAGCTTAGGCCCCGCCTCGCTGCCGGCGGCACTCTAGGTTAGATTTTTATAATGATTTTGTATTTTGTAAATATTGTTTTATATTTTACTTTTTATATAATTATTATAAAACCTAACTTAAGTAAAAAAAAATAAAGAGAATAATAATAAAGCCTTTTATTTCCCATCACCTTAGGTTTACATGTTTCTGTTAATATATTGGTAACACTTTTTGGATAGGCACCCTAATTTGGGTGTAGGCATCCTCCATTTTGATCAGTTTTATCTGTTCTTAGCTAGTTTCATCCACTCTTTTCCTGCTGTAGCTATGACGTCGTCGCTCCACCTTTTTATAGGTCGTCCTTTTCGTCTTGTCCCGTTAGGTCCTTTCCATCTCATCGCTTCTATTGTCCATCGATTATCACTGTATCGTGCTAGGTGACCAGCCCATCTCCATTTTAACTTTAGGCTGTAGTTTAAAACATCTATTAGATTTGTCTATCTCATTCTTATTCTGTGTTTTCTTCTTATTTTTAGAAGATTTCTCTCCATAGCGATTGAAAATACTCGTATTAAAAATAGTACCTATAGGTGATTGATAGGGTATGCCTATGTAACCAAAAAATTATTAAATAAAACACCCAAGTGCGTGTTGGAATTATAGAGTTCTATAATTGGCCACCCGATCCATTATATAACGCACTTAAAAGTTCACAAACTTATATTTACTATGTATTTGATACAAATAACAACATTGTCTAAGTAAGAAATGAACATTGTACGAATGTTTGCTTTTCCAAGTACATATTTTCTTAAGTTCGGCTCTGATAGATATGTGATAGATCCCCTTTTAATTTCATTATATATATATTAGGTACTAACATGATTTGTTTCACTTACCCATTAGTAAACGTTTTGCTGGCAGAGGGAAAAATTAGCACTTTAAAGTTTAATATCACGCTAAGGGGCCCCTGAAACAAAAAATGGTATATTAAACCTACATAGTCCACACGATGGGTTTTACAAAAAAAAAATGCAATTGAGCTAAGTCACGGATGGAGGACAGACAGACGGACATGGCGAAACTATAAGGGTTCCTTGTTTACTACGGAACTCTTAAGTCGCTAAAGCTGGCACCAGCCGCACGCATTTCCGGAGCTTTCTCAATTTTATTAAGTGAACGTACATGAAGCGAAGACACGTTAGCAGCTGGGGCGTCTCAAAGGCTTTGATTAAAAGAAATCACCTTATGCCAATCCTGGATTGTCCTGAAGAGTCCTTGACACAGTTTGGAGATTTTATTCCCAAGTAATTTCCTTTCGGATTTCTCCCTACCGGATCTACGTTTCTCTATAGTCTACCATTTTGATGTCGATGTTTATTACGTTCATCGGTACTACATGACGTTTTGTCGCCAGGCATAGTCTTGGTTGGCATAGCAATAATATTGTGTTTTTTGTCCTTCATAAAATAGAGTTGATAAAATGTACACAGTATCGTGGTATGAAAGTCTCGAAACCGTGTCGATCACGAAAATAGGAAATCATAATGGGCAAAACGACTGCTATCGGCCTAAAATGGGACCAACTACATATTATGTTATATTTTTTGTTTAAAAGTGCGGTACATTCGTTCTTTTTTATTTTATTCAATGCTCACAAAAAAGAATCTTGCAAAAATTATTAATCAATAAACGCTTAATTTTTATGGTTCTGTACCTCAAAAGGAAAAAAAAACTGTTGCCCGTCTGTCTGTCTGTAAAGACCCTTTATCTTAGGAATGCGTTGCGGTATCGAGTTGAAATTATCATATGCTCAGGGCTACAGTTCCTTGAAGCTGTGAAAAAATCAAACTTACGGGGCGCTTTCCTATGAAATTTGGCTAATCATAATATATCATCTTATACTACAAGTACAAAGTAAAGTTTCTGTTTGGCCCCATAGTTGACCGATAGAGAATGCCTCATGGCATTAAGTCCGCCCTTTGTACTCATAGTTTTTGTGCAATAATGTTTAAATAAATATAAGTAAATGGAAAAATCTGATCTATACGCTTGTAATTAAATCATAAAAATATAGTCTTTATTTACAGTACGCAATCAATCTCCACAAATTTTTACTGAGTCCGAGTCGCACTTGTCTGATTTTTGTGTGCTCGTAATTATACAAGAGCATTCGCTGATTTTAAAGTCATGAGTCACTGTTGAAGGTCTCCTTTAAGCTTAAGTAATGCACTAATGTGTTTTACCCATAGTCTAACAAAACAAAGTCTGACAATCCGGACTCGCGACGCCGTGACGTCACTGTAGACGACACACTCACACTTACGTCCGCATACCATCGATAGGCTGATGCAAGGCTGATGACATAGGTCGTGTCACCCCTTAGAGCATTTAAGACTGAAGACGCCATCCATTGACATATTTACCCCTCTGCCAAAGGTATAGGAGAAAACTCTGCCACGTTATTAAAAACTACTTCATTAATCGATTATACGTCACTGTCGAAATCGTTCCCGTCGTGTAAAGGGCTCCGTCAAAATACCTTTATGTGTTGTTTTAAGCTGCATAAATATTTCAATTTGTAAAATTTACTGTTTTATTTATTATTTCACTTGCACGTATGCTTTCGGTTGAATTTTAATTTTCTGTCCAATTAATGTTTCAATTAATATCGTCGATTACAAAGTCAGTTTAAAAACATTCGTACTTGACCATCACGCTTGGCCGCTATTTTAACATCAAACTTCACCGTATTTCGGGATACAAGGACTACTTTCTATAAGAACTTCTATGAAATGTGATCCTTAGTGATATTGGTCAATTTAGCCATGCGATAATTTGCCTAGTGTAAATACTCGTAAGGGCGAAAAGTGCTCAAATTTAGTGTTTTGAGTGTGCGTGCGTGATTGTTTTAGTGTAGGTGCATAGTAATGGGAGAATATTTTGCAAGTTTCCGTAGTTTCTTTATATGTGAGTTACCTCGTCCCCCCAATTTGGCGAAATGATTTAGTGTAGGTGCATAGTAATGGGAGAATATTTTGCAAGTTTGCGTAGTTTCTTTATATGTGAGTTACCTCGTCCCCCCCCAATTTGGCGAAATGATTTGTTCGGAGAGATGCACTGAAGGAGTTTCTTGTCTTAAGTATCACCCACACTACTAACCGATGTACTGGATTGCCATACATGGCGCAGTATATTATTGTATTATGCGTTTTACCTAACCTGCGACAATTTCGTGATGAAAAATTACAGTTATATCTACCTAACGAAGTTTGCCACATCATAATAATAAACTTGGTGTTAAATACTAAAAGCAGATTATATAGACACAAACAGGTAGACTAACTCACATTGACACAATCATAATGTGTAAAGGGTTAATGTACAGTAATAAAGTGAGTTTAGTGTTTCACATGTGCCGAGTAGAAATCGGTGTTCAGTTTAATTTGGAGCTCTGAATCATGTTCAGTCTAATATAAATTGGACCGCGTGGAACCAAAAGGATGAAATGAATTCCAGTTCAAAGCAATTCGTGTCATGGATGGTTAACATAAAGTTCTCACAATGAAGCAAGTTTCAGAGTCGTGTTTGTAGTGTACGTTTGATTTGGGGCTGAATGTTATTAAGTCAGTAAATTGTCTTTTACACCGCTGTCGCACTAAAACGCATACATTTCGATTCACGTGAAAGTGGTTTCTTAGAGATTGATATTGACTGACGTTTAGGTTGTATAAGTTTCTTGACCATTATTTATAGGTTTTGCCTGCTCGCTCTAATTTATGCTTTCTTTTTTTTTTTTTAATAAAGTTGTTTTCTGGCTGTAACTAATACTTAGATTTTTATTGTTCTCTATTGATTACAAAGGCAACATTATAACCCCCGATTGTTTTCTAAGTCTATGAAAGAAACATAGGTTAAACCTATTAGAAGTTGGTACATTTTGGTAATAATTGATATATCACTAATGGTCACTTATAGTCAATCCAATTTTGTAATCTCCGAAGTAATAGTTATTTTTTTGTTGTTTGTGCATCATACAATCGCAATACAAATTCCGTGGAGTTTGGTGGACAGCGTTCACACTAATTCTCATATTCACTTCGTTCCATGAATATTTCCCTGTTTTCTTGCATTACGTGATGCTATTAAATTTCATTTTACTCCAAAGCTAATTACTGCAGCATGTTAGCACGCGTTTGTTTCCAGTTTTCCTACCAACATCATTATTTCATTTATTTATGCTACTTATACAGAATGACATCGGAGATATGATCAGAAATTATTTAGAATGAAAATTAAATAGAAGTAGTAGAAACTCGCAATATTGGCTATTAATTTTAAATTATTAACAAAAAATAAATACAAATTGGTTGCCCTACACGACACCATGTTTTGTCATCCCTCATACGGGGTATCACTTTTGATACAAGTTGCGCTTGATAACGCAAGTTACCTAAATGAAAATGCCGTGCATCTTAGTTGGTCTAGATGGTCCACCTAAACAGTATTATTTTCTTCCAAATTCTAGTCTAACGGTTTAATGTTCGGACTCAACACTGAGCATTCGACCGGAAGCTCTGCCAAATGGTTATATGCATTTGCAATTTGCCAGGAAGCATTCTACTTCAACTTCATGTTAATTATTAGGCTAGTTCTAAAGCATCATAATATCTAAGTATTATAATTTCGTAAAAGCCGGTCAAGTGCGAGTCGGATTCGCGCACCGAGGGTTCCGTATACAGATGTGTACCGGTTCCAACTCTATTAAATCAGGAAAATCTCAGCAACATGGTGTGAAATTGGACGCCATGGGTACAGCGCCATCTATCGGCGACTTTTGTTACAAATTTGAGCGACTGGATAACTTTGTATGTATGTAGTTTTTCAAGGATAATTCTTTATCACGCCACGTAAACCGATTTCATTTTTTTTCTTTATTTGAAAGAAGGTACTTTTAGCATAATTTCGTAGGAATTTATAAAACAAAAACACATGTAAATTACAAACTTAGTATAGAAAAGTTTTTTGTCGATAAAAAAAAAGAAAAACTATATAGAGCTATAGTTATAATTTTCCTGCAAAATATACATTGATATCAATGTTACGTAATAATTTTATATTTTTTCCTTGGTAAACTTTGGAGACAAGGGGCCCCCCCTTGGTAATACGGTATTTTTTTTACATTTTCCCTCATAAAACAAAAATTACTCAACGTAAAAAAAATGTTTCAGAATGTGCAACCCAAGCCCTTTCATATGACACTTATATATTAATAGACTTTCAAATTTTGAACCACCTCATTTTTCACAGAAAATAACAAAAAATATTTTAAAAAGTCATGTTCTATGTATGTAGGTAAGCCTTCTTTGTAACTATTCCAAATTTCAAATCGATAGCTTAAGTAGTTCTTGAGATATTTAGCGATGTGACAGACAAAGTGAAACCATATGGGTTCCTTTTTGACCATTTTGGTACGGAACCCTAATTACACGTAATAAATCTTATTAATGTTTTTAAAAGTAGGTTATTAAACAAACGTCTAAAATACATGTTATCAATTAGGTTATATTTAAAAAACAAATGTTCTTATCGTAGTTATCTAAAAAATTAAATCAGCTAAGAAAACAGCGACCTTGACCGGTTTCATAGTCAAACACATTTTTACCTTTCAACCTGCAGTTTAAAAATACACAGAACTGGGAACATTAACGCTCCGAGTTAGTTTCTAGGCCACAGTCATAGTGTGTCAACAATAGGGGAGATGTCTAGAGATTATGAGTTACCTCTGCGCGCCTTCTTTCGAAAAGATTATTGTAGCAAAATTGCGAATATGAATGCTGTTTACGGGCGCGCGAGCGATGTTTGTTCTAATTTCAATTTAGTGGTTAATCTAATCAATTTAATGAAGCGTGTTCCTACGTATTATGTTATAAGTTATAACATAATTATGTTTACAACATTGTGGGATGATAAACTCTTAAGTGATCAAATACATCAAAAGAATTTAAATAAAACATGCGAGTTGCAGGTATGTGTTAAACTAAACTGAAGAAAAAAAAAGAGCTGTTTAACCTCCACATTTAAATAGCTATTCATTATGTATAATAAATAACTGAAAGCCTGTATTCCCAAAAGAGGTAGGCAGAGCACATGAAATTAAATGTCAGTGCCACATTTAGCAATTGTAATAGGTTTGAAGATGGAGAAAATGTGATATTCCGGTGATAGGCTGCTAGCCCATCGGCCATAACAACCGGTTCCCATAGTTGACTCTTACGACACCCACGAGAAGAAAGGGGGAAGAGCTATTCGAATCCCGCACTTATTACTATTTGATTAAATGTTGTTTACCCATTCCATTGATATTTTGCGGAGATAAGTATCAGTTATCCGTGACCACGGCCGATACAACCCGCATCAAAACATAGGAAATAAAAATCATATTAGATCCGTGAATAATCTTATATAAAATGTGGTTTAGATACATTAATTGATTAATAACTGATTATTCTCAAATGTCGACCATAAATGTTGTACGGCTAATTAATATGTATTCGTTCTACATGTACGTAATAGGTACATCCCATTGATTGAATTACACACCTGCCGGACTGCACTATAGTTTATATGTGTGATTCAATCAATGGAATGGGATGGCTAAGCCTGCTCAGCATTCATTAAAATGTCCACGCGATCCATATTTTTGTGTACAGGGTTACAATTGATTTACGAACAGGAAACGAAGGGCGCACGTGTCTGCCGCCACACGCACTCGCGACGTGACCCGATCTCCTGTGTGTTTCCACGAGTTCCATTGACACAACTCGTTGGTTTTTTCCAGTAGATTAATTAACCGAAATAATCAATTCGAGTGCACCGGTATGGCTTTTTCTTCTTAGCTTAGTTTCATAAAGGTTCCATTAAATTCAAAATCATGCCATGAAAAAGTTCTTTTGATTTTCCTTGAACGATAACTTGTTTAACTTAACTATATTATGATGTTCTTAGGTATGTGATACTTTACGAGATTTAACAGAGACATACCTAACTCTGTCGTGAAGTGGTTGTAATATTAATTTATAAACTAGTAGCTCTGTGAGATGTAGACCTCGCGAGTTTATATTTTTATGTGTATATAACGTTCATAGATCGGCTATTTTGAAAAATGTATGAATCGACAAAAAACTCCATATACTTATTTACACGAGAATCTGTTGAGAAATGCGACCTGTAGAGGAAAACAGCCATATGTTCGCCGGACACACGGACATACGAAATTTATTCCCAAGCTGAAATAAAGACGCTTCGTTCACTCGGTTAATAAATTGTGCAAGTTCTAAACCGTTGCATTTAGTGGTGCGACTAGGGTAAAATAACAGCTTATATATCAATGCCTTTTATTTTTTAATGGAACTGTTGGTAACTCAATCTTTTCTTAAAGGAATGGAAGCGCACGTGTATGACAATATATCTACGAGTACATAAACACAATTACGAATGGTGTAATATCGTTTGAAAAAAAGTGTCTGTACATAAAATGTTGATACTCATAGCCATTTTGCTGATACGATATAACATGACGTATTATATAGCATGTAAATAAATACACACCGTTAATACCGGTTTTAAAACATTAATCTGGATGTTAAGCACTTGTGATTGCCTGCCGCTATCGTTATATTCACGGATTTGTGAGGATTTAACCCTTCCCTTGCAGTAATCATACACCTCATTTGCGGTTAGTAGTCGGCTACAGCTGCTATAACGTACCCTGAGAGTGAAACCAACGTTACGCTTGAGGAAATTATTGCAATGCAAATAAAAGCATTTTACTGAGTTTGGAGGAGCTATTCTTTCTTAAAATTTACGATAATAAATAAGGAGGTATCCTTATTTATTATCGTTCAACAAACCTATTTTAGTTAAATTGCCGCTTAAATTCGTTTGTCCTTATCTGTCTCTTTGACGTTTGTGAGAAGAGGGAAAGTTATATGAATAAGGGGGTACAAGAAAGTGAGTGAGCGATGGCGGAGGATAAAAAAGACCTTAAAGTTGTCTGTCTTATCAAATTAATATTGTTATCAATTAGGAGCAAAATATTCAAATTTTGTAAGCTAGGTATTCATATGTATAACATATGTGAACATATTAGGTTAACTGGATTTAGTTTTCAAAGGTCTCACATTTGTGTTACGGGATTACTGGAAACTTTTACTAAATACAGTGGAATCAATGATATGATTACGATATTATTATGATATATCGTGAAATGAATTTGTTCTATATTTTAGCAGGTAGTTGCAATGTTATAATCAAGTGTTGATAAAATTTCCCTCATTCTATAGCGGAACACACTCAACCCGCTTAAAGAAAAAACCTTCCAATAAACAAAATGACACAAATCCTAACTTGAACAAATGAGCACTCGGGGTGCCAGTGCCGCAATAAAATGTAAATAGCAGAGGAAGTGTTAAAAGGAGCGAAAGTTTAGCTCACGCGAACTTAGTACTCGGCCCAACCGCTGAGTTACGCGCGGGGTAAACGACGAGTCATTGCGACGATATTAAACGGGATAAGTAAGCACCGCATTCTCCTTTGGAAATCGCGTCTGTTCGAAGCGTTCAACTTAACCAACGCGGATACTAAGTTTCTCCGCTCGTCAGATTACGTATAACACATGGCATGACATGTGACGTACCGTTTTAGAGCACCCGTAGTTAAGGACATATCTACCTAGTGTATATTTGACACATTAAGGAATTAGTAGTAAATAATGATTTATATAATATAAATAATATAATTTTTGGCCAAAGTGTATTACTTAGAGTTAGTTCCAAGATTAGTCGATGCAATTTGGAGCAACTCACTAGCAGTAGTAGCAGTACTATTTATTCCAATTTGGAAATATCGAACACTAGAAGAGACCTGTAATCGCCATAATGAAGAATGGATATTCGATTTTAAAAATGTCCCTAGTGACCACAGTTAAACGATAGGTAGCGTAAAAATATTGAACAACTTATGCTAAGTTTTCAACCTCATTTTATCACTTTTCCATTAACGAAATCACAATTTTTTATTCAAACCGACCCCCGAAGGACTTGAAGAAGAAATCCATCACAAATGGTTGGTGTCCAGGGAGAAATAAAAGTATTGGAATTCAATCGCGAGAAGAATTTATAATGCACGGCCTGCGAATGTTACTTTTAAAGCTTAATACATACTAGCAAACCATAATGGACCGCGGCAGTAAAAAATGTGTCTTGTTGGAATTTCTTAAAAAAAATTGACGCCAGCGTTGCGACTACAATCGTTAGTCTCACGATAGAAGTATTAACTCACACACCTACTCACCTACTCTATATGTATTTCATTACATAATACGTTTTAATTATTCTCAAACGATGTCTAGAGACTAACCTAGAAATGTGTAGAAATAGTCCACATAATAGATGTATTTTAATAACTAATAAAATCCCAAATTCAATTAAACAGGAACCACAAAATACATTATTTAAAAAGAAACTAGAAAAATTGTTAATCGACAGATGCTATTACTCTGTGCAGGATTTTTTAAATGATGATAGTTTATAAAATTTCGTGATATAATTTATTTTTAGAAAATGTGTATTGTTTTAGTAACTAGTTTTTAAGTTATAGTTGTGTGCCCTTTCAGGGCGTCATGGTCTGACTTTAATTGTATAATTACACCTTAATTGAAATGTACATGACTTAACAACTAAATAAATAAATAAAAAAAATAAAAAATGTTCATTTCAAAATCCGCAGTCAATTTTAGAAAACGTTACCTTTAATTTAGTTCGTGAGCTTTCACAGAAATGTTTTCAGGAGGTCAATTTGGTTAGATTTTTCGACTACAAATTTGATGCCCATATGGTGGCTTTGCACGTTAAGCTAACGTGTTAAACTGAGTGCGCGCAAAATATTTACATAATAACTACCAACCAAACTGACCTCAGCGGGGTAATTAAGTAACGTATTCCAAAGGACGTAAGGTTGATCTAAATATTATTTTTCATACTAAAATTGACATATCAACGTTACGTACGTCTGACAAATTTACGTGAACACCCTGCAGGCCAGCGTCTGCATGAAACGACATGTCAACTCCTAAAGTAGATTATAAATAATATCCCAGCTGCCGAATTTAAACAGCATAATTTATATTTTTAACGAGGACCCACATTCACAATTGTGCAAATTCGTTGGAATCGCTTGAAACGGTTATTCTTTCCGGCCTCGTTCTTTCAATTCTAGCAAACTGCGTTGCCGGTTGGGTAGTGCCGCTTCCAAATGCATATGGAGTTAAAAGCGCCCACAGTTTTAAGCTTGTTTTAATTTTCAACGAGCTTTGTTTTGTTGCTGAATGCTGAAAAAACTGTTCCGGGATTACGCCTTCGAGCACTGTTAAATGCAATCTTTTGTTTCCCAAAAGACAAGAATGGAGCAATGCGTACTATGTGTTTGAGATAGTAATCTCAAGAAAATGCGGGTATTGTGGTTAACAACGAGTGTTTCGTCGAATTGGAGCACCGCATCGCGGTACTCGGGTTTTAACTCGACCTAATGAATTGTTTGGTTGTTGTTTTTTTTTTTCATTAATTACATACACTTGAATTGTTTGTGTTATATGGAATATTATTTTCAGAGTAAGTAGGTAATAAGTAATAAATTCTAAAGGAAGTTAATAACGTAGGAAAATGCGTTGCTTCGAAAAAAAACCTACTAATGTGACATTAAGCTGAATTTACATTACGAAACTACTATCATGCACGTTGAAATTTCATTTCATCAAAAATAAATTGATATACATATATGAAAATTAAATCTAGCAAGAGGAGCTTACATTTTTGTTCTTATTCTAGAATAAAAAAAACACATCTTACTAACCTAGTACCTACATATCTTAGTCTAATACATATTTCTAGAACGCATACAAATTATTCAGGCTGAATATATTGCACTTTTACTTCAGCTCAGTATGAGTATGTTAGTTTTGCATATCCTTAGCTTGTAGGAACTCATTTCTCTTTCATATGGCATAAGTAAAAGGATGGTCTGATTTAGCGCTCCCAGCGGAGGACCGCAGGCGGACCCGAGATGTACCAGCCTTGTCTTCGGAACTGGGGCAGCTGCTATTACCTCATTTTGTATTAGAAATTAAGATAATTCCATATGGTTAAACGAGTTTAAACGAAATTGAAAAATATTTCATCTAATTTTTGAGGCTCGCCGTGTGACGAGCCTACGTTCGTTTGTATAGTGACAGCTTTCATCTTGCCCTGAATTTAGGTACCTATACTAGGACGTGATGGTTAATAATAATTTGTAAACAGTGCGCTAACAAGACGGCAAAGGAAGATTTTGTTATATAAATAATAGGCTAAATTAAAAATTTTGAAAATATCCCCGTCGGATGTCCTAAATTGAAAAATAATTAAATAATGCATTTGAATATCCACCGACTCTATAGGAAATAATTATATAGAGATAAAAAAAAAAATTTCTAAACGGTTAACTGGTTGTAAGATATATTTACAACCCCAGAAAAATCCGTCGGGGGCTGCCAAATTAACAATGCACACAGGCGTAGGACAGCGTAATCCATATTTTCACGAGAATATTGGGATTTGGTGAAATTTTAGTTTTTAGCGTAAAACGATGCTTTAAAAGCTATTCTACTTTGAAAAAAAATCTGTTTATTTCAGTAAAATTTTACATAATTTTATAATCACTTACTTAACTATTAATCTTAAAATACAAAAGATTTTTTAAGTTAAGGAGTTGCGAAGATACATTTCTATTAATCAATATACATTGTTGTTTTATTTTGATTAAGACTTAAGTAACTAAGAATATTTTAACAGGTTGATTTTTTTAACAAATATAGCTTAATGACATTTCTATATCTTTGGGATTTTTTGTTATTCAGATCTAGTAACAACTGTTTAGGGAATTTATTACATGTGCATGGGAGAATACATGACAGGCTCTCTGACCGTAGGTATTTCTACATCGGGGTACTAGAAATGATGGTAAAGCAAGTGAACGTAAGTTGCTATGTCTCGATACATGGACAAGGTTAACAATTTTATCTCTGTACTGTATTAATATTTCTAAGTCTACTTTGTCTTAGATACTAAGTAGTTTACAGTGATTAAACAGGTTTTCATAATTATGTTTATATTTAAGTTTGATTTTTAGGGGTACAATAGTTTGCAATAGTCTTAGTTGTAGGTTATATATATGGCTTAAATATGTTTTATATCTTCTACCGTATATGGATAATCCGTAGCTTATGACCGAATCAGCTATACTGACATATATATTAACTTTAATGTGTTGTAAGGAACTTTATGTTTTGTTTCACATTTTTGCGAAAAAACGGATGTAATCCAGGTTTTTCACGAAACGACTAGATTAGTTTAGTTTAATGACGTATTTTACGAGTACTCAATAACAGGGTAGCCTCACTCTTTTTTTATGCACGTGTACCATGGATTATTTAAAACTTGTAATCTTGGTTGTGGTTGTGATGTGGAAGTTTGTGTTTGTTTTTTTTTTGAGTAGGTACGAATATGTGTCTGTAGTGTTGTGAATGAGAATGTAGCTTTGGTTATTCAGTGTGTGTTTTATTTTTTATTTTTAAATCAAGAAAAAGGTTTGTCTATCCACCCAGTAATAGCGCATTATAGATGAATTATAGTGGCATTGTTTATCCGCATTGTGATAGCGCCTGCCCAGTAATATTTTATTAAAAACAATATCATGTCTGCCCACACAGTGACAGCGCTTAGTGTAAATTTAACTAGTTGGTATTTTAATTTCATAACAATTAGCCAACTGTCTGGGTATAAGATAACCCGTATTTTCGAATACACACTGGTAAAAATAGAGGTGCATGTTTGTTGTTCTTTTTGTTATTACTAAAACGCACCTGCAATTAGCTCCTGGTCATTATCCTGTGGCATCGAACGATGCGGCGAAGCAGATGGAGACCGCGCCTGTTGCGGAGGTGGAATCTGTGGCTTTGGCGGACGCGACGGCGGTGACGATAGTGGCGGTGACGATAACTGCCCGTGATCTTGAGAAATGCCTTCATCACTTCTTCTTGATATATGAGCTTCTCTTGAAGTTTCCTGATTTTTCTGCAGATGTAGTCCTCGTCTTTTTCTTTTTCCCGCTTTCTTTTCCCCATTTAACACACGCGAAAAACTATAATTAGGCAAACTATGTGAAGGATCGCGAACGAAAAAGTGACGGTTGAGTTTTCAGTTGCGAGAAAAGTCAAAAACGAAACTTTATTCTTAATTTGGATTTAGATGTAATGCCTAGAAATTACAAACATTTCTAGTTTTAATTTATGAGTAATATATATAACACAATAGTGAATTGTATAGTTTTAATTCATGATTACACCACCGTACACCATGTTGTAATGAATGTGTAATACGGCTACGTGATATTTTTGGCACTATTTGCATACGTCAGGAAACAGTTCCGAAAATATAATATTACTGTCGGCTCGTCGAATTTTTCCTATATTTTTCACACATTAAAAAAAAATGTTTTAATTACGTTAATATCTTTGGGATAAATATAATATAATGTATACTCTTTCAAAACCTTATTTTTACTACCTTTAAAAAAAAGACGCTATGAGCATGAGAATATTGTACGTGATTATGGTTCATGAATGTGTGAAACATTTAATTTTTCTAGGTTCACTAGTTGATCAAAGCAATCCTGATCATCATTTGCTTGCTCTTTTCCCATTTATTTGGGATCGGTGCAGCATGTATTTTTTTCATATATCTCTATCACTCGTCATCGACGATCCTTTCTAGAAGATACAGAATTATTCTAATACCTAATTATTATTTTTTTACTATATTTTGAAACATTGCTTGCTACTTTATATATCTTATTTAGTATTGACGACCATGGTAGAAATTCTTGTAATTTTGACATAAGTATATTATAATTTTCATCGTGAAATAAATGAATCTGAATCATTTCATGCCCGTACCATGTCAGGCTCTTAGTTTTTCGGCAATGGGTGCTACTTTCATGCTTCCCTTTATATATTCATTCCTTATTCGGTCCCTTCTTGACACACCACATATCTATCTCAACATGCTCTCTCCCTGTAACATGCATTCGCGTTTCATTTCATCTCACAGCAATCCTGATAAAACGTTTAATAAGTTTTGTATAGCATAAAAGGCTCATGTTACTTAGTACCTAATGTGTGTAGTTACTTGTTATGCGCTCCCGCACGCGATTTCGGCCTTCGGCCACTTTGGCAGTGCGTGTCCGGGGCAAAGAGGGCGCGGGAGCGAAGTGATTTTTCACGTAGGTATATTGTTATAATGAATACGCTCACGCGACGTTCATTGTACTCGCTTGGCTTTTAATAATAAGCACCCAATTATATTTAATGGTAATACGTTATGGATGCTCTTAAAATTTACAGCAGAACAATATCTGAGAATTTTAATACTGAATTTTTTATTTTGTAATTTATACATTTAAGGAGTTTAAAAACAGTATTCTTTATCGTACCTTCTAAAAAAACCTATTACTCAGATAGAGGGCTTATAGAATGAGTGAAGAAAACTATATTTGTATGTGAATTTGTTGGAGATAAAAATCCACAGCGCAGCGGTCCATTGCGATCAAACATTTATTTGGCGAGTAAAGAACCGACGCGATAAACGCCACCGGAAATGTTCATGGGGTTATTATGTTCGCTCCAGGGCAACGATCGGAGGTTGGGAAATGTGGATCTGTCTTTCGAGGACAATAAGAAGTCCAAGGGGTCCATTCAAGACTTAGTTACGCACTTTGATATATATCTGATATCAATGTGCTGTGCGAGCTCATTCTAACGTTATCTCGACATGTGGAAGAGAGCATACATTTAAGCGACATTCTGAAAAGAAGAATCTACATGATCCTAAAAATCTCAAAGTAAGGTATATATTACTTCATATCTTCATCTTGACTTGGCTCTTGACCCAAAAAATAATTATATGATTTAGGCTAGATAGATTTTAATTACAAACAGACCGCTAAAAAGTCCTAAATGTAGAGATTATTATTAAATAACATAAGGTATGTACGTAAAACTTGCTTGATTATATAGATATCAATAATATTTACAATCTTTGAGAAGCTTTTTTGTTCGAAGGGTTATCTTTTTAATGATTTAAATGTGTTTTGTCGTTTACTTAAATATTATTAGGGCACGGAGCACGCGGGAGCGCAGTGCATTCCCGACCGTATAGCCATAGTAATTGAGTACCTATTACGTACAAATCCGTGGCTCGCAGCGTCAGTCTGGTGACGGATAATATCTTCGAGGTAAGATCTGTGTCAGTTTGTCCTAACCGCTACCTACATCGCAAACACGGATTTAAAATACACTATCACCTACAAATTGCCAGTAAGCAGTATCTGAATATATAAAAGAAGAAACTGACTGACTGATTGACTGACTGACTGACTGACATATCAACGCACAGCCCAAACCGCTGGTTCTAGAGATTCCAAATTTGGCACGTAGGTTCCTTATAAGGTCTAGGGGTGCACTAAGAAAGGATTTTTCAAAATTCACCCCCTAAAGGGGTGAAACGGGGGTCCAAAGTTTGTATGAAAAACCGTATTTATTAAAGTGAGAGACATGAAACTTTGTGTATAGAGTCTGTGTTTAAATATATTAATGGCGTATTTCAGCGTTTTTCTAAATTGCTCCATTAAAGGGGTGAAAAGGGGGTTCAAAGTTTGTACGGGGAGAAAATCTTTTTTATAGTGAGATATTTGAAACTTCGTATATAGACTCTCTGTTTAAATACAACAAAACATATATAAGCGTCTTTCGAAATTGCTCCCCTAAAAGGGTGAAAAGGGGGTTTCAAGTATGTACGGGGAGCAAATCTTTTTTGAAGTGAGAGATTTAAAACTTCGTACATAGACTCTATGTTTAAATACAACAAAACATATTTAAGCGTTTTTCGAAATTGCTCCCCTAATGGGTTCAAAAGGGGGTTCCAAGTTTGTACGGAGAGCAAATCTTTTTTGAAGTGAGAGATTTAAAACTTCGTACATAGACTCTATGTTTAAATACAACAAAACATATTTAAGCGTTTTTTGAAATTGCTCCCCTAAAGGGTTCAAAAGGGAGTTCCAAGTTTGTACGGAGAGCAAATCTTTTTTGAAGTGAGAGATTGAAAACTTCGTATATAGACTCTTTGTTTAAATACAACAAAACATGCTTCAGCGTTTTTCGGAATTGCTCCCTTTAAGGGGTGAAAAGAGGGTTCCAAGTTTGAGCGGGGAGCAAATTTTTTCTTTTCTTAAAAATCGATATGGGTGTCATTTTCGAGATTCCTCGGGGTGCAAATTACAAAAATGACATCCATTTTCAAATCCAAGATGGCGGAGATTTATTTTTCTTAAAAATCAATATGGGTGTCATTTTCGAGGTTCCTCTGGGTGCTGATTACGAAAATGACATTCATTTGCAAGTTAAAGATGGCGGACATTTATTTTTCTTAAAAATCAATATGGGTGTCATCTTCGAGGTTCCTCGGGGTGCAAATTACAAAAATGACATCCATTTTCAAATCCAAGATGGCGGACATTTATTTTTCTTAAAAATCAATATGGGTGTCATTTTCGAGGTTCCTCTGGGTGCCGATTACGAAAATGACACTCATTTTGAGATCAAAGATGGCGGATATTTATTTTTATAAAAATCGATATGGGTGTCGTCTTCGAGGTTCCTCGTCGTGCCGATTACGTAAATGGCATGCATTTTCAAATCAAAGATGGCGGAGATTTATTTTTCTTAAAAATCAATATGGGTGTCATCTTCGAGGTTCCTCGGGGTGCAGATTACAAAAATGACATCAATTTTCAAATCCAAGATGGCAGACATTTATTTTTCTTAAAAATCGATATGGGTGTCGTCTTCGAGGTTCCTCGTGGTGCCGATTACGAAAATGGCATGCATTTTAAAATCAAAGATGGCGGAAATTAATTTATCTTATAAATTTATATAGGTGTCGTCTTTATGGTTCCACGGGGTGCCGATTACGGAAATGACATCCATACGTATCTACATACATAGGTATCTACATACCTACATAAAAACACACGGATCAAACTGAAAGCCTCCTTTTTTGCAGACGGTTAAAAATTACTTTTATTACGCGGGCGAAGCCGCGGGTAAAAGCTAGTTGTAAATAAATGAAAGTCAATTAGGATCATTTTCGTTGTTTTCAATATTCAGCCTTGTGTCACCAGTACGTAGACATTATTCCTTTGTAGTCATCGAAATATAATACGTATGGAAGCATAACTGTCGGTCAAAACTGGTGCCACAAAATATAGTGCCGAAGGAGGAGCTTATGCTTTCAGTGACATTTCCGTTCCGGATCGCAATTCAGTCGGCTATCTGACGTTGAGTTGAAAAGTTGTCATTGTGTCAAACGAAAATAAGAACATTTTAATGGTTTCCGGTATTGGTTCTCAATATAAGTTCTAATCGAAACTTATGTTGATTAGCACGTTTATTTAGCGCAGGAGACACACGAATGGCATACAGGAAGGTATTTCTTTTTATTATTTAGTTATTCCAATACAAAAATGTCATACTTTGGAGTAGTGATGGGCCGAGGAGAACATTCTCGCTCTCGAGAATTCGCTTCCGTGAGAATTCTCAATAATTCTCGAGAAAGTTCTCTTGAACGGAAATTTCTGAGAAAGTACATGAAGTCAGAACAATATAGATATTTATCTTTTATTAATTTCTTGCTTTAGCAGATTGATAAACATTCTGAAGCCTTTTTTCTAGACAGACGATTCTAAAGCCTAAATTCTCTTCATTCTCGAGAAGTTTCCGAGAAAGTTCTCGGGATCATTCTCATTGAGAACTTTCTCGGAGAAAAAATCAGGATAGAATTTTTGAGGAAAAGCACTAATAAATTGGAATATTATTATTTAAAATCACGAATAATCTTTTATATGATATATATAGTTTTTGGCTTACATACGTTGCTTTCGACTCATTGTTATGCACATTAAAAGCGAGGAGTTCTCAAGTTAATTTCATGTTTTTATTATAGAACAATTAGCAGTGTAATAATGTCCATAAATCTAACAACTTAATCAAATTCAAAGAAAATAAAATAAGTACTTAAATAGTTAAGTATGTTATTTATGAATTACTTCGTATTGAAATGTGAAATCTATATATATAAATGCCTTTGTCCTGACTGACTGACTGACTCACTCACTCATCAACGCACAGCCCAAAGTACTGGAACTAGAAACTTCAAATTTGGTCCAGAGCTAACTTTTATGACGTATGCAAGGGCAAGACGGGATTTTTGGATATTCCACCCCTAAGGGGATCAAATAGGGGTGCAAAGTTTGTATGGGGGAAAATTTTCGTTTTGAGCTGAAGACTTAAAAATTCGTAAAAAGATTACGAACTTAAATCCAAAAAAAGTGTTTTCACCGTTTTGCACAATTAAACCCTAAGAGGGTAAAATAGGGGTGCAAAGTTTGTATGGGGAGCAACTCTTTTTTGAAGTGAGAGATTTAAAACTTCGTATATAGACTGCGGTGCTCCAGTCGCTCCAGCGGTGTCGTATCGATTATCGATACATCGAAGTGTTGAAGTGTTTGTATAAGAAAGCCACTATGACAGTTCGACTTCAAGATCAGAGTACGAAACCGATCCAATTGCAGAAAGGTGTGAGACAGGGAGACGTTATCTCTCCGAAACTGTTCACTGCTGCATTGGAAGATGTCTTCAAGCTCCTGAACTGGGAAGAACTGGGCATCAATGTGAATGGCGAATACATCACTCACCTTCGATTCGCGGACGATATCGTGATCATGGCAGAATCTCTTCCAGCGATTCTGCCATGATCACGATATCACATAATGCTCGAAGATCTCAGCAGAGTATCCCAACAGGTGGGTCTAAGGATGAACATGGATAAAACCAAAGTTATGTTCAATGGCCATGTCTCACCAATACCGGTTCATGTTGGGAATGCTCCACTTGAAGTTGTGGATAACTACGTATACCTAAGACAGACGGTCCAACTGGGTAAATACAACTTCAAGAAAGAGATCGATCGCCGAATCCAACTCGGATGGGCTGCGTTCGGGAAGTTGAGGAGGATCTTCACGTCAGAAATTTCACAGTCCCTGAAGTCGAAAGTCTTCGACCAGTGCGTGTTGCCAGTGATGACTTATGGTACTGAAACGTGGCCGCTGAATGTGGGCCTCTTAAATAAGCTCAGAGTTGCTCAGCGTGCGATGGAGAGAGCTATGCTTGGAGTTTCTCTGCGGAACATGATCCGAAACTCGGAGATCCGCAGAAGAACGAGGGTTACCGACATAGCTCAGAGAATCTGCAAGTTGAAAGTTGTCTGATTGCTCGTAGAACCGATAACCGTTGGGGAAGAAAGGTTCTCGAGTGGCGGCCTCGCACGGGAAGACGGAGCGTTGGACGGCCTCCCACTAGGTGGACTGATGACTTGGTCAAGGCAGCGGGGAGTCGCTGGATGCGGGTGGCTCGCGACCGTGTGCTGTGGCGCTCCTTGGGGGAGGCCTATATCCAGCAGTGGATGTCTTCCGGCTGAATGATGATGATGATGATATAGACTCTATGTTTAAATAAAACAAAACATATTTCAGCGTTTTTTGAAATTGCTCCTCTAAAAGGGTGAAAAGGGGGTTCCAAGTTCGTAAGGGGAGCAATTCTTTTTTGAAGTTAGAGATTTGACACTTCGTAAATAGACTCTATGTTAAAATACAACAAAACGTATTTCAGCGTTTTTCAAAATTGCTCCCATAAAGGGGTGAAAAGAGGGTTCCAAGTTTGTACAGGAGCAAATCCTTTTTGAAGTGAGAGATTTAAAACTTCGTATATAGACTTTCTGTTCAAATACAACAAAACATATTTCAGCGTTTTTTGAAATTGCTCCTCTAAAGGGGTGAAAAGGGGATTCCAAGTTTGTAAGGGGAGCAAATCTTTTTTGAAGTTGGAGATTTGAAACTTCGTATATAGACTCTCTGTTTAAATACAACAAAACGTGTTCCAGCGTTTTTCTAAATTGTTCCCCTAATGGAGTAAAAAGGGGTTCCAGGTTTGTGCGGGGAGCAAATCTTTACTTTTCGTAAAAATCGATATAGGTGTAATCTTCGAGGTTCCTCGGGGTGCCAATCCAAGGTGGCGGATATTTATTTTTCTTCATAATCGATATGGGGTCATCTTTGTGGTTCCTCGGGGTGCCAATTCCGAAGATTACATCCATTTTCAAATCCAAAATGGCGAACATTAAGTTTTTCATTCGAGTAATTTTCACAAAAGATTAATAGCATCAGACAACTGACAGAAACAAATAAACCTCATTTATATCTTTGTTACCATCTAAAATCTACGCAGACGAAGTCGCGGGCGGCTGCTAGTACTAAATAACTCTTTTCCTTCAATTCAATATTTAACTTGTAGGTAAGATGTAAGATAATAATAATTGAAAATACGTTTACGTCGGAAGGGGATCATGAGCCACCTCAGGTAGTTTTTAAAACAAAAGGAACCGGTCATCTTCCCTGTACTCCTACCCTTTACATGTAGATAACACTTATCTTATACTATACCATTGTTTTGGTGTTTTCTAAGTCATTTATTGAATAGTGTTGTTAAAAATACACGTGCCCCAGATATTTGCGAAATAGGTGTTCAATTTATAACCGTCTTTTCTGTGGACATACCAAAAGTTAAGGGCTACAAAGCTTAATTTTGGATTGGACCAGTGACCCGCATAAACAGTGTCTCCGTTTCTATAAATGCCTGTAATAAACACATAAGCACACACACATAAGCAGTTAACTATTGACCACAGGAGGTACGATTTTTGTTTTTTCAACTAAGTATGACCCTTCAATGCTTTAATGTTTTCCATTTCAACGATGCTGAATTTATCGCGGAAAGTTCTCCGGAGAACATTCTCGAGAACTTTCCCGGAAATTTCTCGAGAGCGATGAGAATTTATCCCTTAAAATACTCAGATAGGCTTAAATGTCTTGCGAATGCACATACGATACGAATATCATGAAATATAAAAAATAAAAATTCTAAATATGTGCATATTTAAAGTACTTTCTCGAAAATTTCCTCTCAAGAGAACTTTGCCGAGAAGCTTCTCTCGACATTCTCTCGTTTCGGAAACTTCTCGAGAACGGCCCATCACTACTTTGGAGTGATGGTTGATGTTACGCAATATGTGTTTTGGAAAAAGTATAGCGGAATCTAAAAATATTTGTGTACGCAGTCAACAGTAGATAATAACTTTTGAAGAAAAGCAGCGCGAAGAATTGATGTTCAAAAAACGAAATGAAGGTTGATTTTTTAAAGGCAAGAGCGTTGAAGATTAATATAGTTATAAATTTGTTCAATCACCCACAGTATCCTCGCCTCTCCTCTCTGATGAGAAAGCAAATTATATCGGATCGGTCAAATTTAGTAATTTCGGAGTTAAATGTGTTTACATTTGTACGGAATGATTTGCCTTTTTTACATACCTTCTACACGTTTAGTCATGGGTAAAGAATAAGAATGAAAATAAATTCCTTCACATTTATTCTGCTAATTGTATGTCTTTTAATTCAAATTTGGCTAACCATGACTTACGGGGCCTAAATCGAGTTTAATATTTCATTAACATATTATAATACTTGATTTTTTCGTTGAGGTTAAATAAACTGGTAGATCGAAAGTGATCGTATATCACGAGACCTGATATAGTTAGAAAGGCTCAGAGTGGCGTGATTCGTCATCTACGTGGTAGTGAGGAACAAATGCTTCACGTTCGACATGAATACGATCATGACTGGTCGCGTAGCCCTGTATTCGAGGCAATAGAGGTTCCATCTTTATGAATTTCATGATGTAGTTTTAGGAAAGAGTGTTTCAGAACACTTTAATAATATCATTCTATATTTCACCATCCACGTCAAAAGTAGGCGTTTTGAAATCATGTTCCAGTAGACTAAATTCCACAAACTGACAAATAAAAATCATGTGTCCAAATGTATTCTAACCAGTCAACAAGTGAAAGTGTTCTTATTGGTGAAATGGCATAAAACCTTTGTGAAAATAAGTTATGCTCAAACTGATCTGAATATTTTATTGGTCTATGAGTTCACATTTTCTGTGTTCCTATGTGTCACAACTACAACTATGGTTAACCCGCGCTCGTGACATAAAAATACTGTAGTATAAGTGAACCACAAGTGAACTGAGTGCCTATTTGCTATAACATGAACTTAGATCTGCAAAATCTTTTAACCAATTTTGGGTTGTGGTATTTTTTATTTATTTATTTAATAATCACAAGTTACGTACATACTTACCTATATAATACATAAAACGCCGCACAAAATTGTAATAACAGTTTGACTGCGAAATCGGCAGTCTCTTATTAAGGTATTAATTATATTTATTAAGTATGTCTATAATATGGTATTATTCTCTATAATGGTGTTAATATGGTATAATATTTTTATGTATAGGCAGTGCATAATACATAAACTCACACCTGTATTCCCGAAAGGGGTAGGCAGAGTATATGCAATTTAATCTTGTGACACATTTAGCAATTACAGGTTTAAAGATTGAGAAAATGTGATATTGTAGTGATAGGTTGGTAGCCCATCGCCCACAACACACTAAAATCCGGTTCCCATAGTCGACTCTTATGAAACCCACAGCAAGAAAGGGGGAACTGCTGTTCTAACCCGGCACCACACGGGCACAGAATAAGTAATAGTACAAGTACAGAAGGTTCACTTTCTAAGGCATAAGAAACGTGCCTACTCTGTGCATCTCTGTCTATCATATAATTTGTATTCATTCGCACGCGGCACGTGTTGCGCTAGGACTGTCGCGCCAAAAATACATCGATGAAGGCAAAAACATTTCTAGCTCACCAGAGGTGTGTCACAAGTACAGTGAATACCCATATTAATTAAGTACCTACCTACGTGTTACTTCACATAATTGTACCTACGTATGTCAGTGTCATTGTAAATAAAACAATACCGCCACAATTCTTTTGAAATTTTAATTCGTAACTAATAATAGTTCATAAAGCATGCGTTTTTATTAGAATACTCTTTTTATGGTTCCGCAGCTATTTTTATAGAAAATTGTTTTGAACAGCATGTATACTCGTAGCTTTAAGCCTTTGGCATTAAGTCCGCCGTTTGCACACTGTATTTTTGGGCGATAAAGTAATTTTTTGAGCTATTTATTTTATTAATTTAAATAAAATAAATAGCTCAAAAAATTACGTTATCACCGGAAAACAGCGGCGGCGGAACTTGCAATGACGTGCATGTGCTCGCTCGCGCGGCGACGGCCCTCGACTGACGAGCGACCCCGGGGCGCGCGAGCGTTAGGTATCTAAAGCTTCGCGCGCCGCCCATTGCAAGCCCCCTGACACGGGCATAGCCAGTTCGAGAGCCAATTAATGAAGTATTACCCAGAGTCTAGATAATACTTCCTTAGCAGCCTCTTGAATTCATTCTTATTTCTTTCACATCCAAATGTTTCTGGCAAACTAGTAGTAGGTTGTAGTCAATATAATTGAAAAAAATAATCAATATGTATAATGTACACAATACGGCTCTATTATGTCCCTTTTCATTACCGAGTTGTAATTGTTTTGCTACAATTAGTCCGAAGTCCAAACTGCTGCTGTTTATGATTATAGGTTAATATTATGGGATGTATTTTATATACGTCAATCTTGCATCGTTACGCGTCGTCGTTTGCATCACACAACTTAGCCAATACTTTGCAACAAATTTTTCATGTGTTAAGTTGTGGTCTATGTCAAGCATAAAGCATAAAATAAAATAAAGAACGTCCTTTTTTACTTTAGAAATAAAGGTAAAATTGAAAAATTTTGGCACCGAGCAGGATTTGAGGCCGCGAATGCCGGGAGGTCGCAGGTTCAAATCCTGCTCGGTGGCAAAATTTTTAAATTTTTTCTTTATTTCGAAAGTAGTTTGCATTAGCAGCGGTACTACTTAATACAAAATTAACGTCCTTTTTTATTTATTTATGATTATTACAATCTTGTGAAGCGTTGCCCTTTCACCGACGAAACTGGCAAAGACGTGAGCAAATAATAAATTAGAATATTTAAGCCTTAATTTGCAGGTAGAGTAAAAATAAACGAAATTAGCTTTACTGTTAACTCGTCGTTGATTCGGCTGCGCGAGTCGGTGCGAGGGAGACGAAATGATATACGTACATAGGAGGTGAAAAGAAAATTCTACTAGCAGCACACTAATTGGGTGCTAAAGTAAATATTTAAAAAGGCAGGCGGAAACGTGGGGTTTTTAACTTTTCAATTACGTCAATTAAGACTGCCGAGCGCAGCTGCGGACAGATTTATTAGAAATAGCGAGTTTTAATTTTTTTTTCTCGCTACGGACTAGGCACTTACAAAGGACGACATTATGGTTACGCGCTTTCGTTTAAGAAAAATGCGAAGTTGTTTTTTGTGGAGAGGATTTTGTTTAATGCCATTTATAACAGTGTTGTTTTGACCAAAAATATTGCGTATTAAAAGGTTGACAAACAATCTTTTCAGGAAAAATTGGTTGTGCCATAAATTCATTGCCTACAAAAGCGGTGGGAGTCACATTCTGAAAACTCTTAAATTTAGACATATAAAATTAATTCAGTTTTCAAATGCTTAATCTTGTCTTTTCAAGCTCCTAACCCATGACAAATTGTTTCCCGAAACGGCTGAAATACCACAGGTTTGGGGTTTCTACTACTGCAGGCCTGTGTTAATGATAATATTGGAAACCATTGTTGTTTTTTCCAACGGCAGAGAACCAAATTGATTTACATTTACATATAAAACGTTTCACCGCTATTACTTTGTTTCGGGACGTTTATTACTTCGCCAATGGGTCGTGAAAGGATCGCTTTTGGAATCATCTTTTGTGGAGTGTTATGTAAATATTTATTTATTGATGTAGGCATGTGTAAGGAAAAAGTTAGTTTATAATACTATTGTAATTAAGTATAAGATTTACTTAGCGTAAATTAAATTTAATACAGGAACAAAGATTTGTTATTCTTATGATGTTGTTCACGTATTGTAAAATTAAATGTTTTTAAGTTTGAAATATAAAAAATATATATAATTCCTTTTGGACGCCTGAAGGATGGTACGGTCGACATTTGTCGGGCATGCCGCCGTCCCGGAAATTCACTCAGGCATAACATTTCCGGTTGTGGTCATCTTGCTAACGACGAGTACTTACACAGACATAACTTAGTAGCCAGGATCATTCACCAGCAACTTGCTCTTCTATACGGTCTTGTAGACTTCGAAGTGCCATACAATAAGTACACACCTGCGCTTGTTCTCGAAAATAGTGGTGCCACACTCTATTGGGATCGATCTGTCATCACGGACTATTGTAGATAATGAGCCTGATATCGTGCTGACCGATCAATCAAAACGCCAGGCAGTGCTCTTTGATATCACCATCCCCCATGACGAGAACCTCGTGAAAGCCGGGAAGGACAAAGCCAGCAAGTACCTAGACCTTGCACACGAGGTAACTGCCATGTGGGACATCATTGTCCCGATAGTCGTCTCTGCAAACGGTCTAATAGCGAAGAGTCTCGACCGACTCTCACTAGATGGCTGGGTCAAGGGTCAGACACAGAAGGCGGTACTCCTGGACATAGCGCGAATAGTCAGGAGGTTCCTCCCCCTGTCGCCCTAACCATCGGTAGCTTAGGCCTCGCCTCGTTTCCGGCGGCACCCTAGTTAGGTTTATTATAATGTTTTTATATTCTATATTAGTGCTTTTATGTTTTACTTCGTATACGAATATTGTAAAAAACCTAATTTAACAACACATAATAATACAGTTTGGCAGATGAGAAAAAAAAAAAAGTAAACTTCACGTGTAATAAATAAATTAAAAAAAAAACAATAACAATGAATAATAAGCCAATAAGCCTGATCCTGACAGTGCCCGTTGACATCACCATCCCTCATGTAGAACTTTTTGTAGACCGAGGACAAAGCCTGGCAAACGAGGGAGATGTAGCATGATGATTCAACGATCATTGTTTCGATAATCATCACTGCGAACGGTCTAATAGCGAAGTCTCGACATTATTATATATTAGAAACAAATGATTATATATTAGAGCCGCTAATTAGAGCACCCAAATGTAAAAAAACAGTGTCTGAATAAAGGCTATTATTATTTACAAAGAGGTCCGGACTCCGGAGAAGTAAGCCCGCCCTTGAGTACCCCGCCTTTTATTATATAATTATTAGACGTCATGTCGCCCCATTTCACTTTATTTTATAGTTTTTTGGCTTCCGTACCAATACTTAAAGACCCTCGTTCCAGGCTTTCAGGTTTCAGGTACGTTTAGGTACTCCCTCGCCGCGCATTTACGCCAAGAATTTCATAATCACAAGGTCAAATGCTCGGCTCAAGGACATACATATTTTTGCCTATTACCGTACCTACCTGATCAGATAGGTCTATAATTGGATGACGATGCAAGATCTCCTGTCTTATTCTTGACTAGTGGGAAGACAATGGTTCGGATCATGCCTGGAGGGAGATTCACTATGTAAACTGAGCTGCAGTTTAATACATAGTCTTATTAATGTAATCTATATTCAAGCATTTTTATTTTTCAAACAGCTGATACACACGGTATCCTAAACATAACTATATCACTCACATACCTATATTACATTATCAATTTATTTGATAGAAAGTTGAATTTTGCATTCGTATCAGATCTGCTTTCGCCGAAGCCCGAAGATATCCATGATCTAGACTAGGTCATCGAATATATGGAAATTAGTTTCGGATGGTTTGTACTATAGGTATACTCCAGTTATAACGAATATAGAGGTTATAACTACTTAGTTAATTGATCCCTTTCAATATTTAAATAAAAGCTAGTGGGTGAATTTCATATACAATAGGTTTGTTTAATCCTACATACTGGTTAATAATTATGGAGGACTGATTTGCATTATTCATTTGTATAATACATTTCGCGTTTAAAAATTACTATAATAGTACAAAAATAAGCAGGCGAATTCTAATTTTGGGATCAACCGAGCAAAGTTGTTTTCACTTTTTGCTTGGCCTGGTTCGAAATGAAAACAATGAAAATGAATGTATACCATAAGTAGGTATTCTACAACTATGAAAACGTTATGCTTGTTATGTATTAAAAATGTAAGCACTTGACTTAACTCTTTAAACAATTTATACATTAGCTCAATTGAAAGATCAGTCTCGACAATATTGAATATTATGTTCCCAATATATTACAACTGTTGAATGAGATCATTATAAATCCAAATACCGGCGGTGATACGGAGTTCGTAATTATCCTAATTTCCTCAATCATTAGCGCGGAGTTCGTTCATGCCGATGGTAATTTGTAGACTGCCGGCACGCAATCAACGCGTTCTATTTATTATTTTATAAGTGTTGTAATAAACCACAACAAAACGGCCGATGTTCTTGTTGGACAATAAGTACGTACCCATTTGTAGTTTGCTGAATTTGTTGAAAGGTCACGAGGCGGCGGCCATTCGGTCCTAGAACACCGGTAAAGGTTTGACGCCAGTCATTTGCGGTATGCTACTCTGTATTTGGTGATATTTATTGTTGTTTTTGAGATATTACTCACTCAAGCTGACTCAATGCTTAGTTCTAATTTAATTAACCGGGACCGGGATGGGACGGGTTGACTAAGCGTGGTCGCGTTCATTTATTTTTGGAAAATACTTGTACAATCATCTTATGACTTAGTCTACACATACATTGATGGCGTATTTCCTAATCATAAATTCTGTTCAATCTGGTTTTTGAGCAATATCATCAAGGTTTATGTAATCAATGATATTGCTGATTTAAGGCGATCTTTCCAAGGAAAGATCGCCTCAAACCCAATACAGTAAAAATAAATACCTACTGAACTGCGAAGGAACTCCCCCATAACTCACTCCCACAAAAATAAGTATTCAATCGTGCATGTATTATTTCTGAATCTATTATTTTAATCACCGTAAATAAACGACTAAGGAGTATCCTGTTTTCGCCGAACTGTAACTTTTATAATGTAGTTAACGTAGTTAAACTTTACCAAGTTAACATATTCGATTATCTAAATCATTATAATTGGAGTACCTAGGCCACTTTCCTTGCCACACTGCTTGGAATTCGAGCTTTCAATTAGGCAGAATACACACTCTAATCTAAGTGCTATAACTTCAGATACCTGAATATAATTTTATTTTGTTTAGCATGTTTAAATGTCCACTGCTGGGTAAAGGCCTCCACTCAGCCCTATTTCTGCGTGCGCCCTAACAGAACGCGTCTAAATCATCCCGCCATCTCCTTTTTGGTCTGCCTCTGCTCCGATAATCGTCTTGCGGTGTTGACTTCGTACTTATCTTGGCACATCGTTCCGGATGCGTAAGGCACACATGTACAGCCCCGTCTCACTTCAGTTTGGTGGTCTTGAAACACCTACACTCTACAATTCGTGCCTTGGTGCGCAGTTCCGCGTTTTTGATTCGATTAGTTTTGCGAACACCTAAAGTTGGTACACTGCGCTTCACCGCCCGCAGGAAACCTTGAGGTTGGACTTCTAAGCCTCAGTCAATGACCAGGTTTGAGTGCTGTAAGTTAAGGACGGGCAGGATACATAAAAAAATTAAGCACTTTAAGTAGTGTCTCAATTTTTATTTGTGTACATGTTTGACGTGGCGCGCGGAGTATATTTACTTACTGCAGGTGCAAATTAACAAATTTATTTATTTAAACTTTATTGCACAAAAATAATATAAGTACAAAGGGCAGACTTAATGCCATGAGGCATTCTCTATCAGTCGACCATTGGACCAAACAGAAACTAGCAAATGTGGGTGCATGAGAAAATAATCCATAAAAGTATATACATACATTTACCACGGAGTTATATATACAAATACATACGCACACAAATACAAATGCAAATAAACAATGCTGCAAATACAAACTGCAGGTAGACAATCAATTTAATTTAATGTGCCAAATAAAAGTTCACTTGCATGATTGCACTCGCAATTGAGCTATTGCAATTAGAGATTTTGCATTTTCATATGTGTGCATAATTCTGTTTCAGGTAGTTCGTGAACAATAAGACGATGTTGTTCCGCCATGGGCCGCAGAGGTAGTGCAATGGAGGTACGTGGAAACTGATAATACTTTTTCACGATAGCAGCTCGAACAAACCTATGATGCTTCGAGAAATCAAAAGTTTTCTGCCCATACCTTAGTAATCCCCCGTCAATACTTAGTGTGTATTTTTGTAAAAGAATACAGTTTCAGAACGCCATTTTTCGTGAAATCCGTGATATATGTATAATTATTTCGTTACTAATTCTCTGTCCTATATCGAACTTAATATCATGTTTATTTTCAATGATCTATCTAAATATATAAAAGAAGAAGTGCTGATCTACCATCAACGCACAGCCTAAACTACTGGAACTACTGGAACTAGAAACTTCAAATTTAGTACAGAGCTTACTTTTATGACGTATGCAAGGAATAAGACGGGATTTTTGGAAATTCCACCCCTAAGGGGATCAAATAGGGGTGCAAAGTTTGTATGGGAGAATTTTTTTTTGAACTGAAGACTTAAAAATTCGTAAAAAAGGTTAAGAACTTGATTTACAAAATTCTAACCCTAAGAGGGTAAAATAGGGTTGCAAAATATTTATGGGGAGCAAATCTTTTTTGAAGTGAGAAATTTAAAACTTCGTATATAGACTCTCTGTTTAAATAAAACAAAACATATTACAGCGTTTTTTGAAATTGCTCCTCTAAAGGGGTGAAAAGGGGTTCCAACTTTGTACGGGGAGCAATTCTTTCTTGAAGTTAGAGATTTGAAACTTCGTAAATAGACTCTATGTTTAAATACAACAAAACTTATTTCAGCGGTTTTCATAATTGCTCCCCTAAAGGCGTGAAAAGAGGGTTCCAAGTTTGTAAAGGAGCAAATCTTTTTTGAAGTGAGAGATTTAAAACTTCATATATAGACTCTCTGTTTAAATACAATAAAGGCATTTCAGCATTTTTTGGAATTGCTCCTCTAAAGGGGTGAAAAGGGGGTTCCAAGTTTGTACGGGGAGCAAATCTTTTTAAAGTGACAGATTCCAAACTTCGTAAATAGACTCTCTGTTTAAATACAACAAAAAGTATATCAGCGTTTTCTGAAATTGCTCCCCTAAAGTGGTGAAAAGGGGTTTACAAGTTCGTACGGGGAGCAAATATTTTTTGAAGTGCGGGATTTAAAACTTCGTACACGGACTCTCTGTTTAAATACAACAAAATATATTTCAGCGTTTTTTGAAATTGTTCCTCTAAAGGGGTGAAAAGGGTTCCATCTTTGTACGGGGAGCAATTCTTTTTTGAAGTTAGAGATTTGAAACTTCGTAAATAGATTCTGTGTTTAAATACAACAAAACGTATTTCAGCGTTTTTCAAAATTGCTCCCCTAAAGGGGTGAAAAGAGGGTTCCAAGTTTGTAAAGGAGCAATTCTTTTTTGAAGTTAGAGATTTGAAACTTCGTAAATAGACTCTATGTTTAAATACAACAAATTATATTTCAGCGTTTTTCAAAATTTCTCTCCTAAAGGGGTGAAAAGAGGGTTCCAAGTTTGTGAAGGAGCAAATCTTTTTTGAAGTGAGAGATTTAGAACTTCGTATATAGACTCTCTGTTTAAATACAACAAAACGTATTTCAGCGTTTTTTGAAATTGCTCCTCTAAAGGGGTGAAAAGGTGGTTTCATTTTTGTACGGGGAGCAATTCTTTTTTGAAGTTAGAGATTCGAAACTTCGTAAATAGACTCTACGTTTAAGTACAACAAAACGTATTTAAGCGGTTTTCAAAATTGTTCCCCTAAAGGGGTGAAAAGAGGGTTCCAAGTTTGTAAAGTAGCAAATATTTTTTGAAGTGCGGGATTTAAAACTTCGTATACGGACTCTCTGTCGATTACGGAAATGTTTTGCATTTTCAAATGCAAGATGGCGGACATTTATTTTTCTTAAAAATCGATATGGGGTCATCTTTGCGGTTCCTCGAGGTGCCGATTCCGAAAATGATATGCATTTTCAAATTCAAGATAGCGGACATTTATTTTACTTAATAATCGATATGGGGTCATCATTGTGGTTCCTCAGAGTGCCGATTCCGAAAATTACGTCCATTTTCAAATCCAGGATGGCGGACACCAATTTTTTTTTTCGAATAATTTTCACAAAAGATTAATAGCATCACACAACTTATAGTAACAAATAAACCTCATTTATATCTTTGTTACCATCTAAAAGTAAAGATTTGCTCCCGGCACAAACTTGGAACTCCTTTTTACCCCTTTAGGGGAGCAATTATGAAAACCGCTGAAATAAGTTTTGTTGTATTTAATCATAGAGTCTATTTACGAAGTTTCAAATCATTAACTTCAAAAAAGAATTGCTCCCCGTACAAAGTTGGAACCCCTTTTCACCCCTTTAGAGGAGCAATTTCAAAAAACGCTGTAATATGTTTTGTTTTACTTAAACAGAGAGTCTATATACCAAGTTTTAAATCTCTCACTTCAAAAAAGATTTGCTCCCCATACAAACTTTGCACCCCTATTTTACCCTCTTAGGGTTAGAATTTTGCAAAACGCTGAAAACACTTTCATTGGATTTAAGTTCTTAACCTTTTTACGAATTTTTAAGTCTTAAGCTCAAAAAAATATTTTCTCCCATACAAACTTTGCACCCCTATTTGATCCCCTTAGGGGTGGAATTTCCGAAAATCCCGTCTTATTCCTTGCATACGTCATAAAAGTAAGGTCTGTACTAAATTTGAAGTTTCTAGTTCCAGTAGTTTCGGCTGTGCATTGATGATAGATCAGCACTTCTTCTTTTATATATTTAGACTTCTTTTATATATATAGATTAAGATTATGATCTCGATATGATATACGTGGTATTTTAAAAACACTACCTACAGCTAGTTTTTACTGTGAACGCAAGTTATATGTGTCACACAAAAGTTATTTGCATCCAGTACTTTTGAGTCCTTTGCTAAGCTCAGGATTCCAAAAAAGCACTAAATATTATATTATTGTATCAAGAATTGATAATATTTCTTATTAAGTACAAATGCAAACATTTAGCTACATTATTCCACTATTTAGCTGGAAATTTCTATTGTATTCAATTAAATACTGGCAAATGCATTATTATGTTACGCACATATAAGCCAGAGTTAATTAATTATTCATTTTGAAATAATTAGGTACGGATATATAATTTCCAAATGACACATTTTATTTAAAGCAAAACAGGCATTGATTGTACATTCAATGCTAATCAAAATTAATAAAGCAATAATTTTAGACCCATACCAAATATTTACTTTATACGAAGCTGCAAGTCCATGCTTTGAATCCCGGTAACGGCAAATATTTGTGTTATGTAGATACATAAATATTCTGTTTCTTAGTGTTGAAATGAAATGAAATGAAATTATTTATTCTTCAAATTAGGCATATTATATGCACTTATGAATGTCGAAAAACTACCACGGGTTCATAAAATAAACCTGTGCCTCGAGAAGAACTGGCGTAAGATACTCGGAAAGGTGTCATTTTTTCAAAACAATGTACAATGTATAAAATAACATTACAATATTAATACTACAGAATTACAATAATGTACATTTTATTTGTATTTTAGTTCTTAGAAACAGTGTCTTTATTAAGCTTACTATGGGGCTAGTTCGGTTCTTGTAAAATTGTTTGTATTATTTAGTGCTTATATTTATATTGCTGTATTTGTTTAGTCATCATCATCATCAATATTAAGAGGGCCTGGTCCTCTGTCGTTGCAGCATTCTCCATTCCAATCCATGTTGAGCCTTCGTCTTTGCCATGTATGGTATTCTGGGCCTTCCTCTCCCTCTTGTTCCCTCTATTTTGCCTTCTAGGCTGGTAACGTTTATTCATGCATGTAGCTCTGCGTTTTTCTATTTTCTACAATACAATACAAATACTATTTATTGCACACCTCAATCAAAGGATACAGTACAGTACAAAAACACAATGAGAAGAGGCAAACAACAGGCGGTCTTATCGCTAAAGAGCGATTTCTTCCAGACAACCTCGTTCTACGTTTGTTTAGTGTTTATATTATTTATTAAATTATATATACATACATAGATACCTAACCTATGATTTGTGGGTACTTTACACAACATATACTAATTCTAATAAATCGTTTTGTTAATACTCTTAATGTTATTGGCTGTTGAGAGTGCTGGGCTGGCACAGTACCGCCGCGCCACAACCCAAGACGAGATAATCTTGCCTCCTTTTTCTACTTTGCCAGTAATAGTGAAACAGCCACTGAATCACGCGCGATGCCTTTTATAGGTAAAGAATTTAGTAAAGCCCTCTTGTACATAGTTGTATCGTTTTGGAATTGGACGTTACATATTTAAATATTGTGACAAAAACAAAACAAATACCTATTCATTCTTAAGTTTTTCATCTACACCTGTATGCTCTCTCCCCTGAGAAGCAAAATATTGTAACTAATAGTAAAGACTTATGTTTCTTAGGCACGGTTTCTAGAAACAAACGTGAAAACAAACTGTAATAAAACCAAGCTATTAGTTTGACAACGATGACTCTTAAAGTTTCAACTCGTTACAAAGTATCCGGTATGAAAAATTTTTCGCCATCATTTTGTTTTAAAAAGGCGTGGACTGTAGAGTTTGAAACTTGGAGTGTCGTCTGACGTACTTGTTAAAAATACGCTGGGCTCCAAACTCAGCTTTTGGGCGAGTCATTCAATTACCATAATGATCTCATTACAGAGAGAGTGATTTAGGCGAAGTTCAATTATGCTCTAGTAGATAGAAATTTGAAACAGCAGTTTCACTATACTACACAAAATGTAATAAGTAGGTACCTACACTACCGCTTCATTCATTAGAGAATAGGCTGATGAGTTTTGTAAAACGCTAGTCATTGTATTAACGTTCGAAATACACTAATTTAGTAAGAACGTTTTATTTTATGTTGTAAACGTTATTTTAAATGGGAAATGAAATCGATGGGGAATGATTACGTGTTACAAACTCGTCTTGGTGATAAAACATATGCATACAACCAAATTTGATCAAAATTTCAGTGGCTTTGTGTATTTTTCATACACAAATAAATGCCTAGTTTGGTTTGCACTTGAGGACGAAAGAAGGATAAAATATGTTTCACCATTTACGTCAAACAAAAGGAAGCATTGAAAATTAAACAAAACTAGGTATGTTTCCTACATAAATGTTTTATTTCCGTTTGTAAAGCCATTCAAATGAACTTTTAAAACTACGAAGTAATCTCAGACACTATCTTCCGCTCCGCGCTCAATTTGGTACCACACAGCCTAAAAAAACGTCCCATCTGTGTTCCTTATCTCGGTCCAGTTTTATAACAAGGACTCGAGATGTTGTGCTGACAATATTCCGTTTCGCGCTGTTACTTTACATGGCGCCCCGTTTCGATTCGGCATGCGTTCAGATTCAACGATAGGTGCTTAGACGAGATAGGATGTATCGGACCAAACATTATCGGAGTTGTCGAGGAGTGCAAACTTAGAGACTTGCCGCTTTTGTAACCTAAATAATTCTCTCAAAATAAGCACTAATCAAAATTTTGCTAATATTGTAGTACTTTTCCTAAAAAGAGAAAAATGTAGTCATAACTTCAAGTCCGGTTCTTCTTGAATAAAATTAATACTTGTACAAAACTGTTCGATGAAGTTTTTGTTCGCACAAGTTGTCGGATGGAACGGAATCTCATCGCGGCTGCATTTTAACTAGTTGCCCTTAATTGCCAATCCCAGGACACAAACTGCGACCACAGTTTACTTTTTACTGTTTCGTAGCGAAGTTTCCTTATATAGCGTATAAATGCCGTTGGCCGCAAGATATTAAACCGTATAATGGATCGGACTAACGTTGAATGAGTCGTGACGATGTTGTAGCTTTGGATGAAACCATGTTAACTGCGGTGGCGGGGCTAAATAGCTTTGTAAACTATGTTACATACGAGTACCTACATACTTTTAACGTCTTTAAACATAAATAATACAAATATTAAACTAAAAGACTTTTCTTGAAAGGCGTCGCCTGGCGTAGGTATGTACTGAACGTGTATAAAATACAAGTCATACGGGGAGATTCAGAATACATGTCTAATGAAATTTTCATTCTCATACGCTAATCTCGCTTATACGTTATTCGGTGTAGTTAATATGAGCATACAAAGTTTTCCAACAGCGAAGATCAGTGAAAGACCGAGGGACTCCAATTGGCAATTCTCCAGGACAAAAACTGGAGTCATAATCTACCCTTTTTTAATTTTACTCGGTAAGCGAGGACAATGCCGCGTTCATACGTAAATCCAATTTAATGTTGCCATCAAATGTATTAAGCCGCCCTTTTATTGTGTGAGCGTTTTGCGTAAATATGAGTTTTATTGTGTTATCCAGATTTGTGGGATAAACAGCCGCGAGTTATTTCAATTGTGTTGTTTCGTAATTTACTGGATTGTAAATGACGAGATAAAAAATGTAGCGAAAGAGAAAAGGAACGTTATCAGTTAAAACGCTCATCGACTTAGGCTATTTTCTGGGTGAATTGACACGTATCTTGAAATTTTCAGTCTTGTACAGGGATATTGCGACCTAATACCAAAGATGTTTAATGTAGGTATCATTTCAAACATTATTCCGAATCTAAAAATTTCAATCTAAAAATCTTGTTTTCCACTAAAGCAAAAAATGGCTTCGTTACTATCTAACACTTTGACGAAAGCATCGTACCCTTCCATCAGTTTTTACCGTAATTCTAGTCCGAAACATTTTAAAACTTGTAAGGCCTTAATAACGTAGGTTTCAAACAAAAATTAAATATATTACAACAGGTATTTGATATGCCTTCCTCCCAAAATAAAATGGCACATGCTAGAAAGGAGAGAGTATGCAAGTAAATTTAAAGAACGCGTGGTTAACAAAATGATTGATATGAATGATGGAAGGAAAGAATGAGAATGAGATGGTGAATTGTATAGGAAGATTGGCAAATATTTTTTTTTTTGGGAAATTGAAAGGAAAGGTATTATAGAGAACGAAACGTGGTGGTGGAATGAAGAAGAGAAAGAAAACCTGAAAGAACAGCAAGCATTTAAAGAATGGGAAAATATTGACTGGGAATGAGTGTAGAAAAATGTATATAAGGGTTACAAAAAAGAAGCGAAGCGAGTGGTTGCCATTGCCTGAGCAGCAGCACAGGGCAGATTATATAATTCTCTACATAGTTCAAAAGGCGAGAAGCAGCTGTATCTCTGTGCGAAAATGAGACAGAAGAATTCAAGGGACATTTCGCATAAAAATGTATAAAAGACGATGCAGGAAAGGTATTAGTGGAAGATAATGTTATAAAAGAGCGTTGGAAAGGTTACGTTGAAAGGTTAATGAATGAAGAAAATCCCTGGGAAAATTCTCGCGTTCGGTGGGCGGCTGGCACTACCCACAGGTTTAGCGTCACGGTGGGCCTGCACCAAGGTTTTAAGTCCTTACCTCTTTCTCTTAAGTGTGGACGTTCTGACGTCGGACATACAGGTGGAGGTACCCTGGTGTACGCTCTTCGCCGATGACATTGTTCTTGTCGGTGTAGACTGGAGGAGTGGCGACTGAAGATCAGCAGATCCAAAACAGACCATCTATCCTGCGATTTCGGCGGTCTCTTCAGTTTTACGTCCATACAACTGGACGGCTTTACCTTCCCGATATGGTCCGACTTTAAGTACCTCGGTTTGCTAGTACAGTCTGATGGCGATATCGACTGTTACGTGAAAATAGGTGGGTGGATCAATTAGTGACAGGTCTGGGGGACAATTTGTGATGCCCATAAGCCCCTTAAATTGAAGAGTAAAATCTATAAGACCGTAATAAAACCTGTCGTCATGTATGGGTCGGGATAACGGGCCGCAAAGATGACAGATGAATTGAGAATCCATGTTACAGAGATGAGGATGTTGAGACGGATGTGGGGTGTGATGAGAATGGATCGGATAAGTAATGAATATATAATAAAGGGAAGCATGAAAAGTGCACAGGAGTGCCGAAATAGTAAGAGCCAATAGACTAGCATTGTACGGGTATTATGGGATGAGGAAGGATGAAAGCCATATAACAAGAAGAGATATGAATGTGGATGGATGGGAGAAACGAGCTAGGCCAAAGAAAAGGTGGATGGATCGTGTGAGAGACGATATGAATAAAAAGGATGTGAATGAAGAGATGAAGAGTGCCGAACCCAAATAAATGGGAAAAGGGTAAGTAAATGACAGCACTACGCTGAGACAAAACCATTTCGTGCAATACCTTGTTCTTACGTTTTTATTTATTTTCTTGTTTTTTTATGTGTTTTGCACGAATAAATATTTCTGATATCTGAATGATGATTACATTATTACAGGTACCCAGATACACGGAGTTTCGCAGGTGTCGAATAATTGTATATTTACCTATTATTGGTCAACCTATAAAAGGGAACTCATGTGTAACAATTTTCTGCAATCGAACTCTAGGTATTATTTCACAACTTTGACCTTTCAAGCGTCGTTTGTAAGTACTAAAACATTTTTATCTAATAAAATTCATTTACCCTGCAATGCAGCTTTGTAAGGCTAATTTTAAATCGTTAGATACAACTAATTGTGTGAAACGACCTGAAACTCAAAAAACCTTTAGCCAAAATGTTTTTGCTAGCACTATTGCGATTCATTTCCTGAAATTGGCAGCCCTGCGGACTCGCTTGCACCCAAATCCCCTTTGGTGTGCCGCATCGGTTGTGATCGCAACGGGCCGTTAAGTCGAGAGAACGTTTTATTTTTCCACTCGTGTTTGTGTCGTTCATAATGCAACGTCTCATATTAAATACTAGCGGCCGCCCGCGACTTCGTCTGCCTAGATTTTAGATGGTTACAAAGATATATAAATGAGGTCTATTTTTTCTGTCAGTTGTCTTATGCTGTTAATCTTTTGTGAAAAATTACTCAAAAGAAAAAATAAATGTTCGCCATCTTGGAATTTAAAATAGATGTCATTTTCGTAATCGGCACCCCGACGAAAATAAATGATATAGGGTTGGTGTAAAAATTCATCCTTTAAGGGAGTCAAAAAGGGAAGTAAGAAGTTTATTAAGAGGCCTTATAAGTTTTAAAATGTTTTGATTTCAAATTATGACAAAAGTATGATAATACTAATAAAATTCTTAAAGTCTACTATGATTTTATTAAAGTTTTAGATAGTAACATAGCCAATTTTTGATTTTATTGTGTGTAGTAGAATTTAAAAGTAAAAAACAAGTTTTTAGCCCGAAAATGGTCGATTTGGAGTGATGTTTGAAACGATATTTCTTAATGAAAAATCCAAAAAATACATTTAAGATGTATAACATTAGGTCGCAATAGACCTGTCCTAGATAGTAACACTGAGAAAATGTCAAGATATGTGTCAATTCAAACAGAAAATGGCGTAAATAGATGAGCATTTTTTAACTGATAAGGATCCTTAAACTTCAGCCACTAGCTCCTGTTAAGAACATTGATATTTTTTTTAGAAATGCATCTCCTGAATGGGACAGGGATTGAAGGTTCACATGGGCAATGTGTTATTTATATGAATAAACTGTCGCTAGGAACTTGAAATTGGGACATCAGACAATATGTAGATTTATCTGGTACTATATAATTTAACTACGAGTATTACCCCCTAAAAGTGTGAAATAGCGTTTGTACCGTTGTGTAGAAAAGGTTAATTTGGAAAATATATAAATTTGAAAGTTCGTATATACGTTATTTATTTACATAAATAAGAAGATTGGTACTAATATCATCAAAATTCATCTCTTTAGGGGGTTAAAGGGGGCTTTGTATAGGGAACATTTTTTTAAAGGAACTTGAAATTTCTCTAAATGACTAAGCACTAAAATGGAAGGGTTTTTTTACTTTTTTAAAAATCATTCTCTGAAGGGGTGAAAAGAGGGTTGAAATTATGTTACGGAGCAAGTATTTTTTTTAAAAGGGGAACTTGAAACTTCGTTTATAGACCTAACATTAAAGTAAAGGAAAACTAATTTTAGCGTTTTTGAATTTTGAACCTCTGAAGGGGTGAAAAGGGGGTTAAAATTTGCCAACATTTAAACCAACATCAAAAACGGAGGAGTTTCTATGTTCCACTGTTAATATGTATATTTTTATTTCTGTTCACCAACTTTTCTATCAATTGTAGACCGATTTCCAAAACGTATTTTTTGAATTCGAAATAATAGATGTCATGAAGTCAGAATCTGATTATGGGATCCCAGAGAAATCGAGAGCTAACCTCAAATTTTATAGGCACGTATTTAGTGTTTCATATTATATTTTCTAAATCTATTCAAGTATTTGCATCTGGTTTCATTCAATTTATGTTGATGAACTGGTGATGGAGGGTACAATTCCTCAACGGTTAGGAGCTGGAGTGGTATAGTCCTTTAGTCATATTCTTGCTAGTTGTTCAGCTGATGATGAAAGGTGAAATTCCTTAAGGGTTAGGACTGTTAGGAGTTTGAGGATGATTATAGAATTACATACTTACATACATTACATAATTATAGAAGTTCTACGCGCACGAAGTCGCGGACTAAAGTTAATTGTAAATAAACGGCTGATAACGTATTATTTTAATCAAATAGAATTTAAAATTTGTTGTTATTTTTACACTGCTATACTGATTAAACTGAGATTGAATAGCAGCATCAAAATAACATAGATCTCGTATACCCATATGTATCAAAACACACGCCCGTCTATTACGAACGTTCCGCTAATGAACAGTCAAACGTTAAAACTTTTAACTTAGAAGACAGTTAACACTGTGCTACTGAATAAGTACCTACACTTGAAGTTGTAATGTCATATCGAATTGTGTAAGACAATTAAATCCGTGCTCTAAGGGAACCGTCTCATAACTTGCTTTGACAGACTTTCTGAAACAATGAAAAAGTTAAATTGGTTAGAACAGTTGGACTCGTCGACGGAGACAATCACTCGCAATTTGGACGTGAATTACTCTACTTGCGTACTTTATTGCCGACTTCCACGTGAAATAGCTTAGTACGCTGGTGTTACGAGGTGTAAAATAAACTAAGAATGTTGCCAAAGTGCATTGTTATAGCGGGTTAGAAAATAGGACCGGAGCGGAAAAAAATACAATATAAAATATGACAATAACTAATAATTATCTGATAACCTTAATTACATTGAACCTTGTCAGCGATAAATGATAAAGTATAAACGCAGTCTTTTATGATTGATTTGCTATTTCTTTATCGCTCTTTATTAAAAAAAACTGTTCCGAACCAACCGCAAAATTAAGTTGGTTTTAATAAGAAAAATAAAGAAATTTCAAATAAAGTATTTGATTTATCAATATATTTGTATTTGTTGGTAAAACATACGTAATAATAAACATTATCACCAAAAATAATATATAGTTTATAGGTCAATGGGAAGGTAAACAATTCTTCGGGACATTTTTTTTTAAAGCTGGCTGGCTTCTCATTCTTTGTTTTCTAATTTTTGGTAAAACAAAAAATACAGTATTTTTTACTCAATGAGCTCTAAACATCGATACCCCAGTCCATGGGGTAGACCAAAAACATTTTCGCGCCCCCCTTAGCTGTATGGAAGCCGCCCTTAAAACACTTAAAAGTAAGGTTTGAGAATTTGTATGACATTGGGTCAACAATAATAAACAATAAATACTGTGAAAATTTGAAGACTGTAGCTCCAACCGTTTGCCAGTAAAACCGTTGTGACAGACGACGGACAGATGGACAAACGGACGGACGGGGCGGACGCGTGAGTGACAGCAATATAGACATATAATAGACAAAAATACCGAGGGAGTCAAATGCAGATCGCAGGGGTGGCTCATTCCTCTGCTAACGGATATGCATAGCCATCCAGCGGGGGAATGAATCTCAGGGGAGAGATTTGGGGGACTTATTTAGATATGATTTGTAATAATTTTATTATTATTATTTGTATCTCTCCTTTGGGATCTCACGGCACAATGTCCGGTCCTTTTGAAAGGCGTTCATGGGGATACAGATCCAACACGAAGAGGCCCCTTTGAGATACGATAATGTATTGGGATGTGTACACCTAGCGGATACTATCTCTGCCATGCACTATTGAGGAGATACAGCCAGAGACAGCACCCGCTACGTGCAAGGGCTATTGCGAAAAGGAAAACTACACCGGTTTTATGGGAAGGAACTTGAGGGACTGGTTGCTGGGATATTGATGAGACAACGGGACGCCTGCCGTATAAAATGTCTCATCACTGTACTTGAGGCAGACGGTGACTCGCCGCTCACTAGGTGGGCCGCCCTATTAGAAGCTACCAGATGGCAGCGAGGGTAGCAACACTGGTGTAAGCAGCTCAGGGTGTAGAGAGGTGCGGCTCCGATTTCACCATCGCGGGGTTTACCCCCGTGAGCGGGTTTCCTCGCTATTACGCCATTACGTGCAATACACTTCCACCCTGCGAGCATATAGCTCTGGCACCCCACTCTGACCGGCCGGTTAAGGCAAGCCAGAGGTGAGAGTTTTTAGTTTATCATTTTTGTGGATTCTATTGAATAAAAATTATTTAATCCTTGAAACAGATTTATAGTTACGTAACATTTTTGTTAAGATACAAAAATAAATGAAAGTATATTACTTATAAAAATATACATTTCAATTCCCATGGATCAGAACTTAATCTACTTATTAATTGTCAATCTTTAAAAAAATCTCGTATAAATTGTCACTACGGCGACATGTTTCAATCCCGCTAGTGGTTTTTCTTCAGGATGATCGTTGAGAGTTTGGGAGGTATCCCCTGCACTGTCAATTTAATACGATATTGTAACCATTTGATGATAACTGGGTATGGTTATACATCAGAATACCTGCTATTGATTTTCCTAATGTTAATATACCTACGTTCCAAATACCTACAATAATTTCACCTAAAGTTAAATCACCGAACTTTGTAATACCCATGCTCAAATAACCTAATGGACGAAATATTCAAAACTCCTAACGATGCAATACCTAATGGACCATTGACGTAAGTTGCGAAACATATTCCGACTCAATTATTTAATAAAATTCCTATCCGTTGTATTTTTATAAGGGAAGTTTTGTTCTAAGCCGTCGTCTCCCGGCGAAAAAAATAAACAATAGCATTCTTTTGTTTTGATCCCGGGGATCCCAGGGACCGGTAGACGATGGAATGAACCATTGTAGACTCACACCTTATTATCGACTTGGACTAGAATATAGACCAGGATCTATAAAATGTATATGGTTTCACAACTTCATATCGTTCCGTACTTTTAGAAGCATAGAATTCTAAAATCTTGTGTAATATTTATTGCAAAAGTGCAGGTGAAAGCGAAATACGGGTACCAACTCGCAAAGCGTGAAAATATGCCACGAAAAATAATTCACTTACAAAATAACTTTGCACGAGCAAAGTTTAAAGATGCCTTCTAGGAGTAAAATACACCGTATATGAGCTATCAAGGTGCTAAAATACAACTTCTGAAGTAGCTTTAAGGTTCGCTTAACATTCTTGTGCGATTTGTACGACAAAGGTAAGCGGGTGCTGCGCGTCGAGTTAATTTCAGTTTCAGATAACGTTATTTACAACGTAACTAAAAAAGCTTTTAACAAAGTAATTGAATTATATAAAAACTGTATATAACACCTCTATTAGTGCAATCACGCATTAAGTAGTCTTGTTTTGTTATTAATTTATGCATATAGAAAAGGGAGCGATTTGTTAAAGTTGCGGTTTCTACTAAAACTTCCCGAAAGTAGCAGTATTTCTATTTAAAGCGGCACTTATCCCACGCTATCGGCGAGGAGACGGCGCAAAGTTAAATGAGGAAGAAAATCTATGGGTTGTTTAGTTGATTCCCGGTTCTCGAGCTAATTCACAAACTACTTAATCTAGTTTCGTAAGAACGAGTTTAAGCGGAACGGGATTAAAACCGGTTCCGTTGATTTCTTCGGTCGCTGCAATGAGCGGAACTCCGTTCGGATTAGGTTATTTGAATGATTGATTTAATTTATTCGTAAAAGTAATACTTTTACATCACATGCATATATTTAGGCTGATTGATTGATGGGCATAATATGCCCTATGTTGTCTCTAAAACATACTTTGAACATACACTCAAGATCCAAAACAAGTCGTCTACCGGTCCCTGGGATCCCAGGGATCATAACAAATGAATGCTATTGTTTATTTTTTCGCCGGGAGACGACGGCTTAATGGGTATACTTTGTATTGAATTTTCATAGAAAGTGTACCATATGGTCAAACCATCAAAAATATAATGAAAACGTCGTACTTTACCCTTACCCTAAAATTAGCGCCCCATTGTAAACTAAGTAATGTTTGGTAAAACGCCGAGCTGTACATATGTACGCGCCGGGGGGAGCCGCAAACATCCCGATATTAGCCGAGCGGAGACATTATCTCGTTGTAAACCGTAGATTTAACGACGCCTTCGCAGCACCTTACTGCTGCGGATTATAATGCGAATAATGCTTACATCAATATACGCGTACGGTTAATTAGAGTAATCATATAATTAAGATCAGACACTACTATCTATACAGTTTCCAAGAACTTAATAAGGAAGTATTTATATCATACACAAAATAAATGCTACAACTGATTATAATATTAACATGTTTGAAGTAGGTATATGTTAAATTAAAATATTGGATGTATACAGTCGCCATAACTTACATCGGAGCGAACAAAGTGCTCATAAACATCTGAACACGACTATATTGTCGAGGTGCAACGGAAAAAAAATCTATTTTTGAACTCTTGAAGCGTACATATGTAGTTATCTGATAAGTATGTACTTTTGACTGCGTGACTGCTGTCAAATCCTAGAGAGAGATAGATAGCATAATAAATTGTCAAAACAGATTTCAACCACGCACCGCGATATCAGAATACAAAATTAGCTCCGTTCTGTCACGACAGTAAATTATTTTTTCAAGCCGCCAAGCCAACCTTGTTGCGACCTAATTAAAAAAGCGTGGATCTATTAACGCGGAGTCCGTCACGAGTGGCCTCGGGGCCTGCCTGGACCCTTTTAATCTCTCTCACACCTCGATGCGTGCGCGCTGTGGGCTCAGCCGCGTCAATATTGTCACTCTAAATCACACTGTAGAAACACACCGATGTTAGTAGGCTGTGGAATTTAGCTTCATCTCGTATATTATATTACGTACCTCGTACATCCCGTACACGGTAAAAAGGGATGGAAATATTAGTTATTTTAATTAATAATTGTTACCTACACGCATTGTTTATATTATATATGGGGGGGAGGGGGCATTTCTTACGGCCTGCACGACGATAAGCAGACACCGTAGCCTATGGACGCTTGGGACTCCAGAAGAATCAGAATCGCGTTATCGAAACAGTATTCGTTGAGTTGACAGCTGGATACATAAGTATGCAGGTCCTTCACTCTCAACACATCAACGTCATTCATTATTTATTTGCGTTCCGACTCAATGCACTCAGTACACGGGTTACGGTTGAGAAGGGTTTTGCTGAAAATATCATATATGTATAATTACTATATATAAACAAAACTGAGAACTGATAATGGCGTCTGATGCTTTATCAATTCATAATCATCAGTTTAGTAATATTGACCCATTCGATTACAACAACAAAAAAAAGTTTAAAAGTGCAACAGCTAACAAAAATAAGATGAATGTGATTTAATACTCCTATACACAAATACACACGCACACATACATTAAACACTCTCACACACCCATATACACATACACACACACACACACACACACACACACACACACACATACGTGTTTATAAAATATAATATCTAAGCAAATTCGTGATGTGTATCTGTTAGGGAGACCTGTTATTGGCTTCATAATTGTATTCTAGTTATAAGTCTATTTTTGTATGTTGAAGCTATTGCTCTTCTAATAGTATAAAATAAAAATTATCCCGCTGTAATTAGTAGATACATTGTTTTATACTGACCTCCAAAATACCTAAAGATGTTCTCCTGTAATGCTTTTAACTTAGCTTGGGTACAGTGAAAGCTGTCATCCCAGTACAAATTTTGTCATAAATGAAGTTTCAAGGGCATAAGTACATTATACTAAAATGATAGCTAAACGACAGGCGTCACCGCACCCAAAGCACTATAGCCGATACTATCAAAACGAACGCTTATTAGCCCTATATTTATTAGCATTCAAAAACATCCACCTAATTATTATTTGATACGTATCTCCGCTTCAGTTCAAATGCGCCGCAATTTAATACGAATCGTTTACGTCTGTTATCTACGCATATTAGCTGGAATTAAATGATCTCAACCCCTTGTGGTTTGTTTAATTAGTCTCAAAGTGCAATTTTGCAGTCAGAGTTAACCGTCGATAATCAGATGGCATGGGCTCCCCGTATTTACTTTTTATGGAAAGCTGTCGGAGGTTATCTGAATGAAAACAACTATGTTGTAAATTCTACTTTTATTAGGACCTATTTCAACTGCTCATATTGACATACACATCAATAATTAAATGCGTATTTAATTGAACACCACGCATTAAGTATTTACCTGCCTACTGTCTTAAGCAGTAGTTATAAAAGTGTAAACGCGAGTGGTGTGTTTTGCAAATGAGATAGGTGGAAAAAAACCGGTCAAGTGCGAGTCCGACTCGCGCACCGAGGGTTCCGTACACAGATGTGTACCGTTTCCACAACCCTATTAGTTCAGGGAAATCTCAACAACAGTGTGTAGAAATTGAACGCCATGGGTACAGCGCTATCTATCGGCGAATTTTGTTACAATTTTGAGCTACTGAATAACTTAGTATGTATGGTGGGAATAATCGCGTAGGAATTTATAAAAAGGTGATTCAATTACTGACTTAGTATAGAAATGTTTTTTGATAAAAAAAAATATAAACTAGATAGACTTATAGTTATATTTTCCCTCTAAAATACACATTAATACCAATGTTATGTAATAATTTCATATTTTTTCATTGGTTAACTTCGAAGATAGGGGGCGGTATTTTTCTTCATAAATCGAAAGTGACAACGTAAAAACAATATTTCAGAATGTTCAACTCAGGCCCTTTAATATGGACATATTCATTTATATAATTTTTCACAGAGACTAAAAAAAGCATGTTCTATGCATCTTGGTTACCCTTCATTATAACTGTTCCAAATTTCAAATCGATAGCATAAGTAGTTAGAATATTTGTATTGTACTTATTGTATTGTAAGTTCTTGAAATATTTAGCGATGTGTCAGACAGATAGACAGACAGACAGACAAAGTGAAATCAAAAGGGTTCCTTTTTTACCATTTTGGTACGGAACCAAATACGCTAAGTGTTTTAAACCTGATTAGTCTCCGTTGTCACTTTTATTTAAAGGTCTTTACAAAATTGTTGGCACCATTTTGAATAATTAGTTTTGTATTTAAGCTAACATAATTACATGTTTATCATTGATATTCCGTTCACTGAAAACATTCACAATTAAACAAATTACAATATTAATAAATGATCGGACAAAGTTTATTTCATTAATATTGCAATCAAACAAATTAGTCACAATTGAATTGATGATACGTCAAAAGCGCTTTATTATGTATCCAATTTAGTAAATGTGTTTTTACCATCGCACAGTTGTTGATACTGTGCTTATATTATCATCTATCTTTACAGAAGAGGTTTTGTAAAAAGGGTTTTAGGGTTATGGATTTCAATCCGTGTATTGGTGGCGAAATTACTGTGACAATGGCAGACCTTGATCATCTATTATTTTTTTGTCGGTCTTGGTGTATCGCTTCGCTTTGGTCGCTATTAGCATGTACAATAATATACTGTTTTCTAAGACCATGGCTATTTGTATACAACTAGGTTTATCGATATACAAACAACTGCAATTACCTGTATAAGTTCCTGACTACAAAAAGGTGATCTCAGGCTTTGGCTACCCTATCTATCCTAAAATACACAGTGATAGTATTTATACAACAGATCACTTGACAACTACTGCTTATCAATAAGACGCACGAATAGCTTTATTTTCTTTTCTTTGTAATCGATTAAGATATGGAACGATGGGAACTCTCTGTGTAAGTACGAGTATATATATGTGATACTGACAATATGCGAATTTCGTTTGAAGTATTTCAATACGCAAAGACTTTTTGCCTACGCCGCCGTTAGGGTCTTAAATATAATTCGCGTCTGTTATATAGGATAATAAGAACATACGGTACTCTTACAGGCGCTTGTAATGCTTGTGTGCGTTTGTATTTTATTTCCCGTTTGTCCTTTACGGGGCTTGCAGCTACGACTATATAAATATTTTACGACTGTCCTAAGCAGGCTTAGCTTATCTAGTAGAAGCCCGTGCTTCACTTTACTTGAAACTCTGAAACGTATATTTGGTTTCAGAAGAAAATGATAAGGTAAAAGTTACGTCGCAATTTTTCGTAGTGCACAGCGACACTTGTTGAAAAATACGTATCGCTTTAAAATGTCCTCGTACCTAACGTTGACGCCAATGTGTCTTCCTGTATCACCTCTCTCGACCGGTATCGGAAATAGTTCAAGTGTCGGAGTTATTTCGGGGACTTTACGGTGGCAGGGTGGCGACTCTGACGTTGCCAAGATCTATGAATTATCCATTTTTCTATAGACCTCTTAAAATCTGGTTTTAGTAAAGTAAGGTTAAAACATTATTTTTTGCATTGAACTAAAATGTAGCGTAGCACGCTACACTTTAGTCCAGAGGAAGTAGTATTACCCTTAGGGGCGTGAGCCGCGTGAGAAATCTGTGGGCAGCTTCCGGGGCGGACTGTCGGTTTACATAAAATATGCACCATTCTACTTATCTACTGATTTTGCGAGAATGTTTATAAAGGTTCGTAGACGGAAAAAATACTGTAAAAATCCATAAAGCATGTTCAGAAAGGTTAGAACTTAGCTTACGCCCTGATACAGGACACTCAATTTATAATAATGTGTTAAGTTATATGTAACTATTATTCACCTAATGGCCGTAAAATATTTTAATAACTATAAATGAATGAATATATAAGAACCTCCAACACAACAATCATATACTAACATAGGTATATTATTGATGAGTAAACTCCTTTTATAGGATTTTCTTAGGAGATATTATGCAATAGTATCTTTCTCCCACGATAACATACGTGTATACAGCCAATTCATATGTAATTTTTTTTTATTAGAAACGCTACATTTTGTTAGTGTCTAAAACAGCTTAGGCTTTGCAATGGAAAATATATACTTACGATTCTGTTAAAAAACAAACGGTGGGAAAGCAGCAACATTTTGACGCTCTCGTCCTAGATTTGAGAATTCCTATATTTGAGAAAAGCACTATATTAGCTTCGGCTAGAATGGCAGTTGGGACTAAGAATCAATTTTTCGAACCAGTTTTTAGAGAGGAACAAATGTTTAATATTGAACAATTACAACTAGAACAACACAAAAGACAAAAATGGTTATCAAAGTAGAGCATAACTGACGAGCCCTGAAAACGACCCATACTAATTGAGCGTGTTGTGACGTCACACAGTACTGGTAGTTTTTAATTTACTTTTAGTCAATAAAAAAATACGTAATATGATTTAAGATTTTGATCATATTTATTAATTTACTTTTTTGTGATAATTTGATGGCTTATTATCCATATGTTATCCCTCATTCCGCATGCATATTCCTCATTGCAGGGCTCTACTACTAATATCTACTAAGCCTGTTACCTATAAAGAGTAAAACTAATACCCAGTCTACAGTTGCCCCCTTCCGGGCCTCGACGGTAATCTATTATTCTCGTTTATACATTTTAATAAGTAGCAAGCCATTTTCGGTCCCGTTTAACAAGCTGCAGCGGGGCGTGCTTCATGCGCCTCGTTTCGGTAAACATTTATTATTTACCAGGTGCTTTTATAAACTAATTAAGAACTTTTCGCTTTAATCAACATTTAAATTACTAGTTTGTATCATACTCGTTATGGTTATGGTGGTGGACTCCTCTTTCCGCACTTAGTACTTGTAAGTCGGACCATTTTGCGTGGCCTGAATGCCAGCTAGAGATTTAACCAACCTAACACCGACCAGAAGCGCAGGATCTTCTTGGTTTCGCTGGCTTCGCTGAGTGACCTCGGTGAGTTGAGGATTTGAGGTCGTTGTGCAGCCACACCTTTGCATTCGTGGATGACGTGGAGTGGCTGTTTCAGCTTCTGACAAGCATTCCCTGCATAGAGGGCTGTCAGTCGTACCTAGAACATATTATATGTTTATTGAGTGGGCAGTGTCCAGTGATGATACCTATGGATACGTAGTGACCCTCTGTTGAGGAAGAGCAGAAGCTTGGTAAGTCGTGCATCCGGGTACGGTACTGTTTCCCGATATTGTCTGCATGTATTGGTATTTGTCCATTGATCAGCATGTTGTTTTGATGTTCTGAGACGTAGCCATGACGTTAATTGGTTAAAACGTAGAGGGAGTATTGGGCCGCTGTGCCCTTTTATCCATTGTAGGGTGACAGTGTTGGTCCTCCCTATCACCTCCAGGACTAGGTGGCACTCCAGTTATGAGCCCAGACTGGATGAGGTTGCAGTCGAGGGCTTGTAGTAATGCAGCGCTGTCGGACACTAGGCGTATATTTTGGTCTTTGATGCTACAGACAAGGCCGACTTTAACCAATTGGAAGCCCTGGGCACATTAGTGTAATGGGGCTCCTATGCCCTTGACAGATCACTATTTTGTTAGAATAGACAAAGAAAGTGGCTAAACAAGGTTCTACATTTATTTTTATTGACCGAGTGAAACGAGGTTCTCTGCTTCAACTTCGGCAAAAATGCTTTCTATGTCCCGATTTCCGGATTTCCGGTTGTTATAGGTAGAAGAAGATTATATATTTAGATAAAAGATATAGTACGTGACTGTTTTAATGGTGAATTATTGTCATAAATTACTACGGACCAGTGATAGAAAAAAATATAGATTCATTTTTGATTGCTCGTTTGATTTTTTGATCTAAACATTTTTCGGTAATAAATATTGGTTATCGTTTGGTGATCTGGCAGTAAGTAGTGGGCCCCTATCGATCTCGGGGACCTGGGCAAGTGCCCTTAGTGCCCAGTGGGAAAGACGGCCCTGGCTACAGATTTATGCTGCTAGAATATGGTAATAAGTGGACTCCATTTGGAGGTTATTCTTGTCATTGTAACTTTTCGGCAACTTTTCGGCTAGAGGTCGCAATATTCTGCTTTTTTTATAATTTGCAGACTTAAATATGTCTAAATTAATAGGTTATGCTTTCAGGCAAATAAGAAAATCTGAAAATACAGAAATAAACGAGTCGAATCCTGAAGCTTTACTTTTTGGTCAAAGCTATGTTGGCAAAGATTGTAGAAGCAAAGTTATGATGTCAAACTTGACGCCCTTTCACGCCCGCCATGTTGAATTTTCTTAAACTCAATATGCACAAAAACGTAAACAGAATTAGGAGAAATCCAATACCACTCCAATTGTTGGAATCCATCAAGCATCTTGACTTGGAGATGGCAGCAAAATATCAGTACTTAATGATCTATTTAAACCATTAACCTTCTTTTCGGTTTAGCCGTAGTTGAGTAAAATGTTAATATTAATATGGCTCATATAATATTGTGTAGATCTAAGTAGATTTTAAATTCTTGCAAGCTAAATCAGATATTCGCCCCTGGAAAGACATTAACGGAAAATCTCACATATGGATGCGTTTTACCCCACGAAGACATGTTTTCTCGTTACAATTATATACTACAGGTTAAAATTTACTGGGCTTCAATGTTGTCCTTGACTGTATTTTAATAGGGTACGTAGATTTCGCACAAAATGCAAATATCTTCCGAATGGAGTATATTTTCCAAGATAGCGGCGGCTCTAGAAGTTCCTGGCTTGGGGACTTTTGGGACACGAAAACTAGGACATAAATGGACATTCATACCAAATTTTATCAAAGTTACCAACATTTTGAGGTTTTGCCTCCTCGACTGGGTTACAGACCATTCAAAGAAGAAAATATTAAACGGGACTCAAACCCTAAAAGCCATCAAAAACATTTTTAGATATTAAAACTCGAAAATTGTTTGTATAGGGACCAGGTAAGTTTAAATATTGAGCCAAAGACTCTTGGGCTATGAAATTCTTCTCAGTTTATTTATTCAGGTTCGTACGCGACATGTTTGCGCCGTAGACTGCAGCTGGCGCACTATGGGCCGGATCGACGAAAAAGCGGACATACGTACTTTTTTGCGAAAACGTATTTAAAAAAATACTATTCGATGGAAAATATTACGGAAAATAATAAATGTGGTATACAAATTTTCAAAATAAGGCATATTTGAAGCAGAAAAAAATAAAATGTGTTTTTTTTCTATAGGACCTAAAAATAGGTATTCTATTTCAAAGAAACTATGAGAGATCGCGGCTTCTAATCTTTAGGATTTTATTTTCCTACCTTTATGTAGTACGAATTAATAAACAGCCTTGTTTTGTAGGTCCCCGTTTAATTGCTTAGTCCAGTCAAAAAGTCATCAAATATCTATATTTTTCTTAATGCCTTTTTCGTAAATTTATGACGTTATGGTATAGAATAATGTAACGAATTATAAATTAAGTACATGTTTTATGTAGGAAAAAGAAAAAAACAACAACAATTAATAAATGTATGTAATTTTCCTACCAACAAAAAATCCCAATTTACAACAAAATATAAAATATAAATTATGTAACACAGGAAAAGAAAACAAGATTTATGGATTTGTGGCGCGGTATGCGGTTTGAGCTACAAGCTGAGTTTTACAGATGCTACGAGCTTCGTTTGACAGACTGTTATTTAGGAATTTGGATAGAGCCGAGGGCACATTTACACTCATAAGTTCATATTTTATCTTCAAATGTTGGTGGCAGTTTTGGGTGTGATTCGACCATGTGAGAGTTTCAGCGTAATTAGTCTTTCAATTGCACTTATTTAAGGGCATGTTATATTTCTCCATCACCGTAGCACGACTGAGCTCAGCGGCAGTCGTCTGAACTTGCGTATTCGCACTTTCACTCCCATTTGAATAGTTCACAGTCCGGGGTTCGCTTTCACCAGTATCAATAACATAAAAAATAAACTATGTTGTTAAAAGTATTACGAGTACAATGCTATTTACTGGGCTAGCCTCCCATTAAACCCATCACCATGCTGCTCTAACAACTATGGTCTCTAATGCACTGTGTTCATTAGAAACAGGATATATTTTCTCGTCTCGTAGGCCGCAGCGGCAGTTGCGATAACTCCTTGGCCATTTAATTCTCTAAGATCTGAAATTTCACACATATCGTTTTAAGTTTTTATTGCATCACGTTGTTTACAAGGTCTTCATTTCTAATACATTATTGCATTAAGTTTCAAACATGAACCCTGCTAGGCTGTTGCATTCTTACGTCTATACCAATACAATATAATATAATATATGCCTTAAAATTACTTACACACATTAGGCATATGATATAAATTTATATTTTATTAATTCATTTTGTACAGAGCTTCTGTAAAACAATACTATACTATACTAAATAGCCCTACAAGTAAGTATGAGAGAAGTAAACAGACAAACTGTTCACAAAGTCCCATTCTCGAATTCGCTAAGTATTAGCAGAGTTGTCTCATTAAGTTAGACTTCTCGAAACACAATTAAGATCACTAAATAGGGAGAACTACCCTACATTTGCTTCCGTTTTGAATGACTTATTTCATTAATGATTGAAAGCATGGTAGGGAGCTCTTGCTCTGTGAATTGGGATCGATTTAAATTTTGGACCTTGTGATATTTATAGTAATGTTTTTATGTAATAAAAAAAATATTGTAATCATAACATGTTCTTATTACAAAACAAAATATTTATATAACTTCTGCAATATTAATTGCTTGTTACACGAGTAAATAAACCTATGGAGTTTTCTTAATAATTAAAAAAAATTATAAACATTACTAGAATTTCATACACACAATGCTTAGAAACATTACATTGTAACTAATAAAGGTATCGCAGCGCTACCACCATTGCCATGTAATTTAAAACAACCTTTGAAAAAATGATACCGCAAAACGACGTCCACCATTTCCGAGCTCTTAGTACCAACATTAAGAAGCGTTAGTGGAGTAACAAAGGGTGTGACAAAGTGTCTTGCTGTAGGGCCTGGTCACAATGGCGGCGGCGGCTGTTTGTGGTCGGGCACGCGAGCGGTTTCCGCTGCTTAACGACTTAATGCATTGACTCGTTTTCTTGGACTAAGTTCGTATAGACGTATTTTTTTTTGAACCTGACTGTGGCTTTATAGGCCGGGCCCAATAAAGCGATAAGAGAGCGCGGTTGGAAAGTAGCTTGGGGAAAATCCAGGGGAAAACCTCCGACACGACCACGCGTGTGGTTAGGAATACTGGAATAGGTACTCTAAGAGTTTGCGCTCCAGTGAGATTGGTTGACCTGTTTCAACCGAATCTGAGGTGTAAGTGGAAGTGAGTGGAATCGAGATACTGGGAGTTTTGTCGCTGGTTCACTAAACCTAGCCTAGCTAAGAAGAGTCCAGCAAGAAACTCAGCTAGGCCCGACCTGGGTCGGGCTGACTCTATCGTATAGATCTATTCAGTACGTCATACAACATTTAAAAATTTACACCATGATCTGCGAGAATAGTCGGGGGAAACCCCATGGAGGTGATGGAGGAAATGTCATTTCATCTTTGGCGACACCAGACAAGACACGTGCCCATGAAACTAGTATAATGTGCATTTGATTATTTATTTCATGAGGCCATGTATGCTTAGGCATGTTGTGAAGGTGCGGGTACTTACTACATCGATATTATATATCCAACAATCATCTAGGGATAACTTTTGTAAAAATAAAATATTGCGCAGGTAAATTTATATTTTGTACACGTCATACCCACGCTGATCGATGTCCTGATTTCCCGAATCGAATCCCGTATATGCAATAGGTGCTCGCGAAATCGGAGAGGAGTTTCCAAGTTCTACGTACTTAGAATTTTTATTGTGACGATCAATCTGGCTCGGGTTTCCTTGTCGGATCGTTGATTATTCTTACGCGCAGTAAGAATTTGAATTTTTGAAAGTACACCAAATAAGCTATGATTGAATAAGTTGTGATCGAAAGACATTGCGTTGCGTAAGAGTAGTTATATAATAAAAAGTTTTTTCTGGTTTTGTAACTAATATAACGATGGAATTGTGGAATTGCAGCGGTGGGCAAGTATCTTGGCCAAAATAAAGTGAAATATAATGTTATGCCAAACTCAAACACGCGGTATATTTAACATAACCTAACATTAGATGAAAGATATTGTTAGAGAGCCCGCAACACTTTATCGCATATAGATACGTATTTTACTGCTTTGATTATTACGTGATAGAACGACAAGGTAGCAAAAACTACTCTTGGTAATATATTTGTGAGTTTGTGTATGTGTTGATATTACCAATATGATGCTACTAGATGTAATGCGTTGAATGCGATAATACATATCGCATCTACCAAGACGTATATTAAACAGATTTGTGATAAATGTATGATGTAGTAAATTACAGTTTGATGTCGAAATACTTTCGCTGTGCTTTCAATAGCAAAGTACTGCAGGTACACTGTGTGCAAAGTAATATAATATACTCGTACCTAGAGGTAGGTAAATACATAAGTAGCAATAAATTTTCTGATATTGGCTATTTTGGCTAAGTATAAAATGTTGAAATCCTATAAAGTTAGTACATAATTAGCTTCGATTTGGTCACGCATATTTAATTACGCTTTCCCCGGAAATCAAGCATACTTCTCAATTGAAATTGCAAATGAATTTGCTTCGAAGTTTCTTAATTTTTGTTCTAGAGTATTTATAATTTTTTAACACATTTGCTCGTAAAGTGGCTCTTGTTACTTCGATTTTAGGATCATAATCCAGGATATTAAACACGCGTGCTATAATTTTATTACGAAACTTGTGTTATAATATTTATATCTCGATTAAGATACGATGGTACAACGCAACAAGACGTATTTATGAAAACCGTGCATTCTTAAACTAAACGAGTTATGCTTTTTTTTAAATCTGGGTGACAGGGTTCTTGTTGGTACGGTTAAAAACTATCAGTGAATATTTTTCTGTGGCAAAAAAAGTCCACATTTGTCATCTTCTTTAATTTCTCCTACATGCCTTCCTCATTAAGATTTACAAACTTATGCTTTAATAGAAGTATTCAGAATTAATAATAACTTCGTTTTGTTTTATTAGTTGTGTCATTTTGGCTGTTTGTTGATTTTGTTTTCTTCCACTAAGCGACTACCGCAAAACGATAAGTTCGCGCATATGCCTTCCTCTCTGCCGCACTTGCTTATTCGAGCGCCAGAGAAGGAGACACACAAATGAACTTCGTTTCCGTTGCGTGGTAGCCCTTCTACGTACCACAAAATTAAAATCAGATAGCTTTTTCCAACTTATACTTTTACTAATTTGTTTAAATAATTAAATGTCCAAGACCTGTAAATAAATATCATATGTGAAATAATTAAGTGTGTAAGAACTTTATTTATAAATAAATCAAATATAAATACAACAAATAATTAAAAACGACTAAGGACTATATTACTTTGTTTATTTTTTACTCACAAATGTGCTGAAAAACGTCGTATGACACGCGTGAGCTTTGATCATTACACTCTCGGATTTCTTATCGCGCTTGCCTGCGGCTTGCGCGAATATTCCCGCCTCGCGTCTCATGATCAACTTAGCACACGTGTATCATAATATTATTTCGTATTATTACGAGTACAATAACTGCAACCCTGTCGAATAAAAACTTAGCTTCATTGTGTACGCTAAAAATTAGATACCACTGTCAATCAAGTCAATTCGTGTCAGTCAGTCATGTCTGTCAACTGTCCCAAGATTGAGCAACAAAACTGAAAGAAAACGCCTTCATAATACAAGTATGCAAATCTTTATTTGATAAATTAGGTTCATCATAATGACATTTTCTTTAATTATTTTGGTGTTGCTATTCTGTTTCAAAAATGTCTGGCTACTGAAAGTTGAGACTGAGAATTACACAAAACTTTCTAAATGGCAACTATAATATCTACGTCAAATGTGCCAAACGTAACTTACTTGTTGAGTCACTGGAGATAAATATTGCTTGATCCTTTACGGGTTAAAAAGAGAATATAGCAAAGTCACATCATAGTATAAAGTCAAATCATAGTAAGTTACATCATCATAGTATTATTCGGGTTAAATAAAACTCAGAACATTTATATGTCATGAAACTTATTTTTGGTTATGTTATTGCACAGTATGTACTGAACTGTGTAAGACAAAAAAAAATACTTTGTTGCCCAAGTATCATTTATTGTTTACTTACCCACAGTATACCCAGTGTTGCAAAACGAAGATCTTTTAAATTTGCTGCTATTTTCTAGTGACAGCTTCTAGTCATGCAAAAATGTGTCACTAAAAAGAAAAAATAAATTTACTTCATTCCTTTACTGTGAAATATATCACTCATTTGGGAATCCATAATTTTACCGAAAATCGTTACATCGATTATCGTTTCCTATAACACTGTTCGCAGAATTTTATTATCACTTGGAAATCATTCATCGAACTTCATTAGATCGCTCAAACATTTGCTCGAATTACCTTTTACACAAGAATCAACTCATCGAATTTTAATTCAGTATTTTATTTGTTCATCGACGTAGTCGTTCATCGAATGGCCTTTAGTACCTATAATTTTGGTTTAACGAAGGTTTCAGTTCCCAAAATTCTTATTACCTAGAACATCATTTCACCGCTGTTTATTATTCTTGATAATAAGCTCCCGTCTTAATCTTCGAGTCAATTTTTTTATATAAGCCCAGAAAGACCTGTTCGGGCAAAACCGACTGTAATGCGGATAGGTTAGAAGATTAAGACGGGAGCTTCACTCCCGTCTTAATCTTCGTGGTTATTTTTTTATATAAGCCCAGAAAGATTATGCCCCTTGAAAAATCATGCTTGCTTGGTTGTTTGCATGCATGCATGCTTGCTTGCTTGCTTGCATGCATGCTTGCCTGCATGCGTGCATGCGTGCTTGCTTGCTCGCATGCATGGATACGTGCTTGCTTGCTTTTTAGTATAATAAAATTTAGGAATTTTAGAAGGCTTGTCTTGCTTCGATGAAACGTTACTGCGATGAAACATTGTTCGTGGAAAGAATACTATATGGAACGTACTATCTGTGAATCATGTTTCGTTAAATTACTACTATGAATAACGAATATTTCTATGAAATGTAAATTCGATGTACCGTTACGCTACGACTAGAGACGGATTCGAAACGATTAACTATGAAAAGTGGTTTGATTATATAAAATGCAATAAATTGATGTTATGTGTAGAAAAAAAACCTAATGAAATTCGTCGAATAGTTTTTGGTGAAATGAAAATCGATGTAAGATATTTCGATAAAATGATAGACACCCCACTCATTTAGTTCACTAGTTCAGTTTATTTCAGTAGCTCAACAGTTCCATCTACGATATGGATTGGGTAATGATATCAGTCATTCATTCAATTATGACGTCTATGTCACTGTCGGAACGAATGAGTAGGTTAACGATATGATTCTTGAACTGGTCTGACTGCAGTATTGAAGTATATGAATCCGAACTGAACTAGTGAATGAAAAAGTGACACGAGGAAAAGTAATTAATTTTAGTAGTTATCTTACCTAATTAGAGTTTCATATACGGCCCAAAAATTCATAATTATCATTTGTAGACAAACATTATGGAAATCTTTAGTTTTGGACTAGGTTACAAGCCCTGTAAGTAGTATTTTAAAACAGAATTGGGTTTCCCGTACCTGAACTGGTATATATATATATATATATACTAGTTACATTATTCATGAGGGCCAAAAATGTATTAAAAATCCGGTGTGTATGGTAACTACAATAATAAGTTGTGAAATTAATAATTAAGTGAATAATAACTTTTACTGAGTACTAAACACAACGGTGAAAGTAAAAGAAATACCTAAATAACGATCCTTAGGGGTTTTACATTCTTTATGGATACCTTGACTGGTGTTTTGATACCGTAAACTGATGTAAGTAATATGTTAGCCTTAAGAAGTAGGTATGCAAGGCCGGGCTTTGTGGCCGTCACAAATTATTCAGAAAGTTCGCTCGTTAAACCCCTTGCGCCACAGCAACTCACCAAAACAGAAACAATAAGCAATGTCCCTCGGTTCCAAAATACAGTCTTTAAATACAATGAAATTAGTTTTTATGCGTATCGCAAGGAATAATTTAGTAATTTTAAATAAAAGTCGTAATTTTTTATAGTAGTTACGATGTTATTGCAAGGCGCGAATTAAAATAACATTAGGAGTTCATTAGCTACAATACTAGAGTAAATTGTAATATCTCGTAGTATTATTACTTAATAAAACGAAAAAAATTATAACCTACTCCTACTCTTTGTCTGCAGCTAATAACTGGAATTCGAGGCAGTATGGAATGTTAATTAAATTAATATAGTTTTTAGAGTTCCGTAGTAAACAAAGAACCCTTATAGTTTCGCCATGACCATCCGTGCGTCCTTCCGCGGCTTAGCTTAGTAACCGTTAGTACTTAGAAAGCTGTATTTTGGCATAAATACTTATGCCAAAATACATGGGTTTAAATTACGCTGACAAAACGGTAGAATAAAAAAATACTGAAAACACATTTTTTTAGGGTACGAGTACCTCCCATAAGCTTAAAGTGGGAGTGCATTTATTTTTCGTCTAAACCCCATTAAGTGGGATATCGTTGGATAGCTCATTCTATCGTGTTGAGTGGTTTCTAAACCTGGATTTCATCCGTTTTTTTCGCAAAAATGTGAAACAAAACATTAAGTAGAATAGCTTTAAAAGCACCATTTTACGCTAAAAACTGAAATTTCACCCAATCCCAGTGTTCTCGTGAAAATATGGATTACGCTGGCCTACGCCTGTGTGCATTGTTAATTTTTTGGCCTTAACTTGTATGTTATTTTCTGAACATATTACATAAAAACCTTAGTATTGTCCTAGCTTTGTTTAAAATTTGGAAATCTATCTTGATTCATCAAAAATTTTAAGGGAGACAGCCCCATTATTAAATTTGTAAATAATATAAAAAGCGACCTTATAAAGGAGCAGTGGCCTGTAATGGAATACGGTAATTTATCTGGACAAAGTTGGTGACAGTACGACAAATATCTCAGTTAAGTCAGTGAAAAAGAAGATTTATTTGAGCCAAATAACTTGTTATACGACAGTGCTTTATAAGTAAGTATATTACAGTTAAGGGCGTCCAATTGGGAACCTTAAGTTCTTTGGAGTGGTCCATAATATATTATTTATTGATAGTAGACTTATTATAGAATTTAAAACTGTTGCCGGTAGGTATAGAATAGTATATTATGCAACTGGTGTAAAAGAAGGGTATAAAAAGGCGAGTGGTGTGGGTTGCGATGTGAGCCTTGGCGAACATCGCAAGTAAAGACACCACGAGCCTTTTTATACCAGTTATACACCGTTGCATACAATACTTTTTCTACGACTTATTTCAAATAAAAAGTAAGTATTTTCAGACTTTTCATGCGCCATATTTTCCCTTAGTAATTGTACAACTTACCTACGCAATTTCTTCAGTAATGCTATAAGTAATTTTTTCGTGGATTTTTAAAAGAATCAACGTAGCTATACATTTTCTTCATGAACACAAAAAATCGTTTTATTTAAGTAATATAATCATTTATCAGCTTGAATGTTTATGTTTTCAATTAGGAATTTGGTGGGAAATCAAAAATATGACACTTTGTTTATGGTTTGTTTTTTTTTTAATTTGCTAGACTTGGCATCCGACCTAAACTGAATTCAAATTCGGATTGAATCTCAACTGTTTCTGTTTCATAAATGTATCCGAAAATAGATAAAACTTGTTAAATAACACAAAAAAGATGATAATTGTATGTATTTATAATTGTAAATAATAGATTATACATTAATGTATTTATAATTTTTTAACACATTTGCTCGTAAAGTGGCTCTTGTTACTTCGATTTTAGGATCATAATCCAGGATATTAAACACGCGTGCTATAATTTTATTACGAAACTTGTGTTATAATATTTATATCTCGATTAAGATACGATGGTACAACGCAACAAGACGTATTTATGAAAACCGTGCATTCTTAAACTAAACGAGTTATGCTTTTTTTTAAATCTGGGTGACAGGGTTCTTGTTGGTACGGTTAAAAACTATCAGTGAATATTTTTCTGTGGCAAAAAAAGTCCACATTTGTCATCTTCTTTAATTTCTCCTACATGCCTTCCTCATTAAGATTTACAAACTTATGCTTTAATAGAAGTATTCAGAATTAATAATAACTTCGTTTTGTTTTATTAGTTGTGTCATTTTGGCTGTTTGTTGATTTTGTTTTCTTCCACTAAGCGACTACCGCAAAACGATAAGTTCGCGCATATGCCTTCCTCTCTGCCGCACTTGCTTATTCGAGCGCCAGAGAAGGAGACACACAAATGAACTTCGTTTCCGTTGCGTGGTAGCCCTTCTACGTACCACAAAATTAAAATCAGATAGCTTTTTCCAACTTATACTTTTACTAATTTGTTTAAATAATTAAATGTCCAAGACCTGTAAATAAATATCATATGTGAAATAATTAAGTGTGTAAGAACTTTATTTATAAATAAATCAAATATAAATACAACAAATAATTAAAAACGACTAAGGACTATATTACTTTGTTTATTTTTTACTCACAAATGTGCTGAAAAACGTCGTATGACACGCGTGAGCTTTGATCATTACACTCTCGGATTTCTTATCGCGCTTGCCTGCGGCTTGCGCGAATATTCCCGCCTCGCGTCTCATGATCAACTTAGCACACGTGTATCATAATATTATTTCGTATTATTACGAGTACAATAACTGCAACCCTGTCGAATAAAAACTTAGCTTCATTGTGTACGCTAAAAATTAGATACCACTGTCAATCAAGTCAATTCGTGTCAGTCAGTCATGTCTGTCAACTGTCCCAAGATTGAGCAACAAAACTGAAAGAAAACGCCTTCATAATACAAGTATGCAAATCTTTATTTGATAAATTAGGTTCATCATAATGACATTTTCTTTAATTATTTTGGTGTTGCTATTCTGTTTCAAAAATGTCTGGCTACTGAAAGTTGAGACTGAGAATTACACAAAACTTTCTAAATGGCAACTATAATATCTACGTCAAATGTGCCAAACGTAACTTACTTGTTGAGTCACTGGAGATAAATATTGCTTGATCCTTTACGGGTTAAAAAGAGAATATAGCAAAGTCACATCATAGTATAAAGTCAAATCATAGTAAGTTACATCATCATAGTATTATTCGGGTTAAATAAAACTCAGAACATTTATATGTCATGAAACTTATTTTTGGTTATGTTATTGCACAGTATGTACTGAACTGTGTAAGACAAAAAAAAATACTTTGTTGCCCAAGTATCATTTATTGTTTACTTACCCACAGTATACCCAGTGTTGCAAAACGAAGATCTTTTAAATTTGCTGCTATTTTCTAGTGACAGCTTCTAGTCATGCAAAAATGTGTCACTAAAAAGAAAAAATAAATTTACTTCATTCCTTTACTGTGAAATATATCACTCATTTGGGAATCCATAATTTTACCGAAAATCGTTACATCGATTATCGTTTCCTATAACACTGTTCGCAGAATTTTATTATCACTTGGAAATCATTCATCGAACTTCATTAGATCGCTCAAACATTTGCTCGAATTACCTTTTACACAAGAATCAACTCATCGAATTTTAATTCAGTATTTTATTTGTTCATCGACGTAGTCGTTCATCGAATGGCCTTTAGTACCTATAATTTTGGTTTAACGAAGGTTTCAGTTCCCAAAATTCTTATTACCTAGAACATCATTTCACCGCTGTTTATTATTCTTGATAATAAGCTCCCGTCTTAATCTTCGAGTCAATTTTTTTATATAAGCCCAGAAAGACCTGTTCGGGCAAAACCGACTGTAATGCGGATAGGTTAGAAGATTAAGACGGGAGCTTCACTCCCGTCTTAATCTTCGTGGTTATTTTTTTATATAAGCCCAGAAAGATTATGCCCCTTGAAAAATCATGCTTGCTTGGTTGTTTGCATGCATGCATGCTTGCTTGCTTGCTTGCATGCATGCTTGCCTGCATGCGTGCATGCGTGCTTGCTTGCTCGCATGCATGGATACGTGCTTGCTTGCTTTTTAGTATAATAACATTTAGGAATTTTAGAAGGCTTGTCTTGCTTCGATGAAACGTTACTGCGATGAAACATTGTTCGTGGAAAGAATACTATATGGAACGTACTATCTGTGAATCATGTTTCGTTAAATTACTACTATGAATAACGAATATTTCTATGAAATGTAAATTCGATGTACCGTTACGCTACGACTAGAGACGGATTCGAAACGATTAACTATGAAAAGTGGTTTGATTATATAAAATGCAATAAATTGATGTTATGTGTAGAAAAAAAACCTAATGAAATTCGTCGAATAGTTTTTGGTGAAATGAAAATCGATGTAAGATATTTCGATAAAATGATAGACACCCCACTCATTTAGTTCACTAGTTCAGTTTATTTCAGTAGCTCAACAGTTCCATCTACGATATGGATTGGGTAATGATATCAGTCATTCATTCAATTATGACGTCTATGTCACTGTCGGAACGAATGAGTAGGTTAACGATATGATTCTTGAACTGGTCTGACTGCAGTATTGAAGTATATGAATCCGAACTGAACTAGTGAATGAAAAAGTGACACGAGGAAAAGTAATTAATTTTAGTAGTTATCTTACCTAATTAGAGTTTCATATACGGCCCAAAAATTCATAATTATCATTTGTAGACAAACATTATGGAAATCTTTAGTTTTGGACTAGGTTACAAGCCCTGTAAGTAGTATTTTAAAACAGAATTGGGTTTCCCGTACCTGAACTGGTATATATATATATATATATACTAGTTACATTATTCATGAGGGCCAAAAATGTATTAAAAATCCGGTGTGTATGGTAACTACAATAATAAGTTGTGAAATTAATAATTAAGTGAATAATAACTTTTACTGAGTACTAAACACAACGGTGAAAGTAAAAGAAATACCTAAATAACGATCCTTAGGGGTTTTACATTCTTTATGGATACCTTGACTGGTGTTTTGATACCGTAAACTGATGTAAGTAATATGTTAGCCTTAAGAAGTAGGTATGCAAGGCCGGGCTTTGTGGCCGTCACAAATTATTCAGAAAGTTCGCTCGTTAAACCCCTTGCGCCACAGCAACTCACCAAAACAGAAACAATAAGCAATGTCCCTCGGTTCCAAAATACAGTCTTTAAATACAATGAAATTAGTTTTTATGCGTATCGCAAGGAATAATTTAGTAATTTTAAATAAAAGTCGTAATTTTTTATAGTAGTTACGATGTTATTGCAAGGCGCGAATTAAAATAACATTAGGAGTTCATTAGCTACAATACTAGAGTAAATTGTAATATCTCGTAGTATTATTACTTAATAAAACGAAAAAAATTATAACCTACTCCTACTCTTTGTCTGCAGCTAATAACTGGAATTCGAGGCAGTATGGAATGTTAATTAAATTAATATAGTTTTTAGAGTTCCGTAGTAAACAAAGAACCCTTATAGTTTCGCCATGACCATCCGTGCGTCCTTCCGCGGCTTAGCTTAGTAACCGTTAGTACTTAGAAAGCTGTATTTTGGCATAAATACTTATGCCAAAATACATGGGTTTAAATTACGCTGACAAAACGGTAGAATAAAAAAATACTGAAAACACATTTTTTTAGGGTACGAGTACCTCCCATAAGCTTAAAGTGGGAGTGCATTTATTTTTCGTCTAAACCCCATTAAGTGGGATATCGTTGGATAGCTCATTCTATCGTGTTGAGTGGTTTCTAAACCTGGATTTCATCCGTTTTTTTCGCAAAAATGTGAAACAAAACATTAAGTAGAATAGCTTTAAAAGCACCATTTTACGCTAAAAACTGAAATTTCACCCAATCCCAGTGTTCTCGTGAAAATATGGATTACGCTGGCCTACGCCTGTGTGCATTGTTAATTTTTTGGCCTTAACTTGTATGTTATTTTCTGAACATATTACATAAAAACCTTAGTATTGTCCTAGCTTTGTTTAAAATTTGGAAATCTATCTTGATTCATCAAAAATTTTAAGGGAGACAGCCCCATTATTAAATTTGTAAATAATATAAAAAGCGACCTTATAAAGGAGCAGTGGCCTGTAATGGAATACGGTAATTTATCTGGACAAAGTTGGTGACAGTACGACAAATATCTCAGTTAAGTCAGTGAAAAAGAAGATTTATTTGAGCCAAATAACTTGTTATACGACAGTGCTTTATAAGTAAGTATATTACAGTTAAGGGCGTCCAATTGGGAACCTTAAGTTCTTTGGAGTGGTCCATAATATATTATTTATTGATAGTAGACTTATTATAGAATTTAAAACTGTTGCCGGTAGGTATAGAATAGTATATTATGCAACTGGTGTAAAAGAAGGGTATAAAAAGGCGAGTGGTGTGGGTTGCGATGTGAGCCTTGGCGAACATCGCAAGTAAAGACACCACGAGCCTTTTTATACCAGTTATACACCGTTGCATACAATACTTTTTCTACGACTTATTTCAAATAAAAAGTAAGTATTTTCAGACTTTTCATGCGCCATATTTTCCCTTAGTAATTGTACAACTTACCTACGCAATTTCTTCAGTAATGCTATAAGTAATTTTTTCGTGGATTTTTAAAAGAATCAACGTAGCTATACATTTTCTTCATGAACACAAAAAATCGTTTTATTTAAGTAATATAATCATTTATCAGCTTGAATGTTTATGTTTTCAATTAGGAATTTGGTGGGAAATCAAAAATATGACACTTTGTTTATGGTTTGTTTTTTTTTTAATTTGCTAGACTTGGCATCCGACCTAAACTGAATTCAAATTCGGATTGAATCTCAACTGTTTCTGTTTCATAAATGTATCCGAAAATAGATAAAACTTGTTAAATAACACAAAAAAGATGATAATTGTATGTATTTATAATTGTAAATAATAGATTATACATTAATTAATACATAAAAATTATAGCAATGTTGCGTTAAGTTGGCAGCACTGATTTTAATCATAAAAGTTTCACTTAAACGCACCCAAGAATGACTACTAAACATAGTATTTGTAGTAGTCTGTGACACCCAACTCTGCTTTTATTTTTCAGTAAAGTAGGGTAAGGAGTGTGTTTTTGGGCAATAGACTAGATAGACTTTTTACAGAATAAATAAAGTATGTATTTATATTAGAGTTCACGATTGCGTAAGTCGCGAAAAAAAGTACAGGAGTAGAAAAAAAATATTTTTGTTGAATCTTATCTTTAACATACCACACGTTTGGAGGAATTAACAGGATCGTATCTAGGTCTGCCACGAAACAATAAAATGAACATCAACTTGACATCTTATAGATTTCAAATGTAGCAGAATGAATGTACAAATTGCCACTTTTGACATCTGTCAGCTGTCAAGTTGATGTTTTTTTTGTACCTCGGCAGACCAAGGCATGATCCTATTAATCCCTCCGAATGTGTGGCATGTCAAAAATAAGATTCTAAAATATTTCTTATTAATGATACTTAATAAAAACCCGTCAACAGTTTTGAACTCTATATTAAGTCTACTATCATTAAAAAATAATAATATGGAACATTCCAAAAAATCCCAATTGATGAAAAATATCGCGTTCCTTCAAAACGCTGTTCTGACCAGATTAAGAAAAAATAAGGTCTGATTTTGAGATATATGTATGGTTCTTGACTATTTTATGATTGTTTCTCGATATTCTGTATAGACAAAAAGAAACCAAATTTGAGTCATTTTCATTTTTTTGTCAGCCTAAAGTCAGAAATCTCTCCAAAGAAGCCATTTAAAGCGAAAACGTTTTATTTAATGAATGATAGTTATTTTCGTCTATACCTATAGGTAAAAGTCAGTTCATATTGTTTAATGTTAGGTGCCTAGTAGCCTTTAAGCAATAGTAGAGGAGAAACTTATGCTTTTGAATTAATTGTGGGCAACATAATCACATTTATTTAATGCAGTCGAGCTGTTACATTTACATTAAGGCTTATTAAATTTAATTTAACGCCGTACTGATATTTTATAACAGTAAAGACATAAAGTTTGGGTGCAAATATTTGTCTGGAAGGTTTCCAATCTCGTTTTCCTAAATCAAAACAACAAAGCTGGAAAGATAAAGAAACTAAAATACATCTCATGAAACTTTTAGACAAAAAGCTTGGAGCAAGACTTCTACCTTGATTAGGAACCTTTGAGGAAAAGATGTTTTGGAGTCGGTCCCTTTCCTGATGTTCATGTTTGCGGAAGGGACATGCGAGTTTCCTGTCGTGTAAGCAGGTAGGCGCTGAAAGGTAAACAACTGACAAAACTCTTTTCTATACCTACAAAGTTATTTTCACCTTACGTAAATAAGTTTGTGTACGATTCAAAAATATTATTTTTACATTTAGTAATTGGTATTCAATGACCGATTTAACCTAGTGTTTAGTGACCCTGCCTACGCAGCTGACGGTCATTAATGACATCATCATCAGCCTGTAATCGGCCGCTGCTGAGCATAGGCCCACTTGGCCCACTTTAACAATATGAGTGTGGCATGTGGCATTTACCCAGAAAACCTAAAAAAATCGTTTATTATACCCATTTATGAAAACAGAGATCACCTAGAATATACGAACTACAGGCTTATAGTGATCTTGTCGTTAATTAATAAAATTGTGGAGAAGGTTGTAGTACGACAAGTAACGGGCTTTCTGGAGAAGCACAACATTCTCACGGCTGCACAGCACGCGTTCAGGAGAGGCAGGAACGCGGGTTCGGCTCTGGCACAATTCTCCAATGAAGTTAATAGCCACTTGGATGAGGGCATACAGGTTCTCGAGCTTTTTATTGTGCTTCTCCAGGAAATGGGAGAGTGTGCTATAGCCACGTCAACGACTGGTTCTGCAGTTACTTGATGACGTGTGGTAGAACTTTTCAAACATACTTGGAAGAATTCAAAAAGCAACACACCAGATCAATACCTATAACTATAATCATACACGAAAGGGTTCATTATTTGATAGCTGTAGACAATTATTTTAATGAGGAGTTTAAGGTGCTGAAGCAAAACAAATACCTATATTTAAAATAATTTTTAAAACCGGCCAAGTGCATGTCGGACCACGCACAATGAAGGGTTCCGTACCAACACCTACTAGTCCGCATTTAAAAACACTAGGTATCCAATACATTGAATCTAAAAAAAGTCGTATCTTCATAGGGAACTCTACGACCTTTTGTTTGGGCAAGACAGTTTTTAAGCCAAACTCAAAAACCGTAAAACCTATATTGTTCAAACTAAAAATCTTTGAAAGTGTTTACTAATGCATACCAGCTCCATTTTTTTCAGAATTTTAAACTTTATAGTTTGGAAATTAGAGGAGTGGGACACACTTTCTATGACTTTGCTAATATCTCACCAACGGTTGACTTAAATGGACAAGTTTTTCGAAACCGCCATATCATTTTTAAAGGCCTATCCATCGATACCTCACACGACATGACGTTGATTTTTTTTTCCACTGGTTACATGTATGGAGTGTTATGTAGCGGTTCATAGAATACATCTTCCTACCCAATTTCATAATTGTAATACTTATAGTCTCCGAGTAAATCGGCTGTGACATACGGACGGACGGACAGACATGACGAATCTATAAGGGTTCCGTTTTTGCCATTTTGGTTATGGAACCCTAAAAAGGCCTCTCTTTCAGTACTCAACTCATCCCGGTCACTTGTTAGTCTCATCCAGGTCTTTACATAACCCGTGGTCTTTTCAGGAGTCCGTACTCAAATGGTAAAACGGCACCCTATTACTAAGACTCCGTTGTCCGTCTGTCTGTCGGTCTGTCACCAGGCTGTATCTCATGCACCGTGATAGTTGGATAGTTGAACCCTTCGTGCGCGAGTGCGACTCGCACTTTTTAAATCGTCATCCCATCGTGCCGGTGGACGACTGACGCTTCTTTTGCCTGTAAGTGGCCACCACAATCTGTTAGTATCACTTTTGTCCACCTCCTACCGCTTCGCTTGGCAATATGTCCTGCGCAACTCCACTTGAGTAAGCTGTCAGTACTAGGTTCGAAATCCGGTCAGAGCAAATATCTGTGTGATAAGCAGCATGAATATTCGTATCCGAGTCTTGGATATTTTCTATATATTTAAGTATTTATATCTATTAAATATTTCGTCGTCTAGTAGTATATATTACAAGCATTTATGATTGTATGTACTAAGAGGCTAGGTTCGATGTATGTAAGATTCTCGCCCTTATATGTTGTATAGTTTTCTCATCGATTTCAATGACGGCGATCCTACTCGATTATGGTTTTCTATATTATGAGCTCAGATCAATCAAAAATTTATGTTACGCATTCTAATCACATAATTGTGTTTTGCATGTTCATTAAAAAATTCTAAGTTATTAGGTTAACGGAGTGTACCTAATTTTTTGGTGTTTAATTTTTGATATACGCAGGAAGGATAGAAAATGTGGAATAAAATACCATTTTACATCACCCGAAGGTTATTTTTGATGATAATATAGAAATAATATAACCATATCATACCTCTATGCTTTATTTTATAATTCATCAATCCCTTACAAATTAGATTTGATAATGAAAAAAAAAACCGGTGAAGTGCGAGTCTGACTCGCGCACCGAGGGTTCCGAACACAGGTCGTGTACCCGTCCCGACCCCATTTAATTCAGGAAATATCTCAATAGCGCGATGTATAAAATACAAATTGAACGCCGTGGGTACAGCGTCACAAGTCATTGTTGTGACTTTAAACAGTTTAAACCAAGCACTAACAACTCCATAAATTTTAGTTGGCCCATAGGTTCTTAACAACTACGGTAGGCAGATATTCAAGCGCAATGTATTTAATCCCCTATATTAAACATTAAAATTATGACGGCTCGATGGGTCAGTATGTTTTGGCTTATATTTATATCGCAAGCGCTTTAGAGGCTATGGGTCAGTGTATTAAGTAACTCTAATCTATTGTTTTTCATGCGATTATGCATGTAATTTCTAGAACTTGAGGGGCTGAAATGCGTTGATTTTAATTGACATAAGTCGTTTTGGTTTGGAGATCATTTAGCTCTTGTAATATCAGAGTCCCATATATACGAACTAAATCTGTCAAAATAACAGCTCATCATAATCAAGTAGAAGCGTATAATACTCTATTTGTAACTACGATCGTAAAAATAAAAACTAAATAATGCGAAAACCTGCTTTGTCATAGCCACGATAAGACTAAAAATGTAAAATTATGTGTAATTCAATTGTATAAAATATATTCACTAATATTTGCTTCAATTTCACCTAATGTCATCGGTATAAAATGATACTCTATGCCAATGACGTTGTCAAGTGTCGTGATATTGACAACTGTCTAAAGAGTCGCCTCACCATACGTCCTTATTATATCTTGACCCTAGGATTCGTGACAAATATGTGTATATTCGGAGGTCAGCCTTATACTGGTTCTCTGAATCGTGTTTTCCGCACGTCAGCAGGCATTGTCAATATCTACATGACTCTGGTCTGGTTCATAAGTTTAACTCCCACCCCCAAATTCATCAATTTGAGGGATGATTTAAGGGACAAAGAGTATCACTCGTGTTAATGCAGGCTAAAAACTCTATATATATAAAGTTTCATCATAATCTGTTCAGCCGTTTTTGCATGATTGAGTAACAAACATCCAAATATTCAAACATCCTAACTTTCGTAAGTATAATATTAAGTAGAATAGTATCTGTCTTTTATGTTAACTTAGAAGTATGATTTTTTCACAGCTGCAAGGGACTGTTGACCTTAATATAAGGTTTTAATTTCAACTCGATACCTCCACGCCTTCCCGAGATAAAGGGTCGTGACAGACAGACAGACGGACAACAAAGTGATTCTATAAGGGTTCCGTTTTTTTTTCCTTTTGAGGTACGGAACCCTAAACGCACCATGCATTGATACATTTCCACAGAAGTGGTTATTTACTTATTTGTTTATTGTACAAATAATAAACACAGTGAATATGACGCAAATAAATAACGCAGTAAATGCTTAACATATTCCAATCTTATTCACTCTGCTGCGTTTCATTCAAATAAATATCAATTCAGTAAAGCATTAGATGTGGTCGCAACGCATACCGTATGATATCGTCCGCTGTCCACGCAGCGGCGTGCGCCCCATATGTCGTTCTCGGTTAACGAAGATTTAGTGACCTAAGAACGCCACATGTCCACACCATTATCCCCGTAGTAAACTATGAGGAGTGCGCACATGTTAAGCTTCAGTGTTAATGAGAATCCAAAATCTAATTAGGTCAAATTGAATATGATGTTGGTTCACTGGTAGACAAACGGTGACCTATTTAAGTATACACATGGTGCATTCCCATCCCCACTAAACTTGGGATTCATTTGTTTTCCAAAATATACGTACGTATACTTGTACAAGTGGTATACGATTGTTATATTCAGCTATATATTTTAGTAATAGACTGAAAACCTAGCCTAAGTCTAGTCAAATTGTACTGGGTACAAATCTTTGAAGGCTATTGGACTGGAGTCAGTTTTGTATTACATAGTTACTCTCGCTCGTCGTGTTCTGGAATATACACCCCTTCGGCATGATATGCCGCTTATTTGACAAATATTAGTGTTACCTACGCCTAGGGAAAAGGTGCGCCATGTTTGGAAAGCACGAGTCGAGTGGAGTGCCAACTGTTTGCTGACGTCAAGTAGAACTTGTAAAAATATTTCAAGGAATTACTTTTTATAAATAGGTCTCCCGCGATTTTTAATCTACTCCAACTCGAGACAACTATAGGATTAAAAAGTTAGAGGACTCAGTCCCATAAAAACGGCAGGAAGTTTAAACAGGCTAGAATTTTCCTCGTCGACCTATAAATCTCAGGCTGCATCGCGTCAAAACACATTACCCTCACTTTGTTCGTTGCGTAACTCCGGCTCACGTCGCTCCGTGATGAAGCTAGTTCTCATAAACTCGGGTTCTAGTTCTAGTTCTTTGTTAATTTAAAGTTGAGATTATATTTGCTTTAGTTAAAGCTGTACGTGCGTATGTACGTTTTTAAAACTTACTTGTTTTTAGGTCTGCATCTTTATAATATACTTTTTAATTGCCTTGAGCTTTCGTATACTTAAGTAATTGAATAAAACACAGAAGCGAAAAATTAAATACTTTCTTCACTGGTGTCATATCAAAGTTAAAGGTTAAAGGATGAATAATTACTATGTACCTTATTTGCTTTTCCGATATTTAGGACTGTTGCAAGATCCCTTTTCAAGGATTAACTGACTTGCTCCAAGTTTATTTTTTGTGGTATACCTTTTTTTACACACTGCCGTAATATTGGGAACTCGCAAAAACAAATATACTTGGTAAATAGCCCGTTTTTAATAGTATAAATGCCATGCAATGGACAAGCTTTAAATAGTCTAATTACGAGTAGATAAATATTGGTGGGGGCACTGCCGTGCCCCCTGATACACATACGAAAATATAATGCATACATTGGATACCTACCTATAGATAATAAGCGTATACATATAATATGTATGTGCTGCGTATTGGCTCAGTTTTCATAAAACGTTGAACGCATTTCCAGCAAACGCAGTAGTACGTGGAAGAGTCGCATCACGTTACGCGACATGCGATCGAACGTCGGAACATACATTTTATCGTGTCAGGTCTAGCACGTAAATCATATAGTAATTTAATTTTTAGGAAAAGTATAGCCGAATCATATCGAACGTATAAGAGGCTTTTCAAGCGCTGGTATGACTAATTTGGAAACATGAAAAAACAATGGAGTTCCCGATAAATAATTGATTTATGTTTAGAAGATTTATGTCAAGCAAGTGAGGGAGTTAAACACGCAAGGTAAATTTAGTAACCACACGTGCCATTTTTAAAGCGGAGGTAGCGAACCTTAAGTCAACTGAATTTTACGAAACGAATGAACGAACTTAGTACCGTCTACAGTTCTTTAGATAAACATCAACCTTTCTGATGTACGGCCATTCCAAGAGATTGTATGGGGCGGGTGTTTATCGAGTAAGTCTAATCGCTACCCATGGTTTTAGTTCTAAAGTTGTAACTGCGGGAGCGTATTAACCGAAAACAAATATAAACGTATTTATTTTAACTAATATGTATATTTCAACATTATTTGGATTTGGACTTTTAAAGTCCTAAGCTTTAAATAAGAAAACAATAGCCTATAGGTAGGGTAGGTACCCATACTTTACATAATTTATTTACGAATATTTGTTCGAATACGTCCTCGGCTAATAACGGCTCTGGAATAAAATTGCCTCAGATATATGATATCGCCTATTTTTGTCCCATTGTTGTAGAAGACTACATATTACAAAGCACATAACAAAGAATCACTTCAATATTCTGAGTTATCGCGTGTAATAGCAATAGCGATTAGGGTTATACAATACAACCAGCGCAACGCGCTTTCATTTCAAGGGTTGGCTCAGCTTCGTTGTGTTGTATCCCGAATCTCAGCACCGACCATTGTTCTGAAGCGCTCAAATTATTGTGCTTTGTGGATGAAACTGCTGTTATTATCCTAGATTATTTATTCATTATTAAACATTTGTGAGCTAGAAGGCGAAAATTATAATACGCAGTCGAGACCGACCCGCTTCCTGATTGAAATATTTCTCATACAAACCTGACATATTTCTGGGAATGCATATAGGAATATGTCAGCCTATGTATATTTGCTTTTTGAATCTGTAACTTGTTACTGTGCAATAAAGTTTAAATAAATAATACGCTAGATGGACATAAATAAAAAAATGTGTATCTTACACAATACAGGCAGGAAAGAGTTTCCTTAAATACCACCCACCCCAACCACCAACAACTCCATAAATCCAACCTCCACTCCATAATTTTTTTTTGTACAATTTCACATACATAATCTTAAAGAACATGAGTTGAAGCAAATTCAAAAGTATGTGTTTCTTAGTTAAGGGTCAAATGGAGACTTAGTACCGTCGACTATTATCAACATTATTACGACCATACTTCTAGTGATGTGCAAAAAACACAAATACTCATTATGCAACTCTTATACTTTAATAACTAAGCAATTACGAATTTAGAAATAAAGGAAAAATTTAAAAATTTAGGCACCGAGTAGGAATTGAACCTGCGACCTCCCGGCACTTGTGGCCAATCGCTCTAGCCAACTGAGCTATAGCTGCAACTGCTACCCGTCCCGAAATCCCTTTATTTCTAAATTTGTAATTTACGTTAGCAGCGGTACTGCTTAATACAAAATTAACAGCCTACGTAATCCTTCCTACTAAATGCGAAAGTTTACATGTTTGTTACTGAATCACGCAAAATTGGCTGGACAGATTGTGATTCAACTTCGTACAACGACTTTATAGCCTGTTTTAACATATATAACACTTTTTATCTCTTTTTTCCCTTGAGGGGATGAAATATCTGCACTCCGAAGTACATACAATTTGATACATACTATTTTGGAAAACTTTAGCAACGTCCCTATCTCATTATAAATGTAATTGTATCAAGGCAACTCGAAAGTTCCAGTGATTGATGAGAGAAATCTTTGGGAACATACTTTACTCGTGGAATATTTCACAGTAAAATTATTTTACAAGTTCCGCGCAGAAACACCTAGCGACTTGGCTAACAAAGATTTCTATGCAATTTTAACATAAAGCCTGTTCCGGGAAACAATTTTCAGGCTAACGTTATATATCTTGTTAAAAAAGTTTGTATTTTTATAGCAAAATGATGTTGTAACCTCATTTTCTTCTCAGAGTTTATACGAAAGTAGTTTCTATAGATAATTTGTCTAGGTGCCAAAGTAAGAATGTTGACTTCTTAAATTATTTTGCTGTAATTATAATTGGTATTCCATTCTGGTATATATAACCAGCAAACCCATCTGGTATGTATAATTAGCCTCAGGCTACTTTTGCATTTAGTTATTAGTGGTACTGGGTTGGTGCGATATCGGCTAACAAACTGCCAAACAAACTAACTGGAGCCTTAAATGTGATATTTGGTTCCTTGAAATGAAATTACTGATGGACAGATTTCTTCATTTGACGGGATACTGTCAGAAAGTGTTACATTTGCGCAGTAGTAATATCATGCATGGAAGCGGAACAGTACCTACTGATTTTGTATCGCTCCGTTTCTGCGCATCCCGCGCCTGTCAGGAAGCACTTAAGTATTTAAATATAGGCGCGCAGTTAAGAAGCAGTACTGATTCGAATGACAGTTGACACTGACACCTAACCGGTTATTAAAATTGTGCTGCTGCCGCCCCGCAATAGCAAAGACAAAAAGTCAGAAGAAGAAATTTGTATGTGGGTAGCTTGCACAATATTATTTGACATAATAGATTTATATTCCATGCTCAATCACGTCAATATTTATTTTAGTCAATAAGATACGCAATAAAATTCGTAGAAATATTTTTATTTAGTGAAAATTCGGCAGTTCGGTGACATTATAAAATTGATCTGCTCGTTTTGAGCTTAACCGTACTCAAATAGCTATTTTACTAAATAATAATGGTGCCATTCGAACCAGTTTTTAGAGACATTCAAATGTTTGTATGGGACCAAAGAGCAACACAAAAGATGAAAACGAGAGGCAAAGTAGGTACAGCATAGCTGACGAGCACTGATAGCGCTCCATACTGATAGGCAGGCAAATGTGACATCACAGTTATTGTATACCCATGCCATTTTAGTAATGAAATATTGCGTTTATGGACATTGTTGTCGTACAATTTCTTTTTTATTGAAACATGTGAATTCTATTGGTAATTTCACGGTTTTGCTGTCTATATAAGCAGACTATAATTAAAAATATTTACCAGTTCCTTTTTGACACATCATAACACCTATATAATATAAATACACATTACACATTGAAACAATGATAAAGTCATGAGTAGTTAGAAAGTTATAATACGCGTTTTAGAGGGCAATCAAATGAATGTATATTTTTTTCTATCACTAATGCGTACTAATTTACGAGCAAATGTTGTGTGAAAAAACTTTATCGCGGGTTTTGGAAAACCGGTATCGATTATTGGCGTCGGTTACACGGTGATTATTATCACGCGATATATCTCAACACATTGCCGTGGTATTGAAAATTGTATGGATTTTGTTTCAATATTCAGGAATACACGAATGTTCTGGATCGTGGTATGAATGTATGTATGTCTCTTCATGAGTGTTGAGGAATATTTAAGAAAAATAAACATAATAATTATAAGATCGCTCCTTCTTATTACAAGACTAGACGAATTAAATCAATTAATGTGTTGCTCTGTAAACAAAGATTTATTTCGTTAGTTATATTATAAGTTTGACTATTCTACTGCATTAATTCAAAAAAGAAAACAACTAAATATCTCACTATACCTGTAACAAAGAAACTACATTAAACCGTTAATCATCAATAAATCATATTTCATTAAAATAAAACTTTTTTCTGATATAACAATACAAAAAAATCATGGGAACAAGAGCATTCAGATTTTAAAATGGTACAAGTAGGAGTGCCTCAAGGGAGTATCCTTGGTCCCCTTATTTTCTTAATATATATTAATGAGTTACCCAGAATTGTTTCCGATATGTGCGATTTATTCGCAGATGATGAAACAATATTATTTTCTGGTGAAAAGGCAAACGAATTTCATACTAATCATATTTCGAGCCACGTTGTGCAATGGCTAAAAAAATTAAATCTAAAAGTAAATTAAAAAAAAGAAAACTGGTTCAGTTCTCTAATTATAAAAATTTACCAATAGACTTAAATATACTAGAATCAGGAGTTAAAATTGAGCAAGTAAATAGTGCGAATTTTCTGGGAGTAACAGCGGATTGTAACCGTAACTGGAAATCACATATCGCACAATTAAATTGCAAAATTTCTAGTGCATGCTATGCTCTGTCCAAATTAGATCTGCAACTTGCTCAGAAGAGATCACAAAAAGTACATATTAGGGAAATGTGTATTCATTACTCACCTACGGCATAATTTTCTCGGGAGATTCTGTTGATGTACATTCAGATTGCAAAAAAGATGTGTACACTATCTACCGTATCTACTACACAGATATTCGCTTCGAAATGTTTTAAGGAGAAATGGCTACTAACATTAACAGGAATTTACATTCTGGAGATTTGTCTATTTGTAAGGCAAAATGACGTGTTTTTTACAAAAATCAGAACACAGAAACAACGTACGCAGTCAGTACAGGTATAATTATGGTATTCCGAGAGCCTAACAATAAACTCAATTTATAAAAGTGCCTTTTTTACGGATATGCGTATTTTTAATAAAATCCCGATGGAAATAAAATCACTAGGGTACCAAATTCAAATTTGCTCTCCAAAACTGGTTAATTGGCAAAGTATTTTATAATACCAGAGAGTATTTTACCCAATAAAACAATGTTTTTAAGTATATTTTACGATAAGTACCTACATGGAAATATAAATCATCTTATTACTATTGTACACCCGAAATGGGCAAGCTGTTGAGACTATCATTTGTTATCACCATCATAATGTACACAGTTATACAATAAAGTTTACTTCTATTTCTATTACTTAAAAAAATAATATCGGTTTGAATAATCATTCACCGTTTATTAATAATCGCTAATTATGACAGTCGATTCGTCTTACCTTCACCACTATGAACGCTAATTCATAACTGTCAAAAAGGAACTGTTAAATATTTTCAATAGGTAATGTGTTATAATTCTTAACATGTGTCAAATACCCAATTGTACATTTAATAGTAAATGCTCGTAGTCAATGTTTTTGCAAATGCATAATAAAAGTGGATTAATAAGGAAAAAAATACGAAGCTGCCTTTTAATTAAGAATACCTCACTACAATGTGGCAGTGGGTTTAGTAGTGAATGTAGAATAAGTGAATGATATCGAGGACTTAAATAATATACACAAGTTTCATAGAAACTTCCGAGTCGTACGGTCAATCGATTTCAACGGCGCGGTGAGTGATCGATCCAAGCCCTAACATACGCTTGTTTTGCAGTGGAAGGACGTAGGAAAAATAATATAATACAGTACTTTTATCTCACGAGTTCACGACCTCACGAGCGCGGTTTAGCCATAGTTGTTGTAGTTGTTACACATGTGAACACATGGACAATGTGAACTAGTAGCTCCTACACTGGTACACACATAGACAACAATGTATACAAGTCCAACCGTCAATCGTGTACAACCGTCAACCATAGCTCACCCGTGTTCGTGAAATAAAAGTACGTTAAAAAAACCTTCGATAAGTTTTCAAAGGGTAAGAATTTTTTAAATTCTACCAAAGAAGATGACCTTTAAAAGAGTTGAAGTCTTGAAGATAGTTGTGACACTATCGAAGGCGACAAACACAGGGGCGGTTGCCAACTTGTGCATCTAAATTCCGTCAAGGAATACCGGTCCGGAAGCGATGAGGCTGAGTTTATGTTCATAGATATTGTTAGACTTTTTAGTAATCAAGACCCTCGGTAAATGGAGGAGAGCGATTGAAGAGAGGTAGATAGAACTCTATTACTAAGTAAATGAGGTAAGGATTCCAAGTATTTTCAATGTTGTTCTTTATTTTACTATGATTTGCTATACTTACTTAGGTATATATAGATGTTATAATACATAATTTTTGTGTATAATAGTGTATCTATACACATATATATTGGTAAGGTTGGGGCGGGTGCTCAATCTTAATTAGGAGATAGACATGTTTGTCTCTGGGGTGTCGTGTCCCTTGTATTATGGCTGCGTATGAGTAGGTATCGTCATTATCCTCCTAGCTAATAGCAATCCGGAGGGATAACTAGACCACCTTTACCCTTTAGGTTTTTGAAAAGCCCAGTGGTGCGAGCTGAGGTTCAAACCCGCGACCTCCCAATTGAGAGTCACGTGCCTTATAGATCAGCTAAGCTCATATGAGAGTCTAACTTTATTGTACTTTCTAAGGATCCGTTAAATAGTATAAATAAAAGATAGGTTAGGCGTCGTAAATAAGAAACTAATGCCTTAGGTCGCGCGGAAAGTTTTTCGAACTGGTCACTTAGAAACTATACAATGCAAAAATGAAAATGTAGTTTCTATATTGTAGCATTGCGTTATTTTCTTAAATGGCAACAGGCTGGTTTGAGCAATTTATTGCATATCTCAAACTCACCTAGTTATGCATATTTTCAAGGGCCACTGAGACAAAGGGGCTCCTGGCTCGGCTGAAATTCAGGATGACCTTGTCACAGATTTCCAAGTAGAAACAGAATCAGCTTATCTAAAGATTTGGGTAAATTACAGGAAATAAATAAAAGAGGTTAGTTCCTAAGATTTGTTATTTATTCAGCGTTAATACAAAACGAATTGTAGTACCTTAACTACTTAGTTACTGGAGATCAGATCATCATTCAGGTTGTTAAGATTCAAGTTGTTCAGTCGGTAGAGCTGGTCGCTTCGCGGTTCATGAATGATCTGAACTACCAGAAATCTAAACTATATGTTAGTCCCTAAATTTTCGTTAATTTTGAACATGGCTGTGGCTTTATAGGCCGGGGCCAATAAAGCGATAGGAGTGCGCGGTTGGAGAGTAAATCCAGGTGAAAAACTCCGACATGATCACGCGTGTGGTTTGGAACACTGGAATACTCTAAGAGTTTGCGCTTTAGTAAGATTGGTTGAGCGGTTTCAACCGAATCTGAGGTTTGAGTGGAATCGAGCTACTGGGAGTTTTGTCACTGGTTCACTAAACCTAACCTAGCCGAGAAAAGTCGAGCAATAAACTCAGCTAGGCGCGACCTGGGTGGAGGGACGTCCTTTTACGGCGATTACTGAAGAGAACATCAGTGCTGTGCGGCTCATGATAGAGACTGACAAAAGAAGCATCAGTATGAGTCAAGTGCAGCAAATTTTACATGAGCTTTTAGCGTAGCGTAGGAAGCTTTGTACTAGGTGGATACCTCATAATTTGACCGAAGCTCAAAAACAGCCATCGTGTTAATTGGTCCCCAGAAATGACACAAATAATTGACGAACGTACTAGTAACCCGAATCCTGTATTCGGCATAATAATGGGTCACAAAAGCTGGATCTACTGTTACAATAGGGATGATGACTCATGTTACCATTTATAAGATAGTGTGACTATATGGATAGAATACCGTCAAATTTTCACAAAATAGTAAATTAGATAAATTAATTAAAACATAAAAATGTATGGTATTGTACGGATTCGGAAAAACGTTGTTTTTGGTTTATCGGCCAAATGCAAATTGAAAATTACCAATAAAATTGTCATATTTCAATTAAAAAAAAATTGTATGGCAACTTTATACATAAACGCAATGTATTACGACAAAAACGAAAATTTTCCCTTATTTCTATACAACGGTAGTACGAGGCCACCACAGTGAACCAGGACGGAGCGTTTTCAGTGCTCGTTAGCTATGCTGAACTTTTTCTAATTTTCGTCTTTTGTGTTGCTTTAATTGTAGTTGGTCCCATAAAAGCATTTGATCGTTTCTAAAAGTGGTTAGAATGGCATTCTTTTTGTCATCAAGCCAATTGCTTGGCACTTGTCTTGGAAAAAGTTCGGGACAAACAACCTCATTTTAGAACCCTTTTTTACCAATACAACGCCTCATCACACCTTCAGGCGAACTACTGCCTACTTGGTGCTATCGGAAATAGAAATACTGGGTCATCCGCTTTACATCTCTGACCTCGCACCATGCGCTTTCTATTTATTTATTACATTTAAAGAAAAACTTCGAGGGTAGAGAGGAGAAGCAGTTGTCGCATGAAAAAGGTCGTAGAAGCGAGCCCTAAGGACGAGTGGGCAAAGTGTTTTTCTCAAAGGCTCCATCGAATGCAGCGATCTATTGATATAAACACGCAGTATTCTATTTATCACAATAAATAACTTGCTAGTTTGCTTAGTTTTTCATTTTCAAAAAGCTTTCCTTGTGGTCCACGTAAAGGCATGAGATCTCGAGAATAATTTGTGCATAATACGAATTATTACGAGTTAAGAAAACAATATTTTTGCTGTTAAGCAACACAATGGTATTGGTCGCTTTGAGTAAGCTTCAATAGTTACCTGTCACGAACACATTTAGTTATTGCAGAGCGGTCAAAGAAAACATCGCGTGCTCAAACTCGGCGAGCTAAACATTCCACACAATACCCCACTTGTTAAGTGAACTTTGCGGGTCTTCGCAGCAATTAGACGCAAAAAGAGTTTCTTACGTACCCACAGGATATTTTAGAATGGTCTGGAAAGTTTAATAAAGCTCCTCCGCATTTAAATCCTCCATTTAACTTTGTCTCGGCATAAGTCCGCGGATTAATCGCAAGACACTCCTTGAGATACTCTCGCCCTTTTTAATCAGGCTTACTTGCACTCGCGTTTAATTAATTCCATTTAGCATTTATTAAGCTCCTTATAAGTTTTGAGTAGTCAAACTACTGCTAATGGTAGAATGGTCATAACAGTTACAATTTGAATAAGAAATGCTGTGTTTCATTGAAATAATAAATATTTCTTTTATTATATTTTTTACTTAACTGGTCTGTTCTATTTTAGAGTGTTATAAACTAGCAAAATAATATATTTAGAATAAAATATTCAGCAATAATGTACCGTTCATTATGAGTCTTTTTTTTAATTTTATTATGGGTAAGGTAAAACACTTATTGATAATCATACCACATAAACTTAGGTTGGCACCTACTTTTCGGATTGTCATCATTTATTTCTTATTTTAGCACAGAAAGTGATTTTTGATTGATTAGAATATCTAACTCAATTTTTGTTAACACCCATGACACCGCAAACATTATATGGTTTTCGATCCAATCCCATTTATGACCTGTAACAATTTATTTAGATTGCATTCAACACAGTTTATTTTTCATTTCCGTCAGCAGCATATTGTATACCATCTGACATTTAAATGGCTAAAAGGCATTGCAAACATTCCTCGTGTCAATGCCTAATTTTTAAAAATTCACGCATATATTCCAAACGAGAGGGTTTCACATAGCCACAAGGCCGGAAAAAGTGGGCTTCAAAACACAGAACAGTTATTATATCATATATTCGCTGATGTTTACTTAGACCGCATTTACTAAATGTATGTTAAAAAAAGCTTTGACAACGAATTTTAAATAAAACTAAAATTTTAAAGCGCAGCTGCGCTGAATTTTAAGCACACTTTGACCACATGTTCTACAACTTTGTTTAGAACTTTGTCTTCTAAAATCAACGGAGATAAAATATTTTCCGTTCAGAATGTTATGTGCAGAAACTTGCATTAGATGAGTCAACAAATTGAACAGCACTTACAAGGGACATCTGAATGCTTCCATTACTCGTACTTTGCAGTGCCTAAAGACCGGGGCGGCGCAGCGGTACGATTGAGAATTCTGGGTATCTACGAGTAACATACGGATATTATGTTTTCGTCTCGTTTGATAGTAAATTGACGTTTTAAAGCATAACTTAGTATAACACAATATCATATGATTAAAATCAAATACTGATTCAAATCCGCGACCATCATCACGAGACAAAATTTATTATAGTAACGTAAGTACAGTAGATGTTGTTACGGTATGAGACTGGCCGTGTATGTCCAGAATGATAACGCATACAAATCGTGTTTCAAATACGATTCGAGAATGCGTCAAAGCGGCATTCTTCTGGAAACAACTGGTTTTCCAGGGACTTG